>CM042480.1:12143083-12743083 GCA_023621385.1 Quercus gilva
TTGGTGATTTGTTTGTGCTTCCACGTGTTTGCATGATAAATTGATTAATTAACAACTTGGCTAATTAATTAATTGGTTTAATCACAAGGTGTCATTTAGTTTGTGGCCTATCAAGTGGTATCAGAGCAGGCAAACTCTGATTAGGTTTAATCTTTGTTGTGTTGATCCATTGACCCTTGTTGTCATGGCTATAACCGGCTCGAAGAGATCTATGTTTTCAAATACATCTTGTTTTTCTAATCACTATTTGTTTGAGTGTCTCAGAAAATACAAGTCTAAAAGTTATTTGAATTCTCTTATAATGACTATTGGAAAAGTTCTCAGTTTGGCTAAGAAAAAACTAGACTGTATCAGAATGAAAATGTGCAAATGAGTTCGTCTAAGAAGAGTGAAAGTTAAAGGCTTAGCTCGTAAAAGGCAGTTGAGTGAAAGAACCATTCCCTCTGATTTGTCATCTAAGCATGAAATGTGTTTCATGATGAAGTCTACATTCAAAGTGATGGATACATGTCTATGGTATCTTGACATCAGTTGCTCAAGACACATGACTGGAGACTGATCTCTCTTCAAGATCTTTGAGCCTAAGAAAGGTGGTAATGTGACTTTTGGTGAAGGAAGCAAGTCACAGATTAAAGGGAAAGGAATCATATCTCTACCAGGACTGCCAGACATTGCAAATGTTCTTTATGTAGAAGGCCTAAGGGTGAACCTATTAAGCATAAGTTAGATATGTGATCAAGACTTCATGGTGCTATTCTTAAAGGGAAAGTGTCTTGTCATGGATGAGTCTGGAAAAAAGCTCATTAGTGGGGTTCTCACTTTGGACAACTGTTATGGATTGGTTCCTGATGCTGATATAGTGTGTAATAGCATTCGTTTGCCCAATGAAGATCTATGGCATCAACGAATGGGACATGCTAGTTACAAGCATCTATCCATTGTATCTAAGCATGAATCAGTCTTGGGGATACCAAAACTTAGTAGAATGAGCAATGTGGTGTGTGGACCATGTCAGCTTGGGAAACAGACAAAAGTTAAGCATCTAGGCACTCAGACATCAGCTACCTCCAAACCATTGGAGCTTTTGCATTTAGATCTTATGGGTTCAATCAGAACCGAGTCTCTTGGTAGTAAGAGATATATCATGGTTATGGTAGACGACTTCACTAGATACACTTGGGTCATCTTACTACGATCCAAGTTTGATGCTCCTGAGCATATTGAGGCCTTGTGCACAAGACTGCAGAATGAAAAGAGCTTAAAGATTAGTCGAATTCGAAGTGACCATGGTAAAGAATTCGAGAACTCATACATGGAGTCTTTCTGCATAAGATCAGGTATATCTCAAGAATTCTCTGCTCCTATTACACCTCAGCATAATGGTGTGGTAGAAAGAAAGAATAGGGTTATTCAAGAGATGGCCAGAGCCATGTTGCATAACAAAGATGTGGCTCGAAATTTATGGGGAGAAGCCGTAAACACTGCATGTCATACGGTGAATAGGGTGTACTTCAGACCCGGTACCAAAAAGACTCTCTATGAGTTATGGAAAGGAAGAAAGCCAAATGTGAAATATTTCAGGATCTTTGGAAGTACTTGCTTCATTTTTAAGGATAGAGAGAATGTGGGAAAGTTTGACTCTCGAAGCGATGAAGGCATATTTTTGGGATACTCGTCTACAAGCAAGGCTTATTGGGTATACAACAAGAGAACTATGAAGGTAATGGAAACAGTAAATGTCGTCATTGATGAGTCTTCAGATTCCAGTTCTGAGAAAGGCATTGAGGAACTCTTTAAAGAAATTCTTCCTCCTGAGCCTAGGGAAGTTCAAGATATTGTTGAACTAGAACCTGTGTCCCCAAGTACTCATAGTATTGTGGAAGACTCTGCAGATGCTCCTACTTCACCAGATTTCGAGTCTCATGAAGAAAAAGGACCTTTCTCTATAATCAAATTAAATCATCCTCTGGAAGTTATTGTGGGAAACATGAATGAACTCATATTAAGGAAACGTACAGTTGATAAATGTGTTGCTAACTTTATGTCTTATTCTTGCTACTTGTCACAGGTTAATCCCAAGAAAGTTGAGGAAGCATTACAAGATGAAAGTTGGGTTGAAGCAATGCATGATGAACTACTTCAGTTTCAGAGGAATGATGTTTGGACTCTAGTACGTAGACCAGAAGGTGAGTACATCATCGGTACCAAGTGGATATTCCACAACAAGACTGATGAAGAAGGCAATGTGATTCGTAACAAGGCTCGACTTGTGGCTCAAGGATACTCACAAATGGAAGGAGTAAACTATGATGAAACATTTGCCCTAATTTCCCGAATGAAGTCAATCAACTCCTTGCCCTAGCATGTCAGCTGAATTTCAAACTTTATCAGATGGATGTAAAGATTGCTTTCTTGAATGGGTTACTCAAAGAGGATGTCTATGTGGCTCAACCAAAAGGATTCATTGATCCACACTTTCCGGATCATGTGTTGTACCTCAAAAAGGCACTTTATGGGTTGAAGCAAGCTCCTAGAGCCTAGTATGATAGACTCACACAATATCTGGTGTCACATGGGTTCACTAGAGGAAAGGCTGATCAAACTCTCTTCATCAAAAAGGAATATGGTGAGTTGATAGTTGCTCAAGTCTATGTTGATGATATCATCTTTGGGTCGACTAAGGATGAACTTGCTCATGACTTCTCAAAACACATGCAAGCCGAGTTCGAGATGAGCATGATTGGAGAGCTGACTCACTTCCTAGGATTGCAGATTCGCCAACAAGATTTAGGTATATTCCTTTCTCAATCTAAATATGCTAAGAATCTTGTGAAAAAGTTTGGTTTGGAATTTGCTAGTTCTATTAGAACCCCTATGAGCCCAAATGTTAAACTTACTGTAGATTTGTTAGGTAAGAGTATTGATCTTTCTCTTTATAGAAGCATGATAGGTAATCTTCTTTACCTTACTGCTAGTAGACCTGACATTAGTTACAGTGTTGGAGTGTGTGCTAGATATCAGGCTAATCCCAAAGAATCCCACAAGACTGCTTTAAAAAGAATTATAAAGTATGTCAAAACCACTGCTGAGTTCGGTGTGTGGTATAGCAAGGACACTAATGGTGTCTTAGCTAGGTACTCTGATGCTGATTGGGCTGGCAATGCTGATGATAAAAAGAGTACTTCGGGGGGTTGTTTTTATGTGGGTAACAATCTTGTCTCTTGGATGAGCAAAAAACAGAACTCCATCTCTCTATCCACTGCAGAAGCTGAGTACATCGCTGCTGGCAGCTGCTGCACCCAACTCCTCTGAATGCAAAAACTCCTTCATGATTATGGTATTTGTCAAGAGCATCTCACTATTTACTGTGACAATACCAGTGCCATAAATATCTCTAAGAACCCGGTTCAGCATTCTCGAACAAAATACATAGAGATTTGACATCACTTCATTAGGGAGCTTGTCGAAGATGGTACTCTCACTCTTCAGTTTATCCACACTAATGATCAGAAGGCTGACTTGTTCACCAAACCTCTTGACAGCAAACGTTTTGAATTCCTTTGTCAAAACATTGGTGTCATCTCCATGGATTAATCTCCTTCTCTTGTTCCTTTTCCTCATGCATTTGTATCTAGTTTTATGCTTTGCTTTGTTAACATGTTTTTGTGTGTTTACTTTCAATTTTGTTTATTTTTTTTAAAAATAAAAATAAAAAAAATTGAAAAATCAGAAAAATACAAAAATAGTGTGTGTTTTGTGTACTTTGGTACTTGTGTACCTTGGATGGCCAATGAAACAGAGTTGTCTAAACTTTGTATCACTTGTAGCTTAGATGAGCATCTCTATGCACAACTAAGCAAGTGAGTTTTGTGGCTCTTGTTTGTGATGAGTAAGATTAAGTTATCTCTTAAAATTTAACACTCATATCACTCTTCTTGACGGGTAGGACTAGAAAATCCTAAGAGAAAGGTATAAATAACCATCTCACCACTGTTACCCGCCAATCATGAATGACACCTGTATGCTTCGGCATAGCAAAAGTGCAGCGTCAATGACATTTGTGTGTTTCGGCATAGCAAAATTGGAATGTCAAATATCAATGGGTATTTCTTTTCTTTCCTTTATATACCCATGCATGATATGCTTAAAAAAAAAATATGCAAAGAAAATAAAAAGCAAAAAGATTAAAAAATGCTTTAAATATAATTGCAAGCGTATATTCTAGGAGATGTGAGAGTTATAGGATGTACCTTGAAGGTGATAGTCCCCATCAAATAGTTAAGATTATGTGTGAGTTAAAGTGATTTTTTCATATCTTAAATCGTCATAACATGTATATACTTATGCAATCTTGTGATGTTTTTTACACACGACACGCAATATTCTTTGCTACTTTTGATACATGTATAGGTACAATGTGATTTGGCCATCACAAAGGTTTTACATGTGCTAATGTATGCTTACTAAACTGTTTTGACTTGTTTTTGAAAAATAAAATTAGTTAGACTTGTTGTGTGTGTGTGTGTGTGTGTGTGTGTGTGTGTTTTTGAGGATCCATGTGCTTAAATTTTTGATTGAGAGATGATTTTGAGAGCTTTATATGTTGATTGGATCAATGGTTGAGGTGTATGTTGGATTGCATTCATGTCTGTGTTTTTCACTTCTCGAAAAACTACTTTTAACTACTGGCTTGACACCTCCTCAATACCTCCTCAATACCTAGCTATCTGTCGAGTTTCTCAAGCTTTTTCTTATCTCAATCTCGACACCTATCTTGACACCTGGTGGATCGATCGAGAAAATTCCTGTCTCCTCGATACCTTCTAGATACCTTGTCGATTGATTGAGCTTCTGTTCTTTGAAAGTGGTTCTTGTACCTTGATACCTTTCGACACCTTCAATTGTCGAAGGCCTTTTCCTCGACACCTACCTTGACAGCTTCCTCGATACCTCTCGACACCTCAACTGTCGAGAATTACTGAGGTTCCTATTTAAGTTGCTATCGCGATCCGGATCTTATTTGCTTGATTTCTCTCGATCTATCCGTGACTGTTCCTCTCCCAGACTTGTTTTTCTCACTTAAAACCTTCAACCCACTTGAGTTTCGGCCCTTTCTTGCTTCTAATCACTTGGTAAGATCTCATTTTCCTTCCTTTTTCATGCATTTCATGTTTGAAGCTTAGGTTTTGGGGTTTTTGAAAATTTTTGGGGTTTTTCAAAATTAATGAGTTTTTCTTGAAATTTTGGATTGGGTTTTCACTTAAATGTGTTCAAAATGTCATAACATTGCATTTCATGTGCATTAGAATGATATTTACATGCATTTAGATGTGTGTTCTATGTTTGTGTGCTGGTAGGATTGGATTGGGCTGAGCCCATGATGCTTTTTAATTTGCATGTCACATGTTCATGCATTCCCCACGCATACGTACTTATTGTTCAATATATTTGATATATGTGAACTGTTTTGGGACTTTTCTGATTGTCTCTTTCTCCCTCTCTCTCTTATTCTGTTTACGTTAGTAATGTCTATGGCACCTAAATGTAAATCCACTCCGGCTCAGAACCCTTTGCGTTCTGGACCTTCTTCATCTTCTAATTTTGCTCCTTTAAATCTTCGGTTCCATGATGGAGATGCCCACAAGGCATTTTTGGAGAACTTTTCTAGACGAGGTGTTCATTTAGAACGCCAAGTCATTTTGGCGGACTTCGCCGACACTGACCTTCCCTCTGTCATTCACAGTAGGGGATGGGAGTCACTGTGTGACGTCCCGGTCAGATGTCCTCTCGTACTGATTCAGGAGTTTTACTCCAACATGCACGGGATCGATCGTTCAGTACCTCTCTTTTTCACTCGCGTTCGAGGTACGCGCATCCCTGTCACATCGCAACTAGTTGCGGATGTGCTTAGGGTTCCTAGGATAGATTTTCCTGACTATCCTTCCTGTGAGCGTCTGAGGACTGTGTCCAAAGATGAGCTCATTTCTGCTTTTTGTCAGTGCCCAGCTGATTGGGGTGAGCATCAGTACACATCATGTAGACCTTTTGCTAAAGGTCCTAAATTCCTAAACATGGTGATGACTTTTATACTCCATCCACTCTCTCACTACAACTCCATCACAGAGCCTCGTGCTCGATTCTTGTTATCTCTTCTTGAGCATCTTACTATAGATTTTCCTTCTCATTTCATCCTCTCTATCATAGATGTTCATCTAGATTCGGTGTCCCGTGATACATCTTTCCTTTCGTTATCACGAGGATCTTACGCCATTTTTCTATCCCTTTTCTTGTGTCCGACCACTTTACACACATCTGTGCCATAAATGATGCTACTGTAAAATGTAGTGAGGCTCAGTTTAGGTTGAGACAGATGGATTCCACTCCTTCCTCCCATTTAGCTCCATCCAGATCTACTTCATCTACATCTGCTCCTTCTTCCTCTACGGGTGATGTATCTCTTGGAGACATCATGGCGCAGCTGCAGCGCATGGATGCTCGCCTTGATACACTTTCTACTGAGTTGTATCAGGTGAACATTCGTGTTGGTTGTATTGCACGACGTCAGATGACCATGGGTGGTTTTGCTCTTGAGGCTACTCCTTCACCACCTTCTCTAACGGCTTCTGACGCTTCGGATGATGATGATGGAGATGCTAGCTCTACTGATGAGATGTCTACATGACACTCTACCCTTTGTCACTCATGACAAAAAGGGGGACTAGTTTTGGGTTATGAGAGTAGTCATCTAAGGTGGAGAGTTAGTATAGGACATTTTTGATAGGGGGAGTGTTGATATTTTGAGGAATGTAGTGAGGTTTTGATGTATCTTTTCTTTTCTATTCTTTATAGATACATTTATATTGTATATGAGGTCTTGTGACCAGTTTTACATACATTGTAATTATTTTCTCTCTATATGTGGGTGTACGTTTCTTTCACCTCTCTTTTCATGTGTTGTTTCTTCTCTATCTTTTTACACATGTTCATTATACTTGTATGAAATCTATTATTTCTGTTTCACACAAAGATACCTTGATGAGTTTTGTTTAAGGTGTTTCAAAAATATAGGTTGTCAAATTCTACTTGCCATAAACTCTTTTCTTGCAAAGTTTTTCAAGGGTTTGTGTTAGGATAGATTTTATTGTATTTAACAAGTGAATATGAGTTGAGTGATTTATGACTTCTCTCATATGTTCATTTGTTTGTTGTGGTTTTGTCACGGATTGCCAAAGGGGGAGATTGTTAGGACATATGTGTTTTCACTTATTTGAACATATGCCACTTATTTATGTAAATTGGCTAATCCTTTGACAAAACGCACTCTACTTGTAATTGGGTAGTTCTAGGTGTTTTTAATACTTCAAGAAACAAGGTTTCAAGATCAAGTGTTGAAGTCATCAAGTCTGTCCAAGAAAAACAAGCTGAAGTGCAAATTCATTAAATCTCGACACCTGCTCGATAGCTCCTTGACACTTGCTATCTGTCGAGAATTATAAAGTCAGATTTTCTGATCTGATTTCTTAGGATCCGTGAATATGCTTTTGGGTCTTCTTTTCTTCTAACCCTAAACATATAAAAGGATTGTTTTAAGAGCCGTCAAATTGTACACAAGTTGAAAAAGTATTGAGCAATCTCTGTTCAAGCAAATTGTGATCAAAGATGAAGTTCTTGACCTAGTTCATCTTCTCTGAAAAAGTTGCTGTGTATTTACACCAAAAGGTTTTGTGACCAAGCATCTTTTTGATCTTCATCGTGTAGGATGAACTGAAGAACTTTGCAGCCAACCTTTTCTTCTAAGTTGGTGTTTGAAGTCGCATACTGGGATCTGCGCATTGGTAAGTCATGTTTGCATCAAAGGTGGGAATTGTCATTACAGATCAAGTCCAATTGGGTATTGGGTAAGGGTTCAACTGTAGGTTGGTAAGGTACTTGGGATTCATTTACTTGTAACCGCTTGATTTGATAATATTGGAGTTTCGGGAGTGGTGACCTGAAAATCACCCGGTGGGATTTTTGCCGTTAGGGTTTTCCCTATTTGTAAACAAATCACTGTGTTATTTAATTTCCACTGCATAATTAGTTTATTGGTGATTTGTTTGTGCTTCCACGCGTTTGCATCATAAATTGATTAATTAATAACTTGGCTAATTAATTAATTGGTTTAATCACAAGGGGTCATTTAGTTTGTGGCCTATCATAATTGCTAAAATACAAGCAAATTTGGCACAGAATAAAGCCAACAAGATGGTTGATTAAATTCAACCTTACAATCTCCCCCTTTGGCTATTCCGTGACAAAACCCTACAACAGACTCTAGACTTAACGCATGAGTTGGAAACAGTTGAGCAAAACTCACTCACACCTAATTCTAGATTTTGATAAGCTCTTGAAACATATGAACAAGTATCTCCTGAAACAAAGCAATACAACAATATCACTGTATACAGAAAATCTTGAAATGCATATGGAGCAAGCATAATATGATCAAGCAAAAATGGACTTAAGCTATAAAGTAATAAATCATGGCTTGACCAAAACATGCAATCACTATACAAAAGTGATCACAATGGTCATTCTCACATGGAATGAACATTCGGACATGCAATCTAATAAGCTTATATGCAAAGTATTATTTGCATGTCCAACACTCAACCAATGCATACAAACATATATGCATCTAGGAACAATCCTATAAGGACACAAGAGTGATGTACTAAAGAAAAATGCACGGCATTTAACATCAAGTACTTAAGCCACAAAGCAAGGCTACAAAGCATAAAGGCTGCATAAGCGTGGTACAAACCATAAAAGCCTACAAAACTGCATGGAACCAAACCCTAAAAGCTTGCAAAAGCAACATGGGTACAGAATAACCATACAGAAACAACTAACTGAATAACATCATCAATATATAAATAAATATCACTAAAGTTTCAAAAACAGTATCCTCACAAATAGATACAAACAGAACACATATAAATATGAAACATAAGTTTTGTTAGGTTATCTTCAAAAGTATGTAAAATGAAATGTATATCAACTCCCTGAGCACACAACTCCCCCTTTCAGTATGCACATCTTCTCTTTTCTGTGTTGCTCTCCCCCTTACTGTATGCTATCGTTCTCCCCTTTTTTGTCACGAATAGCCAAAGGATCTCTTTTAACTTTTGCTAAATAGCATCCAACTGTGTTTCAATGGCCGTGAGATGCATTTGAACTTGGTTGTTAGTTGAGTAGATAAGCTGTTGTAGATCAGAGATCCAATCAACCACATTTCAATCAAGTGACTTTGTCTGGGCATTTGAAATCCAGGGGAATAGATGGAGTACCAGTTGATTTTATAGGAGTAGCTGAACTTTGACCAGATGGAGTGACTGGTTCACTCTTAGGTGCTTTAGAGGAGTGACTCTTACTTGCTTGAAGAGTGTATAAGGATATTGATCGAGGACGAGGCATAATTTTTCCATCTGATGGAGGACTAACACCTTCATGAAGGATGATCTTCATGATGAGACTACAGAACGGAAGATTCATTCGCGCTGCTGATTGAGCCATTGTTTCCCCAATGATTTGAAATATGTGGGCACAGATGTCAATCGGAACACTAGTATTAAGGTCACACAAGAATTTAGCCCTCCTAAGACTGATGAAAGCAGTGTTTGACAACGGGTAGAGTTTGGAGAACATGTTCAGTTTTAGAGTTGTTAGTTCAGGCAAAAAGAGTGCAATGCCTATAGATGATCTTGTGCTTCCCACTTCATGTTCATTCCTAAGAACTTGAAGAATGTCTTATGCTTGAAGTACTCTATCATCATACATAGTTCGATCCACATTTTCTGGTCTGGTGATGTGAAGAACCTGAGCAATATAGTCTGCATTGATGGAAAATTCTTTTCTTCGTACCCAACATTTCATCTCTACCCTTGTGTATCTGGCATTAGAGTAGAATTCCTTAACCAATTCTTCAATTGGATCCTCAAAATTCCCAAAAAGGTTAGCCTAATCTCTTTCTTCAAAAATCTTAGGGATAAATGTTGTCCCCAGGGTATCAAACTTGACAATTCATTCCACAATGGGAGGATCCTTTCTAAAAATGTCTGTGTATGTCTTAGAATCAAAAGGTGCCCTGAATCTTTCAATGGTAGATTCTCTAGATGACTGGGACGAAAGACATGTCTATTTAGCAACTGGGGTTGATGGGTCATCGGTTACAATGTCTTTGCCTTTAGAGGAACGATGAGTCATCTAAAAAAAATAGACACACAACAAAGAACCAAATGCAATACCACAGGGTACCAACATCAACTTGATTAGATTCAGATAAGAATGTGAATCAAAGAGATTTCACCCAATCACAAAATATGAACCAGATCATCATTAAGAAATCATAAGCAACACTGAAGTATTGTAAGAATCAAGTACCCAAAAATGGTGATTATTCAGATACAACTCAGTGTCAAGTGAACACTGAGTATTTCAAAGTCACACACTGATATTGTGACAAACTACCATGAGCATGATATGCATAAAACAATATAGCCATGAGACATGCCATAAAGCACAAACTCCATAAAAACAATAGTAATAAAGTCAATAAATACACAAAAACATCAACTCTTAACCAAATAGCACTTAACAGAATGAAACTAAGTCATGTTCGAACATGCTTTTTCTCAAAACATAATGGCACCAACACCACTCACAGATTCAAGAAAATAACACTTAAATCGTGAAATATGAAGTGAGAGAGAGAAAATCCATACCTTTTTCTTGAAGATTGAGGTGAAAATGGTACAGAAATGGAGGTTTTTCAAAGAGTGACACGATGAGTTTCAGAGAGAGAAATGAGGAAGACAATGAATAGTCACAAAAGTACGAGGGAAAAATTGAAATTTTTTTGAAAACTGACTTTAAAACGCAAAACACGCGTTTTTCGCGATTGGGTTAAGCCGCGTGCAAGTCGCTAGGTCCAGCTGCCAAAACACTCAAAAGAGAAAAGTTTGAAAATTTTTCTAAGTGTTTTTCATGACTAGAAGGTCTACCCGCGAGGGAGTCGTGAGCTGAGCCATGAAAATCTCTGTGTACCCCTCGCGACTAGACCTTCCACCCGCGAACAAGTCACCAAAACTGACCCGCAAGCATGCAACTGGGGCATGCGATTGGATTGACCCACGACTGAGTCGCCAAAACAGGACAAAATTGTTTTTGAAATTTTGACATTTTTGTAAAAATAAAATACTTTTCAAAAACAGCTAAAACACTAAAAAAATCTTTTTGTGTTTGATCAAACAAAGATTGAGCATGTGAAAGCCACATTTAATGAAGTACAATCACATAAATGAATATAACATTCATTGAACATAGACTTGTGTGTTGTGTGTGGATATCAAAAATGAGATAGTCCTTAGTCCAATGTGAAGCTTCAATGATCAATTCAATCAAGGCATACACAACTAGCACTAGATAATATGAACTATCTCAATTATAGAAACATACATATATGACCTCCCATAAGAAAATGATTACATATCTTTGAAACTTTTCATTTGGCTTCTTTACAATTCATAACATTTGATCTTTTTGATCTTTACATCTCTTTTTGAGATCGATGCCTAAAATTTTTGATATTTCAATTTGATAAACAAGACTTTGGCTTTTGGGCATCATACATATTTATAAAAGTCACTTTCCCTTTTTCCTAGTCAAATACTAGTATGTGTGACGGCTTTTGCAGCTCATTATCTCTTTTCATTTTGATATTTACATTTGATGAGCTCTTTAAGCAAAAAAATAAAATAAATAAATAAAAGAGTGGGAAGATATATAGGCACAAGTCTATGCATGTATCAAAACCAACATGACTATTGACTAATCATTCATAACAAGTTTGAAGATCGATTTACAACAATCACACAAAGATGTCAAGATTTTTCCCACAAAGATATAAGTGCATAAAGAACAGGCTAAGCTAGTAAATGCATAAAGCCATATGTACGAAGGTACAAGGCAAAACTCACATGTGATATGTGCTCAAACATATATGATCAAACTTTTTGAATTTTTCACTTTTTATGTGATTTTGGATTTTTTACTCACACAAAACTAAAACAAAAAGATAAGATCAAAACTAAAACAATGCATACAAATAAATGCAAGATGCACAAATGCATAAAGATATGGCATCAAATGCATGAAAGGTCCTACAAAGATCGAAAGAATTTGATCAAGGACCAAAAGAGCAAGTGCTCAACCATAGGAACCCTTCCTCATTCAGATGGAATGATTGTTTGGAATGAATGTCTCAAAAGAAGTGAGACAAGGATTGGAAGAATGAGAACCGGAGATGCACATAGTCAAGGAGTTAAGAGCATTAAACAGTTTCTTCAACAACATGCTATTTTCACTCAATTCCGGTTTACTCTTTTTAGCACAACTTCCAACAGGCTCAAGTTTCTCTTTTCTTTTGATTCTTTTAAGAGCATGAAACTTAGAGCAATGAGGTTTTAGATGACCAAAATTATCACAATGGTGACACACAATGTGTTTAGGTCCACTAGGCTTTTTGGAAAGGGATCTAACAACATGGTTTTGTTCTCTCTTCAACTTATAACATTGAAGTCTTATATGACCAATCACACCACAATGGTGGCAAGTTGGAACAAATTTAGATCCATTCAAAACCTTAGGTTGAGAACTAAACGGAGACTTTGACTTAGGAGACTTTCTCTCCACCTTTTGATTTTTTTTTTTGTATGGAGGAATGTACACCGATTTGTCATCTGAGTTAGAACACACAACAGACACAATATCGGGTACCACAACATGATTGCAACAAATATTTTCATCTTTTTTATCAATAGGTTCAGCAATTAAACACTTGGCATACATCTTGAGAGATTCATTTTCACATTTTAGCTCATCAACAAGTTTGTTAGACAAAACAAGTTTGGCATCCAAGTCCATATTCAAACATTCAAACTCTTTCAGCTTTTGAAGAGAAATTTCAGCAAGTTTCTTATATTTTTCAACCAATTTGTTAGATTCATTGAGCTTAGCAATCAAATCATCTTTTTCACAAAGTAACTTGCTCAAATTCTTTTGAAACTTCTTAGCAATTTTGTTGAAGGGTTTGATGTTAGGAATATTAACAACATCCAAAGATTCATGTAACATAGCATCACAATCATGAGGATTATCACTCATAGAGGCATTTTCACAAACACGTGGTATGTTACATTTATCATCAACCAAATCATATAAAGAGTCATATAAAGCACAATCCATGGCAAATAAACACAAGGGGTCAAGGATCACACTTAGGTATTTAAACCACAACAAGTGTACTTGCTCTGATACCAATTGAATGTTCAAAATGGGTATGAAACACCCTTGAACGTTTAGACCCCAAATTACAAATTATCAATTCAAGCTTATTATCAAACAATTAATGTGCGGAACGTGAACATAAGCCAAACACAGAATTGATAAATAATCTAAGCCAAATATAAACATATCCACAGCAGTAAATAAATGGCAAAGATAAAGGGAAGGAAGATGCAAACACACGGACAACACATGATGCGTTATCGAAGAGGAAACCGAAGCCCTCGGTGTAAAACCTCTCCGCCGCCCTCCAAGCGGTAAATAATCCACTAAAGAATGTAATTGGGATACATGAACAGCAAAAGACCCTCAAAGCCTAATCTACCCAGTGTACCTACGCCCTCCAAGCTTGTTGCTCTAATGAGGTTGCGCCAAACCTATTTCTTCTTTAGCTTACCGGATTCCGCTATAAACCATAGCATCAACCAATGGACATTGGTTCCTTCCTAATTGCTTCCCAAAGCATCAAATAAACTTTCTCACGAATATGGGTATGGTGAGAAAAAGATTTGGTAAAGAACCTCTCAAAGGTGTAACAATAGAGAGGGTGAGAGTAGAGGAATTTATAGAGTCTCTTTGGTGTAGATTGTGGATGAATCAATCTAGGTTTTCTCTAGGATTTCTCTATTAGAATTCTCTCTGGAAGCTCTCTCCATTTAGTGGGTATAAGGGTCTATATATAGTGGTGAGAGTTTGGAATACGAAGAGACAGTTTTTTCCCAAACAGGGCTGGTTGGTAGCTTGGCCTCGCGACTGGTCTGAGTCGCGAGTTCCAGCTGCGAGGTAACGGCTTGGCCAACCTGGATATTTTTGTCCTGTAGTGCACCAGCTGGTATAATACTTTAGTTTCCCGCATGCTTGACACGTGACCGACTTTTGGCAGCTTGCACCTGCGAGCCACCCGCAAGTTCCAGTCACGAGTCCCTACTTCTTTGCACAATGAGGAACATTTCTTCACACTTTCTCACACACTACCTTTACAAGAATCCCACCTAAATATATGGTTACTAATTGCTAAAATACAAACAAATTTGGCACGGAATAAAGCCAACAAGATGGTTAATTAAATTCAACCTTACAGTATTTAAAGCACAACAAGTGTACCTGCTCTGATACCAATTGAATGTTCAATATGTGTATAAAACACCCTTGAATGTTTAGACTCCAAATTACAAATTATCAATTCGAGCTTATTATTAAACAATAAATGTGCGGAACATGAACATAAGCTAATAACATAATTGATAAACAATTTAAACCATAAATAATCATAATCACAGCAGTAATTAAATGGTAAAGATAAGGGAAGAGAGATGCAAACATAAGGACAACACACGATGTGCTATCGAAGAGGAAATCGAAACCCTCGGCATAAAACCTCTCTGCCGCCCTCCAAGCGGTCAATAATCCACTAGAAAATGTAGTTGGGATATATGAATAGCAATAAACCCTCCAAGCCTAATCTACCCAATGTACCTAAGCCCTCTAAGCTTCTTGCTCCAACGAGGTTGCGCCAAACCTTTTTCTTTTCTAGCTTATTGGATTCCGTTATAGCCCATAGCATCAACCAATATGAATTAGTCCCTTCCGAACTGCTTCCCAAAGCACCAAATAAATCTTCTCACGGATATGAGTATGGTGAGAAAAGGATTTGGTCAAGAATCTCTCAAGGATGTAATAATGGAGAGGGTGAGAGTAGGGGAATCTGAAGAATCTCTTAGGTGAAGATTGTGGATGAATCAATCTTGTTTTTTTTCTAAGGCTTCTCTCTTAAAATTCTCTCCGAAAACTCTCTACATTTTGTGGGTATAAGGGTCTATATATAGTGGTGTGTCTTTGGAATGCGAAGAGTCAGTTTTTTCCAAAACAGAGCTGGCTGGCGACTTAGCCTTGTGACTTGATTGAGTCGCGAGTTCAAGCCGCGAGGTAATTGCATTGCCAATTTGGAATTTTTGTCCTGTAGTGCAATAGCTGGCATGACGCTTCAGCTTCCCGCATGCTTGACACGTGACCATTGTTTGGCAGCTTGCCAGTCGCGAGCCACCCGCGAGTTCCAGTCGCGAATCCCTGCATCTTTGCATAAACTTAAACATTTCTTCACACTCTCTCACACACTACCCTTACATGATTCCCACCTACATACAGGGTTTCTAAATGCTAAAATACAAGTAAATTTGGCACGGAATAAAGCCAACAAAATTGTTGATTAAATTCAACCTTACAGTGAAGTTGTTCGAAACAAGTCTAGATTGGTGGCTTAAGGATATACTCAAGTTGAAGCCATAAATTTCGATGAATCATTTGCACCGGTAGCAAGACTAGATTCAATCTGAATTCTTCTCTCCATGGCGTGTATTATGGACTTTAAGTTGTATTAAATGGATGTGAAAAGTGCTTTCTTGAATGGTTTTCTAAATGAAGAAGTGTTTGTTGAGCAACCAAAGGGGTTTCAAGACCCTCAGTTTCCAGATCATGTGTTAAGGTTGAAGAAAGCATTGTATGGGTTGAAGCAAGCACCAAGAGCATGGTATGATCACCTTACCACATACTTATTGGATCATGGTTTCAAGAAAGGCCAAGCCGATTGAACATTGTTTGTTAAAAGAGATGAGAAATCTCTCCTTGTCGCTCTTAAGTGTATGTGGATGATACTGTTTTTGGATCCACAATTGATCAACTAGCTTATGAATTTTCAGAAGAAATGAAAAGGGAATTTGAGATGAGCATAGTGGGGGAGTGGAACTACTTCCTAGGGCTTCAAGTGAAACAATGGAAAGATGGAATATTCATCTCTTAAGAGAAATATGCCAAAAATCTTGTCAAAAGATTTGGTCTAAACTCTAAAAAACACACTTCCACTCCCATGAGTTCCTCAACAAAACTAAGCATAGATGCAGCCAGTGTCAAAGTAGACCCAACACTTTATCGAAGCATGATTGGTAGTCTTCTCTATCTCATTGCAAGTAGGCCCAACAGCTTTTAGTGTCGGGGTATATGCACAATTCCAAGCAGCTCCTAAAGAGTCCCACTTGACAGCAGTCAAGCGAATTATTCGAATACTAGTATGTGCGACAGGCTTTTGCAGCTCTATATCTTATTTCATTTGGAGATTTACATTTGGAGAGCTATTTTAAACAAAAAAAAATAAGGAGTGGGAAGATATATGGGCATGAGTCTATGCATGTCTCAAGATCAACAAAACCATTCACTAATCATTCATGACAAGGTTGAAGATCTATTTACAACAGTCACATAAATTTCAAAATTTCTCCCACAATGATATGAGTGCATATGAAACAAGCTAAGCTCATAGATGCACAAAGCCATTAGTACAAAGGTACAAGGCAAAACATGCTTTGAGACAAGACTCAACAAAGTCGATCAAATTTTTTGGATTTTTTACTTTTTATGTGTTTCTGGATTTTTGACACAAAGGCAAAAAAATGAGAAAAAAAAAAAAAACAACAGAAGAAATCATATGAAGGAGTGCAAAAGCAAACAACCTATAGAACATACTGCACAAAGCACATATGGAAGATAGAGTTTAGGGAATGATACCGACACCAATGGTTTTACGCAAGGATTCAAACCTCGGGCCATCAAGAGGTTTAGTGAATATGTCAGCCTTTTGATTTTTTGTATTGATGAATTTTAGACACACTATCTTGTCCTCTACCAAGTCTCAGATGAAATGATATCGGATCTCAATATGCTTTGATTTAGAGTGCTGAACTGGATTCTTTGAAAGATTTATTGCACTGGTGTTATCACAGAAGACACACATGGTGTCTTGAGAAATTCCATAGTCATGTAGTAGTTTTCTCATCCATAGCAATTGTGCATAACAATTTCCTACTGTAATATATTCAGCTTCAGCTGTTAAAAGGGAGATCGGATTTTGCTTTTTGCTTATCCATGAGACCAAGTTGTTTCCAAGATAGAAGCAACCACCAGAAGTGCTTTTCCTATCATCAATGCACTCAGCCTAGTCTGCATCTGAATATCTAGCCAAACACTCATTTGAATCTTTTGAATACCAAATCCCATATTTAGACGTGCCATTAACATAGCGAATGATTCGCTTAACTACTGTTAAGTGGGACTCTTTAGGGGTAGCTTGAAATCAACTACATACCCTGACACTGAATGCAATATCTGGCCTACTTGCTGTGAGATAGAGTAGATTGCCAATCATGCTTCGATAAAGTGTTGGATCAACGTCAATACCAGTTGCATCTATGCTCAATTTCGATGAGGAACTCATAGGAGTGGAAGTGTGTTTCTTAGAATCCAGGCCAAATCTTTTGACAAGATTTTTGGCATATTTCTCCTGAGAGATAAATATTCCATCTCCCCATTGTTTTACTTGAAGCCCTAGGAAGTAGTTCAACTCTCCTACCATGCTCATTTCAAATTCCCATTTCATTTCTTCTAAAAACTAATGAGCTAGTTGATCAATTGTAGATCCAAAAACAATATCGTCCACGAACACTTGAGCGACAAGGAGAGATTTTTCATCTCTTTTAACAAATAAAGTTCGATCTATTTGGCCTCTTTTGAACCCACGATCCAACAAGTAATTAGTGAGGTGGTCATACCATGCTCTTAGTGCTTGTTTCAGCCCATACAAGGCTTTCTTCAATCTCAGCACATGATCCGAAAAGTGAGGATCTTGAAACCCCTTTGGTTGTTCAGCATATACATCTTCGTTTAGGAAACCATTCAAGAAGGCGTTTTTCACATCCATTTGGTACAACTTGAAATCCATAATGCATGCTATGGACAAGAGGATTCGAATGGACTCTAGTCTTGCTACCAGAGCAAAAGATTCATCGAAATCAATGCCTTCCACTTGAGTATACCCTTGTGCCACCAATCTAGACTTATTTCGAACAACTTCGCCATCTTCATCCGTTTTGTTCTTAAAAATCCACTTGGAGCCGATCACATGCGTATCTTTAGGCCTTAGGACCAACTCCCATACATCATTTCTCACAAATTGATGTAGCTCCTGGTGCATAGACTCTGTCTAATTTTCATCTTTAAGGGCTTCTTCAACCTTTTTGAGTTCAAATTGAGCAAGATAACAGTTGTATGTTACATGATTAGCAGTATACTTTGGTCATTTTCTCAAACGAAGTCCCTCGTTTACATCGCCAATGATATTACTTGAAGGGTGATTGAGAGTTACTCTTGACGAAGGTTTCTTGGAATTTGATGGTTCCTCATCATGAGAAATTGGGGGTTGAACCTCTGGAGGTGTGAGTGGACTTGAGACTACTTGTGTTGACCTAGTCTCTCTTCTCGATATAGTGGGT
The DNA here is from genome assembly GCA_023621385.1 of Quercus gilva. Classification (NCBI taxonomy): domain Eukaryota; kingdom Viridiplantae; phylum Streptophyta; class Magnoliopsida; order Fagales; family Fagaceae; genus Quercus; species Quercus gilva. The sequence continues at coordinate 12,161,785 of CM042480.1, forward strand.
GTGAATTCCTTTCCTGGTGATTCTTTCTCAGCATCATCACTTGGGGACATATCATCATTCTCATTCTTCTTAGGATTTAACCCCTTTCCATTATCGTCAACCTCCTTTTCTGATATACTATCGTCTATGACCACATTGATTGACTCCATCACTGTCTTAGTGCACTTGTTATACACTCTATAAGCTCGGCTACTTGTGGAGTATCCTAGGAATGTCCCTTCATCACTCTTAGCATCAAATTTTCCTGGATTTTCCCTGTCATTTAGAATGTAACACTTGCTTCCAAATATTCTAAAATACTTCACCTTGGGTTTCTTTTCTCTCCATATCTCATATGATGTCTTCTTTGTTCCTGTTCGAAAATAGATCCTATTGCCAATGTGACATGTAGTATTCACAGTTTCAGCCTAAAAATTTTGTGGAATGTTTTTGTTGAGTAGCATGACTCTTGCCATCTCTTGGATCACCCGGTTCTTTCTTTCAACCACCCCATTCTGTTGTGAGTCTTTGGAGCTGAAAATTCCTTCTTAATGCCATGCTCCTCACAAAAATCTTTAAATTTAGCATTATCAAATTCCTTTCCATGATCACTTTTGATTTTAACTATGGGAACTCCTTTTTCATTTTGCAGTCTCTTGCATAGCCTTTCCATTTTCTCACAAGCTTCCGACTTTTCCCTAAGGAATTCCACCCAAGAATACCTTGAGAAATCATCAACTACCACCACAATGTATTTCTTTCCTCCTAAACTTTAGTTCTTGTGGGCCCCATTAAATCAATGTGAAGAAGTTCCAAACATCGTGAGGTAGCAATCACATTCACCTTGTGATGACTTGCCTTTGTTTGCTTTCCCATTTGACATGCTCCACATATGGTCTTCTCCATCTTTCCAAACTTTGGAAGCCCCTCTACAGCTTCAAGTTTGGACACTTTTGCTACTTGTTTGAAGTTTGCATGCCCAAATTTGTGATGCCAAAGTTCCAGCACATTTACACGAGCACTTCTACATGAAATAGGTGTCGTAGGTACTATTCCATAGCAATTGTCAGTAGTCCTATTTCCCTCCAAGACTTGAATCCCTTTTTCATCGATGATTATACACCCTTTCTTTGAGAATTGGACAAGAAAATTCTCATCACATATTTGAGTGATGCTTAAGAGATTTGCCTTCAAACCTTTGATGTATAATACATCTTTCAACAGAGGTAATCCAGGTATTTCAACAGTCCCTTTGTCGAGAACTTGGGCATGACTTCCATCACCAAATGTCACATAATCACAGGCTTTTTCTTTAAGAGTCTTAAATAAAGATTTATCTCCTGTCATATGACGAGAACATCCACTATCAAGATACCGCAAGCACGAGTTAAAAACCTTCAAAGAGGTGTGCACAAATAGACACGCATGAGACAAACACTTTTGACCATCAAACAGAAATTTATCTTCATTTTCCATGCTTCTACCAGATTGAATTTTTTTTTTCATTTTATCAACCTTTTCACACAACATTTTATTTCTTCTTTTGTACTTCTCAATCGAAGAGTTAGACTCACATAGACTACTGTGTAAGATGTGATTCTTATTTTCAAAGTATTTCAGCATGTGAACAAAAATCCTAGCATATTTCTTTGATTTTAACACCTCTAAGAGTTCATTGATAGGATACCCTACCCTTCAAACATACTCATAGAGTCATTTTCACAAGCATTTGAACCACAGTTCAGCATGGTCTTTTTCATAGCTGTATCCATATCCAAGGGGTTTAGGATCGCACTCAGGTAATCAAACCTTAACGAGTGCATCCGCTCTGATACCAATTGAATGTTCAATATAAGTATGAAACACCCTTGAACGTTTAGACCCCAAATTACAAATTATCAATCCAAGCTTATTATCAAACAATTAATGTGCAGAATATGAACATAAGCCAAACACAGAATTGATAAACAATCTAAGCCAAATATAAACACAGCCACAGTAGTAAATATAAGGCAAAGATAAAGGGAAGGAAGATGTAAACACACGGACAACACACGATGTGTTATCGAAGAGGAAACCGAAGCCCTCGGTGTAAAACCTCTCCGCCGCCCTCCAAGTGGTAAATAATCCACTAAAGAATGTAGTTGGGATACATGAACAGTAGAAGACCCTCCAAGCCTAATCTACCCAATGTACCTAAGCCCTCCAAGCTTCTTACTCCAACGAGGTTGCGCCGAACCTATTTCTTTTTTAGCTTACTGGATTCCGCTACTAAACCATAATATCAACCAATGTGAATTGGTTCCTTCCTAACTGCTTCCCAAAGCACAAAATAAACATTCTCACGGATATGGGTATGGTGAGAAAAGGATTTGGCTAAAGACCTCTCAAGGATTTAACAATGGAGAGGAAGAGAGTAGAGGAATTTGAAAAGTCCCTAAGGTAAAGATTGTGGATGTATTGATCTTGTTTTTCTCTAGGGTTTCTCTCATAAAATTCTCTCTAGAAGCTCTCTTCATTTAGTGGGTATAAGGGTCTATATATAGTGGGGTGAGAAAGGAATGCGAAGAGTCAGTTTTTTTCCCAAACAGGGTGGTTTGGCGGCTTGGCCTCGCGACTGGTCTGAGTTGCGAGTTCCAGCCGTGAGTTAACAGCCTGGCCATCCTGGGACTTTTGTCCTGTAGTGCGACAACTGGCGTGACCCTTCACCTCCCCCGTGTGCTTCTCACGTGCCTGCAGTTGGCGACTCCCAGTCGCGAGTCACCTGCGAGTCCTAGTCGCGAAACTATGCATCCTTACACAATCTTGAGCATTTCTTCACATCTTCTCACACACTACCCCTACAAGAATCCCACATAAATATAGGGTTACTAAATGCTAAAATACAAGCAAATTTGGCACGGAATAAAGCCAACAAGATGGTTGATTAAATTCAACCTTACAAACCTTGTCATGAATGATTAGTGAATGGTTTTGTTGATCTTGAGACATGCATAGACTTGTGCCTATATTTCTTCCTAATCTTTATTTTATTATTTTTGCTTAAAGAGCTCACTAAATGTAAATCTCTAAATGAAAAGAGATATTGAGCTACAAAAGCCTATTGCACATACTAGTATTTGACTAGGAAAAAGGGAAAGCGACCAAAAATAAAATGTATGATGCCCAAAAAGCCAAAGGCTAACTCATCAAATTAAAATATAAAAAATTTCAAAAATCAATCTTACAATGAGATGTATTGATTCAAAAAGATCAAATGATATGATGTATATGGAGCCAAATGAAAAGTTTCAAAGTTATGTTATCAAATTATATGGGAGGTCATATATGCATATTTCTATAATTGAGATGGATTATTCTATCTAGTGCTAGTTGTGTATGCCTTGATTGAAATGATCATTGAAGCTTCACATTAGACTAAGGACTATCTCATTTTTGATACCCACACACATCACACATGTCTATGTTCAATGAATGCCATATTCATTTGTGTGATTGTACTTGATTAAATGTGTTTTCACTTGCTCAATCCTTGTTGATCAAACACAAAAATTTTTTGAGTGTTTTAGTTGTTTTTGGAAAGTATTTTGTTTTTATAAAAATTGTTAAAAATTTCAAAAATAGTGTTGCCCTGTTCTTGCGACTCAGTCGCTGGTTGATCCAGTCACATGCCCCAGTCGTGAGCCCATACAGAGATTTTTCGCGACTCACTGGCGGGTCAATGTCCCAGTTGAGAAAAATACTTAGAATATTTTTCAAATTTTGGGTTTTTATGTTTATCGCGGCTCAATGTGGTGACTTGTTCGTGGGTGGAAGGTCTAATCATGAGGGGTACACATAGATTTTTGCAGTTCACCTCGTGACTTTCTTGCGGGTAGACCTTCCAGTTGTGAAAAACACTTAGAAAATTTTTCAAATTTTTGCTTTTAAGTGTTTTGGTAGCTAGCCCTGGCGACTTGCACGTAACTTGACTCAGTCGCGAAAATCGCGTGTTTTGCACATTAAGGGTCTTTTTCAAGATTGGTTTCAAAAACTTTTCATTTTTCACTCTTACCCTGTGGTTGTTCATCTTCTAGTCTACCTTTCACTCTTTCGAAACCACCGTGTTCACACACAAAATCACACAAAATCTTTAACTTCTTTTTCACCACTCTCTCAACCTTCAAGGAAAGGTATGGGTTTTGTTTCTTATTCATTATATTTCACATTTCCTGCATATATCTCTTAGTTTGAGTGTTTTTGCTGATATTTGTATATCTCTTGATTGAGTATGGGTGTCTGATCTTTTGGTGAAATTGTTGTGTGATTTTTGGTGGTTATGTACTGATTTACTCTATCTTGAGTAAACATTGTGTTATTAGTGGCACACACACCCTCATTGTCATGATTGGGTCCTAAATCTCAAGTTTTTAGGGTTTTCTTCATTGTCCATGTTTTGGAACTAACCTAATGCTAATAATGTTTGGTGTCTTATGTGGTTTCTTTTGTTTTTGGTAAAACATGATGCAAGGTGAAAATGTCTCTATTCAAGATAGCAGCTGTGAAAGGGGGCAGCAGCAAAGGGAAAGAGCTTGTCATTGATGTTGATGACCTCTCACCTAGAACAAAAGGATCCGTTCACCATCAGGAGTGTTCGATCCCAACAAGTTCAGATCCTATGCTACCTTTCAGACTCATGAGAATTATTTCAGAGATGCTACACCTTTGGTTGAAAAGGCTGTTGATCAACCTTCTCTTCTTGACACCGACATCCTTAAATGGTTTGCTCACAAGGATTGGAATTATCTTCTTTCCGACCTTGATGAAGCATATGAGAATTTGGTAAAAGAGTTTAATGCCAATGCAATTGTTAAAGGCGAAGAACTAAAGTGCTGGGTTAGAAGAAAAAGTTTCTCAGTCTCTCCCACATATCTGGCAAAGATCCTTCACATCAATCGGCCAATGCTTAAAAACTCATCGGTTTATGACAATCTATGTCCAGATGAGGGCCTACTTCGGGATACTCTTAGAAAAAACTTGAAATTCTCACCAAATGAGAACTCAGTCAGTGTTTCCTCTCTTCCTCCGAAATTGAGGGTGCTTACAATCATCACGTTTCACAACTTGTACCCCTTATCTAGCACCGGGTACATTAACCTCAGACGTGCCTTGTATCTTCATGATCTGATCTCTGATGTCAAGATTGACATTTGTGCACATATCTTTCACGTTCTACGCAAAATAGTTCTACAAACTGAGTTAAGGACATGCATTCCTTTTTGTTGCCTCATTTCTAAGATTTTGAAGCTCAAAGCGATTCATCCATCAAAAGATGAGTTTCCTTGCACAAAACCTAGTCCAATCAACTTGCGTACGTTCAACGCTAGCATTGGTCATAGTCGGAAGGGAATCTAAACGGAAACTTCAGCATCTCACAGTGGTTCGCGCTCTAGCTCATCCTCCTTTGACGAGAAGCTGGAAAACATTGTGGCATTTATCCACGAGTTGAGCACCAAGATGTCCGGACTCGCATCTATCTTGCACCATCACAACATTCGGTGTGATATGAAGTTTACTTTTCTCTAGACTCAATTGGATCAGATACAAAGAAAGCTAGAAGAAGATGAGAACTAGCTATTCCATGACAAAAAGGGGGATTTGATGTTAATAAAAGGAGTACAATGATAGATGGAGAAAGAGCTTGATCAAAGGGGGAGATTTTAGCAAGCAGGCCTCTGTTTAATATTTCAGTGTTTATGTTATGTTATTCAGTATATTTTTCTTTGTACCTTTGCTTTTGTAAGCTTTTAGGGTATTTGTACCCATGCTTTGTAGCTTAAGTACTTGTTGTTATGCCATGCACTACTTTAAGTACATCACTCTTGTGCCCTTTGTTGGATTTTTCATCCTTAATGCAATTACCTTGAGTTGTTGCATTGGTTGAGTGTTGGACATGCAAATAATACTTTGCATTAAGCTTATTAGCTTGCATGTCCGGATGTTCATTCTATATGTGAATGAGAATTGTGATCACTATTTATAGTTATTGTTCGTTTTTGGTTAAGCCATGGTCTATTGCATTATTTCATTTTGCTTGATCGCATTGTGCTTGCTCCATATGCATTACAAGTTTTCTGTCTACAATGATCATACTGTTGTGTTGTGTTTTAGGAGATACATGTTCTTATGGTTCAAGAGCTTCACAGATTCTAGAGTTAGGTGTGAGTGAGTTTTGTTTAACTGTTCCCAACTCATGCGTTAAGTCTAGAGTTTGTTGTAAGGTTTTGTCACGGAATAGCCAAAGGGGGAGATTGTAAGGTTGAATTTAATCAACCATCTTGTTGGCTTTATTCCGTGCCAAATTTTCTTGTAATTTAGTATTTAGAAACCCTGTATTTAGGTGGGAATCATGTAAGGGTAGTGTGTGAGAGAGTGTGAAGAAATACTAAAGACTGTGCAGTGAAGCAGGGATTCACAACTGGATCTCGCGGGTGGCTCGCGACTGGCAAGCCGCCAGAAGATGCACATGAGTGAAGCATGCAGAGAAGCTGAACCATCATGCCAACTATAGCACTACAAGACAAAAAGTCCAAACTGGCCATTCAGTTAGCTCGCGACTTGAACTCGTGACTCAGTCAAGTCGCGAGGCCAAGTCGCTAGCCAGTTCTGTTTTGGAAAAATGACTCTTTGCATTCCAAACACGGACTAGTATATATAGACCCTTATACCCACGAAATGTATAGAGCTTCTTGAGAGAAAAACCCTAGAGAAAAATAAGATTGACTCATCCACAATCTTTACATAGAGACTCTTCAAATTCCTCTACTCTCACCCTATCCATTGTTATATCCTTGAGAGGTTCTTGGCCGAACCCTTTTCTCACCATACCCACATTTGTGAGAAGGCTTTTTTGGTGCTTTAGGAAGTAGTTAGGAAGGGACCAATGGTTATTGGTTGATGCTATAGGCTATGGCGGAATTCGGTAAGCTAGAAAAGACAAAGATTTGGCATAACCTCGTTGGAGTAAGAAGCTTGGAGGACTTAGGTACACTAGGTAGATGAGGCTTGGAGGGTCTTTTACTGTTCATGTATCCCAACTACATTTTCTAGTAGATTATTGACTGCTTAGAGGGCGGCAAAGAGGTTTTACGCCGAGGGCTTTGGTTTCCTCTTCGATAACACATCGTTGTGTTGTCCTTGTGTTTGCATCTCTCTTCCCCTAATCTTTACCATTTAATTTTTGCTGTGGATGTGATTTTAATTGGTTTAGATTGTTTATCAATTCTGTCATTAGCTTATGTTCATTTTTCGCACATATATTGTTTGACATTAAGCTTGAATTGATAATTTTGTAATTGTGGGTCTAAATGTTCATAATGTTTTACAAGAATTTGAATTTTCAGCAAGAAACCTACAATTCCCTTCTTGAGAAAACCGGTGAATATGCAAAAGTGGCTAAAGCAACCATTAAGAAAATGAGGAGAGCTAAGCAAGATTACAAAAGTCTTCTAGTGCGGTAAAAGGAGACTAAGTGTGAAGTTGAAACGCTGAATGGAGAGCTAATCGAAGCCTATTCAAAGATCAAATTTCTTGAGCTTGAGGTGATTCAAGCTAATGCTAAAGTAGAGCGGGTTTCCTTGAAGAAGCTTGATGAAGTGCTTGCTCATCAAAAACCTTTCTCCGACAAAAGCAGATTGGGATACATCGAAGAAAGCAGTTCGAGTGCCAATATGTCCAAGGATATGAAGTTTGTGAAAGCTAAGGAACCAATGGTAGCAATCACTACTGTTGAGAAAGTGATGGTGGAGAAGAAGCGGAATGTGACTGACTAACGGTTTTTGACAAAGCCTCCTAACCAATCAGTGGTCAAACCTAAGACTAAAGGGAAATCACTTCCAAAGTCATAAAGAGGTCTGAGAACTCAACACTTCTACCATCATTGTGGAATTCAAGGACACACCAGACCTAATTGTCATAAGCTTCAAGCATTAAAGAATGCATGTGCTCAAAGGTCAAGAGGACCAAGAAATGGCAAAGGGAATTGGACTGCCGAGCAATCAAAAAGTCAAGAAGGTGATCCTGGAGTGAGGGATGTGATGAAGATTGATGGTGTATGAAAAATACCAAGCTGATTTCTCGTCCATATGGCCGTCCATGACAACGTACCAAGTGGAAAAATGAGTGGCTATAACACTCGTCCTTCATTCACTCGTCCAAGGGAGGAGGAACTAGCAGCGACCCTCGTCCGTCCTTAGTGATGGACGAGTAAGGTTCACCAAGAGTTATGTCGTTTGAATCAAACATCTGTTCATTGTTGAACACAGGTTTCGATAAGGTAACTCCCAAGACAGTTATGGAAGTTACCCTCTGAATTCTCCAAACCCTAGGACGATAGGAGAAATAACTGTCAAGCTAACACTATATAAGGACCCTTCTATGCAGAGGTATGGGTAACTTTATATTCTAAAAAAAATTGGTGAAGTTTTTAAAGTGCTTTCTTTTCTACTTCAATCCACTAACTTTACCATCGGAGGATTTTTGGCTGGCCTCCACCGATCTCCTTTGACTTCTTGTTTGTTATTTTCAGGATTTTGCTCATTGATCATTAACGCCTGGAAATTTTAGCCCACTGATTCATTGACCTCATCAGTTGGCGCCGTCTGTGGGGAAGAGTAGAATTTTTTAAGTTTGAATTTCATCTTTGAATTCTGCAATTTCTTTCTCCGACAAAGGGCTGAAATGGTCCGGACAAGATCGAGGGTCATCAGTCCAGGCCCTCAACCGAGCAGAGATGCCTCTAGTAACCCTCATCGTGACCGTCAATCGGCTCCTGCTATGCAGCCTTCATCAGCCTAACACATGCAATCCATGGCCGCGGCCATGGCAGAACTAACTCGCCAAAATCAAGATTTGCGGAGAGAGATTAATCTCAGGAGACAACGGCATAAGGCCCATGGAGAGGAGCGAGAACAAAGTCAGGAAGATGAAAGAAATGTTGAACCAGAAAGTCAATCAAGGGGCACCGCTTCAAGGAGGGTACCACATTTAGAGAGGGAGGTGGACCAGATGAGGAAGGTTATGGATGAGATGAGAGAGAACCTGAGGAGGACTAATCCTGTTGAAGATTTAGTTCACAGAACTGATTCACCCTTTATGGCATCCATCAACGACCATCCCTTACCGCCAAAGTTCAAGATGCCTTCCTTAGACTCATATGATGGCATGCGTGACCCCTTTGACCATATCGCTACTTTTAAGACTACCATGCATCTTCAAGGGGTTCCAGATGAGATAATGTGTAGAGCAAGGAGAGAGACATAAACGTTGAGCAAATTATTCGTTAATAATTTCATTGGAGGACAGAGACATAAACGTTCCTTATCTAGCTTACTAACCATAGAGCAAGGAGAGAATGAAAGCTTGCATTCCTTCATCACACGCTTCAATAGGGAAGCACTGATCGTGGACGAGGTAGATGACAAGCTACTGTTGGCTGCCTTCCATAACTGGGTCAATTCTAATTTGTTCATACACAAGCTTTATGAAAAAGAGCCTCAGTCCATGGCCAAACTCGTCCATTCAGCCCAAAACTTTATGAACGCAGAAGACGCGATCATAGCTAAGAAGAGGAAGAGAATTGAAAGAATGGAAGCAAATCCCGCCCGTCACTCTGAGCAAGCCCCTCATCCAAAGAAGGGGCGAACAGAAGATAAGAGAGACCGAGATAGCAAGAAACCAGGTTCTTCAGCACGGAATCAACAATGCACCCCTTTGAACATACCACTCGAGCAAGTCCTTATGCAAATTAAGGACGAGCCTTCTTTGAAGTGGCCAGAGAAGATGAAGGGGGATCCCAACAAGCGTAATAGGAACAAGTATTGTCGCTTCCATAGGGATCATGGGCATGATATGGATGAATGCTTTGATTTGAAGCAACAGATTGAAAATCTCATTAGGCAAGGGAAGCTGAGAAATTTCATTGGACGAGACCAGAAGGATGAGAAGCTGAAGGGAAAGATAGAAGAATCGTCTGACCACCACTTGGAGAGATAAGAATCATCGTAGGGGGAGATTCAACAGGGCAGTCGACCAAATCAAAAAAGGCATACTTAAAAGTAGTGCAGAGCGTCCAACTCTCTGGACAATCACCGAGAGCAAGGACCACGGACGAACATGCAGTCACTTTCACGGACGAGGATGCCGAGAGAATCCATCACCCTCGTGACGATGCTATTGTCATCACCCTCCTTATTGCTGATTATAAAACTAGAAGGGTGCTAGTAGACAATGGGAGCTCGGCTGATATTTTATATTATCCAGCCTTTCAGCAAATAAGGTTGGGACGAGATCAGCTCCGTCCAACAAGCTCTCCTCTGGTGGGATTTGATGGGATGAAGGTACAACCTGTAGGCACTATTTCTTTACCGGTGACAGTGGGGGCATACCCGCGACAAATCACCAAGGATGTGAACTTCCTTGCAGTAGATTGCCCATCCTCCTACAATGCCATGGTTGGAAGGCCGACTTTAAACAATTGGAAGGCGGTCACATCTATCTACCACTTGTCAGTGAAGTTCCCAACAGAGCAAGGGGTGGGGCAAGTACAAGGAGACCAATTGGCAGTAAGAGAATGTTATCTAGCCATGTTGGCCATGGACGAGCAAATCCAAACCATGAATATTGAAGAAAAGAGAATTATTGCAGAACCCATTGAAGTGTTGGAAGATGTTTCCCTAAACGAGTATTACCCTGAAAGGTGTACCAAGGTTGGAGCAGACCTGAGAGATTAGGTTAAGAAGGACCTCATCCATTTTTTGAAGAAAAATGTTGATCTGTTTGCCTAGAGTAACGAAGACATGTCGGGTATAGATCCCAGTGTTATTACTCACTATTTGAATGTAGATCCTTCCTCTAAGCCAATACGACAGAAGAAAAGGGTGTTTGCCCCTGAGAGAGATGCTGCTATTAAAGACGAAGTACAAAAGCTGTTGGTCGCGAAATTTATACGAGAAGTATACTATTCCTAATGGTTGGCCAATGTAGTAATGGTGAAAAAGGCGAACGGCAAGTGGAGGATGTGTGTGGATTTTACTGATTTAAATAAGGCTTGCCCCAAGGACAGTTACCTACTGCCACGTATTGACCAACTAGTGGATTCTACTGCAAGCCACAAACTACTAAGTTTTATGGATGCTTTCTCGGGATACAACCAAATAAGGATAGATGAAGCAGACCAAGAGAAGACGTCCTTTGTTACCAGTCAGGGATTATTTTGTTATGAAGTAATGCCCTTTGGCTTGAAAAATGCTGAAGCAACATACCAACGACTAGTTAACCACATGTTTCGTTCACAGATCGGGCGGAATGTGGAGGTCTACGTCGACGACATGCTGGAGAAAAGTCAGGATGAGGACGAACATCTGGATGACTTGAAGGAGACGTTTGACACGTTGAGGCAGTACCACATGAAGTTAAACCCTAACAAATGTGCTTTCGGAGTATCGTCAGGGAAATTCCTTGGATTTATGGTCTCCCATAGAGGAATCGAGGCAAACCCTGATAAAATTTGAGCAATACTAGACATGAAGCCTCCATGCAATGTTAAAGAAGTCCAATCCCTCATCGGGCGAGTTGTCGCCCTCAACAGGTTTGTTTCTAAAGCTACTGACAAGTGTTTACCGTTTTTCAAGGTTTTAAAGAAAGCATTTGAATGGACGGACGAGTGCCAGAGAGCCTTTCAGGACTTGAAAACGTATCTCATTACGGCTCCATTGCTGAGTCCGTCCGTGATAGGAGAGGAGTTATTTTTATACTTGGTAGTAACCCCGCATGCCGTGAGCTCAGCATTGATAAGAGAGGAAGGGAAAATACAAAAGTCAGTATACTATACGAGTAGAGCACTGAGGGAAGCGGAAGGACGATATCCCCTAATGGAAAAGTTGGCTTTCGCACTAGTAACAGCCTCTAGAAAACTAAGGCATTACTTCCAGGCTCATGTCATCAACGTCATGACGGATCACCCACTCAAGAAGGCAATGAACAAATTGGAGGCTGTAGGACGATTGGTTCAATAGGCTGTCGAGCTTAGTGAGTTCGACATAAAGTACCTACCTAGGCATGCCATCAAAGCTCAGGCTCTGGCAGACTTTATTGTAGAGTTCACCCCTAGTCAAGACGATGTAAGTAAGATGGAAGGCAACCAGAAGTGGATCATCCATGTGGATGGATCGTTTACACAACACGCCGGAGGGATATGTGTGGTTTTGCAATCCCCAGAAGGGGATAAACTGAAACACAAAGTTCGCCTACAGTACCAAGCAACCAATAATGAAGTTGAGTATGAAGCTCTTCTCAAAGGGCTAGAATTGGCCAAGTTCGTGGAAGCTAAGTCAATACTCGTCTTGGGAGATTCTCAGCTAATCATGGGCCAAGTGAATGGGACGTACGAGGCTAAGGAAGAATGAATGAGGAAGTATCTTAGTAAGGTGATGCGACTTATGAAAAAATTTGAGGAAATTGACTTCGTTCAAATCCCAAGGGAAGAGAATATGGAAGCAGATACCCCAGCTAAAGAAGCTTCGGCGAGTGAAGCCGTCGACAAATTTGATGAGATTCAGTATATGTCGAGTATAGACATCCCAGAAGTGCAACAGGTGTAGAGCAGTGGAAATTGGATGGCTCCAATTGTGTCATACTTAAAAGACGAATGACTTCCAGAAGGAAAAGACGAAGCAAGAAAGTTGAGGGTAAGGTCAACTAGGTATGTTCTTCTGGACGAGACACTGTACAAAAGAGGCTTTTCCCAGCCTTATCTTCGGTGTCTGGCTCCAGACGAAGCAAACTATATACTCAGAGAAATTCATGAGGGAGCGTGTGGCAATCACTCGGGAGCTAGATCACTCGTCCACAAAGTCGTCTGTGCAGGATATTATTGGCCGAACATGCAAGCTGACGCCAAGGCCTATGTCAAGGTCTGCAACTAATGCCAGCGGTTTAGCAACGTCCCCAGACAACCATCAGAATACCTAACTCCAATGACAGCTCCATGGCCTTTTGCACAATGGGGACTAGATATTCTGGGCCCTTTTCCAATAGGTGTGAGGCAAATGAGATTTCTTATGGTTGGTATCGATTATTTCACCAAGTGGGTAGAGGCAGAACCTTTAGCTAATATCACACAACAAAATGTCAAGAACTTCGTATGGAAGAATATTGTGCGCAGGTTTGGCGTGCCCAGGGTGTTGGTATCTGATAATGGACGACAATTCAACAATGCACTCTTTAAAGATTTTTGCATACACTTCGAGATTCAGAATCACTACTCCTCACCCGCCCATCCACAAGCAAATGGCCAGGCTGAAGTTGCAAACCGATCCTTGTTAAAAATAATCAAGACTCGACTTGAGGGGGCAAAGGGAGTATGGCCAGATGAGTTACCAGGTGTTCTATGGGCATATAGGACTACAGCAAGAACTCCGACAGGAGAAACTCCTTTCAAGTTAGCTTATGGAGCTGAAGTAGTCATACCCGCAAAAGTGCACGTGGCCAATCATAGGGGGACAACCTATCAGGACAAAGATAATGAAGAGCAACTCCGTTTGAACCTCGATCTAATAGACGAGGTGAGGATGAATGCTGAACAAAGAATGGCAAGGTATAAGAACTTGATGGCTAGGCAATATGACGCAATGGTGAAGCCAAGGCGATTCAACATAGGGGACCTCGTCCTAAAAAGGGTTTCCTTAGCAACAAAGAACCCAGCCCATGGGAAGTTGGGACCAAATTGGGAAGGCCCCTACAGAGTCGTCAACTGCAAAAGACAAGGATCCTATTACTTGGAAGCCCTTGATGGGAGGAAGTTGGAGCATCCATGGAATGTGGAGCACTTGAGGAAGTACTATCAGTAGAATGCCAGCCTGGAGGAGCATGACTCTGGATGAGCTCAGGGTTTAAAAACTTTATTATTATATTTTGTGTAGCTTTGTTATCATGTTAAATTTATGGACAACGTTATAGTTTGTGATGTTTAAATAAAGGCATTGGCCTCTAAGGTGCATGCCTCGTCTATGAACAATATCTATGTTGTGAACAATATTTGTGAAATGTACATAATGTTGTGTGAATTAATGATTTCCATAGCACTTTTGTTCATATTGACTCTTGAAGAAAGCTGAAAAGCTCAAGACGAGAAAATTCTCTGGACGCGGAGATGTAATCTCAAGCTTTCCTAGAAAATAAAATCATATGCTCGTCCATCCAAGAAAAGGACGAGGTAAATCCCATGCTTAAGAGCAAATTACAAACATGTCTAAGGCATGCTCATCCATCCAAGAAAAGGACGAGGTAAATCCCATGCTTAAAAGCAAATTACAAACAAATCGAAGGCATGCTCGTCCATAGGATGGGCCAGGTAAAACATAATACCCAACCATACCATGGGCGAGGAAAAGCATAGATGTTTTGAACTTAAGTCACCTGTTAAAAAGCTGTCCATGGACGAGCAAAATGCAACGACGAGTCCAAAGGACGAATTAATGCTTTTACTTACCATTTCACATGGGCAAATCACACTCAGGTGGAATTCCAATAAAAATGGTTTATGTATATGAAATGTAGACGAGTAAAACAAGAAATCCTGAATATAAATAAACACTCGTCCATGCATATATAAGACAAATGGAATTCATGTGATTGTTTCAAGGGCGGACGAGAAACATCCTAAACACCCTTACAAACTTAACTGTTTTATCAAAACTCGTCCTTAAACATGGACGAGCTAAAAGTACTTGAATTACATATAAAAAAAAAAAAAAAAAAAACTAAGTCATCAAGGTATTTTTTAAGCTGAGGCGTCTGGGTTGGGGTCGTCCTGAGGTTTGGTCGTGGCGTCGTCCTCTATGTTGGCGTCTTCAGAGTCGAGGTGAGGGAGAGAGCTAGTGGTGGCAGCGTTCAAATTAAGCACGATGGAGCTGAAGTCCACATTAGGAAACTTCTCAATAGCGTCCATCCTAAAGTCTTCAAATCCTGCTGCATTGTTGGTATCCAAAGCATCAGTGTATTGTTTAGATGCTTTGAATTCAGCCACTGCATCTTCCTTAGCATTGGAGAGGAGAGTGCTGAGCTCGTCACTCTTTTTCTGAAAGTCCTCAAGACGAGCATCTTTTTCTGCAGCACTAGCCTTCAAATCCTCAACTAAAGCTTTCAAGTCCTTCGCCTCATCCGTCGTCTTAGCGGCCACCTCAGCCTATTGTTTAGCTTCTTCCTTTAACTCCTGTATCCTCGTCTCCAGTAGGATCCTCGTCTTGTCCAACCCGATGGCCTGTCTGGACGCTGCTATAAACTTGGACATGCCCTATAAAAGTCAACAGCAAATATAAGTTTAAAAAAAAAAAAAAAAGAAAGAAAAGAAAGAAAAAGGAAATGAACATTTGGTCAAGACGAAGAAAAATGTTACCTTGAAAAGGTCATGGACACCAGAGTGTTTGAAGTCCTTGAGGGACATGTTGTAGCAGACGCTTATATCCTCGTCCGAAACGGCGTTCTTGAAACGTTCCCAGGCCAAATCCTCGTTTTCAATGATGTTTGAAGGGGCCCTTTGGGACGGTTGGGATGAGGTGGGCATAGTTCTGGACGGTGGAGTCTTGGACGGGGTGGACTCAACAGGAGTGGATGAATCGATATCATAGATTTTGGCTGGTTGATGGGACGACAGAGCAGGCTTAGCTACTTGAGACAAGCCCTGCTTGATCTTTTTACCACGACTGCTAGGGAGGTTTTCCAAATCCAAGTGTTTGGATATGGTTTTCCTCTTATCTCCAGCTCAGGATGGGTCCCCTCAGCACTTACTTCTTTTCCCTTACTGCCTCTCATGGTTGCCATTCCTATAAAGAAACAGAAAGAATTCGCTTTAACAGGAAAATGAAAATAAAAGATACAAGGAATGCAGAAATCTAATACTTACTTTTCTTACTGTAATCTCGTGTGCAAGTGCAATATCAGATGGATTAGGGCCTAACCCCCACTTGGCTAGTCGTCTGAGATTGACCAAGGAATGGAAATCCTTGTCTGTATGTAAATGAGCCCTATGGACGCGATCACGGTGCAATTTGCTCAAAGCAGGTCGTCCAACGGCTGTGACGAAATAAATTGAAGTTAAATGAGATAATAATAAATAAAGGGAAAGAAAAAGAAAAGGGAGAAAGCTAAGGGACTTACCTTTAGGACGAAGGTTCCCTAGGTCCCCTGTAAAACGACCAAAGGTATCCCGGCCAACGTCTACAGGATTTCCAGCCCAGAATCCAGAGACGAAGAAAAACTCCGTCTTCCATTTTCTGTCAGACGAGGCCAAGGATTTCACTAATCTACAATCTTTACTCCTGGCTGTGAATTGATAAAAGCCAGGAGATTGATGAATCTCTGAGGGTTTATAGCAGTAGAGGAACTCGTCCACAGTAATAGGACGGTCTCTTCCAAACACCTTCCCCCACAAAATTTGCATAGAGATAATTAATCTCCATGCATTTGGGTTGAATTGACACACTCCTAAACCTAACCTAACTAATAGCTCTCTAGTAAAAGCATTTAAAGGAAACCTAAGACCTCTAAGAAGGTAGGCTTCATATACACCTATCCCAAAATGGGGATTACAACACCATTCTCCACGGACGGGTAATCTAGGATTAAACTCGTTTGGGATTTGGTACCATTCCCTAAGGTTATTTAGAGCTTGTTTGGTTTAAAAAAATGATCACTCTATTTTTGTCACTCAGTTTTTATCACTCATTTTTCATCACTCATCACTCATCACCCATCACTCAAAATACCTCAATTTTCTATACCACCCGTTTGGCACTTTTTTTCAGTTCACATCACTCGAAAATTTCAACCTTTTTTGGGACCCACACCTGACTCCTCACTCAGATATTTCCAATACCCAGACATAGCTCTCTCTTCTCTCCACCCATCCATTCTCTTCCTCTCTTATTAGCTCCAAAAAAATCAAAGCTCAAAAAATTAAAGTAGAGAGCAAAGCTCCGGCGTGTGGATGTGCGAGGTCTGCGAGCAAGCTCCAACGTCCATCCCGTGCAAGGCCGACGCGGTGATGCTCTGCATCACGTGCAACTCCGATATCCATGGTGGCCGCTGATTGGTGGGTTTGGTGGTGCGATGGGTTTGTGGTGTTGCTGCTGAAGTGTGGCTGTGACGAAGCCGTAGATAGGCAACCTGCAATTTTCGATGGGGTGCATGGTGGCTATTAGCTGCACTTGGGGCAACAATCGCCTGGGCAGATTTGAGTTTTCCTTTTTCTTTTTTTTTTTTTTTTCTTTTTTTTTATTTTTATGATTGAGAAATCTGGGTTTGTTTTGGAATATATTATGCATGTTTAATTTTGTTCTGGATTTCATTTTCACTTCTATTGGTTTTTTTCTTTTTTCTTTTTTTTTCTTTTTTTTTTTTTTTTTTTTTTTAAGTTGGGGTTTTCTGTGTATTTTGAAGATCTCCATTGGTTTGTGAGAAAAACAGGGGAAAAGGAAGAAAAAAAAAAGTTATTCAGGGGAGCTCCAACGGTCATAACCCAAAACCTGAGATGGATGTGCACTGGTGAAGGGGCCCACAATCTCATCTTATTTACGGACTTGCCACTGAGTAATGGATCATGAGTTTTGAAAACAGCCTAAAGGTGTTTTCATTTTGCCTCACTATCACTCATTTTTTTGAGTCACAGGATCATGAAAACAGAGTCACCAAATATGAATCATGGAGTCCAAACAGCTGCTCTTCCGTGGGGCCCACCAATTTTGGATCATGAGTTATGAAAACAGGATCATATCACTCAGTTTTGTGGGTTTCCAAACAAGCTCTTAATCTTTCCTCGTCCGTCTTGGAAGGAATATCTACAATACAACTATATACAGTTACCTCCGTCCCGTCCAAAGGACTGGATGGAGGGATGGAAGATGAGGTACCTACCTGGGACCTTAAAGTTTTTCTAAGTTTTTTCTGTACTTCTTCTAAGGGAAGCCCAGGGACCCCTGAGACATACTCCTCGTCAGTGGTGTTTCCCCTACCACTACTACTGGTATCACTAGAATTATCACTACTCTCATCGTAATACTCGTTTATAGCTTATTCTGTGCTATCGCTAGACGAGGAGATGGTTATTTCTGACATTTTTCAGAAAAGAAAAATTTTGAAACCTAAAGACGAGGAGAGAGGGAGTACCTGGCTTTAGGACAAACTGAAACTATGGACGCGAGGAAACTCTTAGATGAGGCTCTAAACGATGAATGTCAAAGAAGGAAAATCTCAGAAGTGAGTAGGGTAGTGGAGGCATTTCACTATTTATAGATGGCTGACCTAAGCACACGAAATGACGCAACCAACCAGATGATGACACGTGGTCTTTTTCTCGAAAAAATGAATCGACGAAGCGAACCATAAGTTAAATTGTAACACGTGGCATCCCCAATTGTTGAAAGAAGCTCGTCCGTCTAGAGAAGTAAAATGCTATATTCTCTTGGACAACCCATGGACGAGGGGGCAACTGATGGTGTATGCAAAACACCAAGCTGATTTCTCGTCCATATGGCCGTCTATAACAACGTACCAAGTGGAAAAATGAGTGGCTATAACACTCGTCCTTCATTCACTCGTCCAAGGGAGGAGGAACTAGCAGCGAACCTCGTCCGTCCTTAGTGATGGACGAGTAAGGTTCACCAAGAGTTATGTCGTTTGAATCAAACATCTGTTCATTGTTGAACACAGGTTTCGATAAGGTAACTCCCAAGACAGTTATGGAAGTTACCCTCTGAATTCTCCAAACCCTACGACGATAGGAGAAATAACTGTCAAGCTAACACTATATAAGGACCCTTCTACGCAGAGGTATGGGTAACTTTATATTCTAAAAAAAATTGGTGAAGTCTTTGAAGTGCTTTCTTTTCTACTTCAATCCACTAACTTTACCATCAGAGGATTTTTGGCCGGCCTCCACCGGTCTCCTCTGACTTCTTGTTTGTTATTTTCAGGATTTTGCTTATTGATCATTAACGCCTGGAAATTTTAGCCCACTGATTCATTGACCTCATCAAAGATGATTGATGCATTCACCACCTATTTGACAAGCTTCACCAAAAGGTTTGAAAGTCACAACAATAGTACCCAATACTCTAGGGATATCACCCTAAACGCATGTGTTGTGTAGGTGAAAAAGGGTACACATGCATAAGTATTACAATATGTCCATGCATTAATATTTCCTATGTAATGTGACATTGATTGGTTGTGTGCATATTGTTATCATTCTAGCATGTTTTGAAAATTTTTGTTTGTTTGTTATTTGCTTTGAATGTTTTTACATTTTTTTGATCAATCTTTACTTGTTTTTGTGTCAAAAATCCAAAAACACATAAAAAGTAGAAAATTCAAAAAGTTTGATCAGCATTATTGTGTTTTGTCACATGCATGTTTTGCCTTGTGCCTTCGTACAAATGGCTTTGTGCATCTACGACCATAACTTGTTCTTTATGCACTCATATCAGTGTGGGAACAATCTTGACATCTATGTGATTGTTGTAAATAAATTTTCAAACTTGTCATGAATGATTAGTCAATGGTTTTGTTGATCTTGAGAATTGATAGAATTGTGCCTATATATCTTCCCACTCTTTTATTTTTTTTTGCTTAAAGAGCTCAACCAATGTAAATCTCAAAATGAAAAGAGATAATGAGCTACAAAAGCAGTCACACATATTAGTATTTGACTAGGAAAAAAGGAAAGCGACTTTTATGAAAATGTATGATGCCCCAAAAAGCCAAAGGCTTGTTCATTAAATTGAAATATCAAAAATTTCTGTCATCGATCTCAAAATGAGATGTATTGGTTCAAAATGATCAAATGTTATGATGTGTATGAAGCCAAATGAAAAGCTTCAAAAGTATGTAATCAAGTTTTGTGGGAGGTCATATATGCATACTTCTATAATTGAGATGGGTCACTCTTCCTAGTGCTAATTGTGTATGTCTTGGTTGAATTGATCATTGAAACTTCACATTAGACTAAGGACTATCTCATCTTTGGTACCCACACACATCACACATGTCTACGTTCAATGAATGCCTTATTTGTTTGTGTTATTGTACTTGTTTAAATGTGTTGCACTTACTCAATCATACGTCAATCAAACACAAAAAGATTTTTGAGTGTTTTAATTGTTTTTGGAAAGTGTTTTTGTTTTTAAAAAATTTCAAAAACTGTGAAACTCTGTTTTGGCGACTCTGCCTTGCAGGTCAAGCAAGTCGCAAGACCCTAGTCACGAGCTTACTTAGAAGCTTTCTCGACTCTCTGGCAAGTCAAGCCCCCAGTTGCAAAAAAGACTTAGAAAATTTTCAAAAATCTAGGTTTTTAGGATTTTCGCGACTCAGTTTGGCGACTGGTTCGCGAGTGGAAGCTCCAGTCACGAGGTTAACTCAGAATGATTCGCGACTTACTCGCGAGTGGATCTTGCAGTCGCAAAAAACACTTAAACAAAATTTGAAAAATTTGTCACACAGGTTTTTGGTGACTTGACTTGGCGACTTGTGCGCGACTCATTCCAGTTGCAAAAAACGTGTGTTTTGCGCATTTAGGATTATTTTTAGGGCAGTTTAAAAAACTTTTCAGTTTTCCTTTGCTTATTGTGATTGTTCATTGTCTTGTCTGTCTATCCCTCTTCCAAACTCACTATGTTCAATCACAAAACGTCCATTTTTCATCATTATTTCTTCACCAATCTTCAAGAAAAGGTATGGGTTCTTTCTTTTTCTCAAAATATTTCATGTTTCGAGCCATTGATTTCTTGGATTGTGTTTTTGTTGAGTTTTTGAAAATATGATGTTGAATATGATTTATGGGTATTTTGTTGAGTTTGTTGTTTGGGTTTTGTTAGTTTTTGGTAATATGATGCCTACAATACATGATTTTCATGTTTGTGTCTCTTTGTTGAGTATTATACCCTGTCTGTGTTGTGTTGTGCATATCATACCCAAGGTAAAATGTCTCGTAGACATTTTCTTATGTTACTGTGGATTTCATGGTATACAATGTCTGTAGGGTTGACCTTGCTTTGATGGTTGTGATATTTTATTTGGTCATGTAATTTGTTCTATGCCCTAGGTTGTACATGGTGTTATTTGTTAGCACAACACACACAGTGATATGTTTGAGGACTTCATACCAAGACTTTGTTGTGCTTTGATGCTATATGTTCTCACATGTCAAGTTGCTATTGAATTATGCTTTAAGGCCTTATTCTAAGTCCACTTCATTTCTACTAACTTGTTACTAATTATTTTTGTTATCATATGTTGTGCTTTGTTGTGTGGCCTTTGGTGCTATGTTTTTGTAGATGACTCTAAAGAAGAAGACTACTACACATCGTGCTGACAAAAGGAAGAAAATGGACAATACTCAGTTCCTATCTACCCAACACTTTGAAAGATACAATCAGTTCTATGAAAAAGCTCCAATCATCCAAGAGCGATTTGTGGACTTGGTTGATTTGAAGGATTATTTCATCCCAGGTTGGTTTGAAGATAGAGTTTGGGACAAGTTCCTTGGTGATCTCCCTGGGGTGTGTGAACCTTTGATTCGTGAATTCTATGCCAATGCCATTTTACAAGAAGATGAAACCGATTGTTGGATTATAGGCCATGAATTTACCATTGACATGGAGGATATTGATGATGCTCTTGGCTTTGAGGATCTAGAGCATGATTTCACTCACTACAAGGACAGAATGCTCTCCATAGAGACGGTTCAATCATATATAGGTGGTGTTAGAGAAGGAAGATGCCTAAACACAACTGCTTTTCCATCGGATCTGAGATGTCTTACATTAATTATGATGTTTAACCTATACCTGGTGAAGAAGATGACCACCATTAATAATGCTAGAGCCATTTTTCTTATGGAGCTTTGGGAGAATACTTACATTGATATTAGTGATTATGCTTACTCCATAATTGTTGATGAAACAAGGACAACTTCAAGGGCAAAGCTGATTCTCCCTAGTCTTCTTATGAAGCTCTTTCGTGCAAAAGGTGTGGAAATTCCACAAAATATCAGTATGATGCTTACTCCTCCAGCTATAAATGCTTTAACAATTGCACGAATCAAAGTTAGTCAACCTGGTGATGAAGAGAAGAGTGATTAAGCACAAGGAGAACCTATGGACACCGAGACAAAAGCAAAAGGACAACCTTCAAGCTCATGAAGCCATGGTAAAAGGAGCTGAGCTTCAACATCTTCTAGAGTACATTCAGATGCATTTCAGATCATCCTTGAGAGAATTGATGAACTACGAGACGTCCAAAATGAGCAATCTAACAGGCTGAATGCTATCCAAGAATAGATTAATGTGCTTTCAGCCAAGTGTGACAGCTTCACTGCACAGCCCTAGCCCTTTGGCCATTCCGGTAAAAAAATGGGGAGATATGGAGTAGGAGTAGCTCTTGATGGGGAGCATCTCATTTTAAGGGGGAGAAACTTTAAACATTCTTAGTTTATGTTGTTCATGATTTTTGTTGTTTATGTTTGGATTTAGTTTTGATATGGGTTTTTCATAGCACTTTGTTAAATACTGTGGTTTAAGCTCTATTATTCCAGTACTTTGTTTTCTTATACTTGACTATGGTGTGATGTGAACTCTTGAATGCTTAGCTATTTAAAATACTTTATTTATGTACCTTTGCTTTGTAGCTCAATACTTTTAGTTAATGTTATGCATTTTCTTTAGTACTTCACTCTTGTGCCCTTGTTGGATTTTGTATCCTTGATCCTATTACTTTGTGTTTTTGTATTTGTAAGGTTGAATTTAATCAACCATCTTGTTGGTTTTATTCCGTGCCAAATTTGCTTGTATTTTAGCAATTAGTAACGCTGTATTTAAGTGGGATTCTTGTAAGAGTAGTGTGTGAGAAGATGTGAAGAAATGCTTAAGATTGTGCAAAGATGCAGAGTTTCGTGACTAGGACTCGTGGGTGACTCGCGACTGGGAGCCGCCAACTGTAGGCACATGAAAAGTGCACAAGGGAGGTGAAGGGTCACGCCAGCTGTCTCACTACAGGACAAAATTTTTAGGTTGGCCAGGCCGTTAACTCGCGGCTGGAACTCGCGACTCAGATCAATCGCGAGGCCAAGCCACCAAACCACCCTGTTTGAGAAAAACTGACTCTTCGTATTCATTTCTCACCCCACTATATATAGACCCTTATATCCACCAAATGTAGAGGGCTTCCAGAGAGAATTTTGTGAGAGAAACCCCATAGAAAAACAAGATTGATTCATCCACAATCTTTACCTTAGAGACTCTTCAAATTCCTCTACTCTCTTCCTCTCCATTGTTAAATCCTTGAGAGGTCTTTAGCCAAATCCTTTTCTCACCATACCCATATCCGTGAGAAGGTTTATTTCGTGCTTTGGGAAATAGTTAGGAAGGAACCAATTCACATTGGTTGATACTATGGTCTAGTAGCGGAATCCGGTAAGTTAGAGAAGAAAAAGGTTCGGCGTAACCTCATTGGAGTAAGAAGCTTGGAGGGCTTAGGTACATTGGGTAGATTAGGCTTGGAGGGTCTTCTGCTGTTAATGTATCCCAACTACATTCTTTAGTGGATTATTTACTGCTTGGAGGGCGGCGGAGAGGTTTTACGCCGAGGGCTTTGGTTTCCTCTTCGATAACACGTCGTGTGTTGTCCGTGTGTTTGCATCTTCCTTCTTTTTATCTTTTCCTTATATTTACTATTGTGGTTGTGTTTATATTTGGCTTAGATTATTTATCAATTCTGTGTTTGGCTTATGTACATATTCCGCATATTAATTGTTTGATAATAAGCTTGAATTGATAATTTGTAATTTAGGGTCTAAACGTTTAAAGGTGTTTCATACCCATTTTGAACATTCAGTATTGGTTGAGTGTTGGACATGCAAATGATACTTTGCATTGTGCTTATTAGCTTGCATGTTTGGATGTTCATTCCTTGTGTGAATGATCATTGTGATCACTAGTTATAGTGATTGTTCTTGTTTGGTCAAGCCATGCTTTATTGCTATATTCTTTACTACTTGATTGCATTGTGCTTGCTCCATATGCATTTCAAGATTTCTACTTGCAATGATCGTCTTGTGTTATTGTTTTCAGGAAAAAATTGTTCGTATGGTTCAAGAGCTTTATAGGTTCTAGAGTTAGGTGTGAGTGAGTTTTAACCACTGTTCCCAACTCACATGTTAAGTCTAGAGTCTGTTTTAGGGTTTTGTCATGGAATAGCCAAAGCAGGAGATTGTAAGGTTGAATTTATTCAATCATGTGTTGGCTTTATTCCGTGCCAAATTTGATTGTATTTTAGCAATTAGATACCCTGTATTTAGGTGGGATTTATGTAAGGGTAGTGTGTGAGAAAGTGTGAAGAAAACTCAAGATGTGTGCACTCAAGAAGAGCCTCGCGACTGGATCAAGCGACTGGCAAGTCATCAAAGGTGGCACATGTGTGAAGCATGTAGGGGAGCTGAAAGGTCACAATAGCTAGAGCACTACAGGAAAAAACTTCCAGTCTAACTAGGTAGTTAGCTCGCTACTTAAACTTGCGGCTTGTTCCAGTCGTGAGGTTGAGTCGCTAGAATGCCCTGTTTGGTTGAAACATGACTTTTTGCATTCCTCGTACACCCTACTATAAATATCCTTATACCCACGAAATGTATAGAGTTTCTAGAAATAATTTTGAGAGAGAAACTCTAGAGAAACACAAGATTGACTCATCCACAATCTTCATCACTTGATTCTCCAAATTCCTCTACTTTCACTCTCTCCATTAACATATCCTTGAGAGGTACATTTGTCAAATCTTTATCTCACCATACCCATATTAATGAGGAGGTGCTTTGGTGCTTGGGAAGCAGTTCAGAAAAGACCAATTCATTTGGTTGATGCAATGGGCTTATTGCGGGATTCGTTAAGCTAAAGAAGACAAGGTTTGGTGTAACCCTGTTGGAGCAAAAAGCTTGGAGGGCTTAAGTGCACTGGGTAAATTAGGCTTGGAGGGTCTTCTGCTATTCATGTATCCCAACTTCATTCTCTAGTAGATTATTGACCACTTGGAGGACGGCGGAGAGGTTTTTCACCAAGTACTTCGGTTTCCTCTTCGATAACACATCATTGTGTTATTTTTGTGTTTGCATTTCTTTACCTTTTAATTACTGTTGTATTTGTAATTAATTATGGTTTAGAGTGTCTAACCAATTTGGATATAGCTTATATTTCATATTCCGCACATATACTGTTTGATTACAAGCTTGTGTTAGTAATTTTGTATTTGGGGGGTCTAAACGTTCATTGGTGTTTTACACACTATTTGAACTTTTAAAAAACATCCAAATAAGGTGGAGGATAACCATTTCCCTCTACTCTTATCTCCACTACTCTTCTCCCCACTACTCCCTTCTACTCTCCTCCCTCTCTAAACTTCCAAACAAGCCATTAAAGCTCTCACCGTCCAAACCTGACTGTCTCCTTGTCAGTTCACTATATTACAATGATTGTTGGGTTGGATGATGAGGCCGAGCTAGATGTAACATGTTGCTTTAGAAATGCTTGGAATTAATTGGAGAATTGTTGGGAATCTAATTTATATGTTTATTTTTTTTTCTTTTTTACGTGTGGTGCTTAAGCATTTAAATGGTTTCGTTAGCCGTTGGCCGTTGGCCGTTGGAGAATGAATTAAACATTGAGGATGCAGTTAATTGTATATGGTTGATCTGAGAAATAAATAGATTTTGAAATTTGTCAGATTGATTGAGTTTGGATTCAACACGTTTCTCTTGAACGGGCTACCAAACCTATGACCCACATTTTGTTCACACGAAGAACGAATAATAATCATTGACTCACATTTTGTTCACATGAAAAATGAATAATAATCTATGACCCACATTTCTATTGAACGGACTATCAAATATGGATTATGGATGGTGCGACTGCTTGTCTCTCAATGCATTCAATTTTTTTGTAGGTATGCGGGAGAGAAAGTCAGAGTGAGTTATAGCAGTTTGTACGAGACTGGCACATTGCACTTGCTAGCATTATCTGAAAGTTTGCAATCGGTGCACTGAATACAACAGTTTGCTTTGAAAGTTAAGGACATATGGTAACATGTATCGATTTGACGCAATTCACATGGATTTGCTGGCTTGATTGGAAACAAATACGTAGGAAATAAATACTCTGCAGAGTATCATTGATAAGGTTTCAACTGTGTAAAAACGATAGATAGTGATTTTAAGCGAGGCAGGTCTATATATTGGTAGAAAATTAATTTATCCGTACTTTAATGATTAAAGGCAAGAACCAAATTTTCTTGACCAATCAAACAAAATTGAGAAACAACCAAACATGCACGAAAGAGATAAGATTTGTATTCAACTCAAAGGCACATCACAAATCTTGAGGTTTTAAAGCTTATAATTTAGGGGAGTAACAACTTATATCTTATAGTCTCTAAAATAACACATTAAACCTTTAGGTATTAAAAGATAACCAATGAAACTTTATGATTTTAAATGTCAATAGTTTCTATGAATTGTCATATAACTTGTGAATTTTATTTTAATCAATTTAATAACTATGAAAAAAGTGTAAAAAAAACTTGTGTCATTGGATTTATTGAATTTCATCCATACTTTAAAGATTAAAGACTAGAATTAAACTTTCTTGACTAATGTTAGATACAAAATTTTAATGAAAGAAAAAATATTTTTAAAACTTATAAATATAATTTAAGGGTGTAACAACTTAAATTCTATAATTTGAAGAAAAAACAACACACTAAAGTTTTAAAAGATAACCAATTAAAATTTATAATTTCAACAATAACAATAGTTTCTATGAATTGTCATATAACTTGTTATATGAACTGTCAATAATATTCCGATTAATTGTCATATAACTTGTTATAAGGGTACTTTATAATTCGTCCACTAAATAGAATATCACGCATCATATAATAATGGGTTTGGCATACCTGCAATACATTTTTAAGTAGAATCTCATTTTATTTTAATGAAAACTTGCCACATCACCCACTAACTAAATAAAATGTATAAATTAAAACTCACTATCACTTGTCATTGTATATTTAAAACAACATGAGATATCTAGTTAAAATAGTATTGGAGGTAAGCCAAACCCTATAATTAATAGTGGTTTTTTTTTTTTTTTTTTTTTTTTTTTTTTTAAGTTATCCTCTATTGTCCTTGTTGTCAAGGTATTTGGCATATAATTATTAATGAAAAATAAGTTAAATTTTGGATTTTGAATAGAATTAATTATAGATTTTTAGGAATCTAGTCTTCAATATTTTTTATCTCCAAAAGAAAATTTTAAATACTAACGCCAAAATTATACACAAAAAACGCAAGGAATATATTCCTGGGCTCTATAACTTGTAATAACTTATCCTTGATATGGATATTAGTTAGTATTGTTTAGCGTCAACGAATGGGGTGAGTTCATTTCAAAGACGTAAAAATGGCATAAAAGAAAGCTTCATTCCCCTTCAACATCTTCTAGCTATAGTATTTTTGCCTTGGTGGAATTCTCTCTCATTGATGAACATCTAGATTTCACTTTTTTTCTCTTCAAAGAGAATCCAGATGTTCAACACTCAAATTCCAAAGTTTTTTTTTTTTTTTTTTTTTTTTTTTTTTTTTTTTTTTTTTTTAATTGGAAGCAAATGGTGATGTTGAACACTTAAATCTCTCTCTCTCTCTCTCAAAGTCACACTCAATCCTAAAAATCATATCAGCCCAAGACACACATGTATGCACAAATCAAAAATAAGAAAAAAAAAAATGAATACTTGATTTCACTAATAAATCAATTTCAAAAAGTTTATTTTGAAATATTGAGAGAGAGAGAGAGGAATCCAAATCTTGAACAACTAGATTTGCATTTTTTTTAATTAAAAAAAAAAGGTAGAATATTTGCTTAAGGTGAAAAAATAATAATAAATCGAAATTCATTTATGTTGAATATCTGGATTTGCTTTGGAGAGAATAAGTGGAATTCAGATGTTTTTTTGGAAGAAAAAAATTAGAGTAATGATTTTCATCACATCTATAATTTAATCCCTTCAATCCCTAAAATCTTAGTATCTATTTTTCCATTAACAATATGCCTTTCTCTTGCCGTACATGAAAGTCGGTTCCATAAGGTTTTTTTTTTTTTTTTTAGGGAACATTAAGTTTCAATTGGACGGACTTCCTGCAATTTATATCAATAAAAGAAGTATGAATAAAAAGGAACAATGAAATATCCAAATGAGTCGTTTAGCGATTCTATTCAATATCATGAAAGTCGAATTAGAAAAAAAAAAAAAATTTTAAGTTGTTATCCATAAAATAATCTTTGGTATTACACTTAAAAAAAAGGGTATGTTCAAAGTGAAAAAAGAGTCAAGTTATTGAAGTTGTATTTGGGATAAATATTTTTATATGTTAAAAACTTACTTTTATTTTTTTTATGAAAAGGTTCTAAACCACGAAAAATATAAAATAATATCTGTCAATATATATAACTAGAGGAGGCTTTGGTAAATGTTAAACTAAATATCTTTATTCTTCTAAAAATTTCTTATTAACTAATTGAAAGTAATTTTAATAAAGATTCAATTTAATGCAGATATAAGTATATAATAATAAATTGTGATTTAAAATTACTAGTTAAGATTGACTTAAGATTAAGGAATAAAACATTCAACCCCCTTAATATGCAAACTATTTACACTAACATCTTCTCCAAAAAAAAAAAAAAAAAAATTACACTAACACCCCCTAAATGAGGGGGTTTATGGATTTTGATGTTAAATTTTGAGTTGATCTTGAACTTCATATGTTTAGATTTCTAAGTTTAATTTTAGTGGGTTTTGTATGTTTCTATTTGGTGCTAAATCTGAGTTTTCTAGGACTTGAAAGATTATAAAAAATAAAATAAAATAAAATAAAAATCTAGGTTTTTTGGGTTTTCTAGGCATCACGTTCGCCAGTCTAAGCTCGGGCCGACGTGGGTTGGCTGAGGTGCGGCTGCTTGGTGGCGTGGCTGGGCTGAGGGTGTGTGTGAAAGGAGCTCTGAGGTTGGATGTGGGATATTTTTGTGTGGGTTGATTTTTGGTGTGAAGACTGAGAAGGATCCATTGGTGGGTTTGTCAAAAGCAACGCCCAGTGTGACTTTGCACTAACAGTGGGTCCCATGCATGTGTGTTTAATTACAAAAATGCCATTGAAAACTGAGTTTTGGAAACTGAAAACACCTAAAATGTGTTTTTAGTTTCTATAACTCATCACTTAAAAATCAAAAAATTGAGTAATGGAAACAATAAATGGAAATAATAACCAAACACACTTCTAAGCCGTGGGTCCCACAGTTTTTGAGTTATGAGTAATAGAAACAGAGTTATGAGTTATGTAAATCATAAATCCAAACAGCCCCTAAATAATTTGAATCCATGTCTAAGCACTCTTATCATTAATATTCTGGAGGAGTACCCTTAAAAAGAATGTGTCCAAGACTTTATTGAGGAGTGTTTGTGTTGGGTAGGGGTTGGGGCTGGGGTGGGGGAGAACTGATTAATACAAATGTACAATGTACTCGAAATTAATACAAGTAAAATCTCTTTCTCAAAAAAAAAAAAAAAAAAAAAAATTATATATATATATATATATAAGTAAAATCACACTGTGACAAATAGTTATTATTATTTTTTATAACTGTACTGTTAGAGATCCCGATTTGGACATGTCAAACAAGTCATTGTACTGCCACGGCCCACAATACAAGTCTAACCCATCTAACAAGTTTTTGGACTTAAATTAAAGCAAAAATTTTAACAAAAAAAATTAATTTTAAATCTACTTGTTTATGCATCATACCATACGTACAATTTATAATATGATATGTGCATGTGTATCACACAATTCATGAGCATGTTCGACACGCATTTAAGATACATTGCGGATTTAATTATGAAAGGGAGAGGACATTATGGATTGAAGCATTTTTGCTTCCTCATAAACGTCAAAGTCTTTAGAGTCCGAATATTTCACGGAAGGTTTAACATCACCATCTATCTAGATCCAGATGATAAAGGTGGGACATATTTAACTTCATGCTGATTTGTCTATTATTATTATTTGATATGTTGTCTATTATTTATTATTAAAAGTAACCAATCCGCCTTCCACCTCTCAACAAACTTTTATTTATTTATTTATTTATTTTTTCATTCATAAACTAACTTTTGTATTTATCGAATGTCATAAGAGAAAATAGATCAGCGAAGACAAGATAAACTAATTCCGCTTTATATAATCATTTATATTACATTAACCATTGATAAAATATTACTTATCTCAAAATTTTAAACTAATAAAAAATTGTATATTGTGCTAGCATATCTCATATCTGTATCCTTAATTCTAGCATGACCATATTCATAAACTAAAATGAATCAATCAAGATAATTTATTTATATATATAGCAATAATAAAAAGGAAAAAAAGTAATTTTACTATCATCTATTATCTTATTCATAGTATAGAAAGAATTTACAAATTTAAAAGTAAAGCATCTAGCTGTGTTTTCCAAATTTTGTTAGAAAAAATAAAAACGTATTTAAATATTATTTTATTGGACTCAATCAAGTAGCCCAATTATTTTGTGTTAAAAACAAGTTTAACAACTTATTTGACTTATATCAAAGCACAAATTTTTTTAACAAAAAATATATTTTAAACCCACTTGTTACTGTAAATACGATACATACAATTTTAGAATATGAAACATGGAGAGACGGACCACATTGAGCTCACCATCATCGCACCGTAGCTTCTTCAGTTCTTCTGTCCCTCACTATCTCTCTCTTTCTTTCAGTGTTTTATAGTCTGGGTTTCTACACAAAGATGGCTTTCAGTCTTTCACCTTTTTACCTACCGAGTTGTTTCTTCGTAAATTTCATTAGGCTTTCTTTTCTATTTTAACCAAAGTTATTTGATGGGAAGAAAAACCAACCTGGTTTGTCTGCCACTCTTTTACTCTTTTTTTTTTTTTTTCTTTTACTCGTTTACTATTCTATTCTCTAGTTTCTATAATGAGATAAAGATTGTTGAATATTTAAAGCTTGTGTTTTTTAATTTTTCATTGGGTAGTGAAATGGACTAAATTCGAATCACACGATTCATAAGAATGTTTGATACATATCCAAGATACAGTATTTTGTTTCATTTGATAGGAAATGTATCGTACCATCATAATATTAACATCTATAAATATGCCTATCAAGTCTCAATAATAATGGTATTAGTGAGATTAAACTATCAATGGTATTGATGAGTCATTTTCCACTGGTTAGATCTAATACATTAATGAAAGGAGGAATGATATGTCTACAATATTTTTACAACAAATCCTAAGTGGCAGGTTGTTACTGGTTGTTATTGTTGGGGCAAAAAAGTAATCTTAGTATTAGTTTCAAATTTGAACCAATAACAACTAACCACCTGTGATTTGTTGTAAAAATGTTGTAAAATTGTTGTAGACGTAGCATCTCTCTAATGAAAGAGACAATGTTTTATGGAACCACATGCGGAAAATTAAATACCCAAAAGATGAATTATTAGTATCAAGTTGACAACCAGAAAAGTTTAATTCTGAAAGGGAAAGGACATAATTGAACATTACCTTCTATCAAGGTCAAGATAATGAAGGTGAGATAGAGATAGAGATAGATATAGTTCCTTCCTGACTTGGCTATTATTTATTAATGGAAAATGATAACGAGTGCCTTTAAAGTATTGGTTAATAAAGGTAATTACGGTCCCTCTCTCACCAATCAAAAAAAAAAAAATCTATCAAATTTCAGAAGATAAAATGGATCGATCAAGACAAAGATAAACTAATTCCACTTTATACCCTCATTTATATTATATTTAATCATCATTGATAAAATATTACTTATTTCGAAAGTTTAAACTAATAATAATAAATTGTATTTTGTGTTAGCATATCTGATATCTTATATTTGTATCCCTAATTCTAGCATGACCATATTCATAAATTAAAGTGAATTAATCAAAGATAAATAAACTTAAAAAAACTGTATTCAATTTGTCAAAGAAATTGGTTTACGACTCTACATGAAGTTCTGTTTGAGGGAGATTATTAAGTCTCGATTCAGTGTTTGCAGGGTGAGGAATTCTGTTAAGCTTCCTTTGATCATGTTTTTTAAGATATCCAGGTATTGGATAATGATTTTCGGTATGTTGAATTTTCCCAGTAAGATGCAGTAGTACATGCCCTAACTAGGAAGGCTTTAATTCTTGATGATTTGCAGGTGATCACCTGAGATATTGTTCTTTTGTAACCTGAGATATTTCCTTAGTTTTGAATAATTTTTTGGCCTGATCCTTAAGAAAAAAGATCTTGATTGAGTTAAAAAATAAAGGAGAAACAATTGATTTGAGTCTCAATCTAGGATTTCCTTATCTTCCCTATGTCAAGTATATGGGAGAAAATGGGCAAATGCCCCTTTCAAAAAAAAAAAAAAAAATTCCAGCATTTTGCCCTCTTTCTCAAACTAATTAGGGAAATACCCCTCTTTTGAAAATCGAGTTTCTCAAAATTGATTTAGGCCTTATAGCGGTATTTTTACAGACCTTATAGTGACGTTTTAAGGACCTATAGTGGCGTTTTGTAACTCGATTTCTATAAAGTCGAGTAACATGCAATTTTTTTTTTCTTTTTTTTACCTATAACTCGATTTTA
Organism: Quercus gilva; assembly: GCA_023621385.1. NCBI lineage: Eukaryota > Viridiplantae > Streptophyta > Magnoliopsida > Fagales > Fagaceae > Quercus > Quercus gilva. Next base: position 12,194,589 of record CM042480.1, read on the forward strand.
TGTATATCGAGTTACAAAACGTCACTATAGGTCCTTAAAACATCACTATAGGGTCCTTAAAAACGCCGTTATAAGGCCTAAATCGATTTTGAGAAACTCGATTTTCAAAAGAAGGGCATTTCCCTAATTAATTTGAAAAAGAGAACAAAATGCTGGATTTTTTTTTTTTTTTTGAAAGGGGCAAAAAGCAATTTTGTCCCAAGTATATGGCTCATATTATCAGGCCTCCTTATTGTACAAAAAAAAATGCAAAGGTTTTAATCATAGTTTTTCTCTTTTTCTTCTCTCTGTCAATTTGTTCTTAGCCTATTAAATCATGCATGTAACTTAATAAATCAAATTACATGCATAACATTTACGTTCAATAAAATCAAAAGTGTAATATGGCATATGAGCCAAAATAATAATTTCATTACCATCATATTTACCATCTTATCTAATCAATTACATCTAAGTCAATGTTACATCATGTTCATAATCTTGCAAAATTATTTCTTGATTGACAATTTCCTCCTTATCATCAACATTTACTCTCTTCTTGTTCATGTTCTTTTTTATTTATATGTGTGTGTATATATATATATATATATTTCTTCTTAGCATTTAGCTTCTTGATCTTATAAAAATAATAAAAATAATAATTTTATTGTCAAGTGTGTATTCCAAATTTCATAAGAGGAAAAAAAAAAACTCATGTGCATATATTATTTTATTAGACTTAATCAAAGTAGCCCAATAATCTTGTATTTAAAACAAATCTAACAATTTTTTGAACTTAAATCAAAGCACAAATTTTAATAAAAAAATCCCTTTTAAACTCACTTGTTTATTTATCGTATAATATGTATAATTTTACAATACAATATATACTTTTGTATTGCATGATTTATAAGGATGTTTGATACATGTTTACGATACAATAATTTTTTCATTTAATACGATATATATTGTGTCGCCACGATACTTACATCAATGAATATGCCTATCAAGTCTGAAGCTCAAATAAATAATAATTGTATTACTGAGATTAAACTACCAATTGGATAATATAGAAACTAGAAATTTTGTGGTAAAGATCGATTATGGGAGAGATGTAAAAGTCCAAAGAGTCCAAGTATTTCATCGAAAGTGGGACATATTTAATTCCATGCTGACTTATTTATTATTTATTAATAAAGGTAACCAACCCCGGCCCTCCCTTCTGCCCTCTCACCAATTAAAAACTAAAAACAAAAAATAGCTAATCCTAGCTAGCTATATATATATATATATTGTTAGGTTCTAAAGATTTAGGATTTTATGTATTTAGAACTCTAATGTGTAATGTTGGCAAACCATGATCAAAACAATATGTTTAGTCTTGTTTAGGCTTGCTCAAAGTATGTTTATTTGTAAAACTGGAATCGAGTGATTGCAGATTTATTGGACTAAATCTGTAAGGCTTGATCGATCGAAAATTAGACTCGATTGATTGAACCACGTACAGATTTATTTTTCTGCAGAGTTCCCGTTCAGCCCAAACTATATTTAAACATCTTGGGAATCAAGTAAAACACTCCTATTTATAAGGAAAACCCTAGAACGTTTTTGAGACTTTAGAGAGAGAGAGATTAGAGTGCCTCTTGTGCCTCCTTTTATTAGGGTTTTGTACCCAAACCTCTCTAAGTCTTTGTTGCTCATATTTGCTGTTTATGTGAATCTCTTGTGAGATCTTTGAGGAGCTTTCCTTCACATAAACTTAGGATTTTTAAGGTAGAGATAATTTTAACATCTTGATGATCAACAAAGTTGCTACCATTGAAGCTTAAAGAATATCAAGCGTGGGTGCTTGTAGCTGATTGAAGAATTCAAGAAAGAAGGAGTCTGTGGATTCGGAGCTTGCACGGGGTCGTGTCAGTAAGTTCTGCTGGTAGGTAGCATTAGGAAGTCGAGTGGGAAGCTTGTAAGTCCTTTTGTATGAACTTCAATTCTTTCATAGTGAATTCAGTTTTGCCTTGAGGATCGGTGAGTAAAATCCTCCCCAGGTTTTTTACCGGTTTGATTTTCCTGGGTGATCATATCTTGTGTTATTTATTATTCCGCTGCTATATATTCTTGATATGATTGTTTGATTGTTTTAACCTAGAATTACTTAATTTGACTAAATAACAACTTGGCTAATTAACTAGGCTACTCAATCTAATTGTGGTTTAAGGGGTCTAAATTTCCATCATATATATATATATATATATTTTGATACGATAGCTAGCTATATATATTATTCTTAAACAACAACGTATTTATTGAAAATCATAACTCATAAGATAAAGTGGATTTGAATAAACTTTTTAATAAACTTATTCTAAAAGTTTAAGCTAATAAATAAAACATTTGTATTATGTAAACATATCCCAAATCTGTATCGCTAATTCTAGCATGACCATATAGCTCAATTAAGGAGAATCAATTTGTCCTTGATTTTAATCCCGATCAAGGATATCCTTAGCTCCCTAGATCAACTATATGACCTACATGTCCAGGCCTTTCCAAATGACAGCAAATACAAAGGTTAACAGTTTTTCTCTCTCTCTTCCCTCTATCCCTTTGTTCATAAATCATGTAACTATATTATGCATAGAATGGTCCTGTTAATGTATATTATGTTATGGGCTTTAGGCCCAACTAGTTTACTTGTATAGCACACTTGTACTTGTACTACACTTTACTTGTACTGCACATATATACTTACTTGTACTACACACATATACCTCCTATATAATGGCACACATGTATATTCTTTGATGAATGAAATACAATACAATCTTTTAGTATTTCTAACATGGTATCAGAGCCACTACTCTGACATTTTCTTAGCAGTCTTGTCCTTATTAGTGTTACTCCACTTTCAACATTGCTTCCGCCATCACAATATTCATTGCAACCTTTCGCCGTTGAACCCCCGACATCTTCCAGCCATTGTCTTAGGGTTACAGACCTGCAGCCGCTGTCGTTGAGGAGTCCAACACCACACAGATCACTGCACGTGTCATCCCGCCGTGAATATTGCTCCGATCATATTTCTAGGGGTATTACTGAGATCGTCTTGAAACGATTTACCCGCCGGTGAAAGCCTCACAGTCATCGGAGACCGCACATGCCCTTACGCGCTACCTGAAGCTTTTGCATCTGCACCCCACACACTCCACGCGCCACATGTGCCATACTCGTTTAAGCTGACGTCACCCGTGACGTCATCTGTGCCACGTCAGCCCTATCCACATCAGCATCCAGTCATCTGCTAACATCAGCACCACGTCATCTTGGTGACGTCATCTGCTGACCGTTGACCTACCGTTGACTGTTGACTTTGACCTATCATTGACTTTGACCGTTGACTTTTCTCCAGGGTTGACTTTTACAGTCCAGGTTTTCCTTACCCAGTTTTTCGCGTAGATTTCATTTTTTCAGTCTATTTTTGCATATTGTGTTTCTAAATGGATAAAAAGGATGTTTTTCTTCCTCACCCCATCAATACTGTATTTGAGGGGAATAAGAATTACTTATTTTAGTCTCAAGCTATGCGCAGTTTTCTTAAGGGTCACATGCTCTGGCATTATTGTACTGGTACAATTACCATTCCTGTCAAGGGAGCAAGTGAAGAAGATGTTGCCTTCCTTGGTCGCATGATTGAATGGGATAGTCACAACCACATGATCCTCACATGGATTCGGAACACTTTCATTCCCTCCATCTCTAATATATTGGGCAGCTTTGATGATGCAAAATCAGCATGGGATATGTTGGCCAAAAGGTACTCCACTACTCACGGATCCATGAAATATCAGTTAGTGGTTGAGTTGCATTAACTCAGGCAAGAACTAGGGCAATCCATTAATGACTACTATGATCAGCTTCGCTTCATTTTGGACCAAATTGACCTTTCTGATCCAATTTGGGTATGCTCAAAGGATGCTCAGCAATATGCTTCCATTAGAGATGAATTTCACCTCTATGAATTCCTGATGTCACTTCACAAGGATTTTGAACCCATTCGAGGCCAGCTTCTGAATCGTAGTCCTGCTCCCTCTTTTGATATTGCTGTGAACGAGTTGGTTAGAGAAGAAGCTCGTCTTGCAACCCCTCAAGTTCAGAATAAGCTCAATGTTTTAGCTATTACTCCTTCTGCTCCACTCATAGAGCAACCTCAGCAATCAGGTGATTCCTTTGGCTCTAGCAATCGTCGCAAGCAGACCAACAAAAAGTTCTGCAATTATTGCAAGCGTCTTGGCCACACCATTGAGACTTGTTACCGCCGCAACAAATCTACTGCTGCTGTTGCTAACACTGAGCCTACTCCGCCGATGGCTTCCATTTCAGCTGAGTCCCAATCTTCTGGATCCACTATCAACCTCTCCCCCACTAAACTATAGGAGATTATAGCTCAGGCTATTCGTATGGCTGGTAATGCATCTCTTTCCACTGCTTTCTCAGTTTTACCTGGTAAGTCTCAAACTTGGCTTTTTGATTCTGCCTGTTGCAATCACATGACACCTCACTCGTCCTTATTCTCCAAACTTGACCCTGCACCACATCCTCTAAATATTCATATAGCTGATGGTTCCACCATGCATGGGAATAGTCTAGGTTTTGTTTCGACTTCTAACCTCTCTGTTCCTAGAGTCTTCCATGTACCTAACCTATCCTATAATTTGTGCTCTGTGGGACAATTAGCTGAACTAGGTTATCGTCTTATTTTTTACTATTCTGGGTGTATTGTGCAGGATCTGAGGACGGGGCAGGAGCTTGGGACCAATCCTAGAGTTAGGCGTTTCCCATGGACAATCTTCATCTTCCACCTGTTGCTGCTGCAGCTGCTGCAGTTTCTTCCTTACCATCTTTCGCACTTTGGCATTCTCGTCTTGGTCATACACCATTTTCTCGGGTATAACAGTTAGTTTCTAAGGGTCTGTTGGATTCTGTGTCCAAAGAAAATTTTGATTGTACTTCATGTCAGTTAGGAAAACAACCAGCTTTGCCTTTCAATAACAGTGAATCCATTTTTAATAGTATTTTTGAGTTAATTCATTTTGATGTTTGGGGACCTTCTCCTGTTGCTAGTATTGGTGTATCTCGATATTTTGTTATTTTTATTGATGATTATTCTCGTTATAGTTGGATCTTTCCGATGAAATCTCGTTCTGAAATATTACCAATATACAGCAACTTTGCAAAAATGGTTGAAACACAATTCTCCAAACGTATTAAAACTTTTCGATCTGATAATGCTCTTGAATATACTCAATATGCATTTCAAGCTCTGTTACATTCCTATGGCACTGTACATCATCTAACTTATTCAGGTACCTCTCAGCAAAATGGTCGAGCTGAAAGAAAATTTTGTCATATTCTTGACACTGTTCGTGCTCTCCTTCTTTTTGCCAAAATTTCTGCCCCATTTTAGGGTGAAGCTGCTCTTCATGCTGTTCATGCGATTAATTGCATTCCAAGCACTGTCATCCATAATCAGACTCCGTATGAGCATCTGTTTAGGTCACCCCCTGACTATCATCACCTTCACTCTTTTGGATCTGCCTGTTTCATTCTTCTTCAACCCCATGAGCACAACAAACTTGAGCCTTGATCTAGACTTTGTTGTTTCCTTGGCTATGGTGAAACTCAAAAAGGGTATAGGTGTTATGATCCTGTCTCTCATCGTCTTCGTGTTTCTCGTAATGTTGTCTTTTGGGAACACCGATTGTTTGTTGAACTTTCTCACTTTCGTACTTCTCTGACTACCTCCTCAGTTTCAGAAATCTTTCCAGATGAGTCTCCTGTTCCTTCTACAAATACTTTTGATCCTCCTTTGGACTTCTCCCCAGATATTTTTTATGCTTCTCCTAGATAGGTTGAAGATGAACAGGTTGATGACGAGCTACCCCACCTTGAGCCTGGGCCTCCTGCTCTTGCTCCGCCTGAAGATCCTCCTCAAGACATTCCACCTCGCCACTCAACCCGGGTAAAATCTATTCCTGCACATTTACTTGACTATCATTGTTACACTGTCCTTGCTACTCTTCACGAGCCTCAGACCTATCGTGAGGCCTCCACTAACCCTTTATGGTAGATTGCAATGAAAGAGGAACTTAATGCATTAACCAAAAGCCATACTTGGGATTTGGTCACTCTCCCTCTTGGTCAGTCTATGGTTGGTTGTAAGTGGATCTATAAAATCAAGACTCGCTCTGATGGGTCAATTGAGCGCTACAAGGCTCGTCTTGTTGCAAAAGGTTTTACACAGGAGTTTGGGATTGATTATGAAGAGACCTTTGCTCTAGTGGCTCGTATCTCATCTGTTCGTGCCCTCTTAGCTGTTGCTGCTGCTAGTAAATGGGATCTTTTTCAGATGGATGTTAAAAATGCCTTCCTTAATGGGGATCTAAGTGAAGAAGTCTATATGCAACCTACGCCTGGTCTCTCTGTTGAATCAAACAAGGTCTGTCACCTTCGACGTGCACTTTATGGCCTTAAACAAGTTCCACGAGCTTGGTTTGCCAAGTTCAGCTCCACTATCTTTCGCTTAGGTTACACTGCCAGTCTGTATGATTCTGCCTTATTTCTTCGTCGTACTGATAAAGGCACCATTTTGCTTCTTTTATATGTGGATGATATGATCATAACTGGTGATGACCTCAATGGCATTCAAGAACTCAAGGATTTTCTCAGTCAGCAGTTTGAGATGAAAGATCTTGGACATCTCAGCTATTTCTTGGGTCTTGAAATTACTCATTCCACTGATGGTTTTTATATTACTCAAGCCAAGTATGCTTCTAACCTTTTGTCTCGATCTGGACTTATTGACAGCAAAACTGCTGACACTCCAGTTAAGCTTAATGCGCATCTGACACCCTCGAAGGGGAAACCATTGTCTAATCCCTCTCTTTACAGACGATTGGTCGGCAGCCTTTATCTCACAATTACTCGTCCAGACATCTCCTATGTTGTTTATCAGGTGAGCCAGTATCTGTCTGCTCCAAGATCAACTCACTATGCTGCTGTTCTGTGCATTCTTCGATACCTAAAGAGCATTCTCTTTCATGGCCATTTCTACTCTACTCAGTCTTCTCTTGTATTTCGTGCATTCTCTGATGCTGATTGGGCAGGAGATCCCACTGATCGCAGGTCCACTATAGGTTATTGCTTTCTCCTTGGTTCTTCTTTGATTTCTTGGCGAAGTAAGAAACAAACTTTCGTGGCCCGCTCCAATACTGAAGCAAAATATCGTGCTCTTACTGATACCACATCTAAGCTCCTTTGGCGACGATGGCTTCATAAGGATTTGGGTGTGTCCACAGCCTCTGCTACTCCCCTTTATTGTGATAACTAGAGTGTCATTCATATTACTCACAATGATGTCTTCCATGAACGGACTAAACACATTGAGATTGATTGTCATTTTATCCATTATCATCTTGTCCATGGTGCTCTCAAGCTTTTCTCCGTCTCCTCCAAAGATTAACTTGTAGATATCTTCACCAAGTCACTTCCTAAGGGACGCACTCGTGATTTGGTTGACAACCTCAAGCTGGTCTCACATCCACCTTGAGTTTGAATGGGGCTGTTAATGTATATTATGTTATGGGCTTTAGGCCCAACTAGTTTATTTGTATAGCATACTTGTACTTGTACTACACTTTACTTGTACCGCACACATATACTTACTTGTACCATACACATATGCCTCCTATATAAAGACACACATATATATTCTTTAATGAATGAAATACAATACAATTTTTCAGTATTTCTAACAGGTCCCAACTATAAATATATATCCAGATGTGAAGCGAGTGATGCCATGGTTTAGTGAAATATTGCAAAAATATCAATATTGTAGTAATAAATATCCGTCCAGCTCTTCCTATATATACCTATATCATTGATATTTTTTAAATCATAATGAGATTTTAATATATAGGTAGTAGTAATCAATGAGGATGGACAGTTGCTATCAATAAAAAGACAGTTGAGGAGTAGAAACCCCAGAGAGTAGTCGATCTCCATTTACTTCTGTACCATGCGATTGTAATTGTGCCGAGCAAAGAGTTATGGTGCAGAGCCATACATGGGTTATGTTGGTGCAACATACTGTCTCTCAATGCATTTAATTTTGGGTCATGCTGACAAGTGTCCTTAGGACATTGGTTAATAATCTATTTTAAGAAAGTTTTGACACTACTTTTATAGGAAATAAAAAAAAGTTGTCAATGTATTAATTATTTTTTTCTTTTCCCATAAAAACTTTATTTAAATTGATTATTAACTAATGCCCTAAAGGCATTCGTTAACATTTCCCTTCAATATTTTATAGGCATGCGTGAGAGAAAGTCAGAATGAGATGGATCTGTTTCGATACCGCTTATTACTGAAAATTAAAAACACTTTTAAATGTGTAAATAGTGCCGTGAGATTCAATTTTAAAGTTATTTTTACTAGAAAAAAATATTTGTGGGTTTCATGAACAGTACACGAATCCACTAAAAACGCTGAACACCCACTAAAAACCCAGTTTTAAAGTTATCCAAACGTGCACTTATATAGAAGTTGGGAAAGGAGATAATAAATTAGGTTTGTACAAGACTGGGATATGTGTCACTTGCACATTGGAGTTGCTTGCATTATTTGGAGACCATGCGTGCACTTAATTTGCAGTTTGCAATTGATTCGTTGAATAGAACCGGTTAGTACTTCGAAAGTTACGGTAACATGTACTGATTTGACACAATTCACATGGTTTTGCTGGCATGTTTGGGACAAAACACCTAGGAAATAAATACTCTGCAGAGGATCATTGATAAGGTTTCAACTGTGCGCAAACGATGGATAGTGATTTTAAGCGAGGCAGGATTAAAGTGAAGAACCAAATTTTCTTGACCAATCAGACATTAAGGAAAACAAAATTGAGAAACAACCATGCACAAAAGAGATTGGATTTGTAGTCAATACAAATATTGAGGCTTTAAAGCTTATAATTTAAGGGCTAAGTGTGTAATAACTTCAATCCTATAGTCTCTAAAATAACACATCAAACTTTGAATTCTTAAAAAATAACCAATTAATCTTTATGATTTTAAATATGTCAAAAGTTTCAATTTAATAACTATGAAAAAAGTGTTAAAAAAAACTTTGTGTCGTTGGATTCATTGAATTTCATCCATACTTTAAAGATTAAAGACAAGAATTAAATTTTCTTAACTAATGTTAGACATAACAGTTTAATGAAAGAAAACAATATTTTTAAGGCTTATAAATATAATTTAAGGGTGTAACAACTTAAATTATATAATTCGAAGAAAAAAAACACACATTAAACCTTGAGGTTTTAAAAGATAACCAATTAAATTCTATAATTTCAACAATAACAATAGTTTCTATGAATTGTCATATAACTTATGAATTGTCAATAATACTCTAACGAATTTGTTAGGTTCTAAAAAATTAGGAACTAATGTATTAGAACTTCAATTTGTAATGTTGGCAAACCATGATCAAAATATTTTAGTCTTGTTTAGACTTGCTCAAAGTGTATTTATATGTAAAGTTGGAATTGAGTGTTTTGCAGGATTTACTGTGTAAATCTGCCTAGCTTGATCGATCGAAAGTCATACAGATTGTTTTTTTGCAGAAATTTTCAACTCAGCCCAAGCTCGTTTGACGTGTAGGGTTTTATGTTTTGCCCTAGGTATAAAAGGGTAAACCCTAGCCACATTTTGAGATTGTTCTTTATGCTGTGTGTGTGAGTCTTTTGTGAGATCTAGAGGTGTTTTCCTTCACACATACTTAGGGTTATCAAGAATTAAGACTATGTCAAGAACTTGATGATCGTTTCAGTTGCTAATCCAAGAGCTTAAAGAGACACAAGCGGGAGTGCTTGTACTTGCTGGGAATCAAAGAAAGATGGGAGGATGATTGAAACTTGTTTTTGAGGAAATTGGGTTTACAAATTTGGGTTTTTGAAAAAGCATTCCATTTCATACTCATGCATTTTGTTTTCATTGATCAAATGCTTTGAGGAGTTGTTTTTAAAATTGGGTTTACATTTTTCAAAACTGTGATTTTTTCCAAAATTTTTGTGAGTTTCTGCCTATTTCGATCGATCCATTGTGATTTTCGATCGATCAAAAAAGTGCCCTGAATTGTTCTAAAACGACTGTCTCATTTGATCGATCGAATGTAATTTTTGATCAATCGAAGATCGTGGAGAAGCTTTTTTAAAAGATGAAATCTGACTTTTTCAAAGTACTATTTCAAAACTCTTTCAATCCTTTTTCTCTCTCCGACGAGGCAAGCTCAACTATTTGAATTTTTTGTCGTTTTCCTCCGAATTTTTTCCAAGATCTCTCTTTCCTCAAGCCGGTAAGACTCTTTTGCCCTTCCTTTTGCTTTTATTTTCATGATTTCATGCATTTTTCATGCATTTTAGGGGAGATTTTTGGACTTTGCATTATGGGATTTTCTGATTGATTCAAGGCTTATTTTTTGCAATTGATCATTGGGTTTTTGTGGGGACACATCATAAACATGTTTCTTAACAGTTAATTTGATCAATTTTGGGTTTTGTGAAAAATTGAAAATTCTAGGGTTTATGTTTGATCCAAATTTGGGCTTTTTGTGAAATTGAATTTAATTGATGAAATTGACTTGTGTAATTGATGCAATTAGTTATTATAATCTATTTTTAACATTGTGTAATGATTAATTCATCAATTTGTTGCAAAATTTTTCAAGTGGTTTTCAAATTTTTAGGGTTTTTGTTAAGAAACTCTATGTTCAAGCCAATTTTGTGTAATTGAACTTAATTTGAACATGTCACTACATTTGTACATACATCATGGCATTGAATTTGTTCATGCATCATATAGATTGTTGTTTTTTTGTGCTAACTTGCAGTCTGCCCTTAGTTTTGTTTTTTGTTCTTTTGGTTTTGTCTTTGTGTCTCTGTCCTTTCCTTAGCACCATGCCTAGGAAGACTAGAGCTCGTAGGACTATTCCCTTTCCTTCTCCTTCCCCCCCTTCCTTTGACCGAGAGAGGTTTCCGAGCGAGAAAAATCAAGAGACCTATGAGAAGCTCAATCTTCAGAGGAAGATTTGGGCTAAGCGTTCGGTTATTCTAGATGAGCTAGATCCTGCCATTAGGGCAAACTTTGAGCGTAGGGGCTGGTTGCCTTTGTTAGATGTGTCTGACCCTCCTCCTCCGGCTACCTTGATTAGAGAGTTCTTTTCGAACATCTCTATCCGCGTCTATGATTCCAACACTCTAGTTAGGAGTTGGATACGAGGCGTAGAGTACTCCATTACTCCTCAGGTAGTGGCTGATGCTCTTGGGGTACCGTTGGTTAGTCATCCTGTCTATCCTTATACTGAGTCTCCCGAGCTAAGCGACGTTTTGTCTTACATCACTAGGACTACTGTCCAGTGGGGTTCTGATCCTAGGATCACTTCTGCTGAGCTCTCCGGGTTACATTATCTTTTCTTTAGAATAGCCTGTCATTCCCTCTGGCCCATCTCTCATGTTCACACCATTCCTCTCGAGAGGTGTGTATTTTTGTACGCTTTAGTTACTGATGCTCCTATTAGTTTTCCTCATCTTTTTCTTCGTTCTTTGAACGAAGTTTATAGGAGTTCATCTACTTCTCATGCCCTTGTTCATCCTATTTTCATTCATAGGATTTTACTTTATCTTGCTCTTAGTGACTTCCCTTCATCTGAGCTTGTACATGTTATTGGTCCTATAGGTGCGTCTTTTCTTAGACAGAGGGCCGCTCATCTTCGAGCTGGTTCTAAACACCCTAGGTCTGAGCCATCTAGTAGCGCTCCTCCTCCTCCTTCATCTTCTACAGGTCCTGCTGGTGAGGATATTCCTGATCCAGTTGGTGATTATGCTGCTGCTGCTGATGTTCCTCCACCTCCTTCGGCCGACTTCGATGTTCGTCGTACTCTGGAGACTGTCATGACCGTTCAGGCGGCTCATGGTCAGATTTTGGTGGACCTATTGGATGAGATTCGTGCTCTCCGAGCCGACTTTGCGCATCTTCATTCACCCTCACCACCACCTTTTGATGGTGACTCTTGATTGCCCTTTGGCATTCCGTCACAAAAAGGGGGAGTGGATATTTTGACTTGTAGAGGAGTTTTGACTTTTTGAGGAGATTTTGTAGTTAGGGGGAGATATATTTTTTTTTTTTTGCATGAGATATTGTTTTGTGGAGTTTATTAGATTGTATCTAGGTGCTTCACTTTGTATATCATTTTTGGGGATATTCATGTTAGGGGGAGTAACATTGATATATTGATATACATGATTTTTATTTGATTCTTGTTGTCTCATGATTCACTGCTTATTGATTTATATTTATGAGTTGTTCATTGATATATATCTTTATTTTGTGTTGTGTGAATCTTACAAGAATGTTATACCTGTTTATATACTATTTTCTGTCACACATGCGTTTATGCGTTTGTTGAGTATTTCAGGAATATACAGGTTGTTTCAATTGAGCTGCTGTCTACACTTGCAACCGATGGATAGTAGTTAGGATTGAATTCTAGTCTTTATGAGCATTATTTTTGTAAAGGGCTTTTCAATTGTAAACTTTGAGCTTTTAATTTGTGTTTTGTCACGGATTGCCAAAGGGGGAGTTTGTTAGGTTCTAAGGTCTTAGGATTTTATGTATTTAGAACTCTAATTTGTAATGTTGGCAAACCATGATCAAAACAATGTATTTAGTCTAGTTTAGGCTTGCTCAAAGTTGGTAAAATATTGTAAAGTTGGAATCGAGTGACTGCAGATGCATTGGTGCATTTCAGCCTGGCTCGATCGATCGAATGTAATTCTCGATCGATCGAAAATCGGCCCAGATGCGTTTTCTGCAGAAATTCCAGCTCAGCCCAAACTCTTTAAACGTTTAGGGTTTTATGTTTTTGCCCTAGGTATATAAGGCAAAACCCTAGCCACGTTTTCAATGTTGCACAAGTTGTATTGTTGCTCATACATTGCGGTTTTGTGTAAATCTCTTGTGAGATCTAGAGGAGCTTTCCTTTACACAAAACTTAGGGTTTTCAAGGTAGAGATATTATCTACATCTTGATGATCAACTTGGTTGCTACCATTGAAGCTTAAAGATAAACAAGCGGGGAGCTTGTAGCTGATTGAAGAATTCAAGAAAGAAGTAGTCCGTGGATTCGGAGCCTGCGCGTGGTCGTGTCAGGAAGTTCAGCGGGGGAGCTTGTAGTCCTTTTGTAAGAACTTCAATTCTTTCATAATGAATTCTGGTTTGCCTTGAGGATCGGTGGGTCAAATCCTCCCCAGGTTTTTCCGTGTGGTTTCCTGGGTGATCAAATCTTGTGTTCTTTGTTATTTCCGCTGCTTTATATGTTTTATATGCATGATATGATTATTTGATTGTTTTAACCTAGAATTGTTTAATTTGACTAAGTAACAACTTGGCTAATTAATCTAGGCTACGCAATCTGGTTGTTTGTTTAAGGGGTCTAAACCGTTCACTCGGTTTAAATGCTTAAAATTGGTGTGTACATTATTGGGCTATAATAACTTCAAATCAAATAAAATTTGTGTGTACATTATCCTGGCTATTATTAATAAGTTTCTGATCAAATAAAATTGGTATGTATATTATGAGGCAAAATCAAGAAACTTACATGATTGCAAGCTTATGATCTAGGAGATGTGGGAGTTATATGATGTAACTCTTTAGGTGATAGTCTCTTTCAAATTCTATCTGATGAATTTTGTAGACTTTGTGTTTGATTTCTATTCACGTATCACCTCACATGTATCTCAAACTTTTGCTAGTTGTACACACTACACAAGTTACTCTTTGCTAAACTTTGTACATGTTATTGTGTGTGTTTTTGGTTTGACCAACCAAGTTCGAATATTTCTTGAGTTTTATGCAAAACATATTTGATGCTTGAGAATTTAAGAGAATGGATTAAAAATCTTAATTTTGGGAAAACTAGGTTCAAAACTTGTGTTTTTGAAAGACATTTCATCTCATATTCATGCATTTTATTTTGAAAGTTCAATACTTTGAGGAGTTTCTGTACAAAATTTCTTTGTTTTTCAAAAATTTGTTTTTTCCTGAATTTCGATCGATCAAACCTGTTCTTCGATCGATTGAAATTTCGATTAAAATATTTGGTCAGCCTCTGTTTGTTTTGATCGATGCTCGATTGATGTTGGATCAATTGAAGCATTTTAGATCGATCGAACCTAAACTTCGATCAATTGAAAATCGTAAAGAGAGTTTTTTTTTTTTTTTTTTTTTTTTTTAAAGTTGATTTTGATGTGTTCAAACCACTTTTTCAAAAAGTTTTCAACTCTTTCTCTCTCTACTCGATCGGTCAAGGCTACCAAAGAAATTTTTTGTCGTTTTCCTCCAAATTTCTTGCAAGGTTTTTCTCCTTTAAGGCCGGTATGACCATTGTACCCTTCCTTTTGCTTTTATTTTCAAGTTTCATGCATTTTTCTTTGAAATCTTCGAACCTATGCATATTTGGGATTTTTTATGATTCAAGCTTGTTTACTTGAAATTGATCAATGAGCTTTTGTTGCGGGATGTTATAAACATGATCTATGATGGTTAATTTGATCAATTTGGTGAATTGTGAGAAATTGAAATTTCTAGGGCCTGGAATATATTCGAATTGGGGATTTTGTTCAAATTGAGTTTAATTGATGAAATTGGCTTGTTGAATTGATTAATTTGATCATTGTAAACTGTGTTCTATCTTGTGTGATGATTAATTGGTCAATTTTTTTAAAAAATGAACAAGTGGTTTCTCAAAATTTTGGGGTTTTTGTTATAAACTCTATGCTCAAGCCAACTTTGTGTTTCTAAACTTAAATTGAACTTGTTATCATTGCATTAGAGCATGCATCATGACATTTTAACTATTCACGCATCATATAGATTGTTATTTCTATATTGTTTTGTGCTAACTTGTAGTCTGCCCTTGGTTTTTTTTTTTTTTTTTTTTTTTTTCTTTTTGGTTTTGTCCTTGTGTCTTGTCCTAACCCCAGCACCATGTCTAGGAAGACTAGAGCTTGTAGGTCCACTCCTTCACCCTCTCCTCCTACTACTTTGATCAGGTGAGATTTCCGAGTGCGAAGAATGAGGAAACCTATTAGACACTAAACCTTAAGAGAAAGATATGGGCTGAGTGTAAAGTGTCGTTAGATGAGATTGATCCAGCCATTAGGGCTAATTTTGAGCTTAGGGGTTGGCTACTATTGATGGATATCAACCATCCACCTCCTGCTACCATGATTAGAGAGTTCTTCTCGAACCTCTCTATCCACATCTATGATTCCAACACTTTAGTAAAGAGTTCATCATTACTCCTGATATAGTGGCTGATGCTCTTGGGGTACCGTTGGTCCAGCACCCTGTCTATCCCTATGATGTGTCTCCTCCCTTGGATGACATCATGTCTTACATCACTGGGACTCCTATCCAGTGGGGTTCTGATCCTCGGATCACCACTGCTGAGCTTACTGAGGTTCACTACCTTTTCTTTAGGATAACCTGTTATTCTTTGTGGCCTATTCCTCATCTGCACACCATTCCTTTAGAGCAATGTGCATTTTTGTACGCTCTTGTTACTGATGCTCCTATTAGTTTTCCTCATCTATTTCTTCATTCTTTGAACGAAGTTTATAGGAGTTCTTCTACTAGTCATGCTCTTGTTCATCATTTTTTCATTTATAGGATTTTGTTGTATCTTGGTTTAGAGGATTTCACCGCTTTTGAGCCCGTACACATAGTTGCTTCCATAGGTGCCTCCTTCCTTAAGCAGAAGGCTGCTCATTTGAGAGAGAGCTCTAAACGCCTTCGTGTTAAGCCTTCTAGTACCGCACCCCCTCCTTCTTCTACAGGTCCTACTGCTAGTGAGGCGTCTGCTGATCCTGTTGCTGCTGTTGATGTTCCTCCACCTCCTTCAGATGACTTTGATGTTCGTTGTACCTTGGAGACTGTCATGACCGTTCAGGCGGCTCATGGTCAGATTTTGGTGGACATGCTTGATGAGCTTCGTGCTTTGCAAGCAGATTTGGCGAATCTTCGACGTTCGCCTTCGCCACCTCCTTTAATGATGGATTCTGATTGCCCTTTGGCATTTCGTCACAAAAAGGGGGAGTACATTTGGACACTTGTAGAGTTTTTTTTTTTTTTTTTTTTTTTTTTTTTTTTTTTTTTTTTTTTTTTTGTTTAATGGAGCTTGTGGAGTGTAGATTGTATCTAGGTGCTTCACTGTGTATGTATCATTTTTGGCTCTTGATGTATTGTTTTTAGGCTATTCATGTTAAGGGGAGATACATTGTTATAGATGTTTCTTGTTTCACTGCTCATTGATTTATATTTATGAGTTATTTATGATATATGTCTTTGTTTTGTGTTTTGTGAAGTCAAGAATTTATTTTTGTTTTACTTGTATTTTCCACACATGTGTTTTATGCGTTTTGTTTAAGTGTTTCAAGAAATATACAGGTTGATTCAATCGTGCTACTGTCTACACTTGCAACTAATGGATAGTAGTTAGGTTGAATTTTTTAATGGGCATTTTTTTGTAAAGGGCTTATACTTGTAACTTTGAACATTATGTTTGTGTTTTGTCATGGATTGCCAAAGGGGGAGTTTGTTAGGTTTTAAGTACTTAGGAACTAATGTATTAGAACTCTAATTTGTATTGTTGACAAACCATAATCAAAACAGGTGTTTAGTCTTATTTTAGACTTGCTCAAAGTATGTCTTTTATGTAAAGTTGGAATAAAGTTAACTGCAAAATTGAGTGTGTAATTCTGATTGGCTCGATCGATCGAAAATTAGGCTCGATTGATCGAAAGTTGGGTAGAATGTTTTTCTGCGGAATTTTCCAACTCAACCCTAAGCCCATATGACGTGTAGGGTTTTATGTTTTGCCCTAGTTATAAAAGGCAAACCCTACCCACGTTTTTGAGGTTGCTCTATTTGCTATGTGTGTGAATCTCTTGTGAGATCTGAGATGTGGTTGCCTTCACACATGCTTAGGATTATCAAGAAGGAGATTTCATTGAGAGCTTGATGATCATTTAGTTGCTGCACAAAAGAGCTTAAAGATATACAAGCGAGTGTACTTGTTCTTGCTGGAGAATCCAAGAAAGAAGGAGTCCGTGGTCTTAGAGCTTGCACGTGGTCATGTCAGTAAGTTTTCTACTGGTGGGTAGCAATAGGATGTTAGTGGTTTAAGTTGCTATTGTAAAACTTCAATTCTTTCATTAGTGGATTCAGTTTTACCTTGAGGATAGCTAGGTTAAATCCTCCCCAAGTTTGTTACCGGTTTGGTTTTCTTGGGTCATCATATCTTTGTATTCTTTATATTCCGCACTTTACATAGATATGATATATATGTGTTAACCTAGATTTGATAATTTGACTAACCTAATCACTTGGCTAATTAACTAAGTTAATCTGGTTGCGTTTAAGGGGTCTAAAAACAAACACTTTTATTAATTTTGATAGGCCAAAAACGTATTAACTCATTGTGATGAATTAATTGATTAATTAGCCAAGTTTAACTAATTAATCAAATTAACATGCAAACGCGTGGTAGCATAATTAAATCACCAATTAAACTAAGTATGCAGCGAAAATTAAATTGACACGGTGATTTGTTTACGAATGGAGAAAACCTACACAGCAAAAACCCCACTGGGTGATTTTAAGGTCACCACTCGCGAAACTCCACTATTATCACAACAAGCGGTTACAAGTAAAGAAATCCCAGTACCTTGTACCAACCTACAGTTGAACCCTTACCCTAATACCCAATTGGACTTATTCTGTAGTGATAGTTCCTCCTTTTGATGCACAGCTCCCAAGAACGTGACTAACCAATTGCGTGGATCCCAGTACGCTACTTCAATCACCAACTAGAGAAGTTTGTTGGCTGCGAAGTTCTTCAATTCATCTAGACGATGAAGATCAAGAAGATGCTTGGTTACAAAACCCTACAGTGCACATACATAGCAACTTCTTCAAGAATGATGAATTAGGGCAAAACTTTGTCTCCAGTCACAATTTGCTTGAACAAACTTTTCTCAATGCTTGTGCAACTTATGAACTCTTTGACGGCCCTTAAAATAATCATTTTATATGTCTAGGGTTAGAAGAAAAGAAAGCCCAAAGACACATTGACGGATCCCAAGAAAATCATATCAGAATTATGAAATTCTTAAACCTCGACAGATAGGAGCTGTCTATCAACTATCGAGCAGGTGTCGAGCACACGGGGTTGAAACAGCTTTCTTAAGCTCGATAGATGCAGCTGTTGAGCTTTAATGTACTTGCATTTTTCAACTTGTTTCTTAAACAGACTTGAATGGCTTTAACACTTGATCTTGAAACCTTATTTCTTAAAGTATTAAAAACACCTAGATCTACCCAATTACAAGTAAAGTGCATTTTGTCAAAAGATTAGCCAATTACACAAAGGAGTGACATATGTTCTTAACGAGTGAATCACATATGTCCTAAGAATCTCCCCCTTCGGCAATCCGTGACAAAACCACAACAAACAAATGAACATATGAGAGAAGGCATAAAGCACTCAACTCATATTCACTTTTTAAATACAATAAAATCTATCCTAACACAAACTCTTGAAAAACTTTGCAAGCAGAGAGTTTATGGCAAGTAGACTTTGACAACCTGTATTTTTGAAACACTTTAAACAAAACTCATCAAGGCATCTTTATGTGAAACAGAAATAATAAATTGCATACAACTAATAAGAAACATGTGCATAAAGAGAGAAAAGAAATAACACATGTAAGGATAGGTGAAAGAAACATACATCAACATATAAAGAAAATAAGTACAATGTATGTCAATAAATGGTCACAAGACCCAAGGTACAAGAATCAATGTATCTAAAGTAGAGAAAAGAAAAAGATACAAATTATCCTCACTACATCCCTCATATCAACACTCCCCCTAACAAAATGGTCCTATACTAACTCTCCCCCTAAGAATGACTACTCTCATATCCAAAACTACTTCCCCTTTTTGTCACGAGTGACAAAGGGTAAGAATGTCAAGTAGACATCTCATCGAAAGAGCTAGCATCTCCATCATTATCATCAGAAGCATCATCGTCATCACCATCATCATCAGCCTTAAAATCAGAAGCCACTAGAGGAGGTGGAGGAGAAACCTTAGAAGTGAAACCAACCAAGCTCGCCTGCCGCCTAGCAATACGGCCTACACGAATGTTCACATGATATAACTCAGTAGAGAGTGTATCAAGGCGAGCATCCATGCGCTAAAGTTCCATCATGATGTCCTCAAGAGTCACATCGCCCATGGAAGAGAAGGGAGTAGATGCGGATGGAGCTGATCGAGATAGAGTCAAACGAGAGGAAGGAGTTGCTGACCCAGACTGCCTCGACCTAAACTGCGCCTCACTATATTTTACGGTAGCAGCATCTATGGCATAAATATGAGTGAAATAGTCGGACACTAGAAAGGGAACAGAAAAATGGCGTAAGATCCTCATGATGGCAGAAGGAAAGATGAGCTTATCACGGGACACTATATCCCTATAAACATCTAAAATAGAAACAATGAAGTGAGAGAGGAAATCTATAATAAGATGCTTAAGAAGGGACAAAAAAAAAAAAAAAAAAGCGATCACAAGGATAGAGTTATAGTGAGAGATAGGGTGAAGAACAAAAGTCATAACCATGTTCAAAAACCGAGGACCTTTTGGAAAGTCAAAACAGTAAGTGAACTGATGCTCACCCCAATCAGAAGGGCACTCACAAAAAGTGGATTTAAGCTCATCTTTAGAAATAGTCCTCAGACACTCACAACTAGGGTAGTCAGGAAACTCAACCCTAGGTACATGAAGCACATCCGAATGCGAGTGTGAAAGACAGGTACTGAAAAATCAAATCCGTGCATGTTGGAGTAGAACTCCTAAATCAGCACGGATGGACATGTGACTAGGACATCACACAGTGACTCCCAACCCCGACTGTGAATGACATAGGGTAGGTCAATGTTGGCGAAGTTCGCCAAAATGACTCGACATTCCGAATGAATGCCTCGTCAAGAAAAGTTCTCTGAGAAAGCCTTATTGTCAATATTCCTTCCCAAATTCAGAGCCCAGATTCTATTTCCAGAATTCTGTTAAAATAGTAGTATCTAAATACAATATAATTTTTCCTTTTAGGGTAAAAACAGATTCAGAAAAAATAGCAATATTCATAAATAACAACAAATCCAATTTGGGAAGTCAAAATAGCCATAATTCACCCAAATATATCACATGTTTTTTTTTTTTTTCATGATTGGTCCTGCATGATGGTCACACTTAACATGTCAATTGTCAAATAATTGTACATTATATGAAACATTATTCAGTAACTTCATTGTTTCTAGAAATGGATGCAGGCCAGCCAAAAATAAAAATGAGGGAATTAATGGAGGAAAATCATTTCAGCAAGTATTCAACATTCCAAAAAATATAAATTAATGAAACTATGATTCCACATTTCTCAATTAAATTATCTTCCATTTTTTCTTTTTTTGGGTTGATGATATTTTTTTTGTAATTAGTTAGAGACTCATAAATAAAGGGTGGTGAATAAGATTGTTGGTTCAATACTCACTGTGTGTGTAAACTTATCACTTAAATGCAATGGTTTTAATGTATAAGCAGTCTATACCATAAATAATAAATTTTAAAGCTGCCACAAAAAAACCCACAGAAACCTATAATTTTTTTATATCAATTAAATGCACCAACAAGTAAATTGTCATGTGTTCTGTGCATTGTCTATACCCTCCTTGCTTAAGAAGTGTTCAACTATTACATGTGATAGGAGAGTCCACTCATAGTAAATAAATAGGGCCTCAAATTTTATAATTGAGTAGATGACAGATGTCTTTAACTTATAAGACAATTTTCTCCTAAACTTCTATGAGCTCAAGTGGGATAATTTGAGGTAACTGCCTAGCTGGTAATCCACTTAGAGTGGATACTTTATCTTTTTAGGTAGTTGATGGGCTGAATGGAAAGGCCTTTTTACCACAAATATAAGTTTATATATAGATAATTGTACTTTTTTTTTTCTAATGAATCCCGTGCATTGCAGGAGTTATCGTCAACAAGTGGAACAAGAGTTTATATTGATTTGGACATTCCTAAGACTACCAAATTCAAAGATCAGTAAGTGCTTTGTTTTAGATTCACATTTTTAATATATTTGCAGTCTCTATAATACTATGTCTAATATCTTTATGTAATATAACAGGCAAGTGAAAAATAACCAACCAATAATAAAAATGCCAAAGCAATTCTGAGTAGGAAGGTGAGGCTTGGTCAAACATGCAGCATGGTAAGGGCTTTTGTATGTGAGTTTGGTCAACAGGAAGGGGTTGACATCCTGATAATTGGGGGAGGATTTTCTGGTAATATGGGATTAATGGAGGCTTCTGGTTTTGGTTATGCTTTTCTTTGCATGGGGAGGGAAAAGGTAAGGGTTGTTTTTTGGTTCTAGGATAGAGAACATAATAGTCAAATTTTCCAGAGGGTTCCCCAAGGAGGTCAACTTCTGGGTCTCCTGCTTCATATCTTTCTTTGAGTTTTTGCTGAGAAGATTTCTTCTTTCTTTTTGAATAATCTTCTTCAAAAGCTTCATCTTTTTGGCAATCAGCACAATTGTAAACATCCCACCATATGTGACCAGAAGGTGATTTTCCTTCATAACAAGGCTTTCCGTCTTCACCAAAGGCCTTAATTTTAAGACCATTCATGCCACTATATGAGACTGGTTGGAACATGGCAATTTGCGTTGGAAAAACTGTTACATCCTTCTTGTTTGGAGGATCTTTTAAAAATCTTGTCTCCACTTCACCATTTGCTTTCCTGATAAAGAAAGGTTCATTTGCCTGAATTGGCTTAGTTACTTGGTGCAGCATTTCATACCTTGTAATCCATGACTCTGGGAAAATAGAAGTCATCTGCTCTCTATTAAGTTGTCTCAGAACAAACGTACACATTGGTATTATCCCTGGATCAACTTGAATTAGTAGAGCATCATTGGACTGGGCTAGGTCTGGTACTGCCATATCAAAAGCATGATTCTAGAGTTTATAGGCCAGCTGATAATGAAGTGTGGCAGCAAAGGTGTCTTGCACCTAAGAAGCCCCTGTAATTTGAACCTATACCTTAAGAGCATCACAAAGGTGAGGATCTTTGAGGGACATATTGAAGTTGGGAAAAAGGGTGACAAAAACTGTTCCCGTATTAAGAGTGGTTTGAACAGTTCCTATGACTGCATTTTGATATTCTAAGAATCTAGAATCAAGGAGTGAAATTCTAGAAGCTATAGGAAGTCCCTTTCTTCTGTGGAAGGTTAGTGCCAGTCTTATTGCCCCAAAGTGAAGATGGGTGTACCCTTGTTTTTGCCATGGAATCACTCTCTGGGAAGGGCAAGAGTGATAAAGTTTTCTGTTTCACTGGCTGGAATATTAAACTGATCAAACTTAGAGGCCTGGACATATTCTTTTACAGCAGAAGGACGAGAAGGACCTAAAAACTTTTTTATAGATTGTTTGAAAGAAGTTTGGGGTTTATCAAATACAGTATAAAGATTTACAATAGGGAAATCTGTAATAGGGATTTATAAAAAGAGAATGGTGGATTAATTTGGGAGAATACAGGCAAAGACAGGCAGCTCAATGCAACACACTAGAAGACTTTTTCACGGTGGTCCATAATGAATTCCTTGGCTCTGTGACTCATTACACAGAGGTAGCACGAGAAGAATTTTTATTGATGAAATGTTGCTCATTTGAAAGAAAAGATCTGGAAAAACATTTTGACAGAATGTCAAGGAGATACTACTCTTTTAATGGCATGGATGATGTCAATTCCAAGCACACTTTTCTTAATTCTCTCCCAGAACCGTTGGGAGATGAAACCCTTCACATGATGAATCTCCAGAAAATAACGTTGCAGCAGGCCTCTTTGGGAGAAATTTATCAGCATGTGCTTATTGCCCTAGAAAAGCTCTGTAATCAAAGGAAGTTTCTTTCAGAAATTGACAAGATTCATAACAGACTCAAGGATAATTGTAAAAGGAAAGACTTGTAGATTAAATGTTATGACAAGAATTGTGCCTGTTCAACAAAAAGAAGAGCTCATTTTAAAAAATATTCTTGGAAGAAAAAGCATTATGCAAGCAAAAAGAAGAAATCCTTCAGAAAGAAAAAATGGAAATTCCTTAGAAGAAAGCAGTTCAAAGGAAAAACTTCAAAAGTCTGTTTCGTATGCAGAAGACCTGGCCACTTTGCAAAAAACTGTCCAAGGAAAGAAAAGGCAATAAAACTCCTTGAGTAAGCACAGATTCATGCAGAAGATACTCCTTTCTCAGACGTAGAATCACTCTTTTCGCTGGATGACGACTATTCTCCTCAAGCTTTAGCAGTCCTGGCCTATTCTACATCTGAAGAAGATTCAAATCTAGATAGTGAAGAAGATTCAGACCCAGAAATCCAAATCATCTATACATCCCAGCCCATCATAGCCCCCCTAACCAATCCCACACCCATAGCCCAAGTAAATATCCTCCTTGATACGTATGCTAGACTCATTCCAGTAATAGCCTTATTTGACACAGGAGTAGCAGCAACAATTCTTCATCCCAAAATATTACCCAAAGAATGTTGGCTACCCCATCATCAGATGTTCAGAGCAGCAAATGGAGAAACATTTTTTATCACCTTGAAAAGTAAGCCTATTCTCATCAGAATTTTTCCAACACTCACTATCAAACACCAAGTCCTCGGATCCCCTCTTAGAGGCAGAGACCTTCTTATAGGATTTGATCTCCTTCATCAAATACCTAGCCTTAGATGGTCTTCAAAAGGACTTATGCATAAACAGCACCTTCTCACCTGGACCGAAGTTCCTCATTTATTCACCATCGATCCCTTTGACCCTTTAAGGTTCCAGATTATCAATGACTGTTGTGCAAATAGTCACTCTGAATTCCTCATCAAGAACCCCAATCCTTTGTGGAAAAACCCAAACTTCTTCATCCATTTACCTTTCAAAAAGAATGAAGATGTTAACCCCGCCAAAGCCAGCCACAGAGGGATGAACCCGGAACACCTAACCTTAGCCAAACAAGAACTATCTACCCTTCTTTCAGAAGGCCTCATTGAACCTACAACGTCTCCATGGGTGTGTGAAGCCTTTTATGTCAACAAGCATGCTGAGCAAGTATAAGGAAAACTCAGATTGGTAATTAATTACCAGGATCTCAATCATTTCCTTACAGATGACAAATTTCCTTTGCCAAATAAGAGTGCTCTTTTCCAACATCTTTCAAATGCCAGAGTTTTCTCAAAGTTTGATCTTAAAGCAGGATTTTGGCAATTAGGAATCCACCCAGAAGAAAGATACAAGACGGCATTCTGCATCCCAGACCACCATTATCAATGGACTGTCATGCCTTTTGGCCTTAAAAATGCTCCATCCCAATTCCAGAAAGCGATGGTAACATTGTTTCAATCTCTCTTGACTAATGCATTGATTTATGTGGATGATATTCTCTTATTCTCAAAAGATGAAGAGTCCCATGAAAAGTCACTTACTGAATTTTATAATTTGGTAAAATCTCAAGGGATAATGCTTTCAGAAAAGAAAATGGTCATAGGGCAGTCTTCTATAGACTTCTTGGGGGTTAACATTTCAGATGGAAAGTATACTTTGCAGTCTCACATTGCTGTTTCCCTTCGTGAATTTCCTGACAAGCTTACAAATGCTAAGCAGATACAACAGTTCCTTGGAATTGTTAATTACATGGCAGATTTCATCCCAAAAATATCCAAATACAGGAATTGTCTTGCTCAATTACTGAAGAAATCACCTCTAGAATGGAATTCTGTTCATACAGAAGCAGTGCAACAGTCGAAAAAATTAGCAGAAAAGCTTCCTCCTTTGCAAATTCCAAGATCAGGGAAAAGATACTGCAGACAGATGCAAGTGATGAATATTGGGCAGCAGCTCTCTTCGAAGAGGTTAATGGCAAAAGAAGCATTTGTGGATATAAAAGTGGTGCATTCAAGCCTTCAGAACTCCATTACCATTCCACTTTCAAAGAAATTCTAGCAGTCAAACATGGGATTGAAAAATTCCAGTTCCACCTCCTTGGGCATACTTTTTTAGTAGAAATGGATATGTCTTCCTTTCCCAAAATGCTCCAGTTCAAAAGAAAAATGCTCCCACACCCTCAGTTACTAAGATGGTCAAACTGGTTTTCACAATGGTCTTTCCATGTAAAACACATTAAAGGCAAAGATAATCTTATTACTGACTACTTGTCCAAAACACCTCTAGCCCTTAATACCACTATTATTCCTCCACCCTTGTGTGTATACCCTATTACTGATCCATCCTCATCTTCATCTTCAAACCCTTCCCTGAAAGACCATGATGATATCCTTACCACGATAGAAACCCTCCCTCCAGAAATAAAAGACCAGATAAAGACTCTGACCCTTGAAGCCAGATCCAAAAGAATCATTAGAGCCCTTCATGAACACCTCAAAAAGCACCAGTGTCATTTTCTTGCTATTTTCCCTGACATAGACCAACCATGGAAGACCCCTTTTGCCTTTTGGATAACCAATTGGAATGTGGCACATTACCTCTACATGTGGTATTTACTCAACAAATATTATCTGTGTCTCCATTTTGAACCAGAGTTTTACAGATACATTTTCCCTCATGGGAACAAATATTTTCACAAATTCTGGTTTGAAATTTTGAAAAATGATACTCATAATTGTGAATGGGTAAAATATCCAAAAATAGAACACCCAAGATTTGGTCATAAACTTACTTCAGGGTGCTTAGTTGCCAAACTCAATTCCAAAAATGACATTCGAGCAGATGAAATTTTCCACCCTGCAGAAATGCATTGGGTTACTAATCCAGATGGCACTCTCCATACTCATTCGGATGTTCATTGGGTATCCTGTTTCCATGCTCTTACAATGGCAGAATCTCTTAATAAAGGAATCTTCCCTAAGATAATACCAACTGATCCAGATGTTTGCAGAGAACAATGGCTACATGAAGATCATTGGGAAATGCCCAATCCCCTAATGGGATATGATGACTCCCACTATCATAACCATGATTCGAACGATGATGTCGATGAAGAATGGTTCCAAGGAAGAGATGGATGGGACTAGACATCTTTAGCGAAAAAAAAAAAAAAAAAGGGTACCAGAAACGTCTTTAGACGTAATCCTTTGTCTTTTACTGTTCACAATCCATGCCCCTGTCAGATCCATATCTAAGGTACTCTACGCATGCAACCAGGCCCCTACTAAAGATGACACCTGTAGAATCAAATCTAGCATTCAGAATCCAGGACGATCACTCTTTAGAACCCTATCCAGCTGTATCCAGTCCTTCAGTCACGGGTTCTTATCTTTTTTGCCATCTGTAAAGCCATAAAATTGGCCCCTACATCCTTTGAAATGGATTGTATTGTCTATAAATAGAAGGGTGTAAACCTCAGAAGGCAAGAGAGAATTAGAGAGAGCTATGATAAGTCCTTCTGAGTCTCACATGTCTGATGTAAAAAAGTTGTTTAATCTAATAATATCTTTCAGTTTGTTGTATCTTGTTCTGTGTTCCATTCCTTATGTTCATACTATTTTCTATGCTTTCTTAGTAGGCTACGTTATTTACCAGTTTCTATAATCTTCTTACACCCCTTGTCTTCCCTCTGGGTTTTCTCCCTTTTTCCATTTATATATTTAGTTGGTATCAAAGCCAGTGATTTGTTTTTCACTCCTTTGATTAGTATACTTTAATTATTGTCCTGATTAGTATGCTATGTGATTTACAGTTGCCACAATACGTGGATCCTTTGTATAAATCACATCAGAAGACTGGATTTGATAATCAAGTAGAACACTAAGGAGGTTGTTCTTAAAAGTTTTAAGGAACTTTGTTTTCCATTGTTACCTTGTGGACGTTTCAACCTGTGTTGGTGTTTAGTCCTGTCTGGTCTTTGGTAAACAGTTCTTTCTAAAAGAAACTATCATGGCAAATACATCTTTTGAAATTACTAATACAACTAGCTTTGCCTTTGATCTTTCCCTCTGTAAATCCACTGCAAATAGGTTAGACTACCTGTATGAAATCTCTCACATACCTAAAGATAGTAAGATCCCTATTACAAATTTCCCTATTGTAAATCCTTATACTGTATTTGATAAACCCCAAACTTCTTTCAAACAATCTATAAAAAAGTTTTTAGGTCCTTCTCGTCCTTCTACTGTAAAAGAATATGTCCAGGCCTCTAAGTTTGATCAGTTTAATATTCCAGCCAGTGAAACAGAAAACTTTATCACTCTTGCCCTTCCCAGAGAGTTTGTGATTCCATGGAAAAAACAAGGGTACACCCATCTTCACTTTGGGGCAGTAAGACTGGCACTAACCTTCCACGGAAGAAAGGGACTTCCTATAGCTTCTAGAATTTCACTCCTTGATTCTAGATTCTTAGAATATCAAAATGCAGTCATAGGAACTGTTCAAACCACTCTCAATGTGGGAACAGTTTTGTCACCCTTTTTCCCAACTTCAATATGTCCCTCAAAGATCCTCACCTTTATGATGCTCTTAAGGTATAGGTTTAGATTACAGGGGCTTCTCAAGTGCAAGACACATTTGCTGCCACACTTCATTATCAGCTGGCCTATAGATTCCAGAATCATGCTTTTGATATGGCAGTACCAGACCTAGCCCAGTCCAATGATGCTCTACTAATTCAAGTTGATCCAGGGATAACACCAATGTGTACGTTTGTTCCGAGACAACTTAATAGAGAGCAGATGACTTCTATTTTCCCAGAGTCATGGATTACAAGGTATGAAATGCTGCACCAAGCAACTAAGCCAATTCAGGCAAATGAACCTTTCTTTATCAGGAAAGCAAATGGTGAAATGGAGACAAGATTTTTAAAAGATCTTCCAGACAAGAAGGATGTAACAATTTTTCCAACACAAATTGCCATGCTCCAACCAGTTTCATATAGCGGCGTGAATGGTCTTAAAATTAAGGCCTTTGGTGAAGACGGAAAGCCTTGTTATGAAGGAAAATCACCTTCTGGTCACATATGGTGGGATGTTTGCAATTGTGCTGACTACCAAGAAGATGAAGCTTTTGAAGAAGACTATTCAAAAAGAAATAAGAAATCTTCTCAGCAAAAACTCAAAGAAAGATATGAAGCAGGAGACCCAGAAGTTGACCTCCTTGGGGAACCCTCTGGAAAATTTAACTATTATGTTCTCTATCCTAGAACCAAAAAACAACCCTTACCTTTTCCCTCCCCATGCAAAGAAAAGCAAAATAACAAAAATTATGTGGAACTCTGATAGTGAGGTAATTTCAAAAAGTTGATGTTCAAAGCAATATGCAACTCACACTAACATCTATACTCAAGGAAAACAAAAGGACATATTCAGGGAGTACTATGAAGCAACAAAGGAAGAAGATACAAAAAAACACTTTAAAGTTGTCTTTCAATTTATTTGAAATATTGATTAAGTAGTTCTTTAGATTTGTGTTGGTAAGTTGATGTTAAGTTTAGTAGTTATATGGTTATACAGTTTGGTTTTACTAGATTTCTGATTTTGGTACTAAAGACATATTGGAACAAAGGAAAATTTTTTGCTTTTGTGCACAGTTTGATTTTAAATTGAAATAGAGAGGAATGAAACTCTTATATTTAGTTATCAGATGATACAACTTTACTTCAAAGTTTTTTTCCAAAGCAAAGGATATCACAAGTTGACAATTTGGAAGTTATATATTCTTGAAGGAAAAAGGCCCAAGGAAATTAAGATGGTTATAAGCAACTGAGGTAGCGTTTATTAGGTGCATAAGCCTTCTTATTCTGTGGACCATAACATGGCAACCCCTTCTTATCTACATGCTTGTCTTCATGATATGAACAATTTGTTTTTTTCTTTTTTAGTTTGTATTTAAAATTAATTTAACTTTTTGGGTTATTTCAAGCTTGGTTTTATATTTAGTTTAATTGTTTGAGTAAGTAGTTTTGCACACAGACACACACAAAAGTGATGGCTCGAATGAATAATACGAGTTAATGTTTCTACTATAGTTGATGCTCATCTTTTGGGACAATAATAATATTTTATGTCTTATTCTATGGATATAATATTTATTTTTAAAAATTGGTAGCGTTCCCGTGTATCGCACGGGTTAGCGACTAGTCTATATATATATATATATATATAAAACCGAAACTTTAGAAGCTCCCACAATTTTTCACGTCACCATTATTTTTTTTTTCCTGCTTATTTTAGATTCTTTTTATTTTAGGTTATATTTTAAAACTAAAAAATTGGGTCTTCTTTGCGTTTGCGTAGACCAACACAATCATAAAGCAAAGCAAAGACTTAGAGACACAGTGTGAAAGAGAGAATCCGAGGCACTGAAAATAACCTAAAAGGCATCGATTAGCAAAAAATGGCAGATGATGCAGCGATGGAGGTCACAGTACCCGAAAGCACCACCATTCCCTCCGGT
This sequence comes from Quercus gilva, assembly GCA_023621385.1. Lineage (NCBI taxonomy): Eukaryota > Viridiplantae > Streptophyta > Magnoliopsida > Fagales > Fagaceae > Quercus > Quercus gilva. The sequence continues at coordinate 12,224,268 of CM042480.1, forward strand.
GACAACTCAGTCTGGGCTGATGTGTCGCCTCTTCTTGAATCCGCATGCAAAGGTTCTTTCCTTCTTGCCTTAACTCACTTTCTCTCTCTCGCTTTCCGTCTCTATTTGTTTCCCGAGAAATTAGATTTTTTTCCATCCCCTAAACCTAAAACTCACCCTTTCCTTCCCCCAAAATCAAAACCCAAAACTCAGATTCTCCCACCGCCGCTGTTGCCGCTGCCGCTGCCGCCACCACGGATCACCTCCACTATATTTTTTTGTTTTCCTCTTTGTATTATGCGACTCATTCTCTACCTGTTATTATTTTCAATTGAAAATCAAACTCCATACCCAAAGCCTAGGTACGCTCGCTTTCCTCTTTCTCTTTTCTCCGAATTTAAGTTTTTCAATTGAAACCAAACAAAGGAAAGGCATCCTACTGAATGATGCAAACAGAGGAATTTGTTTTTTTAAATTTGGAAATATGATTTAGGTTTTGGTATTGTGGTCTGATTGGTTTTGATTTAGGAAGAACAGATGCTTAACGTTGATTTGTAAAGCCTTCGCTTTTTTTAATTAGGGTTATTTTAGGCAGGGTACCAATGGTCGTTTTTCTTTGATTTTTTTAAATTCCTTAGTTTAAATTATTTAACAAATTTACCATCTTTGGTTTCATGTTGACCTTTGGTTCTTTGCAGTTCAATTCTCTACAGGCCCACCAAGTTTCTTTCTTTTTTCTTATCTTGTGGTTCTTAATGAAGTTTAGTTGAATACCAATTGCTTATTTTGGATTCTCAATTGTTATTCAGGTTCTTTGCATTAGAATCAGTAAGTAGAGGTATTTCTTTGGTGTGTTTGTAAACTTATAATGTAAGCCTACTGTGGGAATTTGATTAGGCTTTTGATTTTATTGGGTTCATTTGATTGATAATATTGGTGGATATATGCCAATATTTTGCATCATATTTCCGCTTTTTAGTGGGAAAGATACTATCTTTAGGTGCTTTTAAGCTTTATATTATGTTGGTTACTATATTTAGTTGGTCTGATTTTTTATAATAAACGATATTGACAGTGGTAGTTTCATGTGTTTTATGCAGTTTAGCTTCTTGAAAGCATGTTTTTAGAGTTGCAATTTCAACCGAATTATTAATTTTCTGTTCCTATTTTGTTTCAGGCCCTTTTGTTCTGTTATAGTTTTCAGCGATTTAATTTTGATTTTTTTTTTTTTTTTTGTAATGAATATGTGTTGGGCAGAGAGAGTTGGAGAGAGATCTATGGGAGGCCCTTCACTACTGTCAGATTGGTGCCCTCTAATATTGATGAAGAGATTGCTGTATTAATTGCTGATCTGACACAACCAGATGAAGCATGGAGTTGAATATTATGTATATAAGATTGTTCTAGTATTAGATAGATTCTTTTTCTTCTCTTTTAGTTTTATACTCTTGCATAGATTGTTTGTTCTTCTCTTTTCCATCATTATTATTATTTTTTTATCTGAATGCAACCAAATGACCAATATTTGGAACTCTGGCATTTTTATATATATATATGTTTTATTTAATTATTAGCTGTCTATGTTAGGAGGAACTGGAGCGTGACTATAAGAAGAAGAATGAAAAGCCACTTCAATCTACATATTTTATAATTTTAATCAGAACCAAAATGGTCACAATGAATCTAAGAGGAGATATGAAAAACTTGAAATCTTTGACTTTCAATTCTTTTATTCGTTTGTATATTATATGACTAAACATGTACCAAACATTGACTTTGTTATCATGCAATTGTTCATAATTGTTGGCTCATTCTTAGAGATCACAATGTGTATCACTATTGAACTCTTTTCTCCGTTAAAAAAGAAAAAAAAGAAAAAAAAGAAAAAAAAAAGGGTATTTGGTATCTATGTTGATTGAACTCTTTTCTCTGTAAAAAAAGGGGTATTTGGTATCAGATGCTGATTGGTAAAAATAAGCTGAGTAGATGTATTTTGTTTGATTAAATGATGGAGATCACTAATAAATTGTTTCTTATGATTTAGTATTTATTTGAGTCTTACACATTACCATTTGGTGTTGGATTTTGAAAATTTTCTTGGTTTTAATAGTTGAAGGATGGGAGAGAGGAAGGTGCTAAACAAATACTACTCGCCTGTCTTTAAACCAGAGGCTTTTGAGGGGTCAAGCACACATGATGCTCCCTATAAGTAGATGTTATTGGTGACAATTATTTAGGTATTTGAAGGTTCTGATTTTATTTCAAATGTACAGATGCTTTGCTGAGCTTACCATCAAGACTGACCCACAAAATTTCAACTATATTGTTGAGTCTGGTGCTACCAAAAATTTTGAACCTGTGTGAAGAGGATGAGGTAAAGTAAAATAAATAAAAATAAAAGTCTTGCAATCTTTTGCACATATAACATGGTTTTTGACTAAATATTTTGATTATTCTTTTAATTCATTAGGTAGCAGAGACAATAACCATAAAAGAGAAGTTGGAGAGATGGAAGATGCAATGAAATCTTTAGAGAACAAAAACCTTGGATTTGAAAAGAAAAATGGACATCATTACTACACTAGATGGGATGAAATCTATGAAGGTATTATTTGCTTTACCAATTCTATTTTTATTTATTAGGGTAGGCTATCATCTCACAGTGCCACAAATGGAATCTTTAAGTCTCAAATAGCCTCTGTAAATTTTAAGATTACATGATGATAGATCAAAGTAGAAGGCCATGAAGGTTGTCTCTGGCCTTTCAGGTATAGGTTTTTATTTTTTGGGATGCTCTTCAAAGCATATACTTGGTTATGTGATGGCAATGTTTCTTTTGAATTTTCCTTCAAATTCACTCACTTTCTTAAAGTAATTTTTATTTTCTTGAGTTAATAATATCTGGGTCTTTGTTTTTCGTTCAACTTTTATGGGTTCAGTTCTTTTTCTTTTATTTCATGGACTTAATCGGCAAACAAGGTACCCCCACATGGTACTGCTCTTTCTTATCAATTTTCAGCTTCAATCTTATTGGGTTTAATCCTTATTCAAATATGTTAAAACTTTTAAGGTTTTTGTTTTAATTGGTGGTAGTTGAGACTTGAGTGAGGATCTTGCAAAATATGCAAAAGTGTTAGTAGTAGGGGCCGATGGATTGGGCTATGAGCTACTAAAAGACTTGGCTTAGTCAGGTTTCCAAAATCTCAAGGTTATAGACATAGATAGGATTGAGGTAATCAATCTCAGGAAAAAAAATATCAAGTTCAGGTTTTTATTTATTTATTTATTTTTATTTTAAATCATCACACCCATGTCATAGGTAATATAGAAGATGTTACCATATAATAATAATAGAAATTAAAAAAAAAAATGGTTATTTGGAAGATGTTGAAGCACTTGGGCAAAGTAGGTAAATGAGATCTATCAAGAATTTATCTTCCTATTTAATGGTTAATTGTAAGCATATAAAACAGGCAGTCATGAAGGTTTCAGTTGCAATAGTGAAACTTGGGATAGCATTTAACATTTTATGGCTTTTACAGAAATTATGAACTTGAAGCAGAGGAATGAATTTTGTTGCCAAGTTGTGATGGGTGTGAACCCTCATACCTCAATTTTTAGCAAAGACAACATTCTTGGTGGCTGTGATGTCAAAGTTTACTTCATGCTTTTTCATTTCATTTTTTACAAATTTGTGGAAAGAGTAATGGAATTGAAGTTGAATAAGACGAAAGAGAATCTTTTTTATGGTATGGCAATGGTATCTTCTACATCATCACAATTTGGCATTCCAACTTCTATGATTGGTGAGAGCATGTATTGGTAACTATTTCTTCACTGTGTTGGTGTGCTTGACACAGCAATACGTGATGGACATGTATGGTGCTAAGGACATAGATATAGTTGTTTCTTCTAGTAATTTCTATTTGAAACCGAGTTAAACTACATATAGTTTCGTTAATGTTTTATAGAAAGAGAATGATTGAAACTTTACTTTTAGTTTCAATATAGAGTTACATTCCATTTGCAATGAGATGTTGACTTCAGTTCCATTGATGATTTACGAAAGTTCCCTCTCTATATACCTGTTATCAATAAGTTATTTATGAAATGTTTTCCACATTGTCATTTGACCCTTTGACAATAGATTAATAGTTTTTTACATGAGCTATGATGCCACTTAGGTAGATTACTTGATGAACAAATTAGTCTCTTATTGTTTTTTTTTTTTTTTTTTTTTACCATGTGGTTGATTAATATCTTTTTATTTAACTAGACCGTGTATCGCACAGGTTAGCGACTAGTTATATATAATTTTTGTTCTATTTAGTTGATCCGTTTTCTAGGAGGTTGACATTAAACCCTTGGAGAGTTTTTTCTATTAGAATTTTTCCTTCGTAACCATATCGCTTGTATTATTTTTTTTTACTATCTATGTTTTGCTGTATGGTTGTATGTATTGATTAATCTCGAACTGAATTTTCACATCTAGATGGTTAATTAATCAAGTTGGCTATAAAATTTACTAATTGGTAACAACTAGAGTCTAAATTTCCTAACAAATTCCAACGATAAATGCAGAATCTAAGTCCAAATATTTTATTTAAAATGACGAAAAGATAAGAAAAAGAAGAAAAAAAATTTTCCAGTACAGATACAATGATAGCCGACTGCATAAATTTTGCTGTCAAAAAGAGATTAACTGCCTAGATTGGGATATTATCGGATCGTACGTTACAACACACGAAAAGAAGAATGAAAAAGACAGATACACAACGAAACATCAAGAACTGAGCAAGATCTTTCTGAATGTTTATCATCCAAATCTAATAAAGCAGTTGAGAACACAAGTTCAGCGGATCAGCTTAGATTATCCTGCACTTCTTTTGAGACGTTATTCACTAACTTGTGTTAGCGTATAACAATCGTAAAATACATCTCTCAAGTCATTATCTAAGGTCACCCGGTGTTCCCACTTTCATTAAATGCAACTTTGTCTAAAACTATGGGACAATAAAGCACGACCTTAATTTTGTCTCAAAAACCTACTTTCATAGTCGGCAACCATAAGAGAAGGTGGCGTATAGACATAATCATCACGAGAGAACATGACTCAAATTATGGATTTTACTAGGTCAAAATCTAGCTTCAAAAGAAACCATTGCTTATACTTTACCTATTGCCCAACAAGCGTCAACTATTTGAAGGTGACTCAAATTATTGTTAATGGCACTATAAATTAAGTTTTTGGGGTTTGCAAAAGCGAATCCGAATGTTTTTAACAATCAATAACTTATAATATATACTAGCCATTTAGCATGGCAATAACAATCAATAAGTTTGGACACAATTTTTTTATAATTATTGACATAGTTTTTTTGTTATCAATGCATCATAAAACTAGTATATTTGGTGTGCGTTTGGGAGTTGCTGAAAAAAGTTTAGTATTTTTTTTTTTTTTTTTTTGCTTTTGTCTCAACCTTTTTGCAAATAATCAGCTTTTAATTTTTCTTTTTTAAATAAACTAGCTTTTAGCTTATTATAATAGATTTGACATAAAAATTACTACAACTATATTTTTTGATAAATAATATACAAATAATCTACTGAAAAATAAGCAATTTTCAAATGAACGCTCATGTGGTTATGTGAAAGTGATATTGTTTCAATCATAATTTACCACTACTGTATAACCTGTGTATATATACTGTATAACTAAAAATAATTACAATCATACACACACACACACACACACACACACACACACACACATATATATATATGGGTTCAAATTATATATAGTGTAAGAGTTACATTTTTTTTAAGGCACACACACGCGCGCGCGCACGCGAGTTTTACTCTTTTTTTTTCTTTTCTTTTTTTTTTTGTGGATATACACATGAGTTTACCTTTTTTTTTTTTAATTGATTTTTTATGGTTTATTTATATCAGATTTTTTGTCTTTTGCTCAACATTAACTTACCTAGAATAAAAATTTTAAAAAACTTAGATATGACATGTGACAAAATTAGACAATAATTGAAATCCAATTTAGAGTCTTATTGAAGCTTTTTTTCAGCTTTAACTTTAATTATATATATATATAAATAGATAGATAGATATTAACACCATAGTATGTGCGAATCATAATCCCCAAAACAGAATACAAATTCTCTATACTATTTTTTTTTTTGTTCCACTAATCACAATTTGTTATGTATTTGTTTAACTTTTTTTATAAAATAGTTAAAGTAAAAAAAAAAAAAAAAAAAAACATGACAAATTGTAATTTGTGGAACATAAAGTAGAATACAAAATGTGATACAGAAAATTTGTATTCTCCAAAACAAGAGTAAACTTGTGGAACACATTAACATGATGACACCACTCTTCTAGATTATATTGTGCCAACAATGACGTAATAGCTGCTTTATAAATTATTATAAATCTCTTAATAGCATTATATATACTCCAACTGCGCTCAACACTACACTACACTAAATCCATCTCTCTAATTTCCTTCAAACTTCTTATCCCCATTTGATTATTTTTGTTATTATTATTATTATTTTTTCCCTTCACAAGCTCTGGCATCTCCAACCAAGTAAGTGCCTGCTTGGTTTGTTCGAGTAATTTGCTTTACTCGTCAAACCTAGCTTATAACTCCATTGCTTTTTCGTTGTCTAGAGAGTTTCGAATTTTAGCACTAATCCCACCAAAAGAAAAAGGGTCATCCTGATTTTTTATTCAACAATATACCCAAAAAAGGATTGTGTATTCCATAATGGAGTCTGAGAAGAACGAAAACCTAGACAATGAACCAAATTCAGTTAAGCTTAAATATGTGAAGCTAGGTTACCACTACTTAGTCTCCAGCGCCATGTATATTTTCCTCGTGCCACTCACTATAGCTTCCACACATCTTTCTGTCGAAGATTTCGTCCATTTGTTCAATTATCTTAAGTTAAATCCCCTGTCATTTACACTATGCACTGTACTTACAGTTTTACTTGCAACCCTTCACTGCATGCGTCGTCCTCAGCAAGTTTACTTGTTGAATTTCGTATGTTACAAGCCCGAGCCAGGTCTAATGTGCAGCCAAGAAACTTTCATGAAAAGAGCTGAGCTTAGTAGGAGTTTCTCTGAAGAAAGTTTAGCGTTTCAAAAGAAGATGTTGGAGAAGTCAGGGTATGGCCCAAAGACATATGCCTCCAAATCATTGTTAGATGTTCCAATGAACTTGACTATTGAGGAAGCGGGGAAGGAGGCTGAGATGGTGATGTTGATAATAGCTTAATTTTGCATATTTATATCATTATTAGAAAAGCATTATCATACTTATTTTGAGTTAATTCATGCATTTTGTAGTTGATGTTGTAATAATACTAAATAATCAATTTTGTGCTTCATTGAATTTTAATGTATGAATTTGTCTTTTGTAGGATAATAAAATTAAATAAGTAGATTTATGCAAAGAAGAAAGCTAATGGACTTTAATTTCACAAGGGCGATGATGAAGTCAAATAAGGTCAACCCAATTAAATTCAAGTCCAATTGGAGCAAGGAATCAAAGAAAATTTGCACTTAATTCAAGTCCAATTCGGATTAGGATTCCAGCCTGCATACCAATTAGTATTTGGAGCATAACTTTCGGCTCAGATGTCCAATCGGGATGATTCAAGTTGGGCTGGAAATCTAACTTACAGAGCTACAACTTTTTAGTTTACCAAAAGTCCGAATTATAAAGTTAAATGGGCCAAAAATGTCGGTTAATTAAAGCCTAAAAATCTAGGATTTTCTCCAAACAGGAATTCAACTTGTAATAGGATTTTTTGACCTATTTAAAGGCTTTTTAGGGCAGAATTCAAGAGAGCTACTGTAGAACATAATTTAGGTTTTCTTAAAGTTTCTTTATAGTTTTTAGAGTTTTATTTGTTTTATGGCTTGCTAGAAGCCTTGCTAATGCAAGGGGTGAAACCCAACCATTTATTGGTATGTTCTTAACAATTATTTATTAGTTTTAATGCTTATGTTTTTATGTTTTTGATTGTTTTACTCATCTAGAAAAGTTTTTAGTTCTGTATAATCCTTTGATTTATCGTAGACTCCGGGCATGTTAAATGCTTAGTATTTCCTGCAAATTAATTCACTAGTTTTGTTTTGCCTAAAATCAATCAATTGCACGAAACTACCTTAGACAATTAATTCTTGAGTTTTTATTGTTAAATCATCCGACTAAGATCATCCTTCGTATGAATTTTAGTTAAGTTATAAAATGAATATTGTTAAGACTACCAATACATGTGTTGTGTGTGGATCTCTAAACCTTAGCGCTTTAATGTATTGTTATTTTCACTCAATTTAAATTACTTTCACTGAACTATTAAAAATATCTTCAATTAAACTTTATTATTTTAGTTTTAATCTCTTGTGGTTTGATAATCAATTCCCTTTTCCCTGTGGATTTGACCTCGGACTTTCCAAGTTATTACTTCGCGATAATCCTACACTTGGGAGTATTATTTAAGTCGCAGCAAGTTTTTGGCGCCGTTGCCAGGGATTAGGCGATTAGAGAAGCGTTCCACTTTGTTTGGAGAGGTTTTCGGCATTAAATTTCTTCACATATTTGGTAATATCTCTCCAACTCTTTTCTTTTTAAGTAGTTTAGTTTTCTTTAAGAGTTTTTTTTTTTTTTAACTTCTTTTTATTGTTAAAGTTATTTGTTGTTTTCTTTTCTTTTCTTTTCTTTTTCTTTTTCTATCTTGCTTTACTATTGCATGAGTGTTTGGTGTCATGATAATGATAATCACTTGGTTAGAATTGATTCTAATAATTTGTTTAGCAATTTATCTGATTCTTTCACACATTCTCACACACTTGATATCATGGCGGACTTAGAGAGTAATCATGGTGATGAGAATAATTTAAATAATGAAAACTTTCATGCTCACCAACCCATTAGAACTCTCAGGAATTATTTGCAACCTACTAGGAGTAGTGCACCATCATGCATCATTTTTCCAACTAATACAAATAATTTTAATTTTAAGCCCGGTATGATTTCATTACTTCCTAAATTTCATGGCTTAGATTCTGAAAATCCTTACCTACACTTTAAGGAATTTGAGGAGGTATGTTCTACCTTCCATGACCAATCATGTAATGAAGAGACCATTAGGTTGAAGTTGTTCCCTTTTTCTCTTAAAGACAAGGCAAAAACTTGGCTTAATTCTTTGAGACCTAGGTCAATTGGTACTTGGCAAGAGATGCAAATTGAATTTTTAAAGAAATTTTTTCCAATTCATAAGACTAATGCACTAAAAAGACAAATAATGAATTTTTCACAAAAAAATAATGAGACATTTTATCAATGTTGGGAAAGATTTAAAGATTTGCTTAATGCTTGTCCACATCATGGCTATGAAACTTGGCGTATAATTAGTTTTTTTTATGAAAGTTTAACTCCAAAGATGTGCCAATTTGTAGAGACGATGTGCAATGGAGAGTTTTTGAATAAAGACCCTGATGAGACTTTTGATTATTTTGATCTCTTAGTTGAAAATGCCCAATCTTGGGATACCACTGATTCCTCAGATAGGTCTAGAGCATCCACCAACCCCTCTGGGGGTGGTAAGTACCAACTTAGGGAAGATGATGACCTTAGTGCTAGGGTGGCTAGTCTAACTAGGAAGCTTGAAGCCATGGAATTAAGGAAGGTTAATGGAATAAATACTGTGCCTAAAATTGATGAAGTTTGTAGAATTTGTGAGACCATGAAACACCCTACCAATGAATGTCCTACAATTCCATCTTTTAAAGAGTTGTTGCATGATCAAGCAAATGCTATGAACATGGTGAAAAAGCCATACCCTTCCCCCTATTCAAAGATGTACAATTCAGGGTGGAGGAATCACCCAAATTTTAGTTGGAGGAATGATAATGTGGTTGCACCTCCTACACATGGTACTTCAAATTTTGTTCCTTATAATCCCTTTCCAAAGAAAAGTCTTGAGGACACTTTGCAACAATTCATGCAAACTCAATCCACCATTAATAATCAGACTTCACAAGCCATAAATGACATTAGGAGCACTCTCACTAAATTGACCACATCCATGAGCACAATAGAAAAAGGGTAAGTTTCCATCTCAACCACAACCAAACCCCCAAGGTCAATTTTGTGTTGATGATTGTAGTTCCTCTGAAAATAAAGTGAGTCAAGTTAAATCTGTAACTACTCTTCGTAGTGGAAAAATCATTGAGAAAGATATTCCTAAAAGCAATACACAAGATGAATCTTCCAAAATAAAGAGTAGTGATGAAGTCTTTGAGCCTAAATCTAATGAAATTGAAAGGTGTCCTATCCTTGCTCCTTTTCCCCAAAGGTTGATTCCACCTCAAAAAGTGAATCAAAATTTTGAAATCATTGAAGTACTTAAGCAAGTTAAAGTAAACATTCCTCTTTTGGATGCTATAAAGCAAATTCCATCATATGCTAAATTTTTGAAAGATTTATGTACTGTTAAGCGTAAGCTTAATGTACATAAGAAGGTATTTTTGACTGAACAAGTTAGTGCAATCATTCAAAACAATAGACCTCCAAAGTTTAAAAATCCAGGTTGTCCCACTATTTCATATGTGATTGGTAATTCAAAAATAGAGAAAGCTTTGCTTGATCTTGGGGCAAGTGTGAATCTTTTGCCATATTCAGTGTATGAGCAATTAGGTCTAGGTGAGTTAAAACCCACTTCCATAATTTTACAACTTGCCGATCGATCTGTGATTATTCCTAAGGGTGTTGTTGAGGATGTTTTGGTTCAAGTGGACAAATTTTATTTTCCTGTTGACTTTATTATTTTGGATATGCATCCTGTTTCTAATGCTAATTCTCAAATATCTATGATTTTAGGACGCCCATTTCTTGCAACTTCTAATGCATTGATAAATTGTAGAAGTGGAGTCTAAAAATTATCTTTTGGGAATATGACTCTTGAGCTTAATATTTTTAATAATTGTAAGCAACCCAGGGATGAAGAGGATGTGCATGAAGTTGACTTAATTGAAACATTTGTTCAAGAACAATTCAACAAAACATGTTTTTCAAATCCATTAGAAGCTTGTCTAGTAAATTCATGTGATTTTAATTTGGATGAGAATTCTGAAATTGCATACATTCACTGTCTTTTGGAATCTACGCAGGAATTGAAAGCGAGCAATTGGAAATTGAAATATGATGAGTTGCCACCTTGTGAGATAAAGTTATTGCCATCTAGTGAGCAAGTACCTAAATGAAAGTTGAAGCCATGGCCAAATGATCTCAAGTATGCTTTTCTAGGAACCGATAAGACTTTTCCTATTGTAATATCTTCTGAACTTGATTCCTTGCAAGAATGTAAGTTATTAAATGTTTTGAGTAAATACAAGGGTGTCATAGGAAAGAACATGGCTAACATAAAAGGACTTAGTCCATTGGTTTGTACTCATAGGATTTATTTAAAGAACAATGACAAACCATCTAAGGAAACTAAACAAATTTTGGAAAAGATTGTTAACCCAAATCATAAAAATTGGTCTTTGAGGTTGAATGATGCACTTTGGGCGTACTGCACTACCTATAAAAATATTCTTGGTATGTCTCCCTATAGACTTGTTTATGGTAAAACTTGTCACTTGCCTGTGGAATTGGAACATAAATCACATTGGGCAATAAAGATGTTTAACTTTAACTTAGACAAGGCTAGTTCATTGAGAAAATTGCAATTGAATGAGTTGGAAGAAATTCGGCATGATGCATATGAAAATTCTAGGATTTCTAAAGAAAGAATGAAGGTTTTTCATGAAAAACAAATTTTACGGAAATCTTTTGAACCATCTCAAAAAGTTCTTTTGTATAATTCTAGGTTACATTTGTTCCCTGGAAAATTGAGATCTAGATGGACTGGACCTTTCATTGTTAAAAATGTTTTCCCCCATGGTGCCATAGAAATTGAAAATCCTAGGAATTGTAACATATTTAAGGTGAATGGACAATGTCTTAAGCCATTTCTTGAGAATTTTTCACAAGAGGAGGAATCCATTAATTTGGAGGATCCCATTTATCAAGACTTGTCAAGCAATTAGCATTAGTGTTTGTGTCGTAGTTTAGATTGTATTTTTTTTTTCTTTTTATTATTTTTGTTGTTTTGTTTTCTAACCCTTTTTGCAGGTGTTTAACCTTTTTTTTTTTTTTTTTTTTTTTTTTTTTTTTTTTTTCTGTTCATTTATGTTCATCTCTTCAAGGTAATCTCCATAATCTCTACTCTTTATTGTTTTTCCTTGTTATCATTGAGGACAATGTAAGTTTTAGGTTGGGGGGAGGAACTTGAGATGATTTGCATTTGGTTTTATTTTATGTTAAATTTTTTTTTTTTTTGGGTTGTTTTTAGTGATTTTTGTTTCTGTTTTTGTTTTTAGTCCAATTTTCAAAAAAAAAAAAAAAAAAAAAAGAAAAGAAAAGAAAAGAAGAAGAAGTGTTGCTTTAGCAAGAGTTTTAAGTCAAAATTCTTTATGCTACTTCTATCTAAAGAATCCCACTATTTTTCATGCTCAACTAGTATGCACATGCACTTTAGCCACATGAACATGTTTCTTGGTTGAGAGATAGAGATGACTATGAAAATCTTGAAAATAAAATGTAGAGACTATAACCTAAGTGAGTTCTTGAGCCATTCATTTTTTTTAGAGCGTTATTTTCTTTTGATCTCATTTTTTCATTTGAAAGCACATAACTTTGTTGTTGCTTAGTCTCATTATTCTTTGATTTGGTTGAATGCTAAGAATTCATCAAATTTTATGCCACACCTAAATATGTTAAAGTCATGGATTTTGAAGAGCTATCCCAATCCTTAAGAGATGATTTTAGGCCATCTTTGTTAAATTTGAGCCTTTATTATTTTCTTTCTTGATACATTACCACTAGTCACCCATTTGAGCCTATTATTTTAGCCGTTCTTTTTGAAACCCTTTTCTAAGGTGTTCCAAGAATGAATGCAATCAAATTGTCTTATTATGATAAATTTGTGGTGATATAGTTGGAAGAAAAGGAGGACTCACTCAAAAAAATAAAAAAGAAGTCATAAACAGAAAAGGAAAAATGTTGAAAAAATAAAAAGGGAATGTGAAAGAGGAAGAAATAGAGAATGAATTTGTTGATGAAATTTTGAAAAAGAAAAAAAGCAAAAAAGTGAAAGTGCAAGATTCAAGAAACTTGAGAGGGTAAATCAATTGTCATATATTCAAAAGAAGTCGTCTCTCTAATTATTCTTGGGAACACTTTTTATTTTTACCTATACCCTTTGTTCTAAATTCCTCCTCTTTACCCTACATTACGTCCCAATGAAAGTCCTATTTGATCTTAAGGAAGGTATGGTTTGAATCTTGACATGACTAATCAATGTGTGTGGTGTAATATTCTTAGTGTTTGGCATCCTTTCATGAGACTATAAATATCCTTTATTTTGCTTCACCGTTCTTTATCTTATTTATATGTGAGATATTAGTCTTTGTTCTATATTATTCTGCTCACATATGTTTGAGAGTGTTACACCATTTTTGAAGTGATTTTATTTGTTAAGTGTTAACAACTGTGAGATTTGAGTTGAAGCATAACTTTGGATAGAAATTCAAGCCATGTTTTGTCTTAAGACTAAGGTTATGTTTGTGTTGGCTAAACTATTCACACGCTAAGTATTAATGGCATGTGGAATATCTTTGGTGGTTGTTAGTGTTTTGACTTTTGATTAACTATTTCTATTAAAGTAATAATTTCTTTGTTATTTTGTGTCTTTGTCTCGAGTCGCTTAAATTTCTAGGGACTAGCAATGAGCTGGTTAGGGAGTGTGATAATAGTTTAATTTTTGCATATTTATATCATTATTAGAAAAGCATTATCATACTTATTTTGAGTTAATTCATGCATTTTGTAGTTGATTTTGTAATAATACTAAATAATCAATTTTGTGTTTCATTGAATTTTAATGCATGAATTTGTCTTTTGTAGGATAATGAAATTAAATAAGTGGATTTGTGCAAAGAAGAAAGCTAATGGACTTTAATTTTACAAGGGCCATGATGAATTCAAAGAAGGTCAACCCAATTAAATTCAAGTCCAATTGGAGCAAGGAATCAAAGCAAATTTGCACCTAATTCAAGTCCAATTCGGATTAGGATTCCAGACTGCGTACCAGTTAGTATATGGAGCATAACTTTCGGCTCAGATGTCCAATCGGGATGATTCAAGTTGGGCTGGAAATCTAACTTACAGAGCTACAACTTTTTAGTTCACCAAAAGTCCGAATTCTGACGTTAAGTGGGCCAAAAACGTCGGTTAAATGAAGCCTAAAAAACTGGGATTTTCTTCAAACGGGAATTCAACTTGTAATAGGATTCCTTGACCTATTTAAAGGCTTTTTAGAACAAAATTCAAGAGAGCTGCTGTAGAACATAATTTAGGTTTTCTTAAAATTTCTTTACAGTTTTTAGAGTTTTATTTGTTTTATGGCTTGCTAGAAGCCTTGCTAAGGTAAGGGCTAAAACCCAACCATTTATTAGTATGTTCTTAAAAATTATTTATTGGTTTTAATGCTTATATTTTTATGTTTTTAATTGTTTTACTCATCTAAAAAAGTTTTTAGTTCTGTATAATCTTTTGATTTATCGTAGACTTCGGGCACGTTAAATGCTTAGTATTCCCTGCGAACTAATTCACTAGTTTTGTTTTGCCTAAAATCAATCAATTACATGAAACTACCTTAGACAATTAATTCTTTCATTTTTATTGTTAAATCATCCGACTAAGATCATCCTTCGTATGAATTTTAGTTGAGTTATAAAATGAATATTGTTAAAACTACCAATAGATGTGTTGTGTGTGGATCCCTAAACCTTAGCGTCTTAATATATTGTTATTTTCACTCAATTATATTACTTTCACTAAACTATTAAAAATATCTTCAATTAAAGTTTATTATTTTAGTTTTAATCTCTTGTGGTTTGTTAATCAATTCCCTTTTCCTTGTAAATTCGACCTCAGACTTTCTAAGTTATTACTTCGTGACAATCCTGCACTTGGGAGCATTATTTAAGTCGCAGCAGATGTTTGGAGCAATTGATAATTTGTTAGCAAAAACAAGGGTTAATGTTAAGGATATTGGGATTCTTATTGTAAATTGTAGTTTTTTCAATCCAACACCATCCCTATCAGCCATGGTTGTGAACCGCTACAAGCTTAGAGAGAATATTTTGAGCTATAACCTTGGTGGGATGGGCTGCAGTGCTGGACTTATTTCTATAGACCTGGCCAAGCGGTTGTTACAGGTTTGTGTGCATGTTATGCAAAGGTTTGAGTATAAAATCTTTTTACATATTGCTTAAAGCCTAGTAAAACTCTAAACCATTATTATTCTTCCCTTTGAACTTTGTCTTTTTGCGATGATATCAACTCCCTTTCACATGATCTTTGTTACGCCATATGTCTTGTTAGATTCTAAAACTTTAGGAACTAAATATATTAGAACTTCACTTTGTATATGTTGGCAAACCATGATCTAAACAATGAGTTTAGGTTTGGGCTTGCTCAAAGTTTATTTGTTATAGTTTGAATCGAGTTGAATGCAGAAACTTACTGTGCAAAATTGCAAAGCTTGATAGATTGAAAGTAAGGCTCGATCGATCAAGAATCAAATCTGCAGAATTTGAATTAAGCCCAAACAGCAGTTCAAGCCCATTAAGGATTAGGGTTTCAAATCTACTTCTCCTATTATATAAAGGAAACTCTAAGCATGTTTTTATAAGACTTTTCAAAGAGAGAATTGTATGCCTCTTTTGTATCTAGGGTTTGTACTCAAAAAACTCTCTCATGTCTTCTACCGGTATTATTCCTTGAAGAATTTCAAGATCCAGTATTATAGAAGTTGCTGCCTTCTTCAGTCATCAAAGGTGCTGATGATTTAAACCTTCAAGGTTAGTCTTAGAGTCACAAACAAGAGAGTTTGTCTTTTTTATCACAAGTGTGGGTGCTTATGTTGCAAAGGCCAAGGAAAGAAGTAGTTCGTAGATTCGAATCTGTCACGTGGTCGTAGTAGTAAGTTTTCTACTCGAGGTAGCAATCGGATATTAGTGGTCTAAGTCTTATTGTACAAACTTCAATTCTTTCATAATGAATCTATTTTATTTTGAGGATAGCTAGGTTAAATCCTCCCCGGGTTTTTTACCGGTTTGGTTTTCCTAGGTTATCATATTGTGTGTTCTTTATATTTTCGCATTATTTACATGATGTGATTTGCTTGTGTTAACCTAGATCTGAATAATTTATCTAAATAATCACTTGGTTAAAAAACTAGGTTAAACAATCTAGTTTACAGGGATCTAAAAACATACATGTCTTTCCTACTTAAAATACCAATCACTCAAACAAAGAAACAATTTGAAACTATATGCAATACATATTAAAATTCAATACAGTTTGATATTTTTCATTGTTTTTGTTTTGTTTTTCTTAATATGAAATTTAATAATTATGATAGTTATTAAAAAGCATTGTCATGATTTTGTTAGTATATGAAACTATCGATTCTACCATTTAAAAAAAAATATGATGTGATAAAATTTTATTAAATGATACAGACATATATGAGGTTTTCTTGATATTCTAATATAATTTAAACTAAATTTAAAAATATATATTAAAATAATAGCATGGAAAAAAAAATTTTAACTTTCAAGAAGTTATGTGGTATTATTACAAAAAAAAAAAAAAAAAACTATATTTTTAGGGTTAAAAGTTTGGAACATGTTATACTTTGTCATCCATATAGCAAAGAAAAAGTCTGTCATTATAATATTTCTCTTATAATATATTATAAATGTTAAGGCATATAAAATTGATATATTTTATTTCATTTATTTAAATTTAATTGATTAGTTTACATTTTCTTAAAATATTTTTATATTATGATGTATAATATTCAATATTTAATATATATTTTAAAAATTCATTAATTTATTTTTGAGGAATATTAATTAATTGTGATTAATAAACACACACAAGAAAAGCATAAGTCTCTTATGAGGCTTTGCCTTTTATCAATTTTGGAACACACAATTTTCTTCATCAATTTGGAATTAAATAGCCAAACTACATCACGTGTTTGACTATTATTTCTACCTGTAAATATATTTTTCATATGTCAATAATAAATTGTAATTAAAAAACATATGCCGTTAAATGTACAATACTAATTGCTCTAATTTTCTATGATTTACCTCCTCTGTCTTGTATTGTTAGTTTTGTTTAGAAAATTTAACTTTTTAAGCAAATATCATATAATGTGTTGTCTTTTAGTTAAAATAATAAAATTTCAAAACTACTTCATGCATTAATATTAATTCTAGTATAGGATTAATATTCTGTGAGGTCTCTTCCCCGTGGAGCTCTCTCTCTCGTGTATACGAGTCTCTTCCTCCCTTGACTTAGGTCTAGGGCATCTTTCTTGCTTTGGTTTTGGCCGTGTGAGTGATCTTAGTATACCATGGCTGATGAGGTCGTTAATAGTATGGAGAACATGAAACTGACTATGGAAGAGGAGGAGGTGATTACCATCCCTGATGAAGGACGTTTGGAAGCTATTGAGGACTGCACTCTCAGTTTGATGGGTAAGTTTTTGACGTGCAAATCCTTTAATAAGCAAGCAGCGAAGAATACTATGAGATGGGCTTGGGGATTAAAGGACAGACTGCGTATCACAGAAATAGGGCCAAATCTATTTCAGTTTAAATTCAATTATGAATTTGATCTGAATCGAGTCTTGAGAGGAGGTCCGTGGACTTTTGATAATCAATTATTATTGCTTAAGCGCTGGAGGAGAGGTATGACTGTTGAGAATATAAGAATGGAGATGGCAACTCTCTGGATTCAAATCTGGGGGGCGCCGCTGGATATGTTTACATCACAGGTTGCTAAGGAAGTGGGGAGTAGACTTGGGGAGGTTAAGGAAGTTGAGCAGAGAAGAGGGCAGGACGAGTTGCAATATTTTATGAGGGTTAGGGTGGCATTACCTATCTCGAAGCCCATTAGAAGGGGAAGCTTTATTGCGGGGTCTGATGGAGGAAAACACTGGGTAAAGTTCAAATATGAACGGTTGCCGCTGTTTTGCCATTTTTGCGGCATGCTTGGCCATGATGTAAAGAATTGTGCTGAGCACTTTGCAACAACTAAGAAAGGAGGCATAGTAGACTACCAATATGGAGACTTTTTAAAAGCCATGGGAGGCCGAGCAAGAGGTGGTCTGTTTGACAGGAAAACAGGGGGGGCTGAATATGGTCGAGAGGGTGGTAGTGAAACGTTCGGCGCTGGTTTAGTCAAGGCTAAAGGAGGTCTGATCAGTTGTGAGGTGCTGCTGCAACAGAGTAGGGCTGTGGCGGCGGCAGATGAGCTACACAGAAACCCTAGCAACGATGATGAAGGATAGTCCGGATTTTCAGGAATCATGCCACCTGTCCAGGAACGTAATCACGTCCATGCAGATTACGTGGTGAGTGAAACTGCTGATGTGCACATTGCAGCAATTGGGCTGAAGGAGAATCCGATACAGAAGAAGGAAGATGGTTTACCTAGTGGGTTGGAAGGTAAGGCACGTGAGAGTAACGTGATGGGCTTAAGTGGGGTTGAAGCTATTTCTGGAAAACAATCAGTTGGGCTGAATAATGTAAAGCCCAAATCATCATGGACTAGATTCAACAGGATGGACTTTGGGCTTGGTAATCTACAAAAGGTGTTGTTGCCGTCTAGTGGAAAAAGGCCACTGCCAGAAGAAGTTAATGGGAACCAGATTAGTAAGGGAGAGGAAGGAAGTCTTAAGAGGGGGAAATTTGAGTATGAGGAAGTTCCTAATTTTGAGAGATTGGCGGGGGTGGATGACCACCCTTGCTGGGAGCAATGAGACTGTTATGCTAGAACTGCCAAGGGCTTGGGAACCCTTGGACAGGTCGAAGCCTTCGCAAACTTGTGAGGGAACAAGCTCCCACTGTGTGTTTTCTTATGGAAACACGTCTGGATAAAGAAGGATTTGATAAGTTGTATGGAGATTTGCAGTTTCAGAATAAAATTATAGTTAAACAGCCAAATACAGGGGGTGGTTTGGCCTTACTATGGAAGAAGGAGGTTGTGATGGATTTGATTAATTATTCACTTAATCACATTCTGATGAAGGTCACTGAAGTGGGTGGGTTTGTCTGGTTTTTTACTGGATTTTATGGTTGGCCTGAGGCTCAACATAAAGAAAAATCCTGGCAGCTGTTGGAACATTTGAGGAGTTTTGTTAATGGTGCATGGCTTTGTGCGGGAGATTTCAATGCAATTCTAAATAGTGCAGAGAAATTAAGTTTAAGGCCACCTAATGCAGCAGAGATTGATTCTTTTAGGAATGTTTTAGACTCTTGTAATTTGGAGGATTTGGGATATAGAGGGTATACCTACACGTGGTCTAATAAGAGGCCTGGTGATGCTAATACCAAATTGAGACTTGATAGGGCTGTGGCAACTATGGAGTGGCGGGCTAAATTTCAGGTAACTACAGTTTCTCACCTTCCCCCTCATGCTTCGGATCATTTGCCAATTTTGGTGCATGTGAAGTGTGTTCAGAGGCGTCAGCAAAAATTCCAAAAAGGGTTTAAATTTGAAGAAGCCTGGTTACTGTGGGAGGATTGTGAAGCAGTGGTTAAAGATGCTTGGGATATGGTGGGAGGGGGGGAGTCTGGTTTAGCTTCAATAAAGGAGAAGATTAAGTTTTGTAGTGAGGAATTGCAAGCTTAGGGGTCTTCAAAGTCTGAGCCGAATGAAGTAGCCATTAAAACTCTTCAAAACCGGCTGGAGGTTTTAAATAAAGCTGAAGTGGTGACTGAAGAATCTAAGGCCGAATATTTGAGTGTCAGCAAACAGTTGGATGACTTGCTATTGAAGCAGGAAATTTATTGGGCACAACGGTCTCGGATCCCGTGGCTTAAGCATGGGGATAAGAACACTAAATTCTTTCACTCAAAAGCCTCCCAGAGAAGAAGGAGGAATTACATTACGGGGATTCAAAGTGCACAAGGAAATTGGGTGGAGGAGATGGAGGAGATAGCTAATGTGGCTACTGGTTATTTTGACGATTTGTTTTGTGCAGGTAATTGTGATCAGATGGAGGAATGTCTCAATGCTATCCCAAGGAAGGTGACACCGAAGATGTATGATACCCTGTCCAGTGAGTTTACTGCTGAAGAAGTTAAAATGGCGTTGTTCCAAATGGGACCAACAAAGGCACCTGGACCTGATGGTATGAATGCTTTATTTTACCAAAGATTTTGGCATGTTGTGGGTGATACTGTAATTGTTGCTGTGTTGGACTTCCTGAATAATGGTCATATGTTGCCTGATATTAACCATACTTACATTGTGTTGATTCCTAAAGTGAAGAACCCGGAGAAAATGTCTGATTTTAGGCCCATAAGTCTGAGTAATGTGATTTACAAATTAATTTCTAAAGTATTAGCCAATAGACTGAAGCAAGTGTTACCTAATATCATCTCTCCCACTCAGAGTGCTTTTGTCCCTGGGCGCCTTATTACTGATAATGTGTTGTTGGCATATGAAACACTACACACTATGCACTGCAGGAAGAAAGGGAAGAAAGGGTTGTTGGCTTTGAAACTTGATGTTAGTAAAGCATATGATAGGGTGGAGTGGCCTTTCCTTCAAGGGGTTATGCAGCGGTTGGGTTTTCCAGAAACATGGATAGAAAGGGTGATGAGTTGTGTCACAACGACTTCATTCTCTGTTCTTGTGAATGGGAGACCGTTTGGTAATGTTCTGCCTTCAAGAGGAATTCGTCAAGGTGATCCTCTCTCACCTTATTTATTTCTGTTATGCACTGAAGGGTTTACTTCGCTATTGGACAGGGCAGTGGTCGGAGGGACTTTGCATGGGGTGTCTATTTGTAGAAATGCACCAAAGATTACTAATCTTCTCTTTGCAGATGATTCATTGATTTTTAGCAGGGCTTCATCAGTGGAGATTAATTCTATTGCTGAGATCCTTCAAGTTTATGCTAAAGCCTCTGGACAATGCATAAATTTGGAAAAGTCCTCAGTGTATTTTAGTAATAATACCACTATTCAACAGAAGCAGGAGGTTTTGGGGATTCTTGGAGTGAAGGAAGTGTCTCGGTTCAACTCATATTAGGTTTGCCTACTTTAGTTGGAAGGGCTAAATACCATACTTTTTCTTTCATTAAAGATAGGGTGTGGAAAATTACAGGGGTGGAAGGGAATGATGCTTTCTAGAGCGGGGAAAGAAGTTCTCATCAAGGCGGTTGCTCAATCTATTCCAATGTATACAATGAGTGTTTTTCAGCTCCCATCGAAATTATGCGAGGAGTTGGAGGGTTTAAGCGCTAGATTTTGGTGGGGCCAAGTTGGGAATGAAAGGAAAATTCATTGGAAAAGCTGGAATAAACTGACATTGTCAAAGAAGGATGGTGGAATGGGATTTAAGGATCTTAGAGCTTTCAATTTAGCCATGTTGGCCAAGCAAGGGTGGAGGCTTTTAAAAGATTCAAATTCTCTCCTCTATCAATGCTACAAAGCAAGATACTTCCCTAGAACTTCAGTACTTAAGGCTACAGAGTCACCTAACTGTTCGTTTGTGTGGAGGAGCTTAGTGGCGGCCTTACCTATTTTAAGATTGGGACATTGTTGGCGAGTGGGTGATGGACTATCTATCAATGTCTATCGGGATAGGTGGATTCTAGAGTACCCTACAAATATGCCTTTTTTGTCTGTAAGGGATGATGAAGAGGAAGTATGGGTGTCAAGCTTGATCAACCAAGACCTCCATGTATGGCGACGTGACTTTATTATGGCTCACTTCATTAGGGAAGAGGGGGAAGCTATATGTGATATACCTCTAAGTCGACGGCAAGTCTTCGACTCTGTTTATTGGAGGCATAATAAGGATGGCATATTCACAGTGAAGTCAGCTTACAAGGTTGCAAGAGCTCTATTAAAGAAGGAGGATTGGGCTGAATCATCATCAGGGAGGGGTGGCAATAAGGTGTGGGCTGCTATATGGAAGCTACGGATCCCCAACAAGATAAAGGTTTTTGGGTGGAGGGCGTGTCATGATATTCTCCCAACTAAAAGGAGCCTAAAGAAAAAACGGATCCTGATGAATGAGGTGTGTCTGTTATGTGATTTATTCCAAGAATCAACTATTCATGCTTTATGGGAATGCACAGTGGCGCAGGATGTTTGGCATGGTAGTGTAAGGGCTTTGCATAAGTGTGGAATGGGCCAACTTGATTTTGTTGCTCTGTTGGAGTACCTGCTAGATAGGCTGAGCAAAAAGGAGGTGGAGCTTATGCTGGTGCAGGCATGGCTGATTTGGAATCAGCAGAACCAAGTAGTGCATGGAGGAAGATTGCTGGAACCAGGCTGGTTGAATAGGCGGGCAGCTGAGTTGCTGGATGAGTACCAGCTGTCACAGGCCAGCTTACAAGCGGATGTGGTGGTAGGTGCGACTCAGCAGGTATTACAAAATGATGGAACACGTTGGATACCTCCACCACAGTCAGTGTACAAGCTCAATTACGATGCCGCGGTGTTTGTGGATTCTGCTAGTTCTGGGTTCGGTGCGGTGATTAGAAATTCCACCGGCGAAGTTATGGCATCAATGACAGTTAAGGGGCCGGCAGTCCAGGGAAGTGGCGTGGCTGAACTACTTGCATGTCGTAAGGCGCTGGAATTCGCCATTGATGCTGGTTTCACGAGGATTATTGTGGAAGGTGACAGTACAAATGCTACGAGGTGTATTGCTTCAGGTATGGACTACCAGTCAGCTATTGGACATGTTGTTGGAGATATCAGGCATCTGCTAGGAGCTTTGGAGTGGTCTTTGGTGAGTTGTACTAAGAGAAATGGTAATAGGGTGGCACACGTGCTTGCTAGATATGCCCAAAATGTTAATGTTGATTTATTTTGGATGGAAGAGGTTCCATCTGTCGCTGTTGAGCATGTAAACGTTGATGCAGTTTTGATTTAATTGAAAGTTTTATTCAGTTTCAAAAAAGTATAGGATCAATATCTCTAACATCACTCTATACTCCATTTATCTCCTTAAATTGCGTAAATCAATCCTTTTATTCCCACCATGGAACAGGTTCAGCCTACCTCCTATGCACTAGTAGTGAGCATGGAAAGCATGACTCTCAACTGGTATAGTGGCAATAATCGATCAATGCTCATCACAAACTGCCTATTTCGTATGGGAGCAGCTGCAATCCTCTTATCAAACCAATCATCTGATCGCCATCATTCAAAATATCAACTCATTCATACTGTACTTACCCACAAAGGTGCAGATGATCAATGTTACAATTGTGTTATTCAAAAGGCAGACATGGATAAACGACATGGCATTTCAATCTCCAAAGATTTATTGACAGTAGATGGTGAAGCCCTTAAAAGCAACATTACAACATTGGGGCCGTTAGTCCTAACTCTATCTGAACAAATCTTATTTTTTGTGAACTTAGTTGGAAGAAAGGTACTTAAAATGAAGATAAAAAAATATGTTCCAGATTTTAAGTTAGCTTTCGAGCACTTTTGTATACATGCAGGAGGGAGGGCAGTGTTAAATGAAGTAGAGAAGAACCTTGGGTTGAGCGAATGACATATGGAGCCCTCAAGAATGACTCTTTATAGGTTTGGGAACACTTCTAGTACTTGCTTATGGTATGAACAAGCTTATTCCGGGGCCAAAGGGAGAATTAAGGAAGGGAATCGGCTGTGGCAGATTGCGTTTGGATCAGGATTCAAGTGTAATAGTGTTGTGTGGCAAGCACTGCGAAGTGCGAACCATAAGTCCAAAATATGAGAAGAATAAGGGCTTCTTCTTTTAGGAAGTAGAACATTCATAAATGTTTGCGTTTTTCTTTTGCTGCGGAATATGCATGCCCGTGATCTATAAAACATAAATAATGTCTACGTATTAGCTATGGTCTTATGTACTACTAGTGAAATTATAATAATACTCTTGCTCTTTTTTCTTTCATTCTTTGATATTGCTAGTGTTGGATTTTGTGGAATCTACTTGTGTTTGATCCAAATGATGACTCGACCCAAAATAATGTTACGTGGTTTTTTAATGGGAGATTTTCTGAGGCTTAGTTCATGAGTGCTATGGTTTGCCCATGGGAAAATTTTTTTGGCCCGTTTTGTAGCTCATTGTGAATCATGTGCGTAGGATGTAAAAACCGTTGTTTTGGTGATTAGGGTTTCTTATTGTAGTTTTTGAAAAAGAGAAAAAACTGTATTGCCGCACTTTATATTTTCCCTATTAATAGTGAAATCTTTGCAATTTTGTGGTCATAGACAAATTGCAGAATCACGTAAATACTGTCTTGGACGTGTGATTATTTTTTTTTTTTGCGTGTGTTTTCTCTATTTTTGTTTCTCACATATTTGGGAATTTCGTATTAATTCCCTACAACTAGTTAGGAGCTATCTCTCCAATTTCTTACTTGAAAACTATTAGAATTTTTTTATGGGATTAAGAAAGTAAGAGAAGAGAAGAGAAAGACATAGAATGTTATGAAATTTATTAACATGGTTTGATTTGATAACAAAAGTCCATTGCAAAAGGATTTGACAATGTCCAAAGCGTTATGTCATTTAAAATTTTGAATGACGTGACACTAATACATCTTCAAATTTGTAATATTTAATTTAAATCATGAAATGAATCATTTCAATTAACTTAGGTAATTGAAAACTCTCTTAGTGTATAAAATACTTGTGAATGTTTAGACCCCCAAAAACAAATTTTCCAATTCAAGCTTACATTCAAACAATATATGTACAGAATATGAAATATAAGCAATACCCAATTTAACAAACTACTCTAAGTCATTAATTAATCACAAACAGCAAAAATTAAAAGCTAAGAGTAAGAAAAAGAGAAATGCAAATACAAGATAACACTGGCACATGTTATCGAAGAGGAAACCGAAGAACTCGACAAAAAACTTCTCCACCGCCCTCCAAGCGGTAAATGATCCACTAAAAAATCAGTTGGGATACATGAATAGCAATAGACCCTCCAAGCATAATTTACTTAATGCACCTAAGCCCTCAAAGCTTCTTACTCCAACAAGGTTACGCCAAACCGTGTCTTCTCTAGCTTTTTAGATCTCGCAATTAGCCCATTGCATCAACTAATATGAATTGGTTCTCTCTTGAACTGCTTCCTAAAAACACCAAGAACCTTTTCACTACTCTGACTTTGGTGAGGTAAGGATTTGATTTATGACCCTCTCATGGGTATAACAATGGAAAGGGTGTGAGTAGAAGAATTTGGAGAATCAAGTGTATAAGATTATGGATAAATCAATCTTATTTTTGTCAAGGGTTTCTCTCTCAAAATTCTCTTTGAAAGTTCTTTCTCTATTCTATATTTCATGGATATAAGGGTATTTATAATAGGTATGAGATGGAATGTGAAAAAATCATTTTTCAGCAAAACAGGGTGCACTGGCAAGTCACTTCGCGATTGGGCGGGATGAGTCGCTAGTTACCAAACTAGGCCAGATTGTACTTTTTATCCTATAGTAATCCAGCCGTCCTGACTCTTTATCTTTCTGCATGCTTCACACGTGTGCTTCATTTTGACTAGTCACCACTCGCGAGTCAGTCGCGAGTTCTAGTCGCCAGTTATCATCTTTTTGTACACTCTTAATCAAATCTTCACACTCTCTCACACACAGCTCTTACATTATTCTTACCTAAATACAAGGTTTCTAAATGCTGAATTACAAGCAAATTTGGCATGAAATAAAGTCAACACATAGTTGAATAATTTCCACTTTACAGTAATACATAGCAAAAAGTCTTAAGGGGCTAAGTTTTTATTTTTTGAACTTCTTGTAATATATTAAGCCCATTGAGGCTATATACAAACAGATCAAACCTAGGCAAACCCTAGATATCGTAAAAGTTATGATGTGCTAAACAAGTTGTAGGGATACATTAAATTTAGATTAATATTTCTCTAATATCCACCTAAATAGATCTTGTAGAATTTCTAGGTTTTGGCTAATTCCATGACAACTTTTCTTGTCATTATTGGTTTTTATATTCTAATGTGAAAAGCGGTGATGAAGGCTAAAGGTTGAAGATTCTATTTATTGTGCAAGAATGACAAGCTTGGTCACGCTAGTTCATTCTTTTTTATTCAAAGAATGAAAAATGGCTAAGGTGAGTAAGCATGAAGTCTCACGTGAAAACCATATCTAAGCATGCATAGTTTTGATAATTTAAACCAAGTTAAATATATATAAAGATGTTAATCATAAAATGATATTGAGTCATAACTCTAATAAAAATGTTAATTACATAATCATAATATTAAACATGGCAATCAAACAAACATACTTCTTATTAAAACTAATAGAGCATCAAGCAAGCAAGCAAAAGAGAATTAAGAATACTTGAGAAAAATTAAGATGCTATGAAGGTTTATTTTTCTACGACTTTCCTAGAGAGAGGGAGAGAAATCATGCAATTTTTAGGGTTTTTTAGGGGAGAATTCAATCGAGAAGGCGAAGGGCATTAAATGTAGGATGTAACAGACTTGCTTAGCCTCACCTTGAGCTAGACGCAAGGTGGGGCTATGCCAGCTTTATTTTGGCTTCCCCTTAAGTCTTAACTCAAATTTTGGTTCAAACTTCTTGTTTTGAGGTCTCAAATTTGCACACTTGGTTGGAGGCCTTCCATAACTCCATTTTGCAAATTTGAGTATTGTTGGAAAGATTATGTATTCAACTTTTTAAAGATACCAACTTTACACAATTTGGTACTGTAGTTGGAGAGTTATTCAACTGGAAAGAATAGTGTTTCAAATAGAAATTTTACAGAATTTATTTTTTGTCAATCCATGTACAAGTAATATTTAACAATTCAGAGATGATCTTAAGGAGACGTTTGTTCCAGGATGTAAATAATTACTCTCAATCTGTGAAAGGGCCAACTTTTTGGATAAACAATGTATGGTTTGTGGCAACCTTGTGTGCAAAGTTGGCCCCTCAAGCAAGTTTTGAACCCAAAAATGGTTTCGTCCAATTCATTGCACTTTTGCATACTTTGTTCTCGGTCTTCAGAACATCAATTTCATTATAAAAAATATTTATAAAAAAAAAAAAAAAAAAAAAAAAAAAAAAGGGTCATTGGAAAGCTTAAGATGCAAACTTTCTAAAGATACAAATTTTGTAGCTTTTGATTTTTTGGATTTGACAAGTTTTGAGCTAAGGAAAATGGTACAAAATTCAAAATTTTTGCTTAAAAATCCCACTTTAGCATTTTGTGATTTCTCCTCTCTATTGGAGAATTTCTGTGCTCCGAACATGCCAAATTAAAGATTGTCACTAGACTTTTTCAATGACATCTTCTGAAACCCTTTGCTTAGGTTTGTGATATATTACTTTTTAAAATATATATAGTGGGGTCCCAAATGTTTAAACCACCCCGGCCCACTCCATAGCCGGCCCAAGGCCCGCGCCGAGGAGAGTTGGTAGGCCGGGGGTAAAAGGAAAAATCCTAGGGCCCTCCAGGGGTCTCGCCGAGGATTCCCACCTCCTCGGCGAACCGACGTTGATAAAGGGAAAATATCTCCCCTTCATTAAATGAGCTTCACCAGCATTCTGGCCGCTTTAATGGTGAGGTGACCAGCGAGCCCAGATACCTTGGTCACTCCGACTAATAGAAAGCCTGCAAAGACGGCTGAGAACTAACATAAAGCCTGCAAAAGCAGATGATGAGACAAACCCTTATCTACAGTGACCGGATAACCGACAGATGGACGGCTGAGATTAACTAAAACAATATTATATAACCAAGAGGAATCAGTGAAAAAAAAAAAGAAAAAAAAAGAAAGATGGACCAACTCTAAGAAAAATAGATCCTCGGCTCAGGCCGAGAACAAGTATGTTTTGTAAAACACACAGTCAAGGTGATGATCATTCCTTACAAAAACACTTGGCCAAATTTCTTTGAGAATATTCCTATGAACTTCATGACATCTATTATCTGTTACAAACTTCATGTTAACCGTCGTTTACTTCGATATTGCCAAGCCCTTTTTACCCACCCTCTACAAGTTTTTATTGTGAAGGGTCCATTACAAATTGAGTCCCTACATATATATATATATATATATTTTTTTTTTTTTTTTTAAAGGGTCCGTAAGTTGCCATTTCAAAGGAAATTCAATAATTTTTCATATAAGGTCAAATTTGTCTCAATGGGACAACCAGATTTTTGGTTAAATTTTGGTCAAACTTTGATAATTATCCAATATCAACTTGGTAATTGGGTTTGAGAAAATGTATTTGAGTGTAAGAAGATGGTTTTCGGTGGTCTAGTGAATTTTTGAGCTTGTTTTGACAATTGATTAACCCATTCAAATTTTTTCAAAGTTTGGACAATAAGGGGTTTTTTTTTTGGAAATTTGGCTCTAAGATCATGAAATTGGTGCATCCAAGAAAGTTGTACCTAGAAAGTAGGTTATACTACGTGACGGGACTGACGAATTCCTCTGCCATGGACGATATCAACGAGACAAACGAAGACATACTTGGACGAGCAAACCCAACACCCACGTCACTAACGAGGGTAAACAAGCTATTCAATACAACCAATTATACATGGAATAGTTATAGAACCAGCTGTATGAGCCGTTGAAGCATATTGAAGCCTTATTATAAGGCGCGAAACGTTACTAAGAAGAGCATTAAGATCACCATAACTACCCCAACGGCTAAGAGCTGTGACAACATATATAAAGCCCTCACATTACCAAGTACAAGGTACATACATACACATATTGATACTAAGAGATTTCTTTTGTTCTGTTACATTACGTTGTTCACTCCTAAAGAGCTTCTTATACTGACTTTGGCATCGAAGGCGTTGTGGCAGGCGCCACACCGATGACCACCTTCAAGAGTACATTCATACAAGCTGGAGATTGCTTCCATCTGACCACTCTGACTGATGAACTTACGCTTCATCACTACTAAACTATGAGACTCTTTGCACCAAGAAAGTCGTATATGATACTATTTTAAAAAGAAAAAGAAAAAGAAAAAAATAAGTCATAACTGATACAAACTGTTTAGTCCATGCCTCCAAATTTTAGAATACAATAGCAACCAAAGAGCCATATGAGGTTTAAATGCAAACAAAATTTTACTTTAATCTAGCTTATCTCATGTGTCCATTTGACTTGATCAATTTGCTGGGATAAGGAGTTGTTCAAAGTTGCCAGGTAGGACAAATAAACATCTGATAATTAATTCTTCTAGTAAGAAATAAGGGTCAGGCTGATCAAACAATAACGTTGTTAACAAGTTTCAATTTCCTTTCTTAGCATCATAATGCTAAGATAATGTGAAGGAAGCATGCCTGTTTTGAAGCGATTTATGTTATATTTAGGGCCATTGAGGGCAAAATCCATTGGCCATGGGGAATTTCCCCAAATTATGATACTAAAAGGTGAAGGTATAAAACATGTAGTCCGAAGTTTCAAAGTTATTGGCCAAGAGTATTGGAGCTTAACGGGTTAGTACCTTCTAATATTTCCAACGAAGATATTCAGGGTTCAAATTACTACCCTTACTCCCAACTATCAGATTATCAAATTATAAATAATAATAAAAAAAGCTTTCAAAGTTATTTAGACAAAAATTGATTGACTATATTAAAATATACAAATGAATTAATTAAATAATAAGTTGACTCTTTTTTTTAGAATAATAATTTGATTAATTGGATGAGAAGAATTGAGAGTTTTATGTGGTGAATGAGTATTAAGTGAGGAGTAATGTTCTATTAAAAAACTAAATCCCACATTGATTGAGATGGAGAGAGAGTCAATATTAATTTAGAAGTGTTTAAAGTTACTAAGCTTAAGTGTCTAATGCATGAGAAATGGTTCTCTTTGTGATAATTTTCAGATTATTGTAATTCATTTTAAGTATGCGCAAAGTTTCTAGTTTTTGGCATTTAGAGAAACATAACAAGCAAATTGATTCTCTTGGTCTATCATTTTTTCTATTTAGTAGAGAAAAGACTACTCCTATTGAGAATCCAAATCATTATGTCCCATCATCTATGCTGCTATAGGATTAAGACGAAATTTCAAAATACAATTAACAGTATGCATGTCAAAAATTTGATGAAGCTTATTGCAACTCCATTCCCTTCCATCCTAAATAATAAAAAGTCTACAATCACATTGAGAACCATACTAGAAAGTTTGAAGTAAATGTTATATAATTAATTATAAAGAAAACTAGTAGCAGGATTTGACAATTTGTTTTTTTGTTAAATGAAAAATGAAAATAGTAGATGAAACTTATAAGTGTTAGTCACAATCATTTCTTAAAATGATGTGATTATTTTCTAACAAAGTATAGTTGATACAATATATTAAATTTTCTAAATTAAGCTGTTTATATTTATTATTTGAAAGTGTTTTAAATTTTGTAATTTTTTTTCAAAAAACATAATGCATTTACATTCAAATTATTATATAAAGTGAGATATTTTGTAAATAATGTAATGTGTGGTTGGAATGGCCTAAAGAGAAAGTAGATATAAGTAAACTCGTCACTTATATTAGAAAAAAAAAATACAAGACTTAATTTAATAACGTAAGAAAAATGTAATTTTCTTAAGAATGATTGACCTATCAACATTATACTGAGAAAGTGACATAATTGTCATGAAGCAACTCATCTTTTTACACAAACCACTCCTCTCAAAGCATCACCTAAGTGGACCAAATTAACTAAAATATTATATTTCAGTTTTTACATATTATATAGATGACAATAAAATGATGATTTTTTCAACAAAAAAGACCTTGAGGTTAACAACTTGAAACCTCTAATTTAAGAAACAAATTTAAGAAACAATAGATTTAGCGCTACATGAAAGGAAAAAATAAAATTCACCTAGGATGGCACCAAATAATTCAATTACTCTAATTTTCTCCAAGTATATGAGAAAAATTTGTCATGAAACAACTCGTCTTTTTACACAAACCACTCCTCTCAAAGCATCACCTAAGTGGACCAAATTAACTAAAATATTATATTTCAATTTTTACATATTATATAGATGACACAATAAAATGATGATTTTTTTTAAAAAAAATACCTTGAGGTTAACAACTTGAAACATCTAATTTAAGAAACAAATTTAAGAAACAAGAGATTTAGCGCTTCATGAAAGGAAAAAATAAAATTCACCTAGGATGGCACCAAATAATTCGATTACTCTATCTTTCTCCAAGTATATGAGAAAAATTTGTGTTTACAGTCATGTCAACTCATTTTAATTAAATCCCTCCACATTCACCTTCTCTCTCTACATAATAGTCATCTTCCAGTCCCCGGTATTTTTGGTAACATTGCCAAGGAGTTTTGCCTGAATTTACTTGTTCAATGGACCTTTTGAAACCTTCGGCTGCATTTGATATCAAAAACATTAATCACAATGAAGCAAACTATTATGGTGGAACACATCCTTTTTAATTTTTCAATCCATGACAATCTCGAAGTCTCATTAGTTTGCTCTTGCTTTACACCATGGTGATGTCGCCATCCCCAACAATAATTGTCAAAGCCACTTCTATTATTAGATCTCATTGAAGAGGAATAGAAGTTGGTGGAGAGTGGAAGATTTTTTTTGAGTAAACAGTAATACTTATTGATTATTAAGGAGACAGACGGTGGATGTTGGGGGATTTAATTAAAATGAGTTGACGTAGCAAATACGAATTACATAATAATGATGTTAGAGGTAGTCTTTTGCTGACCGTTAAATTTAATGAGAATCAACAGTTTAAAATAGGTATAACTTTAGTCATATATATATATATATATATGTATTTCTCTTCAATGATTATTAAGGAGACAGGCGGTGGATGTTGGGGGATTTAATTAAAATGACTTGACATAGCAAATACTAATTACATAATAATGATGTGAGAGGTAGTCTTTTGCTGACTATTAGATTTAATGAGAATCAATGGTTTAAAATATGTATAACTTTAGTCAGACATATATATATATATATATTTTTTATTTCTCTTCAATGATTATTAAGGTGACAAGCGGTGGATGTTGGAGGATTTAATTAAAATGACTTGACATAGCAAATACTAATTACATAATAATGATGTGAGAGGTAGTCTTTTGCTGATCGTTAGATTTAATGAGAATCAACGGTTTAAAATAGGTGTAATTTTTGTCATATATATATATATATATTCTATTCCTCTTCAATGATTATTAAGGAGACAAACGGTGGATGTTGGGGGATTTAATTAAAATGAGTTTACATAGCAAATATTAATTACATAATAATGATGTTAGAGGTAGTCTTTTGCTGACCGTTAGATTTAATGAGAATCAACGGTTTAAAATAGGTGTAACTTTAATCATATATATATATATATATATCCTCTTCAATGATTATTAAGGAGACAAATGGTGGATGTGGGGGGATTTAATTAAAATGAGTTTACATAGCAAATATTAATTACATAATAATGATGTTAGAGGTAGTCTTTTGCTGACCGTTAGATTTAATGAGAATCAACAGTTTAAAATAGGTGTAACTTTAATCATATATATATCCTCTTCAATGATTATTAAGGAGACAGACGGTGGATGTTGGGGGATTTAATTAAAATGAGTTGACATAGCAAATACTAATTACATAATAATGATGTGAAAGGTAGTCTTTTGCTGGCCATTAGATTTAATGAGAATCAATGGTTTAAAATATGTGTAACTTTAGTTAGTTATATATATATATATATATATAACATACTCATTTTTCAAAACACCATACATCAAATGATCTATTTTACACTTTCATTAAAATATTAATTTTTTGTGTTTTTAAAAAATTGATTCTCTTTCTTCACACGCAATAATCACCATCTGCTTTTTACGTTCATTCTCGAGTTGCGTAAAAAAATTTAAAAAAAAAAAAAAAAAAAAACTAAGTGCAAAATCAATAGTGTTAGTGTAAATTTATACGAATATTGTAAGAAATTGATAAATTTACACAATTATACACTCGCTTATGTGAGTCATTTTTAGGCAAATTTACACAATTATACACCCACACTAATGTCAATGCTCTAGGGTCTGTTTGGTAAGGGAGTCTAAATAACAGTTTTCAGTGTTTAAACACTGAAAATTGTCGGCAAAAAAGAAAAAAGAAAAAGAAAAAAAACACGTTTGTTAGGGGATTTCATTTAAGAGTGTTTGAGTTATGCTGCTCATATTAGAATGTTTGAACACTAAATTTAGAGAACTCCTACTAGTTTTCAATTTTCAAATTGTAAAGTTGTTTTATCAGTTATGTTTTATGTTGGCTTTAATTCTATGTCAAATTTTATTGTCATTTTATTCAATTATTTCCCTGTATTTTTTGTGGGACTTAATGTAAGGGTTGAGTGTGAGAGTTTGGTGAAAATCTGTGAAGAATGTGAATTCACGACTGGCTCGTGAGTGTCAACCTGTAAAAGGCCACGTGAGAAGCACATGTTGGAATCTAAACAGTCTTATACCAGGCTAGATTTCGCGAGTCACTTCGCAACTCAAGCCAAGTCGTGGTGACCCGCGAAACTCACTACTTGAACTTTTTAAGTGTGTTTTTTTCACATTCTTTTACCAACACTATATAAGCCCACATTACCCATGAAATTGTTAAAGAGTTTTTTTAGGGAACTTTTGAGAGAGAAAACCCTAGCTATAGACTTGAGAGTTAGAGATTGTAAACCCACAATAATCTACACCATTTCCCTTAAATTTTCCTTTACTCCTACCTTTCTATTTTACACATCCTTGAGAGGTTCTTAGTCTAAACACTTACCTCACCCAATTTGAGTGTTGAGAGAAGTTTTGGTGCATATGGAATAAGCCATTGATTGGCGTATACAAATTAGAGCTAATTGCGGGATTCGGATAACTAGTGGAGACATGGCTCCGTAAAGCCCATTGGTAGCTGAAACTTTGAGGGTTCAAGTATATTGAGTAAATTAGGCTTGGAGAGCCTTTTTGATATTCGTGTACTCCAACTTTATTCACTAGTAGATCAATATTGGCTTAGAGGACCGCAGAGAGATTTTTCGCTAAGTACTTCGATTTCCTCTTTGATAACACGTCTCAGTGTTATCTTGTGTTTGCATCTCTCTTCCTTTACTCTTTAAACTTTATTATTGTTGTTGCTTACTTGTGGTTATGGCTTAGAGAGTAGTTCTGGTTATTGCGTAACATTTACTCTTGTTCCATACTTAGATAAGTTAGAGTAAAAGCAATTTAGTCATAAGTTTAAAATTGGAGGTCTAAACAAGTTATAATGTTTTACACTATTTGAGCTTTCACAAATAACAGTGCTCAATGGCATTTTTGTAAATACGTTAAAAACCATGTAGGTCCCAGCATTAGACCACACGAGGGAACTTTATCTCTCTTCAAGTAAAATAATAATACTTTTATTATACTTGTTAGCTTAAAAAAAAAAAAAAAAAAAAAAACACATACACATACCAAATACACAACTATATTTTTTTACAATTTAAAATATGTTATTTGAAACATAATACCAAACACATTTTTGCATTATGAATACTTTAAACACGTATTTTCATAATATTTTTTAAACCATAATTTTGACATCATTTTGAATAATAGTACTGCTACCAAACAAGCCCCTAACGACTTAAAAGCTTATGAGGTAATTTAACAAAAAGTCAACTTTTTAGCTTTATATATGTTATATATTATAGATGAGAATATCTATTTTACAGTCTAAGGTTTTATGTTTTGTATTTATTATATATATATATATATAGAGAGAGAGAGAGAGAGAGAGAGAGAGAGAGAGAGAGAGAGAGAGAGAGAGAGAGAGAGAGAGAGAGAGAGAGAGAGCGTGCGTTTGGATTGAGATTATAAATTAAAATTATTTCACTATTTAGCTTATTTTTGCTACTATTCATAGGCTCTACTGCACTTGTTGGCACTATTCATGAGCCCCACTATACTATTTCAACTAACTTTTATTTTTATCTACGATACTTTCAGCAATAATTCTTTAGTTTTAGCAAAATAAGTAATATCTAAATACACCCATAGTGTCATATCAATTAAAAGTTTTAATAATATGATTTTACATTTGAATAGATTAACAATCACAATGAAATAAATAGGGGCGGCAGTACGTTATAGTCACGGGGGTTCAAATGAACCCCCTGACTCGAATTTATATATGTGTGTGTGTGTGTGTGTGTGTGTGTGTGTGTAATATTTTTAAAAAAAAAAAAAAATTTGTTTTGAACCCCCTGCAATACAAATTTGCACACCCTCACCATGAACCTGAACACCCCTCCCCCCCTTTTTTTTAAGCCCAACTTAAACTCCCAAAAAAAAAAGTCCAACAAAAACTTTTGGTCTTTAATCTCAAAAATAAAAAACCCATTAATCAAATTTTGAAAAATCATAAATTAAAAAAAAAAGGGGGGGGGGGGGGGGTGGCAAATAAAACTTAAGAATTTGTAGCTGCCTAACCTTCAAAATCTCTCACTATCCTTCTTTACTCTCTAAACCCAAAGAAAAAAGGTTGCCTCTGCTTCACACACACAAAATCTGCCGCTGCTTGGTTTGCCTTCTACCGCCGCTTGATTTGGTTTTTCATCTCTCTCTTTCTCTCTTTCTTTCACTGTGAAACTGTGTTTATAGTGTTTTGATTTACTCTTTCATTGAATCTATGTGAGTAAATCACCGAGTATGTGTGTGGAGTTATCTCTTAATTTTTTTTGTTACGTTTTGAATCTTGGACCGTGTGTGTGTAAGGGATGTGGGGTCATAGTATTCTGATTTTTGTTATGAGTTTTGAGTCTGTCTAAGTTTGACTGTGTGTGTGGGCTTGTGGGGGGTTAATGGGTTATAGTGTTTTGATTTTCTTTATTGTTGCAGTGTTGTTGTAAGTTAGTAAGTGATTGTATTGATTTGATATAAAGTTGAGTTATGAGTTGTCTTGTGCACTTTGACTATTTGACTAAATTTTTGACTTGTGAGTGGTTTTTTACTCTTGCTCTCTCTTTTTTTTTTCTTTTTTCTTTTTTTTTTTTTTTGCTAAATGTGACTTGTGAGTGGTTGTTGGTTATGTGACTTGGTTAATACATTAACACTAAAGGATAATAAAATATAAAATATTTAAAGAATTGTAAGCTTATAAATTAAAGAATTGTAAAAAAAAAATCACTTAACAACAATAATTAACATGTTTATTGTATTAGAAAAAAATATGTCAAATGAACTTATAGTCTTATTGACTTCCTACAAAAATCTTGAAGCCGCCCTGGAAATAAAGAACAAGAAAAAGAAAAAGAGAGGGCAGGTTCAAGGTATTGTTTGGCATGGGATGTTTAAATATACTTGAGCAATGTTAATATTGGCTGTTGGCAATAAGCAATGAATAAGTTTGGATACAAAAATTTTCAATTTTCACAATAATTGCCGTAATTTATTATAACTAACTTGTAACCTCATGCATATGCATGAATATATTTAAAAGATATACATTAAGATGCATAATATAATAATCTTAGATATATAATTTAAATATTATCGATAGTCATTTTTATAATTTTTCTAACTTTTTAAAAAGTCTGGTAAGAATGTTATTAGGTAGAAAATGTAAATTGTCAATTTTTAAATATTTTTATGTTCATTAATTCTAGACTCTTTGGTTTTTGTACACAATAATTTACTTGAATGGATATTTATGATATGGTCCAACATTCCAAAATTAAGAAATAAAACTCTCTCTAAAAAATAAATAATTTAGGACATATGGCACAAAATTGGACTTTAATTGTAGAATCTAACTGAATTTTTTCTAAACTTTACCTCTTAATATATATATATATATATATAATTTTTGTGCCAAATGAATTATTTTTGGTTATAAAAAAAAAAAAAGGCTCATAAATATAAAATCATTCAAACACTCTTTTTCTCTAATTTTATATATAGTGTTAGATATATGATTATGTTTCTTATGATTTATTTATATTGGACTCGTCGTTTTCTACTCTAAATTAACTCATTTGGCATAAAAATTAAAAAATTTCGATTAAATGGAACACGTGCCATAAAATTAAACTCTAATTAAAATCCAATTTTTACACTAAACTAACTAACTTGGTTCAAAATTTTTAAAAATTTTGATTATATGTAACATGTAGCGCAAAATTAGACTCTAATTGAATTTCAATTTAAAATCTAATTGAATTTTCTCTCGTCTTTACTTATTAATATATATATATATATATAGATAACTTATAAATTTGAATTGTTTTTATTTCTACAAAGAAAATGGCTCATAAATATAAAATCATTCAAAAATTATGTTTTTTTTATGGTTTTCTTATATTGAACTCCTCATTTTTTTTACATTAAATTAACTCATTTTGTACGAAAATTAAAAATTTAGATTAGATGGAACACATATTGCAAAATTAAACTCGAATTGAAATCTAATTTTTATATTGAATTAACTCACTTGACACAAAAATTTAAAAATTTAGATTAGATGGGACACATAACGCAAAATTAGATTCTAATTGAATTCTAATTTGAAATCTAATTAAATTTTCTCTCAATTTTACTTCTTATTATTATTATTATTATGTATTGATGCATTATAAAATTAGTGTTAACAGTGAAATGATATGAAATTGACGTTTATTTATTTATTTTTTTCAATCATAACTTTGTCATCGGAACAAGTTGAGAACAAACTGTCACATCATAAGCAATAAGCCGATGATGGCATGTGCATGAGATCATGATCCTGAAAACAAGATCGCAGTGACGTATTACCTCCTCTAAAAAGGACTATAAATACCTTCATAGCGTTATACTCCAAATGCATGCGCTCAACACTGCATTACACTAAATCCATCTCTCTCTAATTTCCTCCATCTCCAAGCAAGTAAGAGCTTCTTGATTTTCTATTCCATAATGGAGGTTGAGAATAAAGAAATCCTAGACAATGAACCAAATTCGGTTAAGCTTAAATATGTGAAGCTAGGTTACCACTACTTAGTCTCCAACGCCATGTATCTTTTCCTCGTGCCACTCACTATAGCTTCCACTCATCTTTCTGTCGAACATTTCATCCATTTGTTCAATTATCTGAAGTTCAATCTCCTGGCAGTTACACTATGCACTGCGCTTGCAGTTTTCCTTGCAACCCTTCACCTCATGCGTCGTGCTAAACAAGTTTACTTGTTGAATTTCGTATGTTACAAGCCCGAACCAAGTCTAATGTGCAGCCAAGAAGCTTTTATGGAAGCATCTAAGCGTAATAGGAGTTTCTCTGAAGAAAGTTTGGCGTTTCAAAAGAAGATTTTGGAGAAGTCAGGGTATGGCCCGAAGACATATGTCTCCAAATCACTCTTAGATGTTCCAATGAACCTAACTTTCGAGGAAGCGAGGAAGGAAGCGGAGATGGTGATGTTTGGAGCAATTGACAAGTTGTTAGCAAAAACAAGGGTAAATGTTAAGGATATAGGGATTCTTATTGTGAATTCTAGTCTTTTCAATCCAACACCATCCTTATCAGCCATGGTTGTGAATCGCTACAAGCTTAGAGGGAATATTTTGAGCTATAACCTTGGTGGGATGGGCTGCAGTGCTGGACTTATTTCAATAGACCTAGCCAAGCGGTTGTTACAGGTTTGTGTGCATGTTATGAAAAGGTTTGAGATAATTTTTATCGACTATAAATGTGGTGCAGTAAGATGTTTGAGTATTAACCTTGTTGCCTTTTTATAGGGAAGAGAAGATAAAGATAACAAATTAGTTAGTACAAAAGATAAGGATAATCGAACAATAGTTACCAGTCGGCCAGCTCTAACAAAGTAATGTAAATTTTACAAATTATTTTTTATTAAAGTAACTTTACTTCTTTGCAAAAGAATCTACCATAAATATATTTATAAATGTTAATAAGTATGGAAAACAAAAAACAATAAAATAAATAAAAATTATTCTTATCTATTAAGTGTTTGTTTAACTATGATGCAAGAATATATGTTTTTGTACTCTATTAATTGATGTAATCCAACTTTTTAAGAGAAAATTATTTAATGTGTTGTTAGTTAAAATAATACAAGCTTCCAAAACTAGCCAAATCTCTCTCTCTCTCTCTCTCTCTCTCTCTCTCTCTATATATATATATATAACCGAAACCTCTGAAACTCTTACAATTTTTTACGTCAGCACAATATTTAAATAAAAAACCGAAACCTCTGAAATTCTCACAATTTTTCACGTTAGCACAATATTTAAATAAAATTATCATTTTTTTTAAATAAAATTATTTTTGTTTAGTCTAAACTTAACAATGAGTAAAATTTTATCTCTTTAACAAGTCCAACTTAAACTCAAACTCGTCATTTTTTTTTTAACCTATTGTTTTATGGGTTCGTGTACTTTTTTTTTCCTTATATTTATGTTTTGAATAGTCATATATTTTTTGAATTGTTTCAATAACTTATTCTCTAATTATATATCTTTTTTTGGCATTTTGGAAGTTTCAACATTGTTAGTTTTTACAATATTTGAACATGTTTAGCAGATTTCAATGACTATATCACGTATTATTCTTTTGAATGTAATCAAATTTTCTTTTATATTTCTCTATTGTATAATCATATATATTTTGTTTTGTTTCAAAATTTTATTGGAAGTAAATCTTATGATTCTTTAATATTTTTTGGTCATTCAAAAGTTTTAACATCTGAATTATTCTTTTGATGGTAACACATGTTTTTCTTATATTTTTCTATTATATATATTTTATCTATAATTTGTAAGCTCTAAATCTTTTGATTCCTTTTAATAGTTATAGCCATGGATTATTCTTTTGAATGTAATCCAATCTTTTTTTTTATATTTTTCTATTGTTTAGTCATATATATTTTGTTTTGTTTCAATAATTTTTAAGCAGTGAATCATTTGATTCTTTAATATTTTTTGGTCTTTCAGAAATTTTAATATCTAAATTTTTGAGTTATTTTTTTGCAGTATCTGAAATTATCTGACAAATTTTTTGTAAGCCATTGCACATTCAAGCAATGAATTCTTTATCAAATTGTAACACAAATTGAAATCATATAAGAGTAAATCCTACATGGTGTAGTTTTTTAATCAATTTAAAATTTTATAAAATTATTTTAGTTTACTTCACAAATAGGTAAATTCTCATAAATAGTACGGGTTAGCGACTAGCTAATATTAATGCTAGTATAGCATTATAACATCTCTAACATCCTTAAATAACGTAAATAAATTATATTATTCTCATTGTGGAACAGGTGCAACCTAACTCCTATGCACTAATAGTAAGCATGGAAAGCATGACTCTCAACTGGTATACCGGCAATAACCGATCAATGCTCCTCTCAAATTGCCTATTTCGTCTAGGAGCAGCGGCAATCCTCTTATCAAACCGATCATCCGATCGCCGTCATTCAAAATACCAACTCATTCATACTCTACGTACTCACAAAGGTGCAGATGATAAATGTTACAATTGTGTATATCAAAAGGAAGACATGGACAAACGACTTGGCATTTCACTCTCCAAAGATTTATTGACAGTCGCTGGTGAAACCCTTAAAACCAACATCACAACATTAGGACCATTAGTCCTTCCCTTATCGGAACAAATCCTATTTTTTGTGAATTTAGTTGGAAGAAAGATATTTAAAATGAAGATAAAACAATTCGTTCCAGATTTTAAGTTGGCTTTTGAGCACTTTTGTATACATGCAGGAGGGAGGGGTGTGTTAGATGAAGTAGAGAAGAACCTTGGGCTGAGTGAATGGCATATGGAGCCCTCAAGGATGACCCTTTATAGGTTTGGGAATACTTCTAGTAGTTCCTTATGGTATGAACTAGCTTATTCTGAGGCCAAAGGGAGGATCAAGAAAGGTGATCGGGTGTGGCAGATTGCGTTTGGATCAGGATTCAAGTGTAACAGTGTTGTGTGGCATGCATTGCGAACCATCATTCCGAAAAATGAGAAGAATAATCCTTGGATTGATGAAATTGATGACTTTCCGGTTTATGTTCCCAAAGTGGTAGCTATCATTTCTTAAGACTTCTACTTAAAAAAGAAAAAAAAAAAGAAAAAAAAAAAGAAAAAAAAAAAAAAAAAAGAGAGAGAGACTACTTCTAGGAAAAAGAGCATTCATAAATTTTTGTGTATTTCTTTTGATTTGGAATTTGCATGCCTATAATCTATAAAAACAAAATAATAATGATAATAATAATGATAATTAAAGATTAATAATTGTATATGTATTAGCTAGGGCCTTATGTATCGCAACTGAAATTATATTAATGCTCTTGCTCTTTTTCTGTCCATTCCTTGATATTACTAGTTGGGAACTGTCTCCAATTTTTTACTTTAAATCATTTGAATTTTTTATGAGATTGAAAAAGTGAGAGAAGAGAAGATAAGAAAAAGACTTAATAGTGTAGCTAGATCCAAAAAAAAAAAAAAAAAAAATTGATAGAGTTTAGAGTGTCATGCCATTCAAAATCTTGAAAGACGTGACATTGATACATCTTTAGATTTTTAATATTTAATTTAAATTATTAGATAGCATTTCAAGTAAAGAAGATTACAATATAGAGAAAAAATTATTGAAAGATTACATTTTTAATTTTTGAAATTATTGTGTTATAATCAGCCCATTGATGATATACATAGAAAGACTAAACTTAGTCTAACCCTAGATATAGTACAAGTTATGATGTGCAGTACAAGTTGTATTTGTACATTAAATCTAGACTAATATTTCTCTAACATCCACCAAAATAGAGCATGTAAAATTTTTAAGTATTGGCTAATTCCATGACAACTTTTCTTGTAATTGTTTGCTTAGATGTTGTAATGTAAAAAGTGGCAATAAAGGCTGAAGGTTCATGATTATGTTTATTGTACAAGAATGACTAGCTTGGTCAACCGAGTTCTTTCTTTTATTTCAAAGAATGAAAAACAGGTAAGGTGGGTGAGTATCGAGTCTCATGTGAAATTTACCAACTTTACACAATTTAAGGTTGTGGTTGGAGAGTTATTCAATTGGAAAGTAAGGTGGTTCAAATGTAAAAATGTGCAAATTTGATTTTTTGGTCAATCTTGCACAAACAATATCTTACAATTTGGAAATTTCTTAAGGTAATGTTTGTTCCAGGCTGTAGATAACTACCCCTAGTTTGTGAAAGTGCCAACTTTTTGGATGAACCATGCATGGTTTGTGACAACCTTGTTTGTTAGGTTGGCCCATCAAAATTATGTTTGGACCCAAAATGGGTTTCGCCCAATTCTTCCTACTTTTACATTCTTTGTTCTTGGTCTTTCGGACATCGATTTGATTTTAGACAAAATGTGACGTAGATTTTATAATAAAACCTACTTTGCAGCTTTTGGTTTTGGATTTGGCAAGTTATAGGCTTAATCAAATGCTTCAAAATTCAATTTTTTACTATAAAAAACCATCTATAAATACCTCACCAATCCCGTTAGATAAGTGGTTGAACAATCATATGAATATTATATGGCACTTTTAGATTCTCAAATTGCATATAATGTACTCTATGATTTATAAGCTATATGAATATTATATGGCACTTTTATTTTTCTCAATTTGCTAACAATATATTGGACGAAGATTGTGATTGACTCAAATATAAATCATAGATACGTGATCAATACAATTGAAAACTAAATTGCATAATAAAGAAGGGTTCATAGTTGGAGAAATATCTTTTCATTTTATACAAAAAAATAAATAAATAAACACTTTTATTAAGTTTATAACCTAATATATATTATCGCTTGACATTTATTTTTAGAAGATTATGACTTAATTTGTTTGAGTATTATCTATAAATATGCTTACACTAACAATAATTTAGACATTTAAAAATTTTGAGGTGGCCAAGTGGTATTTTTCTAAGAGCTACTTGTAAATAAATTTATACCATATGGGAAAATAAAGAATTTTTATAAAGTTTTTTTTTTTTTTTTTTGGGGGGGGGGGGGGGGGGGTGGGGTCTCCAAGTAGCTCTATCACTTGCCATTTTGTTGTGATGTTAAATGTAATTACTTTATTTCAATAACATAATAAATGAATATTCGAATTACTTTTTTTTTTTTTTTTGGATAATTTATGACACATTAGTTTGCAAATATTATATAGTGAAATTTGTAATATTCCCAACGTCATTCATTACTTTTTTTTTTTTTTTTGGTGATTTGTGGCACATCAATTTGTAAAGATTATAGAGTAAAATTTGTAGTATTACTACAATTTCTCATAATTTTATGAATTACATTTTTGACACATTGAATGACGTGCATAAAATATATACAATAAAATACTGTCTTTTTTTTTCATAAAAAAAAAAAAAAAAAAAAGACAGTATTTTATTATATATATTTCATGCACGTCATTCAATATGTCATCATTCACACACAAAATACTGTCTTATTTGTATATTTAGCTTTATTTTTATTTTATTTTGTGATTGATTATAAGTTATCTTTGTCTTATAAATAATAAAGATTATTGATCAGTGTACATACTACAAAGTGGGCTAATTGTCAAGCCGGAGTGTCAAACCTTGAAAAGATCCAATCCAAGCGTGAAGCAAAGCAAAGAGAAAAATAAAAGCAAATTCCAAGAGAGGCTAGGCAAGTCCAACAAGGCGTAAAAGGAAAAAAGAAAAAAAGAAGTGAGGCCCAAAACATATAGACGTGGATGAAGTTTACAAGAATACAAGTTTTCCAAGTCAAGCAATTAATTAGGTCTATCATTAAAAGACAAGGTCACTTCTTTGTGTGATTACAAAGGCCCAAAACAAAGTAATAGTTTGAAATATATAGTTGCACATAATTTGACTTTATTTTAAATTTAAATATATAAAAATATTATTTTACGAAGTATTAAATTCACCTTACCCTATAACTTTGGGACAGTTAACAAAATTTTAAATTTCAAGTAGTTTGTCCTCCGTAAATTATCATGTTTTTGAATGTTTCATAAGATGAGGAACAATCTATAGGAAATTTAATTCTCATTGGTCGCAACCATTCACATTAATTGCACTAATCAGTAATCTCCGCAACCTCATCCCCTGGAACATGAGAAAGTATACCATATTTCGGTAATATTAACTCAGCATCAGTTTTGGTATTTTTTTACCTAATAAATGAGTGACACCTGTTTCAAAAAATCACATCAAATTACTCCAATAAATGATTTATTTATCTTTCCGATATTATAAAAGACTGTGATTAATTTATTAGAGTAGTCTAATGTGGTTTTTTGAAACAGATGTCACTTATTTATTGAGAAAAAAATACCAAAAAAAATGCTAAGTTGGTATTACAAAACATAGTATACTTTCTCCTAGAACATACAGTGTCCTGGCTGTAAACATCTACCATGACTATCTCTAAGTACTTTTACCAATTTCACGTATATTTATAAAGGAAAAATTAATGAATGTATTTAGAAATTATTTTTAAAAATATTTTATAAAAAAATGATAAAAAATAATTATGTTAATAATTTTTAATATTTCTCAAAAAAATAATGTTAAAACTTCTTTAATATAGTTTTAACAATTATCTTTAAAAAATCCGTTAACATCACTCTTTTTATAATAGAAATTGCTAATTAATAAGAGGAGGTAAACATTACTTTGCCACAAATTTTATTAAAGAAAGGACTGAACAG
Organism: Quercus gilva; assembly: GCA_023621385.1. NCBI lineage: Eukaryota > Viridiplantae > Streptophyta > Magnoliopsida > Fagales > Fagaceae > Quercus > Quercus gilva. The sequence continues at coordinate 12,269,218 of CM042480.1, forward strand.
CCTGAAAGAAGGGCGGTTCAGTTGCTGGTTTTTATTAACTATTGCACTGAGCAACAGAAGTGCTGCAATTGCTCGTGTCTCGAGTCTCCTTGCATTCAAGTTTTGCAGGCATTGTTCAGTGAGTAGGAATGAGTGATAAAGGTTGGAAAATTTTGTGTCAGAGTGGAACATGTGGCATTGGCATGGTTTAGGTGAGGACCGTGTAGTTTTGTTTTTTATAAAAAAAGTTTTTAAAAATATTTCTAAATCATTGCTTTTGGACATAAGTTAACTTTTCTAAACTCTGTCAGTGTTCTTTACTTCTTCTATTTAGAGCATCGGTGAACGTTGATACCAAATGTAAGAGGGATATTTGACATTTTAATTCTTAAAATGTATTGCATCAGAAAATATTATTGTTAAGTATTGTAATTTTTTTTTGTAATAGTGCTATAGTATAATTTTATCTTTAGAATGGTACTGTAGCACAATTTAAAAAAAAAAAAAAACTAATATTTTATTGTGATGGTGATTGGGAGAAAGAAAGAATAAATTATGGTGATTGAGAGAAATATTATTTTATTGTGTAGATATATTATTTTAATATGTAAAATAGGAAAATGAAAGTTTGAGATGCTGAAAGTATTGTATAATGGAATGATATAATTAATAAAGTAACTTTTTGATATGGTAAAATAGAATAGAGTAGCATTCCCTTATGCTAATGCTCTTAAAGCCTTTAAAGCTCAGTTCAGTCGGATCATGAGACTGAGCTAGTGCAACAGAGTGTACATGTAGATGTAACATGTTGATGTAGAAATGCTTGGAATTAATGGGAGAAGTATTCAGGTGCGTTTGGATATAATTTATTTATGTTAAAACTAAAAACTAAAAATATTATAGTAAAATAATTTTTAAATGTATGAATAGTATCATGAAACTCATGAATAGTAGATAAATAGGGCATTTTGTCTCCTGCAAAGTAAATCTATGTGATATTACTGTTCACGAGCTGAAAAAAAAAAAAAAAAAAAAAAAAAGGGTGAAAACGTTCCGCAGATCCAAACGAATACTGAGAATCTAACTTTTATGTTTAGTTTTTCTTCTTCTTTAAGTGTGGTGCTTAAGCATTTACATGGTTTCGTGAGCCGTTGGCCGTTGGAGAGAATGAATTAAACATTGAGGATGCAGTTAATTGTATATGGTTGATCAGAAATAAATAGATCTGGCAATTTGTCAGATTGATCAAGATCAACACGTTTCTCTTGAACGGGTAACAAACCTATGACCCATATTTTGTTCCCATGAAAAATGAATAATAAATTGAAAATATGATAGTTATAATAAATAGATCTAGCAATTTGTCAAATTGATCAAGTTGGGATTCAACACGTTTCTCTTGAACGGGCTACCAAAACTATGACCCATATTTTGTTCACATGAAAAATAAATAATAAATTGAAAATATGAATAATTAATAGATCTAGCAATTTGTCAAATTGATCAAGTTTGGATTCAACACGCTTCTCTTGAACGGGCTACTAAACCTATGGCCCATATTTTGTTCACATGAAAAACGAATAATAATTTGAAGACCCGTATTTTGTTCACAAGAAAAATGAATAGTAATTTGAATAATATGATAGTTATAATAGGAGGGGAAAGATTTGAACCTTCAAATCTTTCCATTGAAAAGTGAAAACACTAAGTGTGTGTTTGGTAGAGTGAATTTTAGGAAGGATAAAAATAAAAATAAAAATAAAAGGAAATAAAACTTTTTGGAGAGTCTTTTGTTAAGAGGGGAAGAGAAGAAAATGATGGTGGGTCTGGTGTTTAATCCTTGAGCTTACCAAAAAATTTTATCTCTAAAATAAAGAATTTGATAGGTAAATAACAAAAATGCCCATGTGCACTTGCACATGGGCTTGTCCAAAACGTTGCTTTTTTTTTTTTTTTTTTTTTTTTTTTTTGTTGTTGTCTGTGTGTTGCCTCTTCCTTCTTCTTTTGTTCTTTTTTCTTTTGATTTTTTAAACATGATTTTTATTTTTTAATAAATTTGGGTGATTGCTTTTTTTTTTTCAATTTTTTTTTAATTAGACATCATTTTTTAACAAGGATATATAAATAAATTTATACAAACGCATTTTTTCCATCCCTCTGTTTTTCCACTCCTAACCAAACAAAAATGAGGGAAATTAAATTTTTTCTATCCTTTACTTTTCCAACCCTCCAACCAAACGGGCCCTAAGAATTACCAATTGATAAACAAGGCTCTTGACTAGAAAATAATAATAAAATATACATAATTTTATTGTTTTTTACTTTTTTTTTTTTCATTTGAATATAAATTAGATAACAAATAAACAAAAATACTCAAAAATAAATGTTAAATTATACATAATACTTAAGAATATAGAGCTAAAAGCTGTTCACTAATCTTATCCTCACCACAAAAGAATAGAAGAAAAAAAAAACTAGATGTAAACCTAAATGGGTCTTGTGGTTAGAAAAAAAAAATGTTAAAAATTTTCACATCATTTTGTGGGTGATCTGGCCATGTAAGAGTGAAAACTGAAAATTTGTTAGTGACTTGGATTAGAAAATTTGATGAAAAAATTGGTAGAAAATAGTGAGAAGAACTGATTAAGTGAGGTACAAAAGTCAGAGAACTATAAGAAGAGAAGCGTAGAGTCTGTAGAGGAAAAGAAAAAAAAAAATCATTTGTTAAAAAATGGGTGGATCCAACTAACTAGTGAGTCAACTCGACCTGACTCAGACTTACATTGGTTCTGTTTCAGGTTGACACATTTTGTGGTGGGTTCAAAAAAGCATGATCCATACCCATATTTTCTTCTTTGGGTTCGAGCAGTTTAACGAGTCTAGGTCCAATTTTGCCAATCCCAATAATAAACGCTTGCAATGACAAAAGCAATCAGAGAACATTGTTGTGGGGGTAATAGTTCAAAGTGTGGTAAAATACACATAAAACAATAAAATATCAAAACATGGGTTGGACATAACAAATCTCCACCTCCAGCCCATGAGTTGGACTCACTATTTAGCCCTTTGGAATTTGGATGCTCCGTTTGGACATAACAAATCTCCACCTCTTAGTTGATGAAACAATTTCGGTATTATGATCATCCGCTTTTTGCAAATTTCCTCCTACTTTTGTTAATTTTTCAAGCCTTAAAGTTTTTCTTTATGTGTTCCCCTTTGTTGTAAACGCTTGACTTTTGGCTATATCGTGCCTCTTAGATTTTCTACTCTTACTCCCCCTATTCTTTGTGACAAGAGTCTATACATTATCATTTCCCGTGTTAGTTATTCTTGTTTCTTTATTGAACAAGCTATCCTTGATCAAAACAAATTGTAACACACCATTAAGAGTAGAGTTAGTTACTAAATGAAGTAACCAAAGTCTCCCAACTATTAGGCTAAGAGCTTAGAAGCAATAGTGTTGGCAACTCATCATCAATCATTATCTTCTTTGTAACCATCTAATTCACCAAGTCTTGCAACTTAAAAGCTTTCTAATTTCAAAACCTTTATTTTTAGCAATCTACTTCATAAAAACTATCCAATATTTTTCCAAAGAGTATGTACATTAGTCTCATGAGATCATGATGAGTAGACTAGCATCGACGTACTATTTGATACACCTAGTGGCTTTTCTATGCATCTTCTCTCACTCTTTTTCAGACATTGCATGGCTTAGCATTATCACCCTAAATATGGTCATGCAATGCAAGTCCTTAAAATAAAGGATGTCATCCATCACCAATTTTCAAATTTAATAATATAATGCTGAGAGTTTTAATCATAGGGCTTGATGTATTCTACATTTGATACAACACAAGGCGACCATGCCTAAACAACACTAATATCACTTGTTGGGACAGCAAAAGCTGTCACACTATTTTTCTAGGCCGAATTACTTTTATACATGAATTAAATTAAAATAACCCCAAGCAAGAGTGAAATAAAAATCACGCAAGCACCAAGAAAAAAACCACATAAGAACGCACCAAATTTAAGTGGAAAATTCACTAGAATAAAGGGAAAAACTATGAGGCAAATCTGATCAATCCATTATAATAAATAGAATACAATACTTAAGATTGTGCCCAAATCTTGAGTTCTAAATAAAGTGGAAAAAATACAAAAATAGCTCTTTTGTAAGGTTGTTTTTTTGGCTAGTGCGGTCGATTTTAGGAGGGTTTGGGTCGCTTCGAAATTGTTATACTATGAGTTAGAAATCTCCCACAAATTGAAACCTCATATCTAATCAAAACCCACAAAAAATCAAACCATACAAAGTTAGAAATATGAGATCTAATTGGAACTCACCTTTGACAACTTGAGATTGTGGAGGAAACTTTCAACTAGGCTGAAGAAATTGAATATATGAGATACGAGTTGAAGATTAGAGATTGAGTGAAACTTTAACGGTTTATATGATCGATTCAGTATTTTTGGAATCCAAGAAACTTAGCTGATAACCATACTAACAGACATCGGAATCCCAGAAATGCCTCCGACAGCCACCCTATTCACCATCAGCATCCATGTTTTGTGGTTCAATCGACTTGGCTTTGGTTCAACTCGTTAGTTCAAATCAAGTCTTGTACAACCCTACTCTTTAGGAATAAACACAATTTCCCCATCAAATAAATGGAACCCAGTGAAACCTATAATGCAGTAATCTTTTTGTTCTAAATATTTAACTCCCTATTAGTTGTAGTACTCAAAATCCACACTTAGAGAAAATCACCAATTTATGTCCCTTGTGTGTGTCTTGAACAATAGAAAATAAAGATATTTCTTTTTTCCTCTTTCTCTCATGCTTGTATGGGATAAAAAATGAAAATCCTCTGCCACATTCTTTGTATTTTATTTTATATTCCACCAATTACAAATTGTCACATGCTTAATTTTTTTTCCCTTTCTATATAAAATAATTAAATAACCAATCTTTAAAATAGAAAAATGTATTTTGCCGTTAGTGAAGTATAAATTGGAACACTATGAGTAGGAGAAAGGATTTTTATTCCGATTGTGCCGTTTCTTCTTATATTTTTCTGCACGACTTGCTCTTGGTGCTTTTCTCTTTTAATTTCCCATACACTCATAACCTTTATAAGAGCATCCACATCTGAATCTCATATCTCATCTTCTTTTACCATCCTAAAAAGCTATTTTATCAATTATAACATACCATTTTACAATACACCCAACATCCCAAAACTCTATTTTCCTCTTTTACTCATTAAAATATATTTTGCTGGTATTTTGCCGTAATAAAATATATTTTTTCTTTTTTTCCTTTTTCTCAATTTTCTCCCCCCACACACGTCCCTTCCAGAATCCTCCATTAAAAACTTTACTTTTCACCTTCTTCCAACCTCCTCCTCCAATCCATCATCCATATCAACCCAACTCCTCCACACAACTCCTCCATCATCCATATCAACCCAGATCAGCGAAACAAAAAAAAAAAAAAAAAAAAAAGCAAACAAACAAACAAACAAACAAACAAAAACAAACAAACAAAAAAACAAAACAAAAAACCATTAACACCCACATCAATCACAACGCCACAATCACCACAACGCCATAGCCACCACAGCTCCACCGATCTCACCACCCACCGATCTCCGCCAAGTCACAGCCACCACAACGTCGATCACATATACCAACAAACCCAAAAAAAAAAAAAAAAAAAAAAAAACGAAAAAAAACAAAACAAAAAACAAAACAAAAAACAAAAAAAAACAAAAAAACAAAACAAAACAAAACAAAAAAACAAAAAAAAAAAAAAAAACAAAACAAAACAAAAAACAATTAACACCCACGCCGATCACAACGCCACAGCCACCACAACCCCACCGATCTCCGCCACACCACAGCCACCACAACACCAATCACATATACCAGCAAACCCAAAAAAAAAAAAAAAAAAAAAAAAAAAAAAAAAAAAAAAAAAAACATTAACACCCATGCCGATCACAACGCCATAGCCACCACAACTCCACCGATCTCGCCACCCACCGATCTTCACCATGCCAATCTCGCACCCACCGATCTCCACCATGGGATCTTGGGTCTGAAGAGAGCAAATGAGAAAGAAAGAAGGAAGAGAGAGAAAAGAAAGAGAAATAATGAGAGAGGAGAGAGAAATAAGAGTATTAAAATATATATATATATATATATATTTTTTTTTTTTTGCCATTCAGCTACAGTACCATCTTACATTTGAGATGGTACTGTAGCAATATCTCAAAATAAATTTGGCCTTTAGCATTTGACATTCCCATTGTTAAGTAGTTTTGAGGCTTAGATGCCAAATGTTTTTAACATTTGGTATATACAAGCCTCACTGTTGATGCTCTAAGGATAACCTGTTGTCTCATAGCCTACTATTTCAATAGAATAGGAGACGTGGTACAAAAAGAAATCTTAACAAGTGATCAATGACTTGACCAAACTACTAAAATATCTTACTTGGGCTTTAACAAGTCGTACTAAACTATTGTAATAAATAATAGAATTGATGTAGGTGACATGCTTATATATAAATAATTTTACTCTAATCGTAACTAACATTTTTTTTTTTAAACAAGATATAATTTCTATTTTAGTTTAATCTAAGTGTATGTGTGTGTGAAGCTCTTTCTTGGAGACTTGAATACCAACCTTTGCCTCCCACACTCCGCAAGCACTTATACTTATAGAGTGACTATCGTACCAAGGGTATGCGAGGTATCATAACTAGCATTCTTAATAAGTAGTGAAAAATATTATGTCTTGAGCATTGATAACAAAGTAACACTAGGAATACTATATATGTATAAGTTTACAAATCATATTAATTGTTTTAAAAAAGTAATTTTCAAACATTAATTAATTATATTGTATTTAGGTAGAAATTAAAGACATTCAAGAAAGTCGACAGATTTATTTTTCAAAATGTTAGGACCACAAAAACTTAAATGTTAAGACCACACTATTACATATTCTTGGTGCGATAATCACTCCACAAGTATAAGTGTTTGTGAGTATGGGGGGTAATGATTAGGGTTCAAGTCTCCAAGAGGGCCAGGAGGGAGTTTCACACACATACACATTTAGATTATGTTAAAGTAGAAATTCTATCTTGTATAAAATAAATAAAAAAATAAAAAAAAAATGTTAGGACCACAAAAATTTATATAATTTTTATTACAACTCATCGAGTGGCAAATTACAAATAATAAAAAAAAAATGATGAATTTATGTGAATCTATATATCTACCACTTATAACTCACCACGTGGCGAGTCCTGCAAAAAATTATATAAATTTTTGTAAACATAGTATTTTTCAACAATAAATTCATCAGCTTGTCTGGATGAGCTTGTCTGGAGCCTTTTCTGATTGCATCAACAGTGACTTACTATCTACTCTATAAATGATTATAAAGCCCTTTGTAGCATCATGCTCCAATTGCGCTTAACACTACACTAAATCCATCTCTCTAATTTCCTCCAACTTCTTTTCCAAGTTTTAGTCTTTGTTTTTTTTTTTTTTTAACAAGTTGTATCATCTCCAAGCAAGATAGAGATGCTGGTTTGTTCGAGTTATTTTCTTTAGTCGCCATTTCCAACTTGATCAAACCTCATATTCAGCTTCTTACACCATTGCGTTTTGGTTGTGTAGAGTTTCAAATTTTAGAATACTAATCCCACCAAAAGAAGGGAAAAAGGGTCATCCTGATTTTGTATTCAACAATACCCAGATTTTTTTTTTTTTTGTATATTCCATAATGGTGTTTAAGAAGAAGAAAATCCTAGACAACGAACCAAATTTGGTTAAACTTAAATATGTGAAGCTTGGTTACCACTACTTGGTCTCCAACGCCATGTATCTCATTCTTGTGCCACTCACAATAGCTTCTGCTCATCTTTCCGTCGATGATTTTGCCCATTTGTTCAACAACCTTAAGCTCAATCTCATGTCAGTTACAGTATGCACCGCTCTTACGGTTTTACTTGCAACCCTTCACTTCTTGGGTCGTCCTAATCAAGTTTACTTGTTGAATTTCTCATGTTACAAACCCGAGCCAGGTCTAATGTGCAGCCTAGAAGCTTTCATGAAAAGATCTGAGCTTAGTAGGAGTTTCTCCGAAGAAAGCTTAGCGTTTCAAGAGAAAATTTTGGAGAAGTCAGGGTATGGTCCAAAGACATATGCCTCCCAGTCACTGTTGGATGTTCCAATGAACTTGACCATTGAGGAAGCGAGGAAGGAGGCAGAGATGGTGATGTTTGGAGCAGTTGATGATTTGTTAGCAAAAACAAGAGTAAAGGTTAAGGATATAGGGATTCTTATTGTGAATTGTAGTGTGTTCAATCCAACACCATCCTTATCAGCCATGGTTGTGAACCGCTACAAGCTCAGAGGGAATGTTTTGAGCTATAACCTTGGTGGGATGGGCTGCAGTGCTGGAGTTATTTCTGTGGACCTGGCCAAACAGTTGTTACAGGTATTTGCGCATGTTATGCTCAGTTTTGAGATAATTTTGTCTCGCTTTTTTTAAACATTGCTTAAACCGTAAAAACGTTTTTAAATATAATTAACAGAAAAGCACACAAAATCATGATGTAATTTTAAATGTAACATTTAACTCCTTTTGATATTGTAAAATATATAAGGAAATAAATAGAGTTATTTATACAATAAAATGCGTCCATGTATATTTAAAGTTGCATTCTCATGTGAAACAATTCCACGAGTGTTCTTATAAAAAAAACAATAATAATAATACCACATGAGTGTTGTGTTACACTCAAAAGTTCCAGGCATAGTGCTACACAGTTATCAGTTTATACTGATATACCTCATGACATATATAGTAAAAGAATTTAACAATAGGCAATATTTTATTAATGGATGGAATTTTGAGGCTTTGTCAGCATCAAATGGGGATCAAAGGCTCAATTTTCCTCCAAAAATAAAAATAATGACAAAAGTTTAAATCACTTACATATTTTATGTTTGTTTAAAAGATAAAAGAAGCTTGAAATAAAAATATATATGAATTTTTTGTCAGAAATATATGAGTTTTGGGTGATTGTAAAATAAGCATCTGATTCTAACCATGAAAGGAAAAAAAAAATTGATATTGACATTATGATATATAGTAGTGATTTAAAAAGAATACCGCATGCTTCTCTACTTGAGAGTTACACGTTGTTCTATTCTGATCAGAACGTGCATTTAGATTTTGTACAATGACTCAATGAGTTAACACAAATAACGTCAGATACTTAAGTTTGTTAGTATTATGGTCGGTGTACCCATGTTAAATTTCTTAATTTTTGATGTATCCATGTTTTTTTTTTTTTTTTTTTTTTTTTTGGGTTTGGTTTTGTATTTAAAAGTTACCGTACGTATATAAATGTATGTGTAGCATCTCAAACATATATATATATACTTCATATATGATACATTACATTAAATAATGTAAACGAATCCTTATACTCTCATTGTGTAACAGGTACAGCCTAACTGCTATGCATTAGTAGTGAGCATGGAAAGCATGACTCTCAACTGGTATAGTGGCAATAACCGCTCAATGCTCATCACAAACTGTCTGTTCCGCATGGGTGCAGCAGCGATCCTGTTATCAAACCGATCATCTGATCGCCGCCATTCAAAATACCGACTCATACACACTGTACGCACCCACAAAGGCGCAGATGATAAATGTTACAACTGTGTCATTCAGAAGGAAGACACAGAAAAACGACTTGGCATTGCACTCTCCAAAGATTTATTGACAGTAGCTGGTGATGCCCTTAAAACCAACATCACAACATTAGGGCCATTAGTCTTACCCCTGTCTGAGCAAATCCTATTTTTTCTGAACTTAGTAGGAAGAAAGATATTTAAAATGAAAATGAGACAATATGTTCCCGATTTTAAGTTGGCATTCGAGCACTTTTGTATACATGCAGGAGGGAAAGCGGTTTTAGATGAAATAGAGAAGAACCTTAAACTGAGCAAGTGGCATATGGAGCCCTCAAGAATGACTCTTTATAGGTTTGGAAACACTTCTAGTAGTTCCTTATGGTATGAATTGGCTTATTCTGAGGCCAAAGGGAGGATCAAGAAAGGAGATCGGGTGTGGCAAATTGCGTTTGGGTCAGGATTTAAGTGTAACAGTGTTGTGTGGCACGCATTGCAAACCATCAATCCAACATATGAGAAGTATAATCCTTGGATGGATGAGATTGATGACTTTCCCGTTAATGTGCTTTAAGTGGCATCCATTGTTTCTTGAAGCTTCTCCTAGGAAGAAAAACATGAATGAATGAATGGGTGTTCTTCCTGGTCAGTAGAATTTGCATGCTCCTCATCTATTAAACATAAATGTATGTCTTTTACTTTTTACAGTAACCATAAATGTATGTCTATGTATTAGGTTTTTATGTATAAAAGTGAATTTATATTAATGCTTTTCTTTTTTTTCTTTTCATTCCTTGATATTATTAATCGGGAGAAGTGATTGAAATTTCTGACTTGGAAACTTTTATATTTATGAGAGTTTCTTGTATCACCACTATTTACAATTTTTCACACAAATATATACATATTAATTTCATATAACTGTGTTCCACTTTATATTCCACAATCACTTGTCATACATTATTTTTACTGTTCCACTTTATATTTCATAATCACTTGTCATACATTATTTTTACTTACCTTATAAAATAACTAAAGTTCAAAATAAAATAAAAAATAAAAAATCAGGTACATGGCACTCTAAATTTGGTGAAGCATAAAATGAAACGCAAAAAGTGGTATCAATGATTTTGTATTCCTTTTTTTTCCTATTATAAAATCACCAATGTTTAAAATGCGGGGGAAATCAAACACATGACATATGGTAATAAGTGGAGTATAAACTGAAATATAAAAAGCATAATAGAGGGTTCCTATTAAAAAATTAGTGGAAATCCAGAACAAACAAAAGCCTATATAAAAAATTTAAAAAAAAAAAAAAAAAAAAGGACTAATTGTTGCCATATCCTATTTAACATTTAATTCCAAACCACAAAAAATTACAATTAAAGATAATCGTTGAGAACAAAAAAATTGATAAATTGAATACTATAACAATGAGAGAAAATTATAATTTTGAGATGTAAAGTTGTAATTTACAACTATATGTTTTGTTGGCTTTTATTCCGTGCCAAATTTGATTGTAATTATATTCAATCTTTTGTATTTTGTATTTATTGTGAGATTTATTTGTAAGGATTGTGTGATAAAGAGAGAGTGTGTGAAAACTCAAGCTATTGAAGACAAAAGGGTTTTTGCGGCTATCTCACGACTAAGCATTCCGTGAAATGATGCATGTACCCTGCACATGACGGGAATGCAAAGAGTCAAGACAAATGAAGATAACTGTGTTTCGCGAGTAGCTCGCGGGTAAGGACTTCCCACGAGACACTCGCGAAACATTCTTTTCTACTAGTCTGTACTATTTAATACACATTTTCTACACCCACACTATATATACCCACATAACCCACAATTGTTGAAGAGTGCTTCTGAGAGAAAACCCTAGCCATAAATCTTGAGAGTTAGAGATTGTTATACTCACAATTCTCTACACAATTGCTTGTAGATTTTCCTCAACTCCTATCTATCCATTTCCATACCATTGAGAGGTTGATAGCCCAAACACTTACCACACCCTTTCAGTGTCAAGTGAGGTTTTAGTGCTGCTAGGAAGTATTGGAAAAAGCCAAAGATGGCAGATGCAACATGGAGCTTATTGCGGGATCCGAAAAGCTAGACAAGACACGATTCTGAGAAATCTTGTTGGAGTAGGAGCTTGGAGGGCTTAGGTACATCGGGTAGATTAGGCTTAGAGGGTCTTTTGCTAACCCATGTATTCCAACTAATTGTCTAGTGGATCGATTATCGCTTGGACGACAGCGGAAAGGTTTTTTACCGAATTCTTTGGTTTCTTCTTTGATAACACATCGGCGTGTTATCTTGTGTTTGCATCTTTCTTCCCTACTCTTTTACATTCCATTTTACTGTTGTGTTTTCTTGTTTATGGATTAGAGTAACTTGTTTGTTTATCCGCTCGCATTTACACTATTTCGCACTTAATATTAAGTTAGTGTAAAATCTATCAAGCCGTAACTTTAATTTGATAGTCTCAATAGCTCTTGTGTTTTCAACACAATTTTGAGCTCACATGAGAAAATATAAAAACAAAACTATTTGACATAAAAGTAGCATTTTTAATTAGACTCTATCAAAACTACTCAACATTTTTGTTTTACTCACCAAAAATACCCAAAAAAAGAGAGATAATTTGTTTTCCTTTATCTTAGCTATGTCAACACCTAAACATACAAACATAGTTAGCCTCTATTTTCTTTTTCTTTTCTTGTTATTATAACTTAAATTAGTAAATTGCCTACGAAAAATTTGGGGGTAATGAGAGAAAGAAGAAAGAAATAATATATTTTCAAAACTATAAGTTTAAGCATTTTACAGTTATGAAAACTTAATCTTTAATAAGATAGATCCCTTTTTTTAGAGAGAGAGAGAGCCTTTGCCCCTTGATGTTGTGGGCAGCATTGAGGATCTTGATGTATTGTTCAGATTGAGAACATTTCTTGAGGTGGTTAATGCCTTCAATACTGTAGCACCACTTGAGTTTATGTATTAATCAATTAAAAGGTTTTTTACTTCTTCTTCTTTCTTTTTTTCTTTTTTTTTTTTTTTTTTTCAAAAGGGAGGGCGTGGGTGTGGGCTAGTTGGCTACTTTCATTTTTTAGAACTCTTTAGGTAATTAAATTTTAAAATGAAATTAACTGTAATTGTTGAAACCTTTACTTCAAATCTGTAGCCTAAACTAATATATATATATATATATATATAATTAAACAATTCAAGGTGAGGGAGGACCATAGCCCCCTTTGGTCTCTTAATATAGTTATGTTCCTAATGTTTTGAGAGGTCCACCATCTCCAGATTCTCCACTATAGCTTTAATTTTTAAAAAAAAAAAAAAATTAAATAGCACATATTTGACCCTATTTATTAAAAAAGAGTATGAACTCAGACATGAATGAGACTGTTAAAATAATAGTTAACAAATTATGGTGAAATTTATCAAAACTCAACAAGGAATTCTTCTTCTCATCCCCACTCCCACCCCCTACCCCCCCCTAAAATAAAATAAAAAATGAAGAAGAAGAAGAAAAAGAGGAGAGGAATTCCTCATCGATCCATCTAAAGTATTGCATGTGTTTTTTGGTTAAACCATGTGAAATGGTAACGTAAAAACCCACCCTATCGCTGATCTAAATAGCAACGTTTCAGCCTAATTAACAGAATTGATTATGTGCTTGCAATTAAAAATAGTTTTTCGTATTTTTTAGTATTTGAAAAAACTAAAAAAAATAAGTTTATAAAAAATTATCTCTAATCAACAGAAAAAGTATGATTTATTTTTGGAAAATTTTTTTCACTAAATTTTTTTTAGAAAATAACTCTATCTCAAAGTAAATTAAATAAAGGAAGTTATAAAATTATTTTTTAACTCATTTAAAGTTACTATCAAACATAGAAAAATAATATAATCTATTGAAATTTTCTTTTTAAATAACTCATTTTTAAAAAAAATATTATCGCCAAAATGAATAGAGTGTTAAATCATAATTGTGATCCTTTCCCTTTTTTTTTAATAGAACTTCTATCTTCCATTTTCGATTGAATCAATATAGTTTCACGTTTTTCATATTGTAAGCTGGAATTGCTGCAATAGCCATTTTGATCAACGAGGCTCTAAGAGAGCTTGAGAGAAAGTTTGGCTTTTCGTTCCTCAACCCTAAGTTACACTCTTGATATTACCACATCAAAGAGACAGACTTTATCCTGCTATAAAAAGTGGAAGACCTAAACTTCGAGCCTTGTAAACATTTAGATTAGCATCATTTGACTTGATAAAGCATATTATGTCATCTAGGTACAAATAGTAGGTGTGAAATGGCAGGACAGCCACGGCTAATTTGAACTCCTCTGATTATTGACTTCTTGTTCAAGTTCAAGTTCACTTCACTTGGGGTAAAATAAGCCTTGATAATTATAATAGAAACAAAACAAAAACAAAAAAGGCAAAAACAAGTTGTGACAGCACTCCTGAAAAATCTCTCTCGCTCTGTTATATGCGCCGTACATGTGAGACCCATTTGTCAGTGAAAGAGCTGTTTCACATGCCAGGTACATAAAATAGTTTTTCCAGTCTAAGTCGGCATTGGAGGTTTAAAGAGACATTGAGTGATTAAGAACCTGCTCCATTAATCACAACTGAAAAGAGAGTGGTTGAGACGCATTGGAAACCCAAATGCATCCATTTTTCATCAAACCCAAATGATATAAAAAAAAAAAAAAAAAATTCAAGTTTGTCAAACACCTTGTCCAAATCCAAATTTTAGAGCTGTCATTTCATTCTACATTTCTTCTGTCACTTGCCATGTTCTTATCCTGAATATGATGGGCTGCAGGCCTCTAAATAAAAGAAGGCTCTACTTATAAAATAAAAAAAAAATTGGTTTAATGTGTGTTTTAATGGCACATATTAAGTCATTTAATTTTAAAAATATTTTTTTGAGAATTGAAAAAATTGTTAATATTTTTTCATTTCTCAAAGTATTTTTTCTTAAAAATAGTTAATTATTGTGTGGCTTTAAGGCACACATTAACAAAATTCTAAAAAAATTATATATATAATATATTTATTTATATATATTAATTAAAAAGATTTCAAGTACTTTTATTAGCCAATAAAATACATTAAAAAAATCTTATTGTATCCTAAAATGTAAAAGATCAAAAAAGAAAAAACAAATGTTCAGTTGCTAAACTGTGCACAACTGTGTTTCTGCACTGTACTGGACAGTTGTGCACTATATAACAACACAGCCTGCACAGTTGCATACTGCACAGGATGCATGCACAGCCCACAGTCGTAGGAGATAGTACAACATGTTTTCTAAATTTATCAATTATTATAAATGATTATACAAATTAATAATTTGATACGTATTATATTAACTTATTTGTATTATAGTTATATTAATTTATTGAATTATGTAATAAATTAATTTTTATTTGTACAGGTTTAAACTTTAAAATGGTCATGGCTTTAAAAAAATTGTAATAATCAAGTTCTATTATTTTATACTTTAAATTTTATTTTTAGTTAAAATATTTTTTTAATTATAAATTGTGTTTTGATAGTTAAACTCAATATATATTATTTGATTAATATTTAAATATAAAAAATGTACCACTTAAAATTTTTGCTTAAGGCCCCTAATGGCCTGTTTGGATAGAGCGAGGAAGGAGGGGGAGTGAAGGGGAGTAAAGTAGAGTTAGTTAAAAATAAGCTACTCTATTCCCTCTTCCTCTCCCTCAATCCAAACAGACTATAAAGTTGTTGAGCCGGACCTAATGGCCTGGAATAAATGTCACTTGTCATGCATGCATCAATTAATTTATAGAGAAGACTGAAGAGTTTCATCCTTACTGATAGGATCAGTATCGGTTGTTTTTTAAAATCCAGACCAATGAGAATGAGAATGGGTTTGGTTTGGTTTTGTCTTAAGGAATTTTAGTTGTCAACTAGAAAGAGATTCAGGGTTTGTGTATCTAACTAGGGGCCCCCTACGATGCTTAATTACTTGCCACTACGTACCCATAAAAATGCAGTTTCCAGGATATTATTCTTATTATGGTTGGGGACATGATTTCGTTGGCACAGTCTGATTCATTGATGATTCAAGCTGCATACCATCTTCCAACAAGTTAAATATTATTTATTGATGAAGGTAGACCTAACCAAAACACAACCCCCCAAAATTCATGAAATGACAAGGTTTTTTTTTTTTTTTTACAAGATAGAATTCTACTCTATCCTAATCTAAATATATATGTGTGTGAAAATCCCTCTTAGAGACTTAAACCCCAACTCTTGCCCCCCCCTCCACTCACAAACATTTATATTTGTGCAGTGACCATCGCAACAAGGGTGTGTAGTGATATAAAATGACAAAGTTAAAAAACAAAAACATATTTAATTATGATATGAGTTATAACATACATATTTAGGAAGGAAAAAAAACCTTGCATGTATTATTAATTCGTTGACTTGAACTTATAAATTTATTGTGATGGTATGTATTTTTCTTGATATTTTGAGCATAATTTGACTTTATTTTGTGAAATATATAAAAATACAATTTGATTATGACTTAAATTCATAGTAACAAGTGCCTTTAATTCAGACACTCGTTAACAAAACCTAATCGGTAACTTCCAAGTATCTTTTTTCCCTCATAAATGAACATATTTATTGAATATACTTTAGAAGATGTAGTGCTTCAATTTGTAAAAAATATCAATTTTCATGGATTGCAACCATTCATATTAATTGCACCAATAAATAATCACCATCACCACCTGGTGCATAGAGTGTCCAGGCTGTAAACATCTACCATGACTATCTCTAAATAATGCTACCTGTAAATTTATAATTAGTAGTCAGTGGAGGACAATTGCCGTAAATAAGAGAAGGTAAACATTACCAATGAGAGGACTCATGAGCATCCTGAAAGAAGAGTAGTTCAAATGTTCATTAACTATTGTGCTGAGCAGCAGTACTGTTCCTGCAATTGCTCGTGAGTCGTGTCTCCTTTACATTCAAGTTTTGCAGGGGGAGTAGGAATGAATTATAAAGATTGGAGAAAATTTTGTACCAGAGTGGAACATGTGGCACACTTAGCATTGTTTGCGTGAGGACCGGCCAAGCTTTAGGGCCCGTTTGATAGAGGAGTTTGAGTATCACTGCAAGAGCAGCAGTATTGCTCGCTCGTGAGTTGTGTCTCCTTTGCATTCAAGTTTTGCAGGGGGGAGTAGGAATGAATTATAAAGATTGGAGAAAATTTTGTACCGAAGTGGAACATGTGGCACACTTAGCATTGTTGGCGTGAGGACCGGCTGAGCTTTATGGTCCGTTTGGTAGAGGAGTTTAAGTAATGTTGTTTGTATTTTTTTGAAATACATGTGGATGAAAAAGTATGAAAAAATACGTATAATGTTATTTAAAAACTGAATATATGTGTTTAACATACTCTACCAAATGGACCCTTAATTTGTTTACCCATCAAATTAACCTAAACACCCTTTGTGTTCTTTTACTACGACCTTTATAGTTGTCACTGTGATGACCTGATTTAGATATTACATTGATGACTAGGTTGGGTGAGGGCCGAGCTAGTGCAAGAGAAGGTGGCACTATGTAATTGTATAGGTACAAGACAGACATGTAATTTAAGGTTCGATCCTTACATTTACATGGTTTGGTTTGCTGTTGGAGAATAAATGCTGTAGTTATTTACACATCGATGATCCCATTGATTGTATGGTTGACCTGAGCAATGAACAACTACCATGAGAAAAGAATTGAAAAGACAGTACTTGGTGTCTGACCTAAATAACTTTGATGCTTGGGTAGTTAGAGAATATTCTTATAGGAAATTAACTTGGACAATTTACGAGTATTGAGTGTGTTGCCTCTGATATGACATAGAATTTCGTTTATATCCAGGACCGAAAGAAGGCCTTGGCCCCGGCCCCACTTCACCCATAAAAACGTTAAGGATTTAAGCCCTCGTTAATTAAACAAAGACTCCAAAATTACATTAAAAGGAGATAAAAGTTAATAGATGTTCTAAGTGCATTACTTTATAAAATATTTTTAAAAAATTTTAAGAAAAAATAAAAAATTAATTTTTTGACAATTTTTTATATTTCTCATAAAAATGATATTAAAACTTTTCTAAAATAATTCATTAATAAATACCCTAAGAACATAAATTAACCGAACTCTTAAAAAAATCTCAAAATTGAATATTGATAATTGATATTTTAAAAATGAAAAAAAATAGGTGGGTTTTGCATTTTTTGAACTTTCTCCATCTCCAAGAAGATCCCAAAATATTGATTTAATAGAAATCTAACACAATTAAAATCCTAAATTGTTTCACCAAAAATAAATTGGTATGTGCTTGTTATAAATGTGTCTAATAATCATTGACTATCAATTTTCCTAACAACCTGTAAAATAAATATTAATAAAAACTATATTAGTAATTTTGAATCTTAAAAACAAGAACGCTTTTTAAACAAAATAAAATATAAAGAGTTGAATAAGCAGTGTTTAACTATAAAAAAAAATCTACTAAAATTTATGAAATTGGCTTTCAAAATGTATTAAGCCAATCCTGTTTATACCGAATCTAGCTAGCTTGGTGGCATATTACAAAGGACCGTTATCTTGACTTTAGCAATCGTAATAATTGTGGGGTTGGAATAACAGTGGTATCATTGGTGAAAGCTGAGGAACACGATCATTGTTTTATATATACATATATTGTATTGATCCGGTTGAGCCAAGTACGGGGTCGAAGAACTTATGTACATGATGAGCTCAATCAAACTAATCTGAGCAAAGATCTTGAATGGAGTGTGTCATTTCTATCCGTATCACACATATTTTATGCATATCTTAACTGCACACTTTTGATCTGGCTGTTTTAATATCATATTTAGCTGTTAATTGAATGAAATATTCACAAGAAAAATGTTGACCAAGGTATAGAAATAACCATTAAAATATGAGTACTCTGCCAGATGAGAATGGGTAAAATGTCACGTAAGGTAAAAAGTGATATAACAGTAGTGTGAAAACAGTGAAGTTATTAACATTCGAGTGGCTTAGTTGGTAAGATACTGAGTCAACAAGTTTCAAGACTTGGGTTTGAGCCTCAAATAACTAGCTATGTGTTGGTATTCCTTATATTATGTTTTCATCTCAAACAGTCGACCTAAAAAATAAGTGAGTTCCTCACATAAACTGCAAGTATGAAATTTCACTCATGAGCGAGTAGGGTACTACTATACTTTCGCTCAAGTAGAAAAATTATATTAGTCGCCCCTCTACCCATTTTTGTTTACCAAAAAATAAAACAGTGAAGTTGGTGCAAACTTCAGAGATAATGGCCAACAAAATAAAATTAGTCCAAAGGTATGGACAGGAATAACAAGCACATCTACATATTAATTAACTACCCTCAAAAAGATTATAAAGGAGCCTCATAGATTGCATTCCAACTCCATTCTCAACACTACACCTTTCCATCTGGGTTGGCAATTTATCAGTCTCTCTCTCTCTCTCTCTCTCTCCAACCATATTAAACCTACTTTTCAGTTCAAATCCTTTTGTATTCTCATAATTTTGCAAAGTAAGAAGTTTCAATTTTAGGCCACTAACTACTAGAGCAGCCAAAAAGAAAAACAAAGACAAAGGGTCAATTTGAGTTTGTGTTCAAATGGGGAATGAGAATAAACAAAACCAAGACAAGGAACCAAATTCAACCAAACTTAAGTACGCGAAACTTGGTTTCCACTACTTAATCTCCAATGCCTTGTATCTCTTTCTTGTGCCCCTCACTATAGCTTTGTCTCATCTCTCTGTTGAAGATTTCATCCATCTCTTCCACCACATTAAGCTCAATCTCGTAGTAGTAATTCTATGCACAATGCTTACATTTATCCTAACAACCTTTTACCTCATGAGTCGTCCAAAACAAGTTTACTTGTTGGATTTTGCTTGTTACAAGCCAGACTCATCTCTAATATGCAAAAGAGAAACTTTCATTAAAAAAACTAGGCTTGTTGGGGTCTTCACAGAAGAAAGTTTAGCGTTTCAAAAGAAAATTTTGGAAAGGTCAGGGTATGGTGAAAATACATATGTCTGCAAAGCACTATTAGACCTCCCAGTTAGAAATTTATGCTTGGAGGAAGCGAGGAAAGAGGCAGAGATGGTGATTTTTGGAGCAGTTGACCAGTTGTTAGCAAAAACTGGAGTGAAGTCTAAGGACATTGGGATTCTTGTTCTGAATTGCAGTTTGTTGAATCCAACTCCATCATTGTCAGCTATGATTGTCAACCGGTACAAGCTTAGAGGGAACATTTCATGCTATAATCTTAGCGGGATGGGCTGCAGCGCTGGACTTGTTTCTATAGACCTTGCCAAACGGTTGTTACAGGTAAGTATCATGAGATTAGATAATGACCTTCCATTGATTTGAGTAATTTTTTTATATACCCCAAAAAAAAAAAAAATCTATCTACCAAGCATGCATATGCTTTGAAGTTTTACATAAGAGCTTCCGAATCCATTATATAAAAATGAATCCTTAGTTTACATCATAGGGAATTAATTTATAGACTTTATAAAATTTAGTTTTCAAGTAAAAAATATATCTATATCTCTAAGAATACCATAAAAAATTACAATCTAACTATTTAAGAACAAAACAAATAGAATATATCCCCAAAACTAAAACCATGGATTATATATTAATGAATGAGTAGTAGCTAGGATACTAACAATTTTACTACATTAAGCTTATAAGTTGGTGTTTCCTATTACAAAGAAGCAATTTAAATATTCACTTATTTCAGTAGTTAAAACTTACTAATTAAATTCATTGTCATATCAAATTGCAAAAAAAATTTCTTAATTAATTACATTTTGCGTTCAGATAGCGCATGAGTACTTCTGTCCTACTAGAAGGCTAGTTACACCGTGTAAGAAATGAATGAGGTTGGAAGCATCATTACGAAAGTTCATTTTAATGCAGTTTGTTTGTTTGCTGGAAATTATCTTTGCAGGACCGTACGTTTTCCTTCATATATCCTTGTATTTAATGAATCAATAATTACATTGACATAGTTTTCCGCTGAACCTATATCAAGACTTCAAGAAATCGCCACAGCGCATTTTCGGTGCGCAGTCACTTTTCAAATATAAATGCTTGTAGGGTGTGGAGATAAGAGTAGGATCTTCACAAATATATACACTTAAATTAACTTAGAGTAAAAATTATATATTATATAAAAAATAAAAATAATAAAAAATAAATAAAAAAGCTTCAAGAAATCACTTCAAATTTATTATATTGTGATTTATAAGACTATTTATACATACCATTCAAATAAGTTATATGACTCATTAAAAATATTATGGGACTAAAAATATATATAGAATTATAGATCTTGTTTTTAATCACCACGCAATGGATTGGAGAATGTTACTTTTATATTAGTTTGGTGATAAAATTTTTTAAAATTATATTACCTCAAGACCGAAAGGAATTAGGATCACATATACTCTCTCTTTTTTAAATGGAAAAAGGACTCTATATACTAGTTTGTCTTCCATGAATGTATGTTTTCATTTATATATCATGTAGTTTAAATGATAATCTAGTGATAATGGAATCCTTAATCTTTAATGGTGTCCCATTTAGCAAGGAGTATTTAGCATGTAGTTAATTGATTCTTGTATTGCATTTAGACTTTCATTGATTAATTAATTAAAAGTATATATTTTGCCACTTTTTTAGAATGTCTTTCTATTAAATAAGATATTAAATTGATTTTTAAATAAAGTGACATAATATATATACTTATATTGATGAAAAACTAAATCTCCCCCATAGAATGTATGTATAATCGTTATTTTGAAAAAAAAAAAATGAAAAAGATCATATTCTTAGTCAAACTAAATGTATATAATCGAAACCTCACTTTGTGATAGGTACGACCAAATTCCTATGCTCTAGTGGTGAGCATGGAAAGCTTGACTCTGGCCGGGTACGATGGCAATGTTCGCTCAATGCTCATCCCAAATTGTCTCTTCCGTATGGGTTCAGCAGCAATTCTTTTAACAAACCGATCATCCGATCGCCATTGTTCAAAGTATCAATTAGTTCATGCTTTACGTACCCACAAAGGTGCAGATGATAGAGGTTACAATTGTGTCTTTCAAAAAGAAGACATAAATAATCGACTTGGCGTTGCACTCTCCAAAGACCTATTGCCAGTAGCTGGAGAAGGTCTTACAAACAACTTTACAACATTAGGGCCATTAGTCCTGCCCTTGTCTGAACAAATCCTATTTTTGGTGAATTTCATGGGTAGAAAAGTTTTTAAAATGAAGATAAAGCAATATGTTCCAGACTTTAAGTTGGCATTTGAGCACTTTTGTATACACGCAGGAGGGAGAGCAGTGTTGGATGAGTTAGAGAAGAGTCTTGGACTTAGTGAGTGGCATATGGAACCCTCAAGGATGACTCTTTATAGGTTTGGGAACACTTCTAGTAGTTCCTTATGGTATGAATTGGCTTATACTGAGGCCAAGGGGAGAATCAAGAAAGGCGATCGAGCATGGCAAATTGCATTTGGATCAGGGTTCAAGTGTAACAGTGTTGTGTGGCAAGCATTGCGAACCATTAATTCAGCAAATGAGAAGCATAATCCTTGGATAGATGAGATTGATAGCTTCCCTATTCATGTGCCTGAAGTAGCACCAATTGATTGTTAGACGTGATCCTTAATTATAGGAAGAACATTATGCATTCATGTGTGTTATTAATTTCTTTTAAGTCTATAGACAACTCTTTCCGCAATCTATTTCACAACTTGTTGAGATGTTAAGTTGTAACTACTGCAATATCATTTTTATTTGGATATATCTAAATAAATAAGAGATTGTTGTGCTCATAATCACACGGGAAATTTGAGACCATAAAACCCAACTTCGTTTAAGGTTGAAATTTTAAAGGACGTATGGACCCTGTCAAAACTTACATGGAAGAAGTAACCATCTTAATCAATGTAGCATTTCCATCAATATGCATTTGATAGAAAAATGTGTTAAATTTACATATTTAAACCTCAAGATTACTCACCTTTAAAGACTTGTAAATTTGTAAAATTGCTATAGTAACCGTGTAAATCTACATGATTACTATAGCTTTGTATATCATTTTTTTATCTCTCACTTCTTATCTCATCAAATTCTTCTCTCTCTTTCTCTCTATGAAGATAATAAATAAAGAATGAAAATTGATTATTGAAGTAAAATAGAATGCAGAAGAATAGATAATCTAATGTTAATGTTTTTGAAAAATGGTTGTATAAAATAGAAAAAGAAAGTTCTTATACTAAAATAGATAGAAATTGTTAAACGAGGCCAGCGCTCCATTAGTAATAGTATGGAGATCGAAGTACCCTTCAATAGATACACCATACAAGGTCTCATGATGAAATTTTTTCCAAAAAAAAAAAAAAAAAAAGAGGTTTCCAAGTCTAGCTCGGAGTGTTGTGTTTGTGTTGGTGACAAATTGACAATCCATAACAACAAGATGTAAAAAGTTAGGCAATATCACCATGTCAGTCTTAGCGTTAAGACAGGATCTTTCATTGGACAAGTTAGGCAATAGTCTAGGACCTCAAGTGGAAGAAGACCCCCAATTTTAAACCAACAAAAAAATCTATTTACTTTTAAAGGAGTATTAATTAGGACATATATATATATATATATATATTGTAGGGGCTTGGGCCCGTGAGACTGAGAATGGCCCATGTGACCAAGGCCCAACACAGTGAGGGTAGGATTAGTCCATTGAGAAAACAGGCAAGAGTCTTAGAATACCGTTCGGGGTAAACCGTACTGTGTTCAAGCCAATAGTTGGGCCCAATACTAACTAGTAAGTTCAAGGGAAGTCGGAAAGGGAATAGTCAAATTAAGGTCGGTAACCAAGCACTGTCAACACCTTTGGGAAATCTGCTACCGAATACTATTTGACATCTGGAACAAGTTCCAAGAGAATCCTCTGAAGTTGTGAGAATTCCTTGGGATACAAACTATTTTACACAAAATTTTACAAATTGCTGATGTGGTCAGTAATTATTGGTAAATGAAAAAGTATTATTAATGATAGGCCTAGATGAAAACTAATAAGAGGTTGGCCACATTAACATTTTGTAAAAATGTTGTAAAATAGTTTATGGTTGTAGCATTACTCTTGTTAATAAACTATATTAAAAAAGTTTTGACATTACTTTTATAAAAAATATAAAAAGTTGTCAACTCAATTAATTACTTTATATTTTCTTATGAAAATATTTCTAAAAATACTTCCTAAACCAATGCCCTTAAGCTTTGGTTAAAAAACAAATGCTAGCCCTAGCTATATGTATATATATTTCATCAGTAAACTAGAACTTATGTATTGAATGTCATGAGATAAAATAAAATGGATCAATCAAGACAAAATAAACTAATTCCACTTTCTTCATTAAGAAAAATAATAATAATAAATAATTCCACTTTACATACTCATTTATATTATATTAACCTTTGATAAAATATTACTTATCCTAAAAGTTTAAGTTTATAAATAAAAAATGTATATTACGCAGACTTATCCCATATCTTTATCCCTAATTCTAGCATGACCATGTAGCTAAATTAAGGAGAATCAATATGTCCTTGATGTTAATCCCAATCAAGGACGTCCTTAATTAAGGGTTCGTTTAGATAGAGCTTATTGTTACTAAAAATTGATGATTGTTGCTGAAAATACTGTAGCAAAATAATTTTTAAATGTGTGAATAGTATCACAGGACCCATTTTTAATATTTTTTTTTTTAATAAAATGGTTGTGGGTCTCATGAACAGTGCATGAATAGTACCAAAACAGTACTGAACAGTATTTTTTGTCTCATGAACAGTGCGTAAACAGTACATGTACTGTTCATGAACAGTAGTTTTTTTTCCAAAAAGTCAAGAAATTCGGCTCAAAAAAAAAAAAAAAAAAAAAAAAAAAAAAAAAAAAAAACTGAAAACGCATGAGAAAACGCACCGCAACTTACCTGGCTATCCAGACCCACACTAACTCCCTAGATCAACTATATGAACCACATATCCAAACTTCTTTATATATTCATATATCCAAAAATGAAAATTATTAGGTACTCTCGGAGTATCATAAATACATATTTTTTCTTCTCACATGAATGGTGGATCTCATCATTCATGTGAGAGATGAAAATATTTATTTATGGTACTCTGAGAGTACACAATAATTACCCGTCCAAAAATACCGAAATGATAGTAAATTTAAGACAAAGGTTAACAGTTTTTCTCTCTTTCTTCCTTCTGTCACTTTGTTCTTAAATCGGGTTACTATATATATTATTTTAACCATCACAAAGAACAGCATAGAATGATCCCAACTCTAAATATATCTCCAGAAGTGAAGCGAGTGATGCCATGGTTTAAAATCTCAGTGAAATATCGCAAAAATATCAATATTGTAATAAATATCCGACCAGCTTTTCCTGTATTTTTAAAATCAAAATGAGATTTTAATAGGTAGTAATCAATGAAGGACAGCTGCTATCAATAAAACAGACAGTTGAAGAGTAGGCAACCCAGATAGTCGTCTCCATTTACTTCTGTACCACGCAATTGTAATGGTGCTGATTAAAGAGTTATGGTGCAGAGCAATGTATGGATTATGGATGGTGCAACTGCAATGCATTCAATTTTTTTGTAGGCATCCGGGAGAGAAAGTCAGAGTGAGTTATAGCAGTTTGCACGAGACTGGCACATTGCACTAGCTAGCATTATCTGAAAGTTTGCAATCGGTGCACTGAAAACAACAGTCTGCTTTGAAAGTTAAGGACATATGGTAACGTGTATTGATTTGACGTAATTCACATGGTTTTGCTGGCTTGATTGGAAACAAATACGTAGGAAATAAATACTCTGCAGAGTATCATTGATAAGGTTTCAACTGTGTGCAAACGATAGTGATTTTAAGCGAGGCAGGTCTATATATTGGTAAAAAATTAATTTATCCGTACTTTAATGATTAAAGACAAGAACCAAATTTTCTTGACCAATTAGACAAAATTGAGAAACAACCACACACGAAAGAGATAAGATTTGTACACGTCACAATTCTTTGAGGTTTTAAAGCTTATAATTTAAGGGAGTAATAACTTATTCCTATAGTCTCTAAAATAACACATTAAACCTTTAGGTACTAAAAGATAACCAATTAAACTTTATGATTTTAAATGTCAATAGTTTCTATAAATTGTCATATAACTTGTTGTGAATTTTATTTTAATCAATTTAATAACTATGAAAAAAGTGTAAAAAAACTTGTGTCATTGGATTTATTGAATTTCATCCATACTTTAAAGATTAAAAACTAGAATTAAACTTTCTTGACTAATGTTAGATACAAAATTTTAATGAAAGAAAAAATATTTTTAAAACTTATAAATATAATTTAAGGGTGTAACAACTTAAATTCTATAATTTGAAGAAAAAACAACACACTAAGGTTTTAAAAGATAACCAATTAAAATTTATAATTTCAACAATAACAATAGTTTCTATGAATTGTCATATAACTTGTTATATGAACTGTCAATAATACTCCGATTAATTGTCATATAACTTCTTATAAGGGTACTTTATAATTCGTCCACTAAATAGAATATCACTCATCATATAATAGTAGATTTGGCTTACCTGCAATACTTTTTTAACCAGAATCTCCTTTTATTTTAATGAAAACTTGTCATATTACACACTAATTAAATAAAATGTAGAGATTAAAACTCACTATTACTTGTCATTGTATATTTAAAACAACAAGAGATGTCCAATTAAAAAAGTACTGGAGATAAGCCTAACCCTATAATTGATAGTGGATTTTTTTTTTTAAAAGTTGTCCTCTATTGTCCTTGTTATCAAGGTATTTGGCATATAATTATTAATGAAAATTAAGTTAAATTTTGGATTTTGAATAGAATTAATTATAGATTTTTAGGAATCTAGTCTTCAATATTTTTTATCTCCAAAAGAAAATTTTAAATACTAACCCCAAAATTATACACAAAAAATGCAAGGAATATATTTGTGGGCTCTATAACTTGTAATAACTTATTCTTGATATGGATATTAGTTAATATTGTTTAGTGTCAACGAATGGGGTGAGTTCATTTCAAAGACGTAAAAATGGCATAAAAGAAAGGTTCATTCCCCTTCAATATCTTCCAGCTATAGTATTTTTGCCCTAGTGGATCTCTCTCTCATTGATGAAAATTTGGATTTCACTTTTTCTCTCTTCAAAGAGAATCCAGATGTTCAACATTCAAAATCCAAAGTTTTTTTTTTTAATTTTTTTTAATTGGAAGCAAATCGTGATGTTGAACACTTAAATCTCTCTCTCTCTCTCTCTCTCTCTCTCTCTCTCTCTCCTAAAAATCATATCAGCCCAAGACACACATGTATGCACAATCACAATAGCACGAATCAAAAATAAGAAAAGAAAATGAATACTTGATTTCACTAATAAATCAATTTCAAAATGCTTATTTTGTGTGTGTGTGTGTGTGTGAGAGAGAGAGAGAGAGAGAGAGAGATCCAAATCTTGAACAACAAGATTTGTGTTGAAAAGATAAATCAAAATAATAATAATAATTGTAAGGACCAAAAGATCTTGCAGCCCAAGCCCACTTAAAATAGTGAGTTGTACAGTTCAATCTTGGCCCAAATCAATAAAATTTGTAAGAGAGGGAAACGAACAATAAGAGGGGGCTCTGCCCGATGATGAAGATAGAGAGTAAAGGGTTAATTTTATAGGATAGAAGAGCATAAATCCCTCCACAATCTTGCTCGAGGAAGCTAAGATTATACAAAAAGCTACAGTATTCACTCTCCTCTCTCTATGTTCTTCTTTTCTCTGTTTAGTACTTCTCCTTTTTTTTCTTTGATACTTGTATTTTAGATCATCTTTTCTATAAACCCCCCTTTTCTTATATACTCCTCCTTTCTCTATATCTCAACCATCCATCCCTACCTAACTAGTTTCCTCTCCTATCACTTGTCTTTTTCTACATCTGAAGAAGATGGTGGATGGAGCTTGCTTAGCTGTGACTTGTACTGTTCAGGTTACTTCCTCATTAATGCAACTGTTAAAACTGTTGCCCCCCATTTAATGCGAAGGCGACAGGCTACTCCAAGCTAGAAACTTCCCCTATAACCACTGACTCTCTTCAGACTCTCGCTCCCACTTGGAATCCTTTAGAGTACTTTGACTCATCTCCTCCTTTCCTCAAGTGTCTTTCCTTCTCGGGCCTGTGGACTGTGACATTCCCACAGTCATATTGCAACTTTTCAGATCCATCCTCGGTCCTCAACTACCCACAATAATAAATCGAAATTCATTTATGTTGAATATCTGGATTTGCTTTGGAGAGAATAAGTGGAATTCATATGTTTTTTTGGAGGAAAAAAATTAGAGTAAGGATTTTCATCACATCTATAATTTAATCCCTTCAAACCCTAAAATCTTAGTATCTATTTTTCCATTAACAATATAGTTGCCTTTCTCTTGCCGGACATGAAAATCGGTTCAATAAGTTTCATTTTTTTTTTTTAGGGAACAATAAGTTTCAATTGGAAGTACTATTATTAAAAAGGAACAATGAAATATCCAAATGAGTCGTTTAGCGATTCTATTCAATATCATGAAAGTCGAAATAGAAAAAATATATATTTTTAAGTTGTTATCCAGAAAATAATCTTTGGTATTACACTTAAAAAAAAGGGTATATTCAAAGTGAAAAAGAGTCTAGTTATTGAAGTTGTATTTGGGATAAATATTTTTATATGTTAAAAATTTACTTTTATTTTTTTTATGAAAAGGTACTAAATCACGAAAATATAAAATAATATCTGTCAATATATATAACTAGAGGAGGCTTTGGTAAATGGTAACCTAAATATCTTTATTCTTCTAAAAATTTCTTATTAACTAATTGAAAGTAATTTAAATAAAGATTCAATTTAATGCAAATATAAGTATATAAGAATAAATTGTGATTTTAAATCACTAGTTAAGATTGACTTAAGATTAAGGAATAAAACATTCAACTTCCTTAAAATGCAAACTATTTACACTAACATCTTCTCAAAAAAAAAAAAAAAAAAAAAAAAAAAAACTACATTAACACCCCCTAAATGAGGGGCTTTAAAGAATCTTGAATTTCCTCTTTCATCCTCCACTTAAATTGTCATTCACACGCCCTCTAATAGGAATTTCAAGATTTTTTAAAATATTTTTTTTAAACATTTTTTCAACCATTGATCTAAAGGAAGTAAATGAAAATAATTTGTAATTTAGGGAAGACGTATGTCTTATTCCAAACAAAATGGAAGGTCATGAGTGTAAGAACATAAAAACTTAGGGGAGATTACAATAATTGTCCCAAATTAAGATCGATGAAACCAAAAACCATAAGTCCATAAGAGCATTCTCATTGGCTTCCTTAAAAATTATTTACTTTGCATTATCAAAATACATTTAATTTATTTTATATGACCACTTTAAAAACACACGAGACATCTCGTTTTTTATTTTACAATATATCACACGAAAATAATACATTTTCTCTTTTTCCCACATACTTTTTTATTATAATTTTCTTTCTTTTTAGAGGAGAGGGAGAGAGAGAAGGTGATCAAAGATAGAATCAGTCGTCTGATTGAGAGGGAGGAAGGAGGGAGAGTGTATAAAATAAAGTAAAAAATCAAATGAATGTTGGTTTATAACAATGAGAAATGTTTATGAACATCATAAGAATATTGGTTTATAAACTATTTAAAAAAAAATTATGAAAAAAATAATAATTAATTGTTTTAACGGTTTTTTATATTTCTTATTAAAATTGTGTTAAAACTCTTTTAAAATACTTTATTAGCAATTACCCTAAGATACTCATTTTCAAGACCCTATAATGATTATAAAAGCTCCAACGTTACTCTAACGCATCCTGAACACTACACATTTCCATCTTAGTTTGCATTTATCACTCTCTTGCTCTCTTCTTCTAAACCTTTTTACAAATCTGAAGCAATTCTTCTAAACCTAAGAGCTGCTTGGTTTTTCGAGTAATCTATATCTTGCTTACTATTCCCTCTCTTTAACCACATCCCTCTGCATTCTCATTATTTAGCCAATTTAGTGTCCAAGAGCTTCATTTCTAGGCCACTCAACCCACCAAAACGAAAAAAGATTATATTAGTTTGCGTTTGTGTTCAACAATGGAGTATGAAAAGAAACAAAACCAAGACAATAAAAAACCAAATTCTATTATACCTAAGTGCGTGAAGTTTGGTTATCACTACTTAATCTCTAATGCCATGTATCTCTTCCTTGTGCCACTGAGTATCGCAGCTTTGACTCATCTTTCTAAGGATGATTTCGTCCATTTCTCCAACCACGTTATGCACAATCTTGTAGTTGTGACTTTATGCATCATGATTATAGTTATCCTAGCAACCCTTCACTTCATGAGTCGTCCGAGAAAAGTTTATTTACTAAATTTTTCTTGTTACAAGCCCGACCATACTCTAATGTGCAGCAATGAAACTTTCATGAAAGCGACTAAGCTAACTGGGAGTTTCACAGAGGAAAGTTTAGCGTTTCAAAAGAAGATTTTGGAAAGGTCGGGGTATGGTCAAAAAACATATACCGCCAAAACATTTTTGGAGGTTCCAATCAACATGAGTTTCAATGAAGCGAGGAAGGAGGCAGAGATGGTGATGTTTGGAGTGATTGATGAGTTATTGGCGAAAACCGGAGTGAAGACTAAGAATATAGGGATTCTTGTTGTGAATTGCAGTTTGTTCAATCCAGCACCATCATTGTCAGCCATGGTTGTTAACAGGTACAAGCTTAGAGGGAACATTTTGAGCTATAATCTTAGTGGAATGGGCTGCAGTGCTGGACTTATTTCCATAGATCTTGCCAAACGCTTGCTACAGGTATATTCAATTACACACCATATACTATGCACAATTTGGTTTTTTTTTTTTTTTTTTTTTTTGCTCAAACATATACTTTTTTTATAGCAAGACATATATATATTATTTGCACATGTTGTAAGCACATTTTTTATGTCTATTTCTTATTCATATCCTTAATATCACATTTATGATCTATTTGGAATCCACTTATTTTGCTGAAATTGAAAACTTTTTACTAAAAGTACTGTAGATAAAAATAAAAATTAGTTGAAATAATATAATGAAATTTATAAATAGTATCAAAAAGTGCAGGCCCATAAATAGTAGTAAAAATAAGATAAATAGTAAAATAAGTTGTTTTCGCCTATCAAAAAAAAAAATATATATATATATATATATATATAGATTATGTTTTTAAATCACCACATTGTGAATTAGAGGAAGCTTCTTTCATATTAGTTTGGAGATAATTTTTTTTCTTATTGTAATACCCCTAGACCAAAAGGATCATATACACTCTCATTTTTGTTTAATGGAAAAACAATTATATATACTAACAAATTCTTTTTAAATTTGTCTTCTAGGAATTTATTTTTTCAATTATATATTTTGGAGTTCCAGTAATATATAGTTTGATAATAATGAAATCCTTATTCTTTAATGGTGTCCCATTTATGGGTTTCTAATCACTCCAACTCTCCCCACCCCTTCTATCTATAGGTGGGATTTTGTGAAAGCAAGATTAAATCTAAATAAGTGGTTGGGGCATCATTTTCCAAACTTACAGTCCAAAAATGGCTTAGTCAGAGTATTTGGCATGTAGTTAATTGATTCTTGTATTGCATTTAGCCTTTCACTGATTAATTAATTAAGAGTATATATTGTACACTTTTAAATATATATATAGATATATATATATATATTTCCATTAAATAAGAAATTAAATTTATTTTCAAATAATGTGACATAATATATATTTATAGATTGATGAAAAACTAAATCTCCACCAAATTAAAGAATGTACGTACAATCGATATTTTGAAATAAATGAAGAAGATCAAATTCTTAATCATACTAAAGGTATATAATCGAATCCTCACTTTGTAACAGATACGACCTAATTCCTATGCTCTAGTGGTGAGCATGGAAAGCTTGACTCTGGCCGGGTATGGTGGCAATACTCGCTCAATGCTCATCCCAAATTGTCTCTTCCGCATGGGTGCAGCAGCAATTCTTTTAACAAACCGATCATCCGATCGCCATTGTTCAAAGTATCAACTAGTTCATGCTTTACGTACCCACAAAGGTGCTGATGATAGAGGTTACAATTGTGTCTTTCAAAAAGAAGACATAAATAATCGACTTGGCGTTGCACTCTCCAAAGACCTATTGCCAGTAGCTGGAGAAGGTCTTACAAACAACTTAACAACATTAGGGCCATTAGTCCTGCCCTTTTCTGAACAAATCCTATTTTTGGTGAATTTCATTAGGAGAAAGATTTTTAAAATGAAGATAAAACAATATGTTCCAGACTTTAAGTTGGCTTTTGAGCACTTTTGTATACACGCAGGAGGGAGGGCAGTGTTGGATGAGTTAGAGAAGAGTCTTGAACTTAGTGAGTGGCATATGGAACCCTCAAGGATGACTCTTTATAGGTTTGGAAACACTTCTAGTAGTTCCTTATGGTATGAATTGGCTTATACTGAGGCCAAGGGGAGAATCAAGAAAGGCGATAGAGCATGGCAAATTGCATTTGGGTCAGGGTTCAAGTGTAACAGTGTTGTGTGGCGAGCATTGCGAACCATTAATTCAGCAGATGAGAAGCATAATCCTTGGATAGATGAGATTGATAGCTTCCCTGTTCATGTGCCTGAAGTGGCACCAATTGATTGTTAGATGCCATCCTTAATTTAGTTAATTATAGGGAGAACATTATGCATTCATGCATGTTATTAATTTCTTTTAAGTCTAGAGACAACTTTTTCCGCAATTTATTTCACAACTTGTTGAGATGTTAAGTTGTAAATAGTGCAATATCAATTTTATTTGGATATATCTAAGTAAATAAGAGATTGGTATGCTCGTTGTTAGGTTCTAAAAGTTTAGAACAATTGGCAAACTGTAAACCTAAATTTGTCTAGATATAGATTCCTAAGTCTATAGGTTTGATTAGACAATGCTCAAAGTGCTACAAGTTTGAATACAAGAATAAGCAAACTGTAAGTTCAAAAATTCGAAATATGCCAAGTTCAACCAATTGAGAGAACAAGTTCGGCTAATCGAGACACGAGTTCTACAAAATTTAATTAAATTTCATCAGTCTATTAAGTCCATTAAGTGATTAGGATTTCATATCTATTTCACATAATATTTAAAAGAAGCTCTAAAGCACGTTTTGTTTTGACTTTGGAGGTGCTCTTATGAGATCTAAAGGATATTGTGTCTTCTCCTTTCAAAGTCACTACCGAAAATCATTCTAATACCATTGAACTGGTAAATCTGAAGTTACTACAACAAAATCATACATAGCTAATGATTTAAACCTTTAAAGGTGGTCTTAGAGTCACAAATTGGAGAGTTTGTGTTGCTAAACCTTTAAATGAGATCTCAAAGTCACAAGTGTGAGAGTTTGTGTTCAGCAAATTCAAGATAGAAGAGTCCGTAGAGTCGGAGCTGCACGTAGTCATGTTAGTAAGATCTACATGAGGTAGCTTTAGATTTAGGATTTAAATCTATTGTAATCTTTCATTCTATCATAATGGATTTGATCAATGTTATTGATACCATTCCGTTCCGGCCAGAATGGCCGGAATTTTTCGTACTAGTATGCAAACCAGTACCAGAATACTTCACATTCCATCTCAGGTCAGATTTCGGGCCATTTCGAGCCATTTTGGTCATTCCAACAAATTCCAGCCAAGATGTAAATTCTAGCCGGTACAGGATTTAGCCTGTCATTAAAAAAAAAAAAAAAAAAAAAAAAAATAGAGTATAAGTCCAAACGATGCCGGCCCGCCATTTGCCTGAATGAACCCAGCATCCCAGCCCACTTCTTCATCTTCTTCTTCTTCTTTATCTTCTACTTCTCCGTTTTGTATTCACTGGTCAGCGGGACTGGTCTTCTGCTCTTTTATTTTCTACTGTCTTGTGCTTGCATGTTCTGGACCTTCTGGTGTCTTTTAGAGTCTTTTATTGATTTCAAATTTCACTTTGCCGAGGCCATCACATGAGTGACTTTGGAAATGACAAAAAAAAGTTAAAAAACTCAAAAGCAAATGTCAAAGGTATTATTTTTACTTTCTTTATTGCGTACAATGGTTTATAACATTATATTAATATTAATGTATTTTTAAAAAAATATTATTATTAGAAAAATATTATATTTATAACATTTCTACAATACTTATACAACAAATTATAAATAATAGGTTGTATATGTGTGCTCATATACATATATATATATATATATATATTTTTTTAGGAATCCCAATACACCTTGAAACGGTACACCGAAATAGGCCAGTACCGAAATATTCCGTTCCACTGGACAAACCGAAACAGGGTCGGAAACGGAATTAATAACAATGGATTTGATTACCTTAAGAATAGTTAGATTAAATCCTCCCTAAATTTTTACCTTAAAACGGTTGGTTTCATTGGTTTTCCTAAGTCATCATATTACTATCTTCTTTACTTTTCCGCACTAAATAATATGTTTGCATGTATTTAACCTAGATCTCAAGATTAACCTTAGTAAATACTTGGCTAATTCATTAGATTAAACTAATCTGTTTTTCAGATGGTCTAAACAAACAAACACTCATAAGTACATAGAAAACCTAGGACCCTTGAACTCAACTACCTTCGTTTAAGGTTAACTTGAAAGGACAGGGTGGCGGAGAAACAATTGAGGAGTGTTTTTGTTGGGTAGGGGTTAGGGCTGGGGTGGGGGAGAACCAATTAATACAAATGTACAATGTACACGGAATTAATACAAGTAAAATCACAATGGGACAAATAGTTATTATTATTTTTTATAATTGTACTGTTAGCGATCCCGATTTGGATATGTCAAACAAGTCATTGTACTGCTACAATACAAGTCTAACACGTCTAACAATTATTTGGACTTAAATTAAAGCAAAAATTTAAACAAAAAAAATTTAATTTTAAATCTATCTATTTATGTATTGTAAAACAATTTATGATATGATATGATATGTGCATATGTATCACACAATTCATGAGCATGTTCGACACGCATTTAAGATACATTGCGGATTTAATTACAAAAGGGAATGTCATAAGAAAAAATAGATCAGTGAAGACAAGATAAACTAATTCCGCTTTATATAATCATTTTTATTATATTAACTATTGATAAAATATTACTTATCTCAAAATTTTAAACTAATAAAAAAATTGTATATTGTGTTAGCATAACTCATGTCTGTATCCTTAATTCTAGCATGACCATATTCATAAACTAAAATGAATCAATCAAGATAATTTATTTATTTATTTATTTATATAGCATTAATAAAAAAGAAGTAAGGTAATTATATAATCATCTATTACCTTATTCATAGTATAGAAAAGAATTCACAAATTTAAAAGTAAAGCATCTAGTGTGTTGTCCAAATTTTGTTAGAAAAAATAAAAACGTATGTACACATTATTTTATTGGATTCAATCAAGTAGCGCAATTATTTTGTGTTAAAAATAAGTTTAACAACTTATTTGACTTAAATCAAAGCACAAACTTTTTAACAAAAAATATATTTTAAACCCACTTGTTACTGTAAATACATACATACAATTGTAGAATATGAAACACGGAGGGACGGACTACATTGAGCTCACCATCATCGCACCATAGCTTCTTCAGTTCTTCTGTCCCTCACTATTCTCTCTTTCTTTCGGTGTTTTATAGCCTGGCTTCTACACAAAGATGGCTTTCAGTCTTTCACCTTTTTACCTACCGAGTTATTTCTTCGTAAATTTCATTAGGCTTTCTTTTCTATTTTAACCACAGTTATTTGATGGGCAGAAAAACAAACGTGGTTTGTCTGCCACTCTTTTACTCTTATTTTTTTTATTTTTTACTCATTTACTATTCTATTCTCTAGTTTCTATAATGAGATAAAGATTTTTGAATATTTAAAGCTTGTGTTTTTTAATTTTTCATTGGGTAGTGAATGGACTAAATTCGAATCACACGATTCATAAGAATGTTTGACACATATCTAAGATACAATATTTTGTTTCATTTGATAGGAAATGTATCGTACCATCATGATATTGACATCTATAAATATGCCTATCAAGTCTCAATAATAATGGTATTAGTGAGATTAAACTATCAATGGTATTGTTTTCAAAAAAAAACTATCAATGGTATTGATGAGTCATTTTCCATTGGCTAGATCTAATACATTAATGAAAGAGACAATGTTTTATGGAACCGCATGCGGAAAATTAAATACCCAAGAGATGAATTATTAGTATCAAGTTGGCAACCAGAAAAGTTTAATTTTGAAACGGAAAGGACATAATTGAACATTATCTTCTATCTAGGTCAAGATAATGAAGGTGAGATAGAGATAGATATAGTTCCTTCCTGACTTGGCTATTATTTGTTAATAAAAAATGCTAACAAGTGCCCTTAAGACATTAGTTAATAAAAGTAATTCCAGTCCCCCTCTCACCAACTTAAAAAAAAAAAAATTATATATCAAATTTCATAAGATAAAACGGATCAATCAAGACAAAGATAAACTAATTCCACTTTATATACTCATTTATATTATATTTAATCATCATTGATAAAATATTACTTATTTCAAAAATTTAAACTAATAATAATAAATTGTATTTTGTGTTAGCATATCTGATATCTTATATTTGTATCCCTAATTCTAGCATGACCATATTCATAAATTAAAGTGAATCAATCAAAGATAAATAAACTTAAAAAACTGTATTCAATTTGTCAAAGAAATTGGTTTACGACTCTACATGAAGTTCTGTTTGAGGGAGATTATTAAGTCTTGATTCAGTGCTTGCAGGGTGAGGAATTCTGTTAAGCTTCCTTTGATCATGTTATTTAAGATATCCAGGTATTGGCTAATGATTTTCGGTATGTTGAATTTTCCCAAAGATGCAGTAGTACATGCTCTAACTAAGAAGGCTATAATTCTTGATGAGTTGCAGGTGATCACCTGAGATATTGTTCCTATTGTAACCTGAGATATTTCCTAAGTTTTGAATAAATTTTTTGGCCTGATCCTCAAGAAAAAGAATCTTGATTGAGTTAAAAAATAAAGGAGAAACAATTGATTTGATTCTCAATCTAGGATATCCTTATCTCCCCTATGTCAAGTATATGGCTCATATTATCAGGCCTCCTTACTGTACAAAAAAAAAATGCAAAGTTTTAATCTCTTTTTCTTCTTTCTGTCAATTTGTTCTCAGCCTATTAAAGCATGCATGTTACTAAATAAATCAAATTACATGCATAACATTCACGTTCAATAAAATCAAAAGTGTAATATGGCATATGAGCCAAAATAATAATTTCATTACCATCATATTTAGCATCTTAATTTAGCTTCTTGATCTTATAAAAATAATAAAAAAATAATTTTATTGTCAAATGTGTATTCCAAATTTCGTAAGAGGAAAAAAAAACTCATGTGCATATATATTATTTTATTAGACTTAATCAAAGTAGCCCAATAATCTTGTATTTAAAACAAATCTAACAATTTTTTGAACTTAAATCAAAGCACAAATTTTAACAAAAACACCCTTTTAAACTCACTTGTTTATCTATCGTACAATATGTACAATTTTACAATACAATATATACTTTTGTATTACATGATTTATAAGCATATTTGATACATATTTACTATACAATACCTTTTTCATTTAATACGATATATATTGTATCACCACCATACTGACATCTATGAATATGCATATTGTGGGGATAAAAACCAAAACTTGTATACTGGGCCTTAGGCCCTGTTTGTGGATATGCCCGAGGAAGAATAAATAATCATCAGGAAAAGCCTCGGAATAGAGAACCATGCAAGGAGAGGATGAAGGAATACAATCCGAGGAGGTAGTCCTCCTCGGACCTGATGAATGTCGGTCCAGCAAGCGTTAGGGTGATTTAAAGTGACCCTCCAAGAAGTTTCAACGAGAAGGACGAGTTTCAAGCACTCACGAAGGTGATGATAATACGGAAATATCTCAAAGAAAAGCTACTACCACCGCCACTCATATAACAAAAGAAGATTCTTAATGGGACATGTACTCAAGTGAAGGTTTAGATGGGTAACAAGTGTATGATCAGGATGACCTAAAATGATCTATATAATGTAAAAGATCTCTCATGAGTGGGGGATCAGAAGAAATAGAAAAAAAGAATTACTGTAGCACTAAGAGCTGTAAAAACATTCATAACTATTGTTTTAATTCATATTCTATCTCTTCGGACAGCCATTTCGTTAAGCTTTACATGTAGTTTACTCTTATTTATCGTTGAAATATATACTAGCCATTAGTATAAATCATTAAAACCTAGCTCTTTAGCCCACTCTCTACAAATTCATTGTATTGGGTTTACCAAGCTATCGTCCAAACAAGTTTTTAGGCCTGGACCAACAATTTGTGACCCTACAATTGGCATCGTCTATGGGGAGGGCTTAAGTGATAGTGAGTATAATGGCTAACTATGGCTGAACTGAGTCCACACCAAGCGGAATCAAGGAGCTCTAAGCGCAGTGACCCCTTCCTCAATCTTGAGCGGAGAGGTGATCGTGAAGGAAGTGTCCACACCACACACACTGACCGGAGTCAACCTTGAAGGGAGAACCATATCTCCCATGCAAATAACAACAAGAACATGCAGCAAGAGATTGATCGGTTAAAAAGAGAGTTACGCCATGCAAAGAGGAGAAAAACTTCTAAGGATTCGAACCTTTTCTCTGACGACGAAAGAGACACTGATTATAGGCAGAGGTCTCAAACCCTACCCAACGAATCCTTTACCTATGAAGAAGAGCATCATCGTCAACGGCAGGTGCGAAGCCCCTCACTTCGAGACGTAAGACATGACGCTATGAGTAGGGCCCTGGAATAAATCTCCAGGTCGCCTTTCACACGCAACATCGAAGATGCAAGACTCCCTCAACGCTTTCAGAAGCTGACGTTCACCATCTATAACGGCCGAACAAACCCTGTGGAACACGTGAGTCATTTCAACCAAAGGATGGCTATTCATTCCAAAGATGAAGCCCTGATGTGCAAAGTTTTCCCATCCAACTTAGGACCAGTTGCTATAAGATGGTTCAACAACCTGAGAGCGGACTCTATAAGTTCTTTCCAAGAGCTCACTCAGACGTTCAGTTCCCGTTTTGTCACGTGTCGCAAGGTTCTTTAGTCATTGGCCTCCCTACTGTCCGTAAGCATGCAAGATGGTGAAACTTTGAAATTATATTCAGATAAGTACTGGGAGATGTTCAACGAGATGGAGGATGATTTTGACGAAGTAGCCATCAGCTCCTTTAAGCTCGACCTCCCAATTGAACACTACCTGAGGAAGTCTCTAACGGGCAAGCCTATTACCAGTGTACGCCAGCTGATGGACAGGATTGATAAGTATAAAAGAGTCGAGGAAAACCAGCAGCAGGGTAAGGGAAAGGATAAGGTTATCCCTCAAGAGATGAGAGATTTCAGGTCGGATCGGCATGGCAACAACAGGCCGCGAAGAGATTTAGCTGGGCAATAAGGGTCGACAAATCTTCAGACAATTAACGCCATGTTCCGAGAACCGGTGCATCAAGTCCTGGAGAAGATTAAGAATGAGCCCTTCTTCAAAAGACCAAACAAAATGGTGGG
Source organism: Quercus gilva (assembly GCA_023621385.1). Taxonomy (NCBI): domain Eukaryota; kingdom Viridiplantae; phylum Streptophyta; class Magnoliopsida; order Fagales; family Fagaceae; genus Quercus; species Quercus gilva. The sequence continues at coordinate 12,308,925 of CM042480.1, forward strand.
AAACCCTAAAAGGCGCAACCACAACCTCTATTGCCAATATCACCAGGATCACGGACATACCACGAAGGATTGCAGGAGTCTGTGGGACCACCTGGACCAACTCATCAGTGAGGGCAAGCTAAAATAATTCTTGCATCATACTCATGGTCAGGGGAGCCAGGCAAATGTAGGATCCCGGAAAGATGATTCCTCAAGACCCCCCTTGGGCACGATAAATGTTATCTTTGCCACACCAAGAAGAACTTGGTCTTGCCTGTTCAGAATACTATCCGTTGCTAGGTTGCCCTCCAAAGATGTTAACAAAGAGCCGAATAGGGCTAGAATGGAAATTCAACCAGTATTAGGCTTCTCGGACGAAGACAAATTTGGAACTATCCAACCCCATGATGATGCTTTGGTGATCACCCTCAGGATAGGTGGGTATGATGTGAAGAGAGTGACGGTGGACTAAGGCAATGGTGCTGAAATAATGTACCCGAACCTTTATAAAGGACTAAACTTAACACCCGATGACCTAACACCCTACAGCACTCCCTTGGTAAGCTTCGATGGGAAGGTGGTCATCCCGAAAAGCCAAATCAGGCTGCCCATGCAAACTGGCCCGGAAGTGGTGGAGGTAGATTTTATCGTGGTGGACACGTACTCGCCCTACACCATAATCGTGGCCAGGCCTTGACTTCATACACTAGGGGTTGTTTCTTCCACTCTTCACCAGAATGTTAAATACCCGTCTGGAGGATAGGTTAACGAGATTTTGGGAGACCAATCGGTGGCCAAGCAATGTTTGGTGGCCGCGATCCGGCATAAACCTGAAGTCGAGTCCTTGGCCCATAATGAAAGGACTTATAGCAGTTAAAATCCTCGGTGTTGAATACCGAAGACTTGGGCGAGGGAGCAGAATGTGAAGGATTAACAAAGGTCATTATTGGTGATGATCTGAAAATGTTCTTTCAAGCCAGATCCCTGTTGTCTTCTCAAGAGAAGGAAGAGCTAATAGAATTCCTTAGAAAAAACATTGACGTATTTGCATGGGACTCCATTGAGGCCCCAAGAGTGAGTCTAGAGTTCATTTGTCATCACCTAAACGTTAACCCGGCCATCATTCCTAAAAAGCAACTGCTCCGACGCCTATCTAGGGAACACGCAGACATCGTCAGAGAAGAGGTGATGAAACTCAAATGAGCTGAAGCGATTAAGGAAGTATTTTATCATGAATGGTTGGCTAACACTGTAGTGGTGAAGAAGAAGAATGGAAAATGGTGAGTGTGTGTGGACTTCACAGATTTGAATAAAGCCTGTCCAAAAGATCCTTTCCCTATGCCCAAAATTGATCAGCTGGTTGATGCTACCGTTAGCCACCCTCGGATGAGTTTCCTAGATGCTTTTCAAAGGTATCATCAAATACCATTGGCTTTGGATGATCAGAAAAAGACTGCTTTTGTCACTCCCATTAGGAATTACCATTACAAGGTGATGCCATTTGGTCTAAAGAACGCAGGAGCTACCTACCAAAGGATGATGACGAGGATGTTTGAGCCTCAGTTGGGTAAGAGCATGGAAGTTTATATTGAAGATATGGTGGTGAAAAGCAAGGTCATATCTGAGCATATTGGGGATCTCAGAGACGTTTTTAAAGTCCTCAGAAAATACAAGTTGCATTTAAACGCTTCCAAGTGCTCATTTAACGTGAGATCGGGCAAGTTTCTGGGCTACATGGTCACCCATAGGGGAATTGAGGTAAATTTCAACCAGATCAAAGCAATCAACAACTTACAACCTCCTCGGAATCCCAAGGAAGTTCAGAAATTGACCGGAATGACTGCGGCCTTAAATCATTTCATTTCCAGATCAGCAGATAGATGCCGACCATTCTTCCAGCTGTTGAATAAGTGGAAGGGGTTTGAATGGACCGAAGAGTATGCTTCGACCTTCTAGCAATTTAAAGACTACCTCTCTCGGCCTCCCATTATGTCTAGTCCTGAAAAGGATGAAGTTTTTTTTGCCTACATCGCCATGGCCCTCCATGTTGTGAGTTTGGTGTTGATACGAGTCGATAATGGCATACAACGGCCAGTTTATTACATGAGCAAGCCACTGCATGAGGCCGAGGTGCAGTATCTACCTTTGAAAAAGGCCATCCTGGCCGTGGTGCACAATACCAAAAAATTACCCTAGTATTTCCAAGCACATACGATCGTTGTTCTCACACAACTCCCACTTAAACCTATACTTAGGAATGCCGACTACACGGGGAGGATCGCCAAATGGGGCAAGATTCTAGGGACTTTTGATATTAAATATATGCCCCGCACCTCGGTCAAGGGCCAAGTTCTGACAGACCTGGTGGCTGAATTCACAGAGCCCTCGCTAGAAGAAGTAACAGCAACACCGAACGTGGTGGAAAATCGATTGGCTTGATCTCCCAGCAAGGTCCTCCATCCTAAGAAGTATACGTCGATGGTGCGACAAATCATAAGGGCTCCGACGTGGGGTTAGTGCTTATATCCTCCGAAAAGGTCACCATTGAAAAATCATTGAGGTTGGATTTTGCGGCAACAAATAACGAGGCGGAATATGAGGCTTTACTAGTGGGGATGGTTATGGTCAAAAAAATGGGGGGAAATGTAATAGATATGTTCTCGAATTCAAGGTTGGTGGTCAGCCAAGTGAGGGGAGAATTCGAAGCAAAGAATGAAAGAATGCATGGATACTTGAGGCAGGTCAGACACCTACAATTAGAGTTCGAATCTTTTAGTTTATCGCATATCCCCAGAAGCAGCAACGCTCACGCTGACTCCCTAGCCACTTTGGCAACTTCCTTTGCTCAAGACCTTCCTCGAGTTATCCTTGTAGAATATTTGTGCGGACATAGAGAGTCATAAGAAGGAACAGTCCAGGTTCACCAAGTGAGATCCGGGCCCAGTTGGATGGACCTGATGGTGCTGTTCTTGCAAAAAGACACTCTACCTAAAGAAAGGTCTGAAGCTGACAAGATGCGAAGGAAGGCTGCCTATTTTTGGCTGTCCAAGGACCAAAAACTATACAAACGCTCCTTCTCAAGACCATATCTATTATGCGTGCATCCTGAAGCAACTGAAGTGATCCTCGAAGAGCTACACGAGAGAATTTGCGGAAGCCATACAGGGGGGAGGCCCTTGGCGCATAGAGCCATCACCCAAGGCTATTGGTGGCCTAATATGCAGAGAGAAGCCCAGGAGTATGTGAAAAAATGTGATTAGTGCCAACGATTCACCCTAAATATACATCAATCAGGAGGAGTCCTCAATCCACTGTCCAGCCCATGGCCCTTCGCCCAGTGGGGCTTGGACATTATGGGCCCTTTTCCCACAGCAGTAAGAAATAAAAGATATTTGCTGATCGGCACGGACTACTTCACCAAATGGGTCGAAGCCGAGCCCCTGGCAAATATCAGAGACGTAGATGCCAAGAGATTCGTGTGGAAAAATATTGTTACTCGGTTTGGAGTCCCTCATACCCTCATCTCGGATAACGGCCTTCAGTTTGATAGCAAGGCGTTTAGACGATACTACTATGAGCTGGGAATCATAAACAGATATTCTACTCCTGCCTACCCCCAAAGGAATGGACAAGCAGAGGCTGTTAACAAGGTCATCGTCAACAGACTAAAAAAGCGACTAGACGACACAAAGGGAAAATAGGTGGAAGAATTGTCACATGTCCTTTGGATGTATCGAACCATTCCTCACAGGTCTACTGAGAAAACTGCATTCTCAATGACTTATGGCGCTGAGGCTGTCATTCCTTTAGAAACTGGTCTCCCAACCTTAAGAACTAGCTCATTTGATCGAAGCGTGAATAATGATTTGCTGGAGAAAAGCTTAGACCTGATTGAAGAAATGATGGAGAATGCAATGGTCCAATTGACATACTATCAACACAAGCTTAAACGGGGCTATGACGCCAACGTGAAGTTAAGACCATTGCCTCCCGATGATTTAGTACTGAGAAAAGTTTTGGGCATTGCAAAGAACCCAGCATGGGGAAAATTATGACCTAACTGTGAAGGGCCATACCGCATTACCGCAAGGGCTGGCATTGAGGCCTATTTTCTAGAAGACTTGGATGAGCATGTGATACCACGACCATGGAATGTAAATAACCTGAGAATGTATTATTATTAATCGATATATATACATTTTAGGTATAAAGCCTTTATACCACTCCACGACATTTTTCCTAAGTGTTTAGACTTTAACTCAATCATGACTGTAGTCTTCGGACCAGATGATATGAGTTAGTTAACACCACGACATTTTTTCTAAGTGTTTAAACTTCAACTCAATCATACCTATAGTCCTCAGACCAGATGATATGAGTTAGTTAACACTCCATGACATTTTTTCCAAATGTTTAAACTTCAACTCAATCATGCCTGTAGTCCTTCGACCAGATGATATGAGTTAATTAACACTCCACGACATTTTTCCTAAGTATTTAAACTTCAACTCAATCATGCTTGTAGTCCTCGAACCAGATGATATAAGTTAGTTAACACTCCACGCCATTTTTCCGAAGTGTTTAAACTTCAACTCAATCATGTCTGTAGTCCTCAGACCATATGATATAAGTTAGTTAACAATCCGCGACATTTTTCCTAAAGTATTTGAACTTCAACTTAATCATGCCTGCAATCCTCGGGCCAGATGATATGAGTTAGTTACCACTCCATGACATCTTTCCTAAGTGTTCAAACTTAAACTCAATTATGCTTGTAATCCTCGAACCAGATGATATGAGTTAGCTAAAATACTTAATTATTTACTTAAGTGTCAGAGAACACAAAAGGTACGTCTATTTTTCACTGTTTACTAAGTCCATTACTGATTATTATATACAACCTAATTTTTACCAATATTCAATTAAGTTATCTGCGTCATTAGCAAGGTGTTATTGTTGATTCTGCTCAAGTTAAAATGACAACATATCTGCAAAAACAATAAACCTTATGGTGTGTACAGCGAAGATATAGAAAATAAAAGAAAGATATGTTCATTGATAGGAAAGAGAACATTTTACATTCACTTGAAAAAAAAAAAAAAAAAAAAAAAAAAAAAAAAAAAACATTTAGGGCTTCGCTTAAGAGCCAAAAGGGTCAACCACGTCCTGATTTTCCTTTTTGTCATCGGCTCCCTGTCCCTGGCCACCGGCTTGGGTCGGCTCCTTAGAAACTTCCAGGGGGGCAAGGGGGCTTGGTCCACCGATGCCTTCTCGGAAGCCTCTAGAGCCTGCTCGAAATGAAGGGAGCTAGGACTTGGGAGCTCGCGAATATCAGGGTCGTAATAGATGCTCTCAGGTCGCCTCAAGTCAGAATCTACAAGAACGCCTGCAGCATCAAGGGCTTTACCCCAAGACACACCACAGAATTCCCTGCATACCACAAAGAGTTCCTCTGTAAGTCTGACTTGAGTCTCCTCTACCCCAAGCTTGTATGCTGCCTGCTTCTCAGCCTCGGCTGCCTCTTTAGCCAATTAGGCATCCAGCTTGACTCTTTGAAACTCAGCGCGAAGATCCTTCACAAATTGTCTCTCGGTAGCAAGGTTGATTTCAGTTAAATGCAACTGCTTACGCTAGTCTTCGGCCTGCCTCTCCACAGTCTTGAGGCTCGCATCAACACTATCCCTCTGTCAGATAGCCTCTTTCAACTCCTCAAAAAGCTTAGCATGTTCCTCCTTGAGGCTACCCAAGGCTCTCTCTGCCTCGGACCGATTATGGGCCTCCGTTTTGGCCTCATTGCGGGCATCCCTATTCCACTCTTCGACCACGTAAACTTGTTGGGTAATCTACATAGCAAAAAGAAAAATTAGTGTAAAACAAAGAAGAAAGATAAGTAAAAATGATCAACGTCTTACTTGGAGAAGTTGAGCGAATCACTTACCATGGTCAGGTCCCTTTTAAGGGATAGGAAGAGTTCTTGTTGATTAAAGCGCCTGTAAGCCTCCATATCTCTTGGTAGGAGAAGTGGTTGCTCTAAGACCTCAGCAATAAGACCTGCCTTCCCCCCTTGGTAATTCCTAACTAAAGTATCTCAAGGGAGGGGAACACCGTCCAGCTCCAGTTTATGGGACCAGGTGCGTGGCGGTCAGCACACTTCAACTGTGAAAAGTTCATCTCGGCTCTCCACAGAAGAGGACTTTCTGCCTCATTGGTCTTTGATTACTTTCTGTTACTTGTTCCCCTTCGAAGGTCCAACCTCACCTTCTTCAACGGCTTCATGCGTCCTTTTCTTCCTCAGCTCTGGGATTGGCTTTAACCTAGGGTCAGCAGGAGGCTGAAGTGGAGGAAGATTTGCTAAAGGTGTGGACTTTTTGGCTTCTGTAGGGGTGGGTGCTGTGCTCCTCCCCTTTAGGAGTTCCCTTAAACTCTTGTCGTCTGCTTTTAAAGCCATCTTTTCTGCCTCTTCGTCTGAGGAGTCCTCCAAACAAGTAATTACCAATGCGGGGGCCTGAACACTTGAATGTCTATCCTATTCTTCTTTTTCAGCCTCCGATATTACAATTGCTCCTACCCCCTGTATTTCCTTTTCTTCAAATTGGAATTTGTCAATTTCCTCTTCAAGCAAAGGACTAGAAGAGGCAACACCTTCTTCGACTGCTGCTACTCCGAAGGAAACTTGTTGAATTGGGGGGACGACCAAAGGAGCACCCACTAGGATCGAAAATGGAACAGGTGGAAGATCGTTTGATGCCAAGAAATTGGGCCGAGACACGTCAATCCGATGTATCCAAGGATCACCTAATCTTATGGCGTTGCCAGCGTCCAGGAACGCATCCGAGATGGGCTTAAAATCCAATATTAAGTGTATAGCCCGTAATTGCCTATCTGCACTAACAAAGATCTCAGATCTCAACAGGTAATTGAGGGCCTGAACGTTGGTCAAACTCAGTTTGGGGGCTACGTGTCTTCTATCTGCAAACACAACCAAAAGAAAAATCGGTTAGACAATTAAAAGCCATAATCTTAAAAGACTGAAAAGAAAGGAAACAAGATAAGGTTGGGGGATCGATCTCAAGTCTATCGCTAGGGAGCCTAATTATAAGGTATCCCACCTGGCTTTCCCACTCGGACGAGACAGTGAACGCCATTGTGCCACACTCCTGAAACTATAAGATAATCATCTTTCATGCCCTTATTTGACTTGGGTAGGCATGAAATCATCCTTACCACGTTCAAGTGGGATTTAAGATAGTACCCAACGGTTTTTTGGGAATGGCACGCGTACATGTGCACCAAATCGTGCCATGTGAGCCGCAGACCCAGGTGCTCATTGAGAGCATCAATACTACCCAAAACTCTGAATAGGTTGGGTGCGCATTGGTGGGGGCATAACCTATGGTCAAAGAGGTAATCTCTAGTCACGGTACCTATTGGGAGAGTCATTGCCCCCCTCTATAAAGGCTATCATGGGGATAACAACCTCTCCCACCTCTCGGTCAGTTCCTATTCGTTCTGTGGGACAGTAACGTAAATCGACCCCCTGGGATATATGATATATTTTCTTAAGAGCCTCTATCTTGGCAGGAAAGTCCACTAAGTGAGCAAACCTACCCATCTTTTACAGACTAAAGGGGAACAACTAAAATCAACAAGTGAAGAAATGAAAATTCGCAGGCTCAGAAGACTGGCCGAGGAGAAAGGAAGGGTTCAAGTAAATTGAAACTTACACGAACTAAGGTGTGTTACGACCCCTGAAATTTTTAGAGAAAAATCGTGAAGATTACTTGAAAAACGACTAAAGGAGGCCTAGTAACTCAATGCTTTGTGTATTAAAATGCTGAAGATCACTGGAATGCTTAAGAATTTGCAAAGTAAATGAAAGATGATTTCCCCCAAGACTTTATATAGAAGGCGAAAAGTGGGTAGGAGTTATCCTACCCAAACCTTGAGGAAAAATACCAGCCGTCGGATTAATTCGTCACCGTTAGATGCAAAAGGCAAATCGCCGCCTGGAGCAATTAATGGCGCTTCGTGAATTCCAAAATGTCAGCAACAATAATGAAGCGCCTAAAACTATGCTCCCACACGCGCGAACTCAAGTACTTTTACATCTCTAACCCCTATCTCTAAAGCAAATCAAAATCCCATTTTTTCTCTTCAGATGCGAGGGAAAAATTAAAATTTTGAGGGACTATTGTGGAGGTAAAAGCCCAAACCTCTACACTGGGCCTTGGGCCCTGTTCGTGGATACGCCCAAGGAAGAATAAATAATCAGGAGAAGCCACAGAATAGAGAATCATGCAAGGAGAGGATGAAGGAATACAGTCCGAGGAGGTAGTCCTCCTCGGACTTGATGAATGTTAGTCCAGCAAGCGTTGAGGTGATTTAAGGTGACCCTCCAGGAAGTTTCGACGAGAAGGACGAGCTTCAAGCACTCACAAAGGTGATGATAATACAAAAATATCTCAAAGAAAAGCTACTATCACCACATTAAATGCACTATAGCAACTTTTCTGGCCGCATTTGTGGGGAGAAGACTCCTGAATAGTGTAGTTTTCAGCTACCGCCACTCATATAACAAAAGAAGATGCTTGATGGGACATGTACTCAAGTGAGGGTTTAGATGGGTAACAAATGTATGATCAGGATGACATGAAATTACCTATATAATGTAAAAGATTTCTCATGAGTGAGGGATCAGAAGAAATAGAAAGAAAAAGGAAAGAAAGAATTACTGTAGCACTAAGAGTTGTATGAATGTTCATAACTATTGTTTTGATTCATATTCTATCTCCTCGGACAACTATTTCATTAAGCTTTACGTGCAGTTTACTTTTGTTTATCGTTGAAATATTTACTAGCCGTTAGTGTAAATTATTAAAACATAGTTCTTTAGCCACTTTTTACAAATTCATTATATTGGATTTACCAAGCCATGGTCCAAACAAATTTTTTAGCATGGGCCAACAATTTGTGACCCTACACCTATCAAGTCTGAAGTTCAAATAAATAATAATTGTACTACTGAGATTAAACTACCAATTGGATAATATAGAAACTAGAAATTTTATGGTAAAGATCGATTACGGGGGAGATGTAAAAGTCCAAAGAGTCCAAGTATTTCACCGAAAGTGGGACATATTTAATTCCATGCTGACTTATTTATTATTTATTAATAAAGGTCACCAACCCCTGCCCTCCCTTCTGCCCTCTCACCAATTAAAAACTAAAAACAAAAAATAACTAATCCTAGCTAACTATATATATCAGAAGTCATGTTAATGAGTGTCCTTAATAATTCATTTTAGAAAAAATTTGATACCATTTTTATGGAAAATGAAAAAAGTTGACAAAATATTAATTACTATTTTTTCATTTCTTATAAAAACTTTCTTTAAATAGATTATTAATCAATGCTCTAAGAGCACTCGTTAGCATTTCTCATATATTATTCTTAATCAACAACGTATTTATTGAAAATCATAACTCATAAGATAAAGTGAATTAATCAAGAAAAAATAAACTAATTCCATTTTTTTTACTCATTTATATTATATTAACCTTTGATGAAATATCACTTATTCTAAAAGTTTAAGCTAATAAATAAAACATTTATATTATGTAAACATATCCCAAATCTGTATCGCTAATTCTAGCATGACCATATAGCTCAATTAAGGAGAATCAATTTGTCCTTGATTTTAATCCCGACCAAGGATATCCTTAGCTCCCTAGATCAACTATATGACCTACATGTCCAGGCCTTTCGAAATGACAGCAAATACAAAGGTTAACAGTTTTTCTCTCTCTCTTCCCTTTGTCCCTTTGTTCTTAAATCATGTCACTATATTATGCATAGAATGGTCCCAACTGTAAAGATATATCCAGAAGTGAAGCGAGTGATGCCATGGTTTAGTGAAATATTGCAAAAACATCAATATTGTAGTAATAAATATCCGTCCAGCTCTTCCTATATACACCTATATCATTGATATTTTTTAAATCATAATGAGATTTTAATATATAGGTAGTAGTAATCAATGAGGATGGATAGTTGCTATCAATAAAAAATACAGTTGAAGAGTAGAAACCCCAGATAGTAGTCTCCATTTACTTCTGTACCATGCAATTGTAATTGTGCTGAGCAAAGAGTTATGGTGCAGTGCAATACATGGGTTATGGTTGGTGCAACTTATTGTCTCTCAATACATGTCATGCTAACGAGTGTCTTTAAGGCATTGATTAACAATTCATTTTAAAAAAATTTCTACACTACTTTTATAAAAAAAATTCAAAAAATTCAAAAAATCAAAACATTAATTACTTTTTTTCTTTTCCCATAAAAATTTTCTTTAAATGAATTATTAACCAATAGGGCCATTCTTAGCATTTCCCTTCAATTTTTTGCAGGCACGCGTGAGAGAAAGTCGGAATGAGTTATAGAAGTTGGGAAAGGAGATAATAAATTAGGTTTTTACAAGACTGGAATATGCGTCACTTGCACATTGGAGGTTTTTTTTTTTTTTTTTTTTTTTTGCTGAATAATACTTGCACATTGGAGTTGCTTGCGTTACTTGGAGACCATGCATGCACTTAATTTGCAGTTTGCAATTGGTTCGCTAAATAGAACTGGTCAGTGCTTCGAAAGTTATGGTAACATGTACCAATTTGACACAATTCACATGGTTTTGCTGGCATGTTTGGAACAAAACACCTAGGAAATAAATACTCTGCAGAGGATCATTGATAAGGTTTCAACTGTGTGCAAACGATGGATAGTGATTTTAAGCGAGGCAGGTCTATTGGTAGAAAATTTAATTCACCTGTACTATAAAGATTAAAGAGAAGAACCAAATTTTCTTGACCAATCAGACATTAAGAAAAACAAAATTGAGAAACAACCACACACAAAAGAGATTGGATTTGTATTCAATACAAATATTGAGACTTGTGGGTTCCAATTAGCTCAACTGGTAAAGTCTCTTATGGTTATATAAGAGATTTGGAGTTCAATCCCCGTCTACACCAAAAACTAATTAGTGTTTTGGTCTGATGATAAAGAGTTATCTTCAAAAACAAACGCCATAAATTGAAACTCTCTTAAAAAAAAAATATTGAGGCTTTAAAGCTTATAATTTAAGGGCGTAAGTGTGTAATAACTTCAATCCTATAGTCTCTAAAAGAACACATCAAATTTTGAATTATTAAAAAATAACCGATTAATCTTTATGATTTTAAATATGTTAAAAGTTTCAATTTAATAACTATGAAAAAAGTGTTAAAAAACCCTTGTTTCATTGGATTCATTGAATTTCATCCATACTTTAAAGATTAAAGACAAGAATTAAATTTTCTTGACTAACGTTAGACATAAAAGTTTAATGAAAGAAAAAATATTTTTAAGGCTTATAAATATAATTTAAGGGTTTAACAACTTAAATTATATAATTCGAAGAAAAAAAACACACATTAAACCTTGAGGTTTTAAAAGATAACCACTTGAATTCTATAATTTCAACAATAACAATAGTTTTTATGAATTGTCATATAACTTATGAATTGTCAATAGTACTCTAATGAATTGTCATATAACTTATGAATTGTCATTGTGAGATTAATTTTTTTCATTTTGTGGTTAATTTAATAACTATTAAAAAGTTGTGACAAATTTTCCTTTTGTACTTATAGTCATAGTACATGACCTATTTAAGGGTGTCTAATGACTTGTTTGTGCGTGTGTGTGTAAATATATATATATATATATATATTTAAGACTTGTTTAAATACCTTGGAAAATTATTTAATACAAGTAAATGATCATTTAATGGGATTGAGATTGGATCGGATCAAATACAAAAAATGTTTTTTTAATTAACTTTTTGAATTTTTAATCTAATAATTAATACTTTTTAAGTTTTTGTATTAACGATTAGATAAAGATAATATTAGACATAAAAGTGTAACCCAATAATATTAGACGTAAAAGTTTGAATAGTAACAAAAATAAAAGTTATTTTATAAAAAAAAATTATAAGTAATTATTAATAAATAAAAATATAATATTAATAATACACTTATATAAAACTAATAAAAATTTAATCTAATCAATATTTTGTAAACATATTTTAAAATAGTTTGTAAATATTATCAAAAAAATTAAATAAATTAATAGTATGTCAGAAATCTCTGTGAAGAGTCAGTAAATCTCTGTGAAAAGTCAGTAATAAATGACAGTTTATTTCTGATTTTTTTTGTTTGGGGTTAAAGTTCTTATGAATTGGACTTGAATAATAAATATCCAACCAGATTCAAGTACGCACGATGGGTGTCAGCTCTAAGTCATTGGGCTCTCGATAGCTACTAATCACTAGGATCCAGGCCACCGTAAAATGTTAATTACGACATTTGATATTTGAAGTACCTTCCCTGATATTTGAAGTACCTTCCCCATTAGGACTTGGGCCACTTTGAATATTAGGTATCCGTGAAAGCTAAAGGGAAAATTTATTGAGCCACTGACAGCTTTTTCAATTTTTAGTAAAAAATTTTTTGAAATAAATTGTTAATTTATATATTTTTTTTTGGGTAAACCATGAAAATATCATTAAACTTAGAGGTTAATAAGTCTATTACAGCAGCATATATTGACTTTATCAAAAGCTAATAACCTATCCACCACAAGCGGTGGGCACAAAAAAAACAGTAAAGGAAGACAGAGAAGTCGCTCCCAATTTTGTCAATGCATCAATGCATTGATTAGTTTCACGGTAGACATGAACAATCTGCTTATTGGGTATTTTCCCGAGCAGGTTCCTGCAATCAGTAATTTATAGCTAAAGAACATACATAAATTGTTAATTTAAGAACATACATTATGAAAGGCAGATGCTAACAGGTGCCGTAAGGCTCCCATTAAGATTATGGGGAATGGAACAAAAAGCCTGCTAGTGTAAGTAAACTAAGCAAACCACACCCAAAAAAAAAAGAAAAAAAAAAGGGACAAACATTACGTGACTATACTAAAATGAGCTTAATTTAATAAGAAATTATATATCTACAATATTTTTATAACAAATTTTAAGATGCAGGTTATTACTAGTTGTTATTGTTGAGACAAAAAAAATAATCTTAGTATTAGTTTCAAATTTAAACCAATAATAACTAACCACCTGTAATTTGTTGTAAAAATATTGTAAAATTGTTATAGATGTAGCATCTCTTTAATTTAATTCTCATTCTACCCCACAAATTCGACACAACGCTCCACCTTCTTCACTTTTTTCCTTCTTTTTCTTTTTTTTTTTCTTTGGTGAAATTTATTTCTTTAATGCCAAAGAGAAAATCTCTTCTGCCCGTCTTATGAGACCTATATCTTACAAATATGTCAATTTTACATGCGTGTGAGAGAAATAAAAGTAAGGCAAACTTTATATAATTTTTTTTTCTAAAATTTTAAGTATTTTTTTTTTCTAGATCATATATACATATTGTAGGGTCAATTTTTGTTGGGCCAAGTATAGACTTTGTAGATTCAGCCCAATGAGACCCTTGACAATGAATTTGTAGAGAGTGGGTTGAACAACTGAGTTAAAAATGGATTCAACAAGGGTCCAAACAGAAAAAACCAAGAACAATAAAGTCTTGACTAATATTTAGTAAGGATCTGCTTCCGTCCGAAGAGGATTCCAATTTCTTCCTCCCCTCCCCTGTAAGACCTATTTCCCTTATATATACACTTTTCTCCTCATCTTCACCGTACACTTGTTCTTCATCTAAGCGTCCACTTGAGTACTAATCACATCAGAAGTGTGCTTTAGCCTGCAGTGAGTGATAGTGGTTGAGGTTGCACTGTTCAGGTGTCTTCTCCACATAAATGTGGCCAGGAAAGCTGCTGCAGTGCATTGAATGCGGTGGTAGTAGCTTTATTTCTTAGATACTTTATGATCTTCTCGCACGTAGGCGCGTCCAGAACTCGCTTCTTACTGTGGAATCTTCAGTATATCTACTTGGTCAAGTTCTCATGAGACTCGGCGAGTGGAACCTCTTCGGATCAGACCTATTGTCTTCGGAGGGAGCATTCGTCCCCTTATAGTTGCATTTCCGCCTAGGTAGCAAAGAGCTGGCCACCTTAACGTCTTCGGGAAGAAAGTGATATCGAAATTGGGCCTCAGGCCCAACATACGATGCTGGGCTTGCCCACCCACACATATGTTCTGATCTTTTAGGAAGGTGTTTGGTAGACCTTAATTTAATTCTCATTCTACCCCACAAATTCGGCACAACACTCCACCTTCTTCACTTTTTTCCTTTTTTTTTCTTTTTTCTGTCTTTGGTGAAATTTATTTCTTTAATGCCGAAGAGAAAATCTCTTGCACCTATCTTATGAGACCTATATTTTACAAACATGTAAATTTTATGTGCGTGTGAGAGAAATAAAAGTAAGGCAAACTTCATTTATTTTTTTTCTAAAATTTTAAGTATTTTTATTTTCTATATCATATATACATATGTTCTAATCTTTTAAGAGGTGTTTGGTAGAGGAGTTTAAATAATATTGTTTAGATGTTTTTTATATACATGTGGTAAAAATTAAAAATTTAATTTTTAACGTACAGTTATAGAAGCGTGCATTAAATGTTAATACGTCATGTTAACGAGTATTTCTAAAGTAATGGTTAACAATCCATTTTAGAAAAGATTTGATACCACTTTTATAGGAAATGAAAAGAACTGTCAAAACATTAATTACTTTTTTTTTCTTTTCTTGTAAAAACTTTTTTTTAAATGGATTGTTAACCATTAACCTAAAGACATCTGTTAGTATTTCCCAATGTTTATTAAATAGTGTTGTGCAACACCATTAATAGAAAAAAAAAAAATTTTGGTATTAAGGGTTCATTTAGATACAACTTATTTTTGCTGAAACTGAAAACACTATAACAAAATATTTTTTAAATTTGTAAATAGTGTCATGGACTCGTGAACAGTGTATGGACAGTGCACTTTGTTTCCTGCACAGTAAATTCATATACATGAACAGTGCGGTTACTATTCATATGCGCTGAAAAAAAAAAAAAAAAAAAAAAAAAAAACGTGAGGAAACATGAATCCAAACACTCATTAAATGATATCATGTCAGCAGTATCAAAATCCAATAAATAAAATGCATTTCTACAAAAACAAAAAAAAAAAAACCATTAACAAATAGTAAAAAACAATGGGTAGTTATTTTTACATGCATGTCTCTAGTTTATTTAATTTTAATATGGAAAACAGGGTATCATTTGAAACAAAAATACTTTTTTGTTAACCTACCCCTTATAAAATAGGGTAACTTGATGCTCAGTCCTCTATAATTACTTTAGCTAAAGTACTTGCAAGGAATACCAGGTGTGCATTTATTTGAAATTGTATTTCTCATAAGCATTTGCCTTATGATAAAACCATTTCTTCCAAATTACCCCCCCCCCCCCCCACACACACACACACACACACAAAAAACCTTAATTTTTAATGTACATTTGCACTACTTCCTATAAAAGTAAGGGGGAAAGCGTGCATTAAGGATGCATTTAGATGACATGATTTGGGCATTTAGATTTAAATTTGGGTGATTAAAATTCAAACATCTTATATAGATAGTTTAAAAAATATCAAAGATTTGGAGTTGACAAATTCACTAAGTATTTTAAACTTTTAAAATGCTTGGATTTAAAATAATTTTAATTTGAAATCAAGACATTTCAAATCTATTAATTTAAAAACCAAATCAAAATTTAAGTCCAAGTTTCCAAACATAACCTAAATGTTTTTTAAATAAGTGTCATGCAACTCCCATTAACATAACCTCTTATGAAATACGGTGACATGATACTCAATCCTCTAATAATTAGTTTGGCTAAAGTACTTGCAAGGAATACTAGGTATAAGAAGCATTAGCCTTTTGATAAATCATTGCTTCCAAATTATCAACCGAAAAAAAAAAAAAACTATTATCTTCAAAAGTTTGTAGTTCAATTGATATCTTCCGGTAATTTTTTATCATCAATTATAGAATTACCAAAAAATAATAATTAATAATAAAACCAATTATTTTTCTTTTCATTAAATCATATGGTATTATAGTCCAATAATATATAGTAATCTTTTCTCTTTTTTTGACAAACAATAATATATAATAATCATTATAAAGTTGACACCATAAATTTCAAATCTTATCCTATTTAGGAGAGGGGGAAATATTTATTATTTATCTTTAGATAATATGCTGCACTATAAGGGTACTTCATTACTCGTCCACTAAATAGTATATCACTCATCCTATAATAGTGCATTTAAAAATTTTTTTTTTTTTTTAAATCCTCTATTGTCATTGTTGTCGAGGTATTTGGCAAATAATTATTAATGAAAAATAAGTTAAATTTTTGTAGTTTAAATAGAATTAATTATAGATTTTTAGGAATCCAGTCTTAAATTATTTTTTTTTTTCTCCAAAAGAAAATTTTCAGTTCTAACCACAAAATCATACAAAACAAATGCAGTGAATAAATTCATGAGCTCAATAACTTGTAATAAAACTTATCCTTGATATGGATATTAGTTAGTATCATATAGCGTCAACGAATGGGTGAGTTCATTAAAAATCAAAGAAAAAAAAAAGGCAAAAAGGAAAGCATTCATTCTCCTTCTATATCTTGCATCTATAGTATTTTTGCCCTAGCAGATCTCTCTCTCATTGATGAACATCAGGATTTCACTTTTTCTATCTCCAAAGAGAATCTAGATTTTCAACATCCAAATTTCAAAGTTTTTTATTATATTTTTTTACTAAAAGCAAATCAAGATGTTGAACATTTAAATCCCACTTCCTCTCTCTCACCTCTTCTCCAATTTCTATGCCTCGTCCTCTCAACCTCCATTGATTCCTGGAGTACCATCTAAAATTAAGCAGAATTGAAACAAACAATTCACATAAAGTGAATTCACACTCAATCCTAAAAATCATATCAACCCAAGACACACACATGTATACACAATCACACGAGCACAAATCAGAAAGAAGAAAAGATAAATATATAAATACATGATTTCACTAATAAATCAATTTCGAAACACTTATTTTGAAATATATATATATAGAGAGAGAGAGAGAGAGAGAGAGAGAGAGAGAGAGAGAGAGAGGAATCCAAATCTTGAACAACTAGATTTGCATTTTTTTTTTATTAAAAAAATAGTGGAATATTTGCTTTAGGTGAAAAAAATAATAACAATAAATCTAAATTCAGATATATTGAATACCCGGATTTGCTTTGGAGAGAATAAGTGGAATCAAGATGTTCATTTGGAGGAAAAAAATTAGAATAAGGATTTTTATCGCATCTATAATTTATTCCCTTCAAACCCTAAAATCTTAGTATCTATTTTTCCATTAACAATATAGTTTGACTTTCCCTTGCCGTCCATGAAAAATCGGTTCAATAAGTTGCAATTGAAAGGATTTCCTGCAATTTATACCATGAAAATTACTATGAATAAAAAGGTAGAAAGAAATATTTTTATATATTTGTAAGTTGTTATCCAGACAATAATCTTTGGTTTTACACTTAAAAAAAGGTATATTTAAAGTGAAAAAGAGTTATGTTATTGAAGCTGTATTTGGGATAATGTTTTTGTATATTACTAGCCTCATCAAACATGCTTTGTGCATGTGATAAGGTTTTTTTTTTTTTGGTCTAGTGTCATAATTTTCCTTTTTAAAAAAAAAAAATGGATAAATTTGTTTTGAAGACATAAATTAATAGGAAATATCTAATTTATTTTAAGTGGAGTTAGAGTTATATTTTTGTTGGATTGTCCTCAAGTTTTTTTTTTTTTTGTTAAACCTAAGGTTTAGAGGTATTTCAACCACATAAAAGTCTCACCCAAAAAGAAGAATCATCTTATAAATAGTATAAATAAAAACTACTTTTATTTTTTATTTATAAAATGCTACTAAATCACAAAAAATAATAAAATCATATCTGCCAGCATACATAATGTTGAGGGTCACTTTTTGAATCCAAATAGAGAGAAGGAAGCCCAACCCAGCAACACGGGCAGCAGAGAAATGGTAAGTATAGAGTAAAACCATTAAGCCCAAACGGTAGAAATAATGGATTACAAGCCCGTAATATATACAAATGGGCCTTGAGGAAGTAAACGGGCCTAAAAGGCCCTGAAAGAGAGAAATGGCATCCATGGGCAATATGTGGTATAGAAAAGTAAAAATAGGCTGCAGTAGGTCCAAAGCAATGTAAACAAAGAAAGTAAGGGGTTAATGGCAAGTCTATGAACCCCAAGGATGAGAAAAAGGAAATTGGGCTGGAGAAGCCTAATGAAGTTAGTAAAAGCCCATGAGAACGCAAAGTTAGTAAACGGGATAAGGAAGTCCAAAGAAAGCAAATGGGCTGAAAAGGCCCAAGAGAAAACAAAAGGAACACTGGAGCCCATAAGAAAGAACACCAGTGGCCATGTTAACTGGGAGAAATGATGGAACGGCAGGCCCGAAAGAGGCCCAGTGAAAGTATGCCATTACGGCAAGAATAATAAGTAATGTGGCAAGAAGTCAAGTAAATTAAGAAGTGGACTGAAAGAAAATGCAAACCCAATACCAAATGAAGCCCAATCCCTAAGGAAGCGGGAAATCAAAGTAGCAACTCATAAAAAGCTAGAAACGGGCGGCAGGCTATGCAGGCAAAGTCTTCAGACCGCAGCGAATGCATGAGCAGCAGGCAGACTTCAGACACATGCGGACAAAAGGCACACATAAAACCCAGGCACCACCAGCTTGTACCCAGACAATACGGGACATGGTGAGGTCATGGGTTAGAGGTAAGAGGGCATGGTTTAGTGGTGGGGAGAAGGGAAAACCTGTTTTGGGGTTCCTGCTCAAGTTTTTTTGGGAGATACGTCCTGTTGGGATAACATACTTCCCAAAAGAGGTAAGGCTGAGTTGGAACCATTAGGTGCATGCCATAAGGGATAGAGAGAGAGAAAGAAATAGTACCGCAGCAAGAAGAAGAGCCACGGCAGACTAACAAACAAAATAGTTGTCTTTGTCTGGTAATGGGGAGTGACTCGCAGACAGAACAGTAATGGTCAGCGAGTACACCAGACCAGACAAAGGTGGTTAAGGGGTAGAATAGTAAAATCCGATCATGACAGGCACTATAAAAGGGAGTCCTTTGCCGTGTACAGGGGACATAGCAACAACAAGGAGATACACTAGAAAACAAAGAGGAAACACAATACTAAAGAAATTATGGTGGTAGAAATCACTAAGGAAAGACTAAGGGAGAAAACAAAAAAAGAACCCGAGGAAAAGAAAGAAAGAAAAGATAAAAGAAAGAAAAATAGAAAGGAAAATGAGAGCTAGCGGCATGCACCGATAGATTTCTTCCCCTCTCTCCATCTCAAATCCCTGCTCTCTTCTGTGAATAACCGTCTTGGGCATTATCCATTTAGATCCGCCTTCCTCAAATCCATTAATTTCCGCAACAGGATTCTTTTCCTCGAAGGTTAATTATGTTGAGAGGAGGCATTCTTCCTCTTTAGCTTTGCTCTTGCGGACTAAACTGGAC
The DNA here is from genome assembly GCA_023621385.1 of Quercus gilva. Lineage (NCBI taxonomy): Eukaryota > Viridiplantae > Streptophyta > Magnoliopsida > Fagales > Fagaceae > Quercus > Quercus gilva. The sequence goes on from CM042480.1 coordinate 12,328,520, forward strand.
TTTGTTTCTTTATATTTTGATTAACCCTTTTATCATTTGCCCTTCTTACTTTATTTGCAAAAGTCGTTAATATTACTGCGGTTATAGATTATTTGGTTATTCTCTGTTGAAAAGTCGTCCGGTCATTCTAGAATACTCGGTTTTGTTTTATTTATTGTATCTGTCTGCCACAAGCTTCTCTGAAACAGTTCTGCCTGCCGTAAGCAAAATCCTGGCAGACGAGGCATAGTTTGTGTACAAACCGGCCAAATTGAGTTCCAATTGGACTAGTCTCGACTCCCACGACTCAAAACACTTGGACCTACCATCACAAAGGGGCAGACTAGCCCAACACAACAAAAAGGCCCCCACACATAACTAGAAGAGGGGGCTTTGGTAAATGGTGCCACTTCTTAATACTTCTAAAATTTTCTTATTAACTAGTTGAAATTGATTTTAATAAGTATTCAAAATAATGCAAATATAAAAATAAATTGTAATTTAAAAGATTAAGGGATAAATCAATAAGATCAAGAAAGAGAGCCTTAGTACACAAGTGTGAAGTGACTAGCTTTCAATTTAGAAAAAGGTTATACTTGTTTACATCATCGTCATGGTCATCATCATTATCATTATTATTAAATTGATTTTCAATTTTACTACAAAAAATTGTGCAAACTTACTCAATAATGAATGTGTCTTTGCAATAAAACTCTATGCTGTAAAGAGTTTAAATTCATTAATGATATATCTAGTGTAAAACTCCCTATTAACACCCTCCAATACCAATATGCCTCAATAGACTTTTATAATGGGAAAATTGTATTGTCACCCTTGAGATTTTTCACTACTACACTCACCGTGCCTGTAATTTAAAATAAAACACTCAACTCTCTTAAAATGCAAATTATTTGCATTGACATTTCCTAGATGATTGAGGAGCTTTAAAGAATCTTGAATTTCCTATTTCATTCTCCACTTTTTAAATTGTCATCCACACGACACCCCCTCTAATAGGAATTTCAAGATTTTCTTAAAATATTATTTTAAGATTTTTTTTTTAAACCTTTCTCAACTATTCAAAGGAATTCAATGTAAATAGTTTGTATTTTAGGAAAGATGAGCGATTTATTCCAAACCAAATGGAAGTTGAGATAATAACAGAAAATTTTAGGGAAGATTATAATAATTGTCCCAAATTAAAAACCATAAAATAAAAAACCATAAGTCCATAAGAGTATTCCCATTGGCTTCTTTAAAAATTGATGAATTTTGCACTACCAAAACACACTTTTAAAAGTGTGCTTTGGTACTTTATCTTTAAGTTAAAACACTTCATTTTTTATGTATCATTTGAAACTAATTGTTAGAAATGTTTTTTATAACATAGTTAATGTTTTTACTTTACAATTTTAATGTAGTAGTGTTTTTATATTTGTGCAGATTTCTTATTGGTGGCTTTAGGGGATTTACTTTTGACATTATTTGAAGACATATGAGGACATCTTTTGGCTTTAGGGGGTTCTAATTATATTATGCTACATTTTTTGTATTCTTATAAAACATCTTAAGTTATTGTATGTGTTGCAAACAATTATTGTATGGAAGGAGTTTGAATTTGATACTTGTTTGAATTTTAACTTGTGGAATGTATGGATCGATTTTTCATAAATGTGTTGTTGAAATAAATGTGTTAATCAAATGTGAGGTTTTAATAATGTAATGACAGGTTACATGTTAATATCAACGTCATGAAAATAATAAAAACAAAAAATAAGTTTTAGTGACGAATTTTTTCGTCACAAATATGGCAACAAAAAATTGTTTTAGTGACGAAATATTTCGTCATTAAATGTAGTGGAATTTTGTAAGAAATGGTTTTAGTGACGAAAATTTTCGTCACTATATGTGTATGGATTTTCTTAGAAATAGTTTTAGTGACGAATATTTTTGTCACTATATGTACCCGAAAATAGTTTTAGTGACGAAACTTTTTGTCACTAAATATGATTTAATAAATTGAAATGGTTTTAGTGACGAAATATTTTGGTCATTAAATACTGTTTTTAGCGAGGAAAACATTTAGCGACGAAACGTTTTCGACGCTAAAAGTTTTTTTTTTTTTTTTTTACCAAATTGGACTTTTAGTGACGAAATTTTTCGTCACTAAAAGTCGCCAGGACTTTTAGCGATGGGGCTATAGCGATGAAACCAATTTCGTCACTAAAAGTCCAATTTCGTCACTAAAGGTTCTTGGTGACGAAAAACTGGACTTTTAGTGACGAATTTTTTCGTCACTAAAAATACATTTTCTTATAGTGTTTATTTATTTTGCATTAATACTTAAAAACACTCCTCATATTCCTTCCTTTTTTAACAATCTATCACACTAAAATAGTATATTTTCTCTTTCTTCCACATACTTTATTATTATTATTTTCTTCTTCTGAGAGGAGAGAAAGAAGGTGAGAGAGAGAAGCTATCATCTGATTAAGAGAGATGAGAAATGGAGAGTTTATAAAATATAATCAAATGAATGTTCCTACAATATTCTTTATCATTGCTACAGTAATAGATATAGGCTGATGTAATGGGTTTTAAGTGATTTGTTAGTTACAAGATTTTGCATTAGCCAATGGGAATGCTCTAACTCATCTTTCAATTGAAAACTCTCACTGACCCATGAAGTTGTTCGACACACCTCGTGCTGAGAAGTCGTATTCTTTTTCCCATGCTCTAACTCGTCTTTCAATTGAAAACTCTCATTGACAATTTGACATAGGAATTCGTTGGACACACTTGTGTTGAGAGGCCCCATTCTTTTGTGAAATGGGGTATTAATGAGCATGTGATTGGGTGTAGCTAGCAGTCCCAATTCCTTAATATTTTTGGGACCTAGGAATACGTTGGACACACTTGTGTTGAGAAGCCCCATTCTAATAGGGTATTAATGAGCATGTGATTGGGTGTAGCTAGCAGTCCCAATTCCTTAATATTTTTGGCTGTTTTTGACTATTTGCAGAGGGAAGTGCTGAGACAATTCCTTAATATGGTACATTGATATATACTCTAAAATTTATTGTATCTTTTAATGTTATTCTTGTTATTAGATGGGCGTGTACGTGTTACGCGCTATTTTAATGATTATAAAAGCTCCCACATTACTCTAACCGTGTCCTGAACACTACACATTTCCATCTTAGTTTGCATTTATCACTCTCTTGCTCTTTTCTGCTAAACCATTTTACAAATCTGAAGCAGTTCTTCTAAACCTAAGAGCTGCTTGGTTCTTCGAGTAATTTCTAAATTTTGCAAATTAAGTAGTGTCTAAGAGTTTCATTTCTAGGCCACTGAACCCACAAAAACGAAGAGAGATTTGGTTAGTTTGCGTTTGTGTTAAACAATGGAGTGTGAGAAGAAACAAAACCAATACAAGAAACCAAATTCTATTATACTTAAGTACGTGAAGTTTGGTTATCGCTACTTAATCTCTAATGCCATGTATCTCTTCCTTGTGCCACTCAGTACCATAGCTTTGACTCATCTTTCTATGGATGATTTGGTCCATTTCTCCAACCACAGTATGCTGAATCTTGTAGTTGTGACTTTATGCATCGTGATTATAGTTATCCTAGCAACCCTTTACTTGATGAGTCGTCCAAGAAAAGTTTATTTAGTAAATTTTTCTTGTTACAAGCCCGACCAAACTCTAATGTGTAGCAAAGAAACTTTCATGAAAGCAACTAAGCTTACTGGGAGTTTCACGGATGAAAGTTTGGCGTTTCAAAAGAAGATTTTGGAGAGGTCAGGGTACGGTCAAAAAACATATATAGCCAAAACATTGTTGGAGGTCCCAATCAACATGAGCTTCGATGAAGCAAGGAAGGAGGCAGGGATGGTGATGTTTGGAGTGATCGATGAGTTATTGGCGAAAACCGGAGTGAAGACTAAGGATATAGGGATTCTTGTTGTGAATTGCAGTTTGTTCAATCCAACACCATCATTGTCATCCATGGTTGTTAACAGGTACAAGCTTAGAGGGAACATTTTGAGCTATAATCTCGGTGGAATGGGCTGCAGTGCTGGACTAATTTCTATAGATCTTGCCAAACGCTTGCTACAGGTATATACAATTATACATACCATATACACTGCACAATTTTTCATTTTTTTTTTTCTCAAATATATACATATTATTTGAACGTGTTTTATGCAAAACATTTCTATTTTATTTCTTATTCATATCCTTAATATCACATTCACTTCTATTCACATCTATGATTTTAATTTAGAAACAATAACACGGTTAAAAAAATATATAAAAATGCATACAAGGGATCTGTAAATAATAATTTCTTCTTTATTTAAGTCTATATTATAAACAAAAATTATGATCATTATGTACTTTTGTATATTATTCTTCACACATATGTAGTATTATTTAGACAGAAAAACTGAAGTATGCAATTATTATACATTTATACAGCACTTAACTTACGTTGAGATCTGAGAACTTACGACAACTAGGCTTTTTACCGTACAATTTACTTATCACAGGTCTAGGGGTACAGCCAATTCCCAGTGGTAAGCAAGTTACATGGTTTTTATTGAGGATACATTAATATTAACTCTGTAGACAATGTCATAAACATTTTTCTTATTTGTTTTAATGATAATTAATCCTATTCGGTTATTATTTTTAATCAATTTTTATTTGTTTTCCTTATATAATACAACCAGTGTGGTTAATAAACACTAATTTTAAATGAGAATTAATTTAATTTAATATTTTGACTCAATTTGTAATGGCATGTAAAACATCTTAACAAATATTATGATATATATGAAAACCATATTAAGATGCTCTCTACTTGAAATTACTCTATTTCATGATTTGTATTAAAATTTTAAAATCTAGTAGTGTATCTAATATGACATCAATTAAAATTTTAATAATGTAACACTATGTAATGTCAATTTCAGAAATAAAATACCTACCTCGAATGATGGAGTGCCATTAATAAAATTAGAGGGGAGTTCCTCTCTTCCATTATTACTCATTTATTACTCATTGAATTAATTACACAAACAAATACTTTTGTATGTGTCTCACCTATCGTTCTCCACGCTAAAATGCCCAAAAAATGAGAGAGCATGGAAACCATGTTAGTCAATAATAGAGAGACGAATCTAATATTTATTATTTCATTTTCACACACGCATATATGAAATACTAACACCTTTATAAGTGTGGAAACGTTGTGAAATATATTAAAGCTTTATTTAACCCTTTTCTTTACAACAGGGACAATCCAATACCTACGCCTTAGTGGTGAGCTTGGAAATCTTGACTTGCCAGTATTACCGAGGCAACAACTACTCAATGCTCATCACAAATTGTCTTTTCCGCATGGGTGGAGCTGCAATTCTCTTATCAAACCGACCCTCTGATCGTCGTTGTTCAAAGTATCAACTCACTCACACTTTACGAACTCACAAGGGTGCAGATGATAAGGGTCATAGTTGTGTCTACCAAAAAGAAGATGAAAACAAAAAAGTTGGCCTTTTACTCTCTAGAGACCTATTGGTTGTGGCTGGTGAAGCCCTTAAAACCAACATCACAACATTAGGGCCAATGGTCTTGCCAGTGTCTGAACAACTTCTATTTGTCATGAATTTTATCAGAAGAAAGATATTTCAAATGAAGATAAAACCATATGTCCCAGACTTTAAGTTGGCATTCGAGCATTTTTGCTTACATGCGGGAGGAAGGGGTGTATTAGATGAGCTAGAGAAGAACCTTGGGCTCACTAAATGGCACATGGAACCCTCAAGGATGACTCTATATAGGTTTGGGAACACTTCTAGTAGTTCTCTGTGGTATGAATTGGCTTATTCTGAAGCTAAGGGAAGGATTAAAAAAGGCAATAGGGTATGGCAAATTGGGTTCGGATCAGGATTCAAGTGTAACAGTGCTGTGTGGCAGGCATTACGAACCATTGATCCAGCTAAAGAGAAGAGTAATGTTTGGATGAATGAGATTCATGAGTACCCCGTTGACGTGCCTCAAGTGGCAACCATTGCTACTTAAACTTCTCCTCCTAGGAAGAAGTACTATTTGCATGTATCCCTGTTGTGTTCTTTTTCTTTTTTATAATTTGTCTGGATACATATGTGTCTCTTATATCTATAAATCATAAAGAATAATGTATACGTATTTGGGCTCTGTGCTACAAATAAAATTGTCATACAGTTGTTCCTGATTGGATGTGCTAATTTCATGTATACATCAACTAATTAATTTGGTTTTTGAAGAGAAAAGGTACATATTAGAGAATTGATTAATAACGAGGGAGGAAGAGAGGTAGCAGGTGATTTGGTGGGCTGTTGGGACCTAACTCTTCTTCTTCTTTTTTAGAACTGTTGGACCAATGGTAAAACTCTTAAAAATTTTAATTTTAATAAGAATACTCATAATAAAAAATTAAAAAAAAAAAAAAAAGGTTAAACACTGTTAGAGCATTTTAATATTAAATAATTAAAATAAATAAATGTTATAACATAAATGAAAAGATATGGGAGTGAATATGGAAGATGAGGAGTTAGTGAAAATGTTTAATTCTACATTGAAAAGGAAAGAGACTTTTTTATTCTTTTTAATTATGGTGATTAATGGGCTAAAATGAATTGTCTCAGATATTGGGTTAGATACGTGCGCAAAGAGGAGGTGAAGAGTGGAGGTATCAAAATTGAAAATGAATCAGCCTCTTAGAGAACCGTTGGTGAGTAAATGGGAGAGCCATGCATGCCCCACCCACCCACCCACCCCCCAATAGTCCAAAGGTAGCTATGTCCCTCCTTAATTATCTTTGTAATAGGAGAGTAAAGGAGAGAATCCATTAACTCATGGCCCCCCTTAGTCCAAAGGTAGCTATGTGCCTTAACTTGCAGCTATATATTGTTACTCCAATCTTATATGTATATATGTTAACTTGGCATCACTTATTTTATTCTATTGTTAATTTACATGTTAACTTTGTTTTTACCCGTAGGCTGTAGTCAAACGCAAGAAAACGTGAGAGATGCGTCTAAACCCCTACAAAGATTTAACTACCAATTTTAATAGATTAATTCAATTACCAATAGGGTAGTTAATTATAAACACACGCACACAAACTGTCTGTATCTCTAGGATCGCTGATGAGGCAGCCATGAGCAAAAAAAAAGAAAACTGCATAGACTCTATACCGCTAGGACTGTTGGAAGCCGAAGCTAAGGCCATGGAGGAGGGCATAAGTTTTTCTTGGGACGTTGGAGTAAGAGACGTAATTTTTTGAAGGTAGTTCAAAATTAGTGGCTGATGCTGTGACAGGTTCAAACAGCCCATCAATTGCCATTGATAACCTCATTTCCTGGATAAAAGCCACAAGGTTTTAGGTCGGTGCATATTTTACATATGAAGAGGCATGGAAATCAACCAACACACATCTTAACTTAACAGGTCAAGGGAATTGACAGTTTTGTAACTTGGATAGAGAATATGATTGAGTCAATTGTGGCTCAAGATATATTGAATTTATCTTGTTCTCAATAAAGTTGCATAAAAAATATAAATAAAGTATTAGACACACACAAAGGCAAGCATATGTTCACAAAATGAAAACCCAAATGGTAAAAACACTCTAGGTCAAACCCAACTCAGCAAGTCCACTATAAAAGATTGTTATAGAATATATGAAATTCACACGACTCCCATATATATAGTTAGACTAAGTAACAGAACTCTAACTGTAGACTCTTACCTTGTGCTTTCTAAGTTACTCATTACCATAAGATGATATGCTGACCACAAATTGATTTCTTGGCTATTTCAAGACTCTTTGAAGATTTTATGTTACTTATGTTGCTTTAACAGTACATCCAATACAAGTATGGTGATCTTAGTGTTTGTAACAATCAAACTCCCAAAGATGAATCAATGGGAGAGGTAGGAAGACAAAGCTCTTGAAGTGTTTTTATTTGTGGCCATATTCCTCTCTTCGTAATTAGAGCTGATTATTGTTTAAATAGGTGTAGAGTTTTGGGGTTGAGTGGCTACAAAAAAAAAAAGTCATGGAAAACCAAAATTTGTGGGTTTCCAAAATACGTTTGCTTGACCGAACATCTCATGAATTACTAGTGAATGTTTCTATCCAATTTCGGTTGACCAATCAATCTTGCCTTCTCGCTCGACCAAAATAATCTACAAATGGGCATAATGAACAGCAGTCTTCAACTTCATCCTTTACTACATTCATACAGTTACAATGAAACATATAGTCGTACAATTTATAAACAAATTTGTCATGGGATTAGCAAACACTAAAAATCCAAACAAAATAAATTCCTAACCTCCACACCAATTATTTATTATTAAAACATCCAAATAAAAATAAATGATAGTTATTTTGTCTCCTGTCTTTTTTATTCTCCTCTTATTCACTTTTTTTGTCCTCCCCTTTTGAAACTTAACATTAGCATGCCATAACCAAGACACGGATGAAAACCTTTGAAATGGAAAATTAAATATTTCAAATAGTTTGTTTTATTACAAACCTTTGGCCCTTGTTAATATTTCCATAAAAATGGCATTACTACATTTTCTTACACCTGATCTTGCGTTACATATATAGGATCGTGTCCCATCCATTCATTTTGAGATAAGTCTATTAGATTTTATAACACCATTTATATTTAAATAATTGTTGACTGTCATTATATTTATATTTCTTTAAATTTTTGATACTGGTCTTGTGCTACATAGGATAGTGTCCTATCCATTCATTTTGAGATAAATTTATTAAATTTTAATCTTTTTATAGCATCATTTACATTTAAATAAATGTTGACTGTCACTATTTTAATATTTATTTAAATTATGGATATTGTAACAAAATCAAATCCATTCGTTTTAAAATGGATTAAAGAAATTTTCGGAACTCTATATTTTAATTGTCCTAAAAATTCTATAAGATCCAAATCCTATCCTAAGCCATGCCTTGATTAGTATCATCAAGTTTTCAACCCTATTGGGTCTCGGCTCTCCAATGTGGATCTCGGCTCACCACAAGGCCCAAAACCCATATCAATAATATTGGTCTCAAAACGGGCTCTTGTTTACATTCCAACGAAAATGACACTACTACATTTATTATCTCGTTTTGTATTACATGGTTCACGGCCTACCCATCCTTTTTAACATTCTTATTCTTTTATGGGCTCAGTTTCATCAAAGAGTTGACCTTTTGGGCCCTGTCTCTCCAGAGTCTAAACAAATGGAAAATAGGAAGTTTTGGATCTCCATGAGGCCCAATCCATATCTATAATTTTGTTCCTAAAATGGGCCCTCGTAAATATTTCCAAGAAAATGGTTTTTTTTTTTTTTTTTTTTTTTTTATTTATATGAAAGGTATTACTTCATTAATTCATCTTCTCTTGTGTTACATGAGATTGGGCTCTGTCTCCCAAGTGTTCAAAAAAAATTTTAATTTGGTGTTCACTCTATTATGATTGCTTTTATTATCGAGCTAAAATATCAATCAGTTTTTACCGTAAGTGAGATGCAAATCTCGAATCTTTTATATGACAGCAAAAACCTTTACAAATTGAGTAAACTGAAACCCACTATGAACTTTGAAGTTTTGTTTGTAAGCATATAATTCTTCTTCATAACACTTCTGTTTGTCAGCTTATAATTACAAATAATATAAAATGATGTGGGAGGTTTTGAAACAAATAGTTAATTTGTTACAATGTCAATCACTCTATTTCCCACATCTTAGGTAACTCTAGAAACACACCGAAGATTGAGATTTGGGCACCACGCAGTATGCAATAGCTTGGATCCAAATCCATAAACTCAATTTCTCACCACTTAGGAAATTTTTAAATATTCATCAACAACAACAAAAAATTAGAACTTTAAGTTAAAATTTAAGTACACTTCTGCAAATGATGTGACCTAAAATTTTTTTAATTAAATTTAAACATGATCTGTAAAGCCTATAATGACCAATACAACATGAAAGACGTTATCTTCTTTTAAAGACAAATTTTTAGAACCTTATTGATGATGCCAAAAAAACCACCAATGAGCTACACGATACTCGCACATTCGAAATAACACCTACACAACAGAAAGGGAAGACCTAACAGAGAGCACCGGTGTGGTGTCGGCCAAATACCCTCTGAATGTCAAGTTAGAACTTCTCACAACTCTAGAGTACTAGAGAGGGATAGATTATGCGTACCTCGATTGGTGAGGGTATTGGGGATTTTATAGTAATAAAAGGTTGACATCTCTTCTTTGGTGTAGAAGTCTTTTCCTTATAAGAATCCTCTTGAATAGTCCAAACGTGATAGACAAGATATTTCCTTATAGAGAAGATCTTCATTAATGCGCGTATCTTCCGGAATCCTCTTTGTGCTAGGATTCTATCTACCTTGGAATTCTATGGTGGCTAAGTGTGTGCCGCAAGTATTTCCCATCTAGGGTTTCTATGTGCCACATGGGTGCTTGATCCGTTCCTGTTGCATCCGTTCATGCAGGATCCATCCATCACAGACCTTGCACGCGTTGGGCCCGTCCTCTATTGGCCCACGGATGTGGAACCGTCAGGCCCATTTCATAGAGATCCGTCAACCTAGATTTTTACCTTCTTCAGTTGCCCCCTCACCCCATGGGTCCGTCATTTTTGAGCGGAAGGACCCATGGGGTGACGGTTCAAAGTTCAGGGGATGACGGTCCACAGGCCTGTGGGTCAACGGTTTCAATACGAATTTTGTGAATTGTGCTCACCCCTGACAGGTTGTTTGGAAATCATTTATAACGCATGGCACGTGTAGCTCTCCCATTGGTTATTGTCTCAAATCAATGTGTCGCTTCGTCTTCTATGCACCTCCTCTATAAATATGACACTCTTCTTTTCTCATTTCTCTACTTTCCACTGAAACACACTGTTAGAGTACTTTCGTCATCCTTGTTAGAGAATACTTCGTCCAGTTGCTGTGTCCGTCATCAACGCCCTTCTTCCATTCACTCACTAACTTGGTAAGTACTCTCTTTTTCACAAGTCTTTTTTACCTTCAGATATACTCTTTTATTTTCCTAGACTTTACACCCCGTCACCCCTTCTAGACCCGTCAGAGTCTTAGGTTTTGTCATCACGTGTCAATGTTTAGTGCATCAAGTAACCAGTCAGTTGTCCGTGACGGGGCAAATTACGAGGAAGTATACCCGTCAAGTCACGAAGACCAACATAGTCCAAGCGAAGAGAGGAGTCCATCCGCCTCCTCCCAGTCCTCAACAAATGAGGATATGGAGATGGCTAACCCAAAGAAAGGTTTTAATGACGGCGAGGAACAACCAATAAAGTCCGTCGTAGGTGCTGATGGACTTAGGGAGTTCATCATGCTACCAGAGTGGACGGTGAATGATTTTAGGTCCACCATTAAGGAGAAACACTTCAACACTCTTAGGGCCAATTACCAAGTTCTAGATAACATCCTCATCCGTCTACCCTATAAGTTAGAGAAATGCTACTATGAAGGGGTAGAAGGTGTCAAGGTGTACGAACAAATGCTGAAGGCAGGGTTTAGGTTTCCACTAAGCTCCCTTCACCGTGAGCTTCTCAAGTACCTGGACTTGTCCATCAACCAAGTATCCTCAAACGCCTAAAGGATCTTCATAGCAATGGAGGTCTTGTACGGTGCTATGTCTAATGGTGCTAAAAAGTTAACGGTGCGGGAATTCCTTCATTGCTACCATCCAGATAAAATAGACAAATCAAGAGGGATATATAGTTTTGTACCTAGGAGTCCGTTGTTGAAGGTTATATTTGAAACCCCAGACTCCAATAGGAACTAGAAGAGCCGTTACTTCTTCATAGAGGGTGACGAGTGGATGTGTTATCCAGGGGACACGGAACACATGCTCGTTGATACGACTTGGGGCATATTGCCTCCGTCCGGTATGCACCCGTCTTAGTGTGTGAACCCTTTACATAACCGTTCAGTTTATTTTAATTTCTTCAACACTTTTAACCATCTTCTTCTTTGTAGTTCGACGGCATCCATAAGTTGAACTTGAAAAGTTCAACTTTCTTGAGAGAATTTTTGCCAAAACCAAGCTGGAGGAAAAGACTTGGGCCAAACTAGTCACGCTTGATATCTATTTGAACGATTTTGATTTTTATTAGTAATTTAACTTCACCCATCCACCTCTTCAGAAATGGACGACGCAAAAAGGAGGGCAATGATTAAGGCACAAGCTGCCAAGAATAAGGAGACTGGTGATGTGGATCCGAAGAGGACGGGCTCAAGCAACCCGTCTACAAAAAGGAAGTAGCCGTCCAAAGGGGACCGTCCTCCCAAGAAACCTAAGGTCCCTTTAGAGCCCGTTGTAGGGCTAATGGCTGAGGGTGCAAAGACGGTCACCCCTGCAAAGCATGGAGCAGGGAAGGGTTTGATGAAGGGTCCATCCACCCAACAAGAGAAGCCACTCGTCCTCCTTCGAGAGGACTCCAAACACGCCTTATAGAGGCTTTCATCCATCATAACCTCTGACGATTATAAGGACTTAAGCAACCATTTGAAGGAGGCGATGGGGGATACAGCGCTATTTAGTACCACTCAGGTAATCTTGCCCGTCCTTTATTAGTCCGTCTACCTCTTTGTTAGTTTAAACTGATCCCTTCTTATTTTTTAGGCCATGGTTATGATGAAGGGGCTCATAAGACGATGTCTGAACCATGAGATGGCCCTAGACTATGTTAGGAAGAAGGCCAATGAAACGGAGAATGAGTTGATTAGTTTAAAGACTTGGAAGGTTGGCATGGACAAGAAATTTACCATGTCGGAGCAGGCCAGCAGAGAGCTTGAAGATTATATGGAGAAATTAAAAAAAAGTCCTGAAGGAGAAGGAGAGCAAGCTCAAGGAGTCTAAGGATCAACTCCGTCAGGCAAAAGAAGCAGCGATCCGTGAGTATCGGGATTCCAACGCCTTCATTAAGGAGCTCGCGGGTTCTTATGCAAACGAATTTGATGACACTGTTCGTCAGGCCAAGAGAGTTTACCCTGACCTTGACTTCTCGATGCTAAATATTGACAACCAAGCCTAAACCTCTATACAGCCCGTCAAATCTAACAGCACGGAGGACCTCTTTGCTAACGGTGCAGTTGGTGACGGCAACTCAGCTCCTCCTCAAGGCCAAGCTCAGACCGTCGATGATCATGTCCGTCTTCTTGAGAATGTAGTTCCAAAAAATGTCGAACATACCCCCAATCCTTAGTAGTAGAGTAGTAGTAGTAATTTTTTTTTTTAAATCACTTTGGAAAACAATTTTTAAGTTGTTTGTAGACGCTTTTGAGTAATTTTTAAAGTTGTTTACTCTTTCTATCCGTTTACTTACGTGCTTGTGGACAATCTTGCTTAATGTATGTTTGGATTTGTTCTCTTGAATCCGTCCATGTATTGTTGGAGTTACCCGTCTTGGAGTTCATCCTTAATCTTTTGTCGACACCGTCCACTTCCATGGACTACATTATTTGTTTATAGGTCCGTCCACCTTATGGACTTAGTAGAACATTCACTCTCTTGGGAGGACCAGTCCACTTTATGGGCTTAAGATATACATCCTCCTGGAATAACCCGTCCACATTATGGACTAAATAAGATATCCACCATCCTTGGTGGTCTGTCCACTTTTTGGACTCTAAATATACATCCTCCAGGGACCCATCCACATTATGGACTTAATAAGATATCAACCATCCTGTATGGTCCGTCCACTTTATGGACTTAAGATATACATCCTCTTGGGATGACTCGTCCACATCATGGACTTAATAAGATATCCACCATCTTGGATGGTCCATCCAATTTATGGACTTTAGTTCCGTCCACTTTTTGGACTTCAATAAAATTTCATCCTCTTAGGATGATTCGTCCACCTTGTGGACTTTAGTTTTGTTCGTCCACTTTTTGGACTTCAATAAAATCCCATCCTTTTAGGGTGACCCGTCCACTTTATGGACTTAAATTATGTTCGTCCGCTTTTTGGACTTCAATAAAATTTCATCCTCTTAGGATGATCCGTCCAGTTTATGAACTTTTATTTGTCCCTTTTGTGGACTTGATAAGAATTTTCATCCTCTTTGGATGATCTGTCCACTTTGTGGACTTTAGTTTATACCCATCCACTTCTTGGACGGTAAGAATTGTCATCCTCCTAGGATGATTTGTCCAATTTGTGGACTTTAGTTTATACCCGTCCACTTTTTGGACTAGAAATTTTTTGTAGAAAAATATAGTTGTGTCTAAATATTCCTCTTATTAATTAAAAAACCATACGTTTGTAGAAAAGTACCTGCCCCCTTGGGCTTAAAAAGATACGTATTGTAGTAAAAAATTATTTAAGTAAAACTAGTAATTGTAGTAAGACTAAATAAACTGGGAAATTGGGGAGCGTCATTGTTCTTCATATTATCTCTACTAGTAGTACTTTCGTAGGTGCTCCGTGTTCTATGGGTGCTGCAGCTTATGCCCGTCCAGCGTTTCGAGGTGATAGGTGCCCTTCCTCTGCCATGATGTGATTCTGTAGGGTCCTTCCCAGTTGGGGCCGAGCCTTCCTTGCGAAGGATTTCTAGTAGCGCCCATTACCTTCCGTAGTACAAGATCTCCAACTTGAAAGTCTCTATGCCTGACATTGGAGTTGTAGTGTTTCGCCATGAGATTCTGATACCGCGCCAACCTTTGCTCTGTTATCGCCCGGACTTCGTCCACCAAGTTGAGTTGAAGGCGCATAGCCTCTTCGTTCTTATCCTCATCGTAGTTCTCCACCCAATAGCTTGTGAGCCCTACTTCTACTGGGATGACAGCATCACTTCCGTATGCTAGTCGAAACGGCGTTTCTCCAGTGGGTGTTCTTGCTGTAATTCGGTATGCCTAAAGAACGCTTGGTAGCTCGTCCGGCCAAATACCCTCCCTCGAGCCGAGTTTTGATGATCTTGAGCAAGGATTAGTTCGTGACTTCAACTTGCCCATTGGCCTGTGGGTGTGCGGGCGACGAGTAGTGATTCTTGATACCTAGCTCCGAACAGAAGTCCCTAAATGCGCTTTGTCGAATTGCTTTTCGTTGTCAAAGACAAGCACTCTGGGTATCCCGTACCTGCAGATGATATTTCTCCAAACAAAACTTTGAATGTTCTTCTCCGTGATAGTGGGTAAGGCTTCTGCTTCCACCCACTTAGTGAAGTAGTCGATACCAACTACCAGAAACTTTAGCTGCCTAACTGCTGTTAGGAAGGGGCCCATGATATCTAGCCCCCATTGGGCGAATGGCCAAGAGGCCGTCGTGGGGGTCAGCTCTTCGAACGGTTGCTTGATGAAATTATTGATCCTTTGACACTTGTCGCAGGCCTTGACATAAGCCTGTGCATCCTTCAGCATTATAGGCCAATAATATCCTACTCGGATCAACTTGTGCACTAATGACCGTGCCCCCGAGTGATTTCCGCAGATACCCTCGTGGACTTCTCTCATTACGTAATCTACTTCTTCGTGGCTTAAACACCTCAAGTACGGTCGAGAGAATCCTTTTTTGTATAAGACATCTTTTATCAGCAAAAATCGTGATACTTGGACCTTCAACTTCCTGATGGCGTCTTTTTCATCTGGTAACATGCCAATTCTCAGGTAGGATATCAATGGCGTAGTCCAATTGCTTTCAGAACCTACTTCCTGCACATTCGTTCTATCATCAATAAGTGACCAGACTTGAACAAATGACAATACCTGTTCGGGGACATGCATAAATTATGTTAACGCACATTCGTTTTCTAGACGATCGGCACATTCGTTTTCTTCCCTTAGGATTTGAACAAATCTGACTTTGAGGCTGCTGATTCGATTCTTCACCTCTTGCAAATACCTCTTCATCCTTTCATTCTTGCATTTGTAGCCGCCATTAACTTGGCTATTTACCACATGGGAATTGTAATGTACGACCACGTTTTCCGTACCTGCTGCTTTTGCGAGGTCTAACCCTACCACTAATGCTTCATACTCGGCCTCGTTATTAGTTGTGGGGAAGTTCAGTCAGATCATGCACTCGATCTTATACCCCTCTGGGGTTTGGTTTACCACACCGGCCCCTCCTGCTCATCTATTGGAAGATCTGTTCGTGTGGATGCTTCACTGTGTGGCGATTTTTGCTCCCTTGCCTTCCGATTGAGCAAATTCGGCGATGAAGTCAGCCATAGCATGCCCTTTTATCGCAGTTCGCAGGCGGTACTGTATATCAAATTCACTCAGCTCCACTGCCCATAAAGCCATCCGTCTGACAGCCTCAAGGCTACTCATGGCTCTTCTTAGGGGCTGATCAGTCAAGACTATGATGGTATATGCTTGGAAGTACGGCTTAAGCTTTCGTGCCACAGTTACTAGCGCGAAGACCAATTTCTCAGTTTGGGGGTACCTCTCTTCTACACCTCGGAACCCCTGGCTTATAAAGTAGATGGGTTTTTGAGATCCATCTTCCTCTCTTACTAACGCCGCGCTGACCGCTGCTTGTGAAATTGTTAAGTAGAGGTAGAGTTCTTCCCCTGGTTTAGACGGACTAAGCAATGGCGGAGATGAAAGGTATTTCTTCAAATCTTCAAAGGCTTTCTGGCACTCGTCCATCCATTCAAATGATTTTCTCAGAGTGCGAAAGAAAGGTAGATATTTGTCTGTCACTTTAGAGATGAACCTGTTTAGTGCTGCAATTTTGCCGTTCAAGCTTTGCACCTCCTTGACCGTCCTTGGTGGTTCTAACTTCATTATGGCCAGTATCTTCTCCGGGTTAACCTCTATACCTCTTTGGGATACCATGAAGCCCAAGAATTTCCCCGCCGTCACTCCGAACACAAACTTGTTTGGATTCAGCTTCATGTTATATGACTGGAGTATGTCAAAGGTCTCCCAGAGGTCGTCTAGGTGATCCTCTTCATGCAGGCTCTTCACTAACATGTCATCAACATAAACTTGTACATTCCTTTCAATCTGGTGCGCGAACATTTTGTTCATCAGTCTCTGGTACATTGCCCCCACGTTTTTTAGCCCAAATGGCATCACCTTGTAGCAAAATAGTCCTTGGCTGGTGATAAATGAGGTTTTCTCTTAATCAGCCTCATCCATCTTAATTTGATTGTAGCCCGAAAAGGCATCCATAAAGCTCAGGAGCTGGTGTCTTGTCGTCGAGTCTACCAAGGCATCTATCCGAAGGAGTGGGTAGCTGTCCTTCGGGCATGCCCTATTGAGGTCCATGAAATCGACACACATTCGCCACTTCCCATTAGCCTTCTTGACCATAACTATGTTTGCTAACCAGTTAGGGTAGTATACTTCTCAAATGAAATCTGCTTCTAGTAGCTTCCCGACCTCTTCTGCTATTGCTTTGTCTCACTCCTGAGCGAACACTTACTTTTTTTGTCGGACGAGTGAGGATGCGGGTTCACATTCAACCTGTGAACTATGACTGAGGGATCAATCCCGGGCATGTTCTCATGACTCCATATGAACACATCTTGATTCATCCTAAGGAATGCTGTGAGGGCTTAACGTATTGGCTGGCTGGCCAACGTCCTCATTCTAGTCGTCCGTTCAGGTCTTGATTCATCAAGGGTTATTTCTTCTAGTTCTTCAACCAACTCCGCTATGTTCCGTTGCTCTTTTATGCACATGGTCTGCTAGTGATCTTCCATCTCCAGCATGACAATGTAGCATTCGCGTGCGGTCACCTGATTTCCTCGTAACTCTCCGACCCCATAATCCATAGGAAACTTGATCATTAGGTGGTATGTTGACGTTACCACCTTCCACGAGTTAAGGGTGGGTCGTCCAAGTATAGCATTATAAGCGGACGAGCAGTCAACTATAAGGAATGTCACATCCTTAATGATCTGTTGAGGATAATCACCTACTGTTACCGAAAGCGCGACCATGCCCAATGGGAATACCCTCGTACCTTCAAAACCAACCAGTGGAGCGTTTGTCGGTATTAACCGTTTTCTATCAATCCTCATTTGCTGAAACTCTGGGTAATATGGGATGTCTGCTGAGCTACCATTGTTGATCAGCACTTGGTGCATGTTGAAGTCCCCCACTTGTAAGGTGACGACAAGCGCGTCATCATGAGGGTGGTGAAGACATCAGACATCCTCTTCCGAGAATCCTATCATGGAGCTCTTTATCCGTGCCATCTTTGGTACGGAGGCTGTAAGCTGGACGTTGTGAACCATCCTAAGGTATGTCTTTCGGGCCTTTTTAGACGACCCCATAGTTGTTGTGCCCCCTACGATCATTCTTATATCCCTTATAAGTGGCCTGGGGCACTCATTATCCCGTCAGGGGGGCTGCTCCTAATGTTGCTGATTCGTCCTTTCCTTGTTGATGAACTTCTACAATTTTTCTTGTCTAATAAAGGCTTCGATCTGCTATTTTAAGTCATAGCAATCAGCCGTATCATGTCCATGATCACGGTGGAAGCGATAATACTTGTCCCTAGATCGCCTATTAGGATCTCCCTTCAACTTTCCAGGAAAGGTTAGGGTTCCTTCGTCCTTAATCTGCATTAGTACTTGGTCAATTGGGTTCGTGAATCTCCTTGCGAGGGGCTTGGAGCATTTGTCATCCTTTCGGTCTCCCGTCCTTGCCATCTTTAGACCTCGGTCCTGTCAGGCATCTTCCTGCCTTTTCCTTTTTCTTGGCTTTTCGTCTCGAGCCAACAGTGCTTCCTCAACATTCATATACTTAGTGGCTCTGTAGAGGACTTCCGACATTATTTTTGGGTCATTTTTGTATAGAGAGAAAAGGAACTTACCCTTTCGCAACCTGTTTGTGAAGGCTGCCATAAATATCTTATCATCGGCCTCATCGATCATGAGCACTTCCTTGTTGAAACCGGTTATGTAGGATCTTAACGTCTCCTCTTCTCGCTGCCTAATGTTCATTAAGCATGCGGTAGACTTTTTGTACTTGTGTCCTCCAATAAAATGCGAGGTGAACTGGGCACTTAGCTCTTTGAAAGTGCTGATGGAGTTAGGCATCAGTCGGCTGAACCAAATCCTCACGGCTCCCTTCAGTGTCATAGGGAAGGCCCTACACATTATCTTATTCGCTACCCCTTGAAGGTGCATCAAGGTTTTGAAGGTTTTCGGGTGGTCCAGAGCGTCCTTTGCTCCATCATAGCTGTCAATCTATGGCATGCGAAACTTATGTGGTAGAGGGAAAGAGTTGATGGTCATAGTGAATAGCGAGTCGGTGCAGTTGACCAAATCGTCAAGGTCACTGGACACTTGCCCCTTGAGAGCATTCATCATAACCTCCATTTGCTCCTTCATCGCCTGCATTTCTGAGACAATATCTGGCGAAGCTGCATCCATGAGGGATGGCATGCTCAAATTTTGTCGCTCTGGTCTGCTTTGAGCGTTACTGCTCTCTGGCCCCTCTCATTCTCTTCTATCGGCACTGGTGCCTTCTTGGTCCTGCTCTTGAGTGCCTTGACCTGCATATTTTTGGCGTAACTGCTCCTCCAGATCATGGTTTTGCTTAGTAAGGTGCTCCACGGCGGTAGCTAAGGTCTGAACCTGCCTCTCGAGGGCCACTGCGCGAGTTTCGTCTCCCTGAACGTTCTTCGTGGTCGCCATTGAGCGAGTCAGCACCATGCAACTCTTTTGTCCGGGAAGCATTTGTTATGGCTTGTAAACCAGAAAAGGATGATGCCAAAAAAACCACCATGAGCCACATGATACTCGCACACTCGAAATAACACCCGCACAATAGAAAAGGTCCTAACAGAGAGCACCAGTGTGATGCTGACCAAATACTCTCCAAATGTCAAGTTAGAACTTCTCACAACTCAAGAATGCTAGAGAGGGGTAGCTTATGCGTACCTCGATTTGTGAGGGTATTAGGGCTTTTATAGTAGTAAAAGGTTGACATCTCTTCCTTGGTGTAGAAGTTTTTTCCTTATAGCAATCCTTTTGAATAGTCCAAAAGTGATGGACATGATATTTCCTTATAGAGAAGATCTTCATTAATGCGCGTATCTTCCAAAATCCTCTTTGTGCTAGGATTCTATCTACCTTGGAATTCTATGGTGGCTAAGTGTGTGTCGCAAGTATTTCCAATCTAGGGTTTCTGGGTGCCATGTGGGTGCTTGATCCGTTCCTATTGCATCCGTTCATGCAGGATCCATCCATCACAGACCTTGCACGCGTTGGGCCCATCCTCTATCGGCCCATGGATGTGGAACTGTCAGGCCCATTTCATGGAGATCCGTCAACCTAGATTTTTACCCTCTTCACTTATGATGCTCAAAACCCATTTCTATAAAATTAAGGGCTTATTTGGTAAGAGTATTTAAATATAGTTTTTTGTATTGCAATCCATAAAATGGTGAATCACACACTTGAATTTATTATTTAGCTAATATTTTCTCAATACAGTTTTCAAAAAACTGTATCCTATTTTCCTAGTTTAGAACAAGATTTTGAAAACAGCTAAGAGGGTGCTTTCAAGATACAGAAAATGTTTTTAATGACATAGTTGTAAATAAATTGAAAACAATGGACCCCACATATTTGTCCAAACTTATTTATCTCTTAAATTAAGGAACTTATTTTTATCACAAAAAGAATTCTCACCCTTCAAATTTGAAGCTTATCATTATAAAAAAAATTTAAAATTAAAAAGTACATGGTGAATTCTATTCCCTTATCATTATCCATACAAAAAAAGTAATCTACAAATTCTACATGTTACTTTTTGTAAATATTTTTTTTTAAATCTAAAAAATAGAAATGATTTCTCAAACAATTATTTTTTGTTTTTAATATTTTGAAAATTGTTCTTAAAACTAGGAGCCAAACATGTAAAATATAAAAATTATTATCTGAAAACTAGTTTCAAATTTAATTTTTTGAAAATTATTTATATATTGTTTTTAAAAACAATAACTAAAATCCTCCTACCAATCAAGTCCTAAATTTTAAGTATGTTTCTATAAATGTAACTTAAATTCTTTTTATTAAATTTGAGGTGTAAATGCACTTTTAATCCCTACTGTAGGGTCCTAATTTGCAGCCCAAGCCCAATATGTGTGGAACTCTGGGTTAATGAGTCCAATATAATAAATTTGTAGAAAATGGGTTAGAGAACTAGGCCTTAGCAAGTATAACAACGGCTAAGATGGAGTTATCAAATAATCATGCAAGAACAACCTACGTAAGGTTAGGTCCTTGTGTTGTTTGAGGAGGCAAGTCTCTTTATATATTGATGAAATTGGCTACAAATGCAACTCTGGTTGCTACAGTATTTCTCTTCTATTTTTCCGATCCCCCTTCCTCTAGGGGTCTTTTACATTATATATCTCATTTCCGATGATCTCGGCCCTCCATCTGTCAACTATCTAAGCAACTACTCGAATACCTGTCCCATCAGACATCCCTTTTGGCGCCCTGTGAGTTACGATAGCCAAGGTAGCACTGTTCAGGAGTCTTCTCCACATAAATGCGGCCAGAAAAGTAGTTGTAGCGCATTTAATGCGGAGATAGCAACTTTTTCTTAGATATTCTTTGGGTTCCCCCTCCTTTTTGCATGATCATTACGCATGCTACTAACACTAGGGCTTTGATGGATGTCGGCCTCATCACTAGAATTAGTATCTAAGTTATACTTGTTGTAGCCGATAAAGGATTTCCTCCTCAGACTGCCTTCTGCTCCTTCCTTTCTTACGAAACTCTTAAACTGGTTTTCCTCAACTAAATATCCCTCCTCGGATGTGCCAACGTCCTTAGATAAGGCACAGGGCCCAACATGCAATTTTGGGCCCTTGTCCCTACAATAGCCCCTAAAAACTCTAGCTTTTCCCCTATAATCCGAGGAGAAAATGTGGGGTTTTGATTTTTAAGAGACAAAAACAATTATTTCCTTGGTCCACACGTGCGAAATTATCGTTTTGCGCGTCCCATAATTGCTACTAATGCTTCGAAGCCTGCGATACGTCATTAACTGCTCTAGGCGGCGTTTTGTCCTTCGTATCCAACGGCGAAACGCAGATCCAATAGTTGATCTTTTCTTTCGAACTTTAAGCGGGATAACTCCCACTTATTTCTACCCCCTATATAAAGCCTTGAGGGAGCCCATCTTCTTCTTTACTTCGCAAATTTTCAAATGCCCCAGAGAATTTCAGTGCTCCAACTCACAAAACACTCCAAGTCTCTAAGTCCTCGCAACTCTTTCTTTCAGGAATTTTTTAAAGATTTTTTCCAAAGGATCAGGATTAGCACACTTACTTTTGTAAGTTTCCATCTCTTTAAATTCTCTTTCCCTACTCGGCCAGTATCCTCGGCCCTTTTTGTTCTTATTCCTTCACTTGCAATTTCCAGTCACATTTCCTTAGGTTGTTAAAAATGGGTAGATTTAAGAACCTAGTAGATACCCCTACCAAAATAGAGGCTTTCAAGGGTAGATATCACATACAGCAAGGGGTAGCCCTACGATACTGTTCCTCGGAACAAATAGTGACAAACAGGAAGAAGGAGGAAGTCATCATCCCCAAGATAGCCTTCATAGAAGGAGGGATGACTCTCCCTACGGGTAGGATAACGCGAGATTACCTCCTAAACCATAGGATCTGCTCATATCAGTGCGCTCCCAACCTTTTTAGGGTTCTAGGTTGTTATGATGCTCTCAATGAGTATCTGGGCTTGGAGCTCACCTGACATGTCGTGGTCCATATGTATGAATGCCACAACTTAAAGGGTGCGGGATTTTACCTTAAATCCTGATCTGACGTCGTGAGGCTCATCTCGTGTCTCCCCAAATCTAACAAGGGGATGAAGGACGACTACCTAATTGCTTCGGATGCGTGGCATGAAGGGCTCCATTGTTCAGTCCGAGAGGGAGAACCAGGTGGGATGCCTTAGAATTAGTTTCCTTAGCAAAAAATTTAGATTCTTTAACTTGAACCATGCCATTATTACTCTTTCACTTTGCTTTCTTTTGACGATGAATTTTAATTTTCTAACTGTCTTGCTCCTTGGCTATTTTTGCAGATAAGGATTACATGGCGCCTCAGCTTAGCTTGACCAACATTGAGGCGCTCAATTACTTGCTGAGGTCCGAGATCTTTGTAAGCGAGGATGGGCAATTGAGGGCAGTACATTTGGTTTTGGACTTCCAGCCTATCTCGGAGATATACCAAGAAGTAAGCAACGCCATCAAAGCGGGCGATCAACGGTTAGCTCGGATTGACGTGTCCAAACCCAATTTTCTAGCCCGACACGATCTTCCTCCGGTCGCACTGCCACATCGACGGGACCTTCCTTTGCTGGTACAGCCCATTCAATAGGTCCCGCCTAAAGCAGTAGCCTCCTCAAACCCCTCTCTCGACGAAGAAATCGACAGGTTTTGTCTTGAGGAAGGAGAGACTCAGGGAATGCAGGTGATCTCTGACTCGGACGCCGAGGACAAGCCAGATAGGCATTCTAGTGCTCGTGTCCCAATTCTTGTGACTTCCCGTCTAGAAGCTACCTCCAAAGAAGAGGAGGACGAGATGGCTTTGAACAAGGGAGGCAAAAGCCTAAAGGAGCTTCTGGGTGCGAGGAGCAAAGTGCCAACTCCGGGAGAGACCTCCAAGCCCCAAACTTAACCCACCCTCCCCCTTCCTCCTCCACTCTCCACCGATCCCAGTTTGAAGCCAATTCCTGATTTGAAGAAGAAAAGGACAAACGAGGTGCTTGAGGAAGGTGAGGTGGGCCCTAAAAAGGGGACTAAACAACAAAAGGTGGCCAAAAATCATCGAGACAAGAGATCCACTTCCGTTGACAGTCGAGAGGGCTCTCTGGGGGCCGACGTGCTCCGTCCACCACGCACTTGGTCCCCCAGGCTATAGGTAGATGGTGCCCCCATCCCTTGGAACTCTTCCGTCCGAAATTATCAAGGGGGCATGCGAGTCACGTTGCTAAAGCCCTAGAGCAACCATTTCTCTTTAATGAACCCAATACAATAAATTTGTAGAGACTGGGTTAGAGAACTAGGCCTTAGCAAGTATAACAACGGTTAGGATGGGGTTATCAAATAATCATGCAAGAACAACCTACGTAAGGTTAGGTCCTTGTGTTGTTCAAGGAGGCAAGTCTCTTTATATATTGATGAAATTGGCTACAAATGCAACTCTGGTTGCTACAGTATTTCTCCTTTATTTTTCCGATCCCCCTTCCTCCAGGGGTCTCTTACTTTATATATCTCCTTTCCGGTGATCTCGGCCCCCCATCTGTTAACTATCTAAGCAACTACTCGAGTACCTATCTCATCAGACACCCCTTTTGGCGCCCTGTGAGTTGTGGTAGCCAATGAAACACTGTTCAGGGGTCTTCTCTACATGAATGCGGCCAGAAAAGTAGTTGTAACGCATTTAATGCAGAGAGAGCAGCTTTTCCTTAGGATTCTTCGGGTTCCCCCTCCTTTTTACGTGTTCATTACGCATGCTACTAACACTGGGGCTTTGATGGATGTCGGCCTCATCACTAGAATTAGTATCTGAGTTATACTTATCGTAACCGAGGAGGGATTTCCTCCTCGGACTGCCTTCTGCTCCTTCCTTCCTTATGAGACTCTTAAACTGGTTTTTCTCAACTAAATATCCCTCCTTGGATGTGCCAACATCCTCAGATAAGGCCCAAGGCCAAACATGCAATTTTGGGCCCTTGTCCCTACACCTACATTTTGACTTTTTTTCCATTTTAGTCCCTACATTTTAATTTTACCACTTTTAGTCCCTAGACCAATTAACACATGTTATTTTTGTCCTTTCCGTTGGTCAACTGACGAAAATAGCTGAGGTGGCAGTCGGAGGAATTAAAATGTTATAAAAAATGTCACATCACCCATGACACATTAGCATATAAATTTAAAAAATTAATTTATTAATTTTAACTAAATAAAAAAAATTAAAACAGAATTAAAAACCAAAAGTGGAAAGGAGAGTTTTCCATCGGTTGCTCTTTTTTGCTAAACCAGATCTCATTGCTCTTTTCTTCTATGGAAATTATTATAACACCATAGACATATTGAAGCAAACCCTAAATCATAAATTTACACCTACAACAACATAAACAACAAAATCTAAGAAAATTTGAAACTAAAATCTACCATACCCATTGATTCACAGAATCCAAACCCAAGAGGAGAAAAAAAAAAAAAAAAAGTGAATAAACCATAGCCGTAAACCACCACTATCACTGGTGGCGGTTGTGGTCCGTTGTGGTTCAATTGTGGCTAACCTCAGTGCAAAGCAAATAAAGAGAGCTGGGTGAGATTAAAAAGGGCTTTACGAGATTTTGATGGGTTTGCTTGGTGGGTCTGGGGTTGAGGATTGTGGTGGATCGGCGTGGTGGGCAGTGGGTTTCTGGCAGTGGAGATCGGTGAGTTCTTGTGGGTTTCAAGTGATGGAGATCGGTACATTCTTGTGGGTTTCTGACGATGGAGATCAATTGGGTTTCTGGGTTTCTGGATCGGTGTATTGTGGTGGTGGGTTGTGGGTGATTGGTTTTGGCGTGGATCAGCATGGTGGTGTTGGCTGTGGGTGATGGGTTTGCCTCTTAAGTCCCTTGACCCCTTTTGTTATTATCCCCTGTTTGGTTCAATTTTCAAGAAACAGAGATTTCACATTACACCCTCTCTCTCTCCCTCAAAGCTTCCATGGCCGGACCTTGACCACGATGATCTCACCTCCGTATCATCCCCACAAAACTCTCCTTCATTGCTGCTTTAACACCTTTTATTGATGGTTTAGTTTTTTATTTTTGTGGAAGAACACGGCACCCATTTTTTATTTAATTTACAATTCATTTTTGGTGGAAGAATGTATACAAATTTTGGAATAGAAATTCTTTGAGTACTGTTCTTGCTATCTAGGTTTGTGTTCTAATGCTCTGGGTTCGTATTCTTGTGTTCTTGATTTGGGTTCATGTTCTTGTGTTCCTGATCTGGGTTTGATGATCTCTGAGGTGTTGAATTTGGGTTTTTTCTTCTTATTTTTCATTTATGTCCTAGTGATCTAGGTTTGAGTTCTTGGGTTGCTAGGTTTGTGTTCTTGTGATGAGTTTGAGTTCTTGGTTGCTGGGTTTGATTTTGGAAGAATATGAAGAACAAGTTATAAAATGAAGAACAATCTGAAGAACATGAAGAACAATCTTAATGTTGTTTAATTGCTGGGTTTAATTGATTTGAACAATCTGATGTGTTATGAGTGATGTGACATTTTTATAATATTTTAATTCTTCCGACAGTCACCTCAACTATTTCCGTCGGTTGACCGACAGAAAAAACGAAAATAACACGTGTTAATTAGTTTAAAGACTAAAAATTGTAAAATTAAAATGTAAAAAATAAAAAAAAAAATCAAAATATAAAAACTAAAAATATATTTACGCCTAAATTTAAATACATACTTTCCATCAAAAAGAAAAAAATTCAAACATGTGCCGTAATGACCAATGCAACATGAAAAGACGTTAAAGACAATACCACGTAATTGAATTTAATTTGAGAACTTTTTTTTCATAATCTCGTGTCCTGAAACATAGGCAAATGAGAAGTGACATTGACACCTGAGCGACTACCAAGAACAAGAAAGTCAAGCCTAGTGTGAATAATATACTTTTTTTATATATATAGAAAACTGCGAATAATATTTATTGCGTATCAATTATCATTCTCGCATGAGTAACATATGCTTGGCTACATTTTCATGTGGACACAAAATGAGTACCATATGTTTCGCATTTCTAACCTATAAAGACTTTTGTGGACAAAATTATTTTCATGGGCTCCACAGCTAGTAAAGTTACTTCACGAGTGCACCAAACGAAACCAATAGCAATAGCTACCAAACAAAGACACGGATAAAATAAATTGATGCATAGGCAGAGCACCTCCACCAACATCCTTGCATTTCAACTTTCTCTCATCCACCAAACCCATTCCAAGAAGAATCAGCTTCACTCCAACATCAACTCTTTGTATCTTCTTTCTCTATCCTCCTCAATTCTATGGCTAGAGCTTTCCTCCTCCTTAATGGAAATCAAACATTCCATATTCTCTCTAGATCTAGTGTTACCCGGGCATCTTTACCACATAGGTCTATGATGGTCACCATGTCCCAAAATCAATCCTATTGGGCCTCCATAAATGCCGATATTGAAGACCATCTCAAGCAAGCCATTCCACTACGGCCTCCACTTCAAGTCTTTGAGCCCATGCGCCACTTGGTTTTTGCAGCCCCACAAAACCCGGCCCCGGCCTTGTGTATTGCGGCGTGTGAACTCGTTGGCGGACACCGAGACCAAGCCATGGCGGCGGCTTCCACACTCCACCTGATGCAGGCGGCTTTGTTCACTCACGAGCAACTTCCGCTAACTGACAGGCCCAGGCCCAAGTCCAGGCCCACGATCCACCATGCATACGGCCCAAACATAGAGCTTCTCTTGGGGGATGGCATGATACCATTTGGGTTTGAGTTGTTAGCTAGATCCGATGACCTGGCCCAAAACAACTCGGACCGAATTTTGCGGGTGACAATTGAAATTGCACGCGCCATAGGCTCACAAGGTATGGTTGAGGGACAATACTATGAATTGGAATGCCCTCAATCAGAGGGGGAGGAATTATGTGACATAGGGTGGATTGAGCAAGTGTGCAAGAAAAAGGAAGGTGAGTTGCACGCGTGTGGGGCTGCGTGTGGGGCAATACTAGGAGGGGGAAGTGAGGAGGAAATAGAGAAGCTAAGAAGGTTTGGTCGCTATGTTGGAACCATTCAAGGAATGTTACATGGGGCTGGAAAATTAGAAAAGGGATTAATGAAAGTGGTGGAAGAACTCAGAAATTTGGCACTCAAGGAGTTGGAGGAATTCAAGGGAGGAAAGGTTGAGGCAATTTCCAGCTTTGTTAATGTTTAAAGGCCTTTGAATCTTGACGTGATTGTTTCACTAAAGTTGGCCACTCAAGTTCTTTGCTATAAATTAATCAAAAAAAAAAAAAAGTTCTTTGCTATAATGCTTCCCGACAAATTAAAAGGTCTTTGAATCTTGACGTTGATGTTTGAAGTGAGGAGCGAAGGGGAAGCAAAGACAAAGCACCACATGTGACAATCGTGCATAAAGGCTTTTTATTTGTACGGTGGTGAACTTATAATTATGAAATATGAAATATCTGTCCTTCTTATTATTCTTCCAAGAAGTTGATGTGATTGGTCCTTTTCTTTTTTTTCTTTTTTTTCTTTTTTTCTCTTAAGAACCCGTACTTGCTATTTGTAATCTTTTTTTTTTTTTTTATAACATGCCATTTGTGATCCTGCGCATATATGATTATTTCAAGGACATTAACAAAGATCAAAAAGTGAAGTTGCTGTCAAAAAAAAAAAAAAAAAAAAAAAGTGATGTTAAAAATCCTATCGATAATAATAATAATAATAATAGAAGTTAAATTAGCCCCAAAAAAAAAAAAAATCAATAAGTGACGATAAAAAGGTGGAGATCAAATTTTTGCTTAAAATAAGTAAGAGTGCAAAGCTTTAAATCCAGACACTCCTGTTCTTATAGAAAGAAATGGATAAAGCATGAACTTCTTGTGAGCTTATTTGGAAATTTGCTAAGATCATTTTCATCTAAGATTGTAAAAATTTTAATATTTAACATCTTAAAAACTAACTTTATAACATTTAACATGTTCCTTTATAATTCAACTTATGTCAAAATTTCTATTTTTTTTCTCACTTCATTTAAATATATTTATTTTTTTTTATTCTTTGTTTATTCTTCCTCTCTCTCTCTCCCTCTATCTCTCTATCTTTCTCAACCCAATAGATTTAGAACCTTCTCCCTCTCTTTGATCTTTTGCTCTCAAATCCATGTTCCTTGGCTGACCACCAAGCTCTAGACCTCCATGGCCGTAGCTTGTCAAGCTCATCACCTCCAACCACGCATTACTGTCGAAACCCAGCCAAAATCAAATCACAACAAAGACCCAGAAGACCACCAAATCACAAATCAATTTAAACTCATCGAAATCAAAGCATAAAACAACCAAAATCTCAAAATGAAAACACTGAAAGTGAACCCACCGATAAAAAAACATATATTGGTTTTGTTATTATATTTTAGAAGAATCATCTTGTTGAACTAATTTTAAATTCAAATTAATCAAACACACACCACAAGCAAGACTGATAGATTGAAAGCAAAGCAAAAAAAAGGGTATTTCCCAAAAAAATGTTTTCAGAAAATAGAAAGGGCAAGCAAAATATAAAAACTATTTGCTTCATAATCTCAAATAAAAAAAAATAAAAAAATAAAACCAAAAATCACACACCATAATCCGGTGAAGTCTCGTGAGCCACAGTTTCACCTAAGAGGATCACTTGAGTTGAGAGGAAGAAAAGAGAAATGAAAGGAAGAAGAAGAACAAAGTACAGTGTAAAAAAGAAGAAAAGAAAAATGGTCAAATAGGCAAAAGGAGAAAAAGACAAAGAGACTTGGAGAGAGAGAGTGCAAGAAAGAGAAAATAATAGTAAAAAAATGTAGCAATTTGCTATAGTAAGGTGTTAGTTGTAACACTTAGAACATCTCTAACAGCTTAGGTAAAAACAAAATAATCTCTATAATAGAGAATGAGACCCAAAAAATGGTCTCCAATAGATTCTATAAATCATGATTTTTTTTTTTTTTTTTGCTCATGAACAATAGCTCATCAAATTTGATGGGCTCTTGTACATTAGCAAAAGAATCAAACTAAATAAAAAATTAGCAAAGAAATGAGTGGGAATGGGGGTATGGGAATATGTGTGTTAAAAAATGAATAAATAATGAATGAAGAAATAATATTTAAATGAGATAAAGAAATGATAGAGAAACTATTAGAAGATGTATTTGAAAAAGTAGGTAGGTAAAAGATAAATGTTACTGTTCACTGTCCAAACAGTACAAAAATATAGAGAAGCTGCTGAAGATGCTCTTACTGTAGCAAGTTGATAAGGGTATGTTTGGTAACTGTTTTTTCCTCTTAGTTTCTGTTTTCAAAAACAATTTTCTATTTTTAAGACTAAAAAACTTATTTGGTAACTCAAAATGGACAGAAAACAAAAAATGTTCTCAAAACTCAATTTGTGAAGGAAACTAAAAACATGCAAAATGCTATTTTCAGTTTCTGATTTTCAAAAGTCAATGAAAATAAGCATTTAATTTAATAAATCTGTCTCATTTAATGAGTTAGCATTAGAATTCAAATCCTAGTAACAACATATTTTATTATTTTCTATTTTTTTTAATTTCAACTAACTAAACATGTTTTTTTTTTTTCAAAAATACAAGAAAATGGTTTTTTCTTTATATTTCTCAAAACAAGTTTTTGAAAATAGAAAACAAAAACTATTACCAAACATAACCTAAAATTTTTGAGATGTGGCACTTTTGATGTAGAGCATGTTTTTGTGTTTTGAGCTATAAAATAGCATTTTAGCACTTTTCACATCTTTGATGTGAATGCTCTAAGAGAGGCAGCAATGTGTGGCTACAAAGTGCATTTCCCATCTATGATACTTCCAAAAATTCTATAGAAGACTGTCCAATAACCATTTTCTTTCTTGATAAAGAAAGGATTGTTAGACTAGATTGGCTTAACCGCTTGGTAAAGCGTCTCATATTTTGTAATCCATGATTCTAGAAAAAAGGGAAGTCATCTAGTCTCTTGTAAGTTGTCTTGGGACAAACGTACACATGGGGATTCCTAGATCAACTTGGATTAACAAGGCATCATTAGTTTGGGCCATATCTGGGACGCCATATCAAAGGCATGATTTTGAAGCCTGTCAGCAAGCTAATAATGAAGTGTAGTTGCATTTGTGTCTTGTACTTGAGAAGCTCCTGTAATTTGAACTTGCACCTTAAGAGCATCACAAAAATGAGGGTCTTTGAGAGGCATATTGAACTTTGGAAAGAGTGTAACAAAAACTGTTCCCGCATTTAAAGTGGTCTAGATAGTCCCTATAACCGCATTCTGATATGCTAGAAACTGCAGGGAGCCGCTTTCTTTCATGGAAAGTTAGTGCTAATTTTACAGCACCAAAATGAAGATGTGTGTATCCTTGTTTTTGCCATGGAATTACAAATTCTCTAAGAAGAGTAAGGGTGATGAAATTTTCATTTTCACTTGTTGGAATATTGAATTGACCGAACTTGGAAGCCTGGGCATACTCTTTTACGGTAGAAGGATGAGAATGACCAATAAATTTATTTATGGATATATTGAATGAAGGTTAGGGTTTATTAAACACAACGTAAGGATTTATAATGGGAAAGTTAGTAATAGGAATTTTACTATCTTCGGGTACATTAGAGATTTCATACAGATAGTCTAATCTATTTGCAATAGATGTACGGAGGGAAAGGTCAAAAGAGGGTTTAAAGGTATCGGTAACTGTTGAGGAAGAACTAGAAAATGTATCCCATCACAGAACATCCAAGATTTGGTCACAAAATCACTACAGGATCCATGATTGCTAAGTTCAATTCAAAAAGGGTCATCCGAGCAGAAGGTATCTTTCACCCACCAGAAATTCATTGGCTCACTAACCTAGATGACTCCCTCCATTTACAAATGGACACTACTTGGGCTTGTTGTTAGAATGCTCTTATAAAGACAGAATTCCTTAATATGGGAACCTTATCCAAAACAGGACCAAGCACTCTAGAAGCTTACAGAAAACAGTGGCCACATGAAGACCCTTGGGAAATGCCCAATCCTTTCATTGGTTACAATGACCCCTATTATGATAACCATGACCCAGATGCTAACGTCGATGAAGAATGGTTTCAAAGAAGAGCAGATGGCACTAAGTATGTTCAACAATTTAAATAAAAAAAAAAAAAGATCCTAGAAACATCCTAAAGCAGCTTTGTTCAGACTTATCCATGCATGTCAAACGTATTTTCTACTCGCTACAACAGCTTTATCCAACAGATGCTTTGGCTTAGCCAAACCCCTACCTCTTCAACCATTTGTCACTACAAACCAAACCCCCACCATCTCATGCATAATTAGATAGAACTCATTGTAAATTGTAGCTAAGTTAGTTTGAAGTCTGACACTAGAGCTGCAGCAACAATTCTCTATCCTAAGATTCTACCCACAGAGTTTTGGTTGCCCCATAACCAAATTTTTCATGCTGTAAATGGAGAAACATTCTTAATCACCCAGAGAAGTAAGCCTATCATTATCAAGATTTTCCCAACCCTCACCATAAGACAACCTTCAAAACTTCATTATCATTCCACTTCCAAGGAGATACTCGCTATGATAATTGAATGATAGACGGAAACATGAAAGAAAGAGCACACACAAAGGTTTACGTGGTTCAGCCTAACTACTACGTTCACAGTGAGAAAGCCCATGACAGCTACATATTATATCAAGCATTTTTGTTATAATGAACCCAATGTAGAGTTTATACACTAGAATATATGAGTAACCCTAGGCTAACCATAGACTAATTAATGTTAATATACTTGTTCTATAAGTACATAAACCTACAATTATTTGAGTTATAATATGTCTAACTAACACTATGCGTCTATGATTCTTTCAAGGATATTAACAAAGATCAATAAGTGAAGTTAAATTAGCCAACAAAGAAAAAACAACAAGATAAAAAGGTGGAGATCAAATTTTTGCTTACAACAAGCTAGAGTGGAAAGTTTTTATATCAAACTACTAATGCTCTTAAAAAAAGAATTGGATAATACCACTACAAAAAACAAGGGCTATAGTAGCATTTTTCAAACGCCACTACAAGTCTCTTTGGGTTATAGTAATGCCACAAAACTTCACTATTGTACCGTAACAATAGACCTATAGTAGCAATTTACAAAAACACTACTATAGGTCCATAACCTATAGTGGCGTTTTTAAAACGCTATTATATACCTATAGTGGCGTTTTTAAAACGCTATTATAAATCCTTATATTTTTTAAAAAAAAAAAATTGGCTATAGCAACGTCTCAAAACGCCACTATAGCCAATAACCACCAATAAAAGAAAATTATGAAACATGAAATTAAATGCTTTCAAATTTTAAAAATTAAAAGTTCAATTTTAATTAAATTAAGAAATACAAAACAGAATTAAAACATAAAACAAAAAAAAATATAAAACAAAAACAAAAATAAAACAAGATACAAACACAAACCAAGAAAAGTTAAACACATGCCCATGGTACAAACACAACATGCTTCAAAATACAAGAACACAAAACCCATAAAATCCCATCTCCTTTGATGAAACCAACTCAAATCCAACACCAAATCCGTTCAAGGAACACAAAAGCACAAGCTCAAGAACACAAACCCAGATTTAAACATAAGCACAAGATCATAAACACATGAGCACAAATCCAATAATACAAACCTAGATTTCAACATAAGCATAAGATCAAAAACACGAGCACAAATCCAAAAAATTCAAAATCAAAACCCAAATCCAAATTAAGACATAAATACAAACATAATAGAATATCCACTTCATTCAAAATGTTCATCATTACCTTCAATTTCTTTCTAGCCAAACAAGAAAGAACCAACAAAAAAAAAAAAAAAAAAGCAGAGAGAGAGAGAGAGAGAGAGAGAGAGATAAGGGGAGGAGAAGGGTCTAACTGGCCTCAGTTTGGGTTGGCCAGAGGCTAATCAGCATCGGGAAGGAAGGGCTAGGCTTCACGACTTGGCGTCAACAGCTTAGGTTGTGGCGGGATCGATGCTGGGGTGGGTCATTCCAAGTGTGGATGGGCGGCAGAGTGGATGGGCTAGGTGGGTCAGTGGCGTGGGTGTTGAGAGAGAGTGATAGAGTGAGAGATGAGATATGAGAGTGAGAGAGTTAAAGAGTGATAGAGATATTTCGTATTTTTCAAGAAAAAAATTTTTTTTTGCTAGACTTATAGTAATGCAACTATAGAATTTTTTTTTTTTTTTTTTTTGGGGCTGACCTATGGTGGCACTTTCCAAATGCTACTATAGGCCCTTATAAGACCAAGACCTATGGTGGTGTTTGAAAAACACCGCCATAGGTCCCTCAAAAAGTTTTTTTTTTTTTTTTTTTTTTGGTTTGGACCTATGGTGGTGCTTTCCAAACGCCACTATAGACTCTTGAAAACATGGCTATAGAAAATCTATAACAGCGTTTTTCATAAACACCATAATAGGCCCGTTTTTTTTTTTTTTTTTTGGGTAGTGATATCACTAAATCATGAAGTTCTTGGAAGTGAAAAAAAAAATGTATTGGAATGAAGCACTTAATGCATGACGACATAGGATTTATGTAGTTTGTTTAAGGTCTATTGAAGCATTAGCATTGGGGGTGTAAAAACCCCTACATTGTTATTTTAGAACCAAAAAACACAGAAAAAAAAATTCTATCTAGGTGTTTATAACTAAAAAAAAAAAAAAAATTCATTACAGTAATTTCTTACTTATAAAAAGTTGCAATAGCAAGTTTTAGTGAATTTTTTTTATTCTATTTATTCTCTAATTTAAAGAGAGAGAAGCAAGATGGAAGAGAAGAGAGAGAGATGAGTTGGTTTTATAATATTTATTGGCAAGTTTATATTTTTTTAATGTGTTGTATATTAAAATTAAAAAAAAAATATTAGGTAAGTTATGAATAATATGTTAAAATAGAAAATGTAAATTTTTAAAGCGTAAAATGAGTATTTTTAAAAAAAAAAATATTCAGATGCTTAATACTCTATTTTCTCAACCAAAAAAAAAAAAAAAAAAAAAAAAAAAAAAAAAAAAAAAAAAAAACGAAAGAAAGAAAGAAAGAGAGGGAGATGGTAATGCTCTATGTTGAAAAGCATTCATAGTTAACTATTAACTACCAATCCATCAGCACAATGATGCATTACGTTTAAGCTGCCTATGTCTGTAAAAAAAAAATTATGAGGGCCTATGTGCTATTATGATGTATACAATGATGGTTATACATTAAGTAATTAATAATGTTAAATGAGAGTTAAGGTGAGGCGTAATCATTATAGGACTAAATTCAACTAAGGATAAACTAATGTTGGGGTGAAAAAGAAAATTTTCCCCATTGAGATTTGCGGAAGTTTTTATTATAATGTCAATTGCATAGGTAAGAATTTTGAAATTTTGACAATTTCACCCACTAAAAAACTTTTTGGGAGGGGGGGGGGGGGGGGTTTAAAGGCCTTGTAGCTAATGGGATGTAAGGGAGAAAGAGTTCAAGTTGTGGAGTTAGCAACATATTGTAATTATCTCTAAAAAAATTTTGTGGAGTTAATTGTGTGATCTATTTTAAAAACTTATTATTTTTGTAATTATGAGAACTTATGGTTTGGATCAATGCTCTAATATATCAAATTTAATACAATGCGAATACCCCGTATCCAAAACTTGTCATATATCAAGTTTAGCGCACAAGATTCTCAAAAAAAAAAAAAAAAAAAAAAAAAAAAAGAAGAAGAAGAAGAAGAAGAAGAAGAGGAGAGAAGTTTAGCGCACAAAGGCATTAGATCAAAGCTTTCCCATGTTTAGCGCACAAGATTCTCAAAAAAAAAAAAAAAAAAAAAAAAAAAAAGAAGAAGAAGAAGAAGAAGAAGAAGAAGAGGAGAGAAGTTTAGCGCACAAAGGCATTAGATCAAAGCTTTCCCATAATAGAAGGCCCAATTTGGGCTTTACTTTAGTCCGACTTAATGGGCTTGTTTTCCAAACTGATCTATTGGGCTAAAGCTTATTTGGGCTTAACTTCCCATGCAAGCCGACTAGTTTAGTATTAAACTATTAATTGATTCACCAAGTCGGTAGCTGTGGCTTCTCTTGTGCACGTCATAATTCCGCAAAAAATTCTAAGATCAAGTAAAATGTTACAATTATTCATATAACAGACTATAAGGGATGGAAAAAAAAGGTAATAAGTCTATATAAAAGTGGCAGACAATTAATTATAGTCAAAAAACTAAAATAATTAGTAGAAATTATGATATTTTATGCGGCAATAAAACTAAAAGTACACAGTAATTTTCTCAAATACACATCGCAGCAGCACACTACTTTTTCTAGCCTTTTTCACTGCACTACTGTTGATCTCCCACAAAATCTTTTTTTTTTTTTTTTTCTCTAAAAAAATTACACTTTATCACCCTAAACTATGCACTAGATTACACTTTATATCTTAAACTATCCGACTGCACACTTTGCATTCTAAACTCCACACTTATCACACTTTGCACCCCAGTATTATTTTTGTTGTTATATTTAACATAATATTGTTGCATGTGACAAGCACATGCTTCTTATTTAGATGAAATAAAGTTAAAATACTGAAACACCCTTCTTCAAAATCAATTAAAACAAAACTCAAACTTTTCCGCGTCTCCCTCTATCCCAATTCCCACATGTCTGCCATCCTCTTCCCCAAATTCATAAAATACAATCTAATACTTTTTAATTCCATCACTGACGAAATGGTATAAAAGAAGTTAAAATAGTAAATCCTAAATGGCTCGGCAGACGGGAACTATGCCTCATAATTAGCGGCGCTCACCCTTTTTTTTTTTTTTGGGTAAACGCCATGCTCACCTTCAATTCATAGAGCTTCCCATCATCACCACCAGCTAGAGTTGCGGAAAAACTGATGTATTTGTGGCCAATTTACCAGTTGTTGTACAAACTAGTCTCCCCTTACTAGCGATTTTTAATTATTTTAATAACTAGAAAGCTATAGATAGTATAAGAAATACTAGGAAGGTGGATGGGGTACTGTGAATGAATTCTGGTATGGAATTAGAGAAGCAAATTTAAATATTTTGAAATTGAATTTGGGGAAGAGGATGGCAAACACGTGAGACAAAGGGAGATGTGAAAATATTTAGGTTTTGTTTAAATTGATTTTGAAAAACGGTGTTTCAGTCTTTTAATTTTGTTCCATCTAAGCAAGAAACATGTACTTATCATATGCAGTAAGATTCTATTAAATATAACAGCAAAAATAACAATAGGGTGCAAAGTATGATAAGCGTGATAGTTTAAAATGCAAAGTGTGCAGTTGGACAGTTTAGGATGATAAACTGTAATTTATCCATTTTTTTTCTCTATTAGCAATGAATGCTTGCCCGAAGGTTCTTGAACTTTTGCCTTGGATACAAAGATAAAAGCTTTAGTCTTATCTTAGGATTGATTAGCTAATGGTGACACGAATTAACATTTAGGGATAACGCTCTCACACGATTCTATAATTCCGTGAGTTTGTTTCTCAGTTCTGCTTACGTTTCTGATTAAGTCACTATTTGTGATTCTCGGAATATCTGAGAAAATTAAAATTAAAAAATTTAAAGAAATAATTCAATGAGGCCAACTAGGAAGCTAGAAAAAGAGAGAAAAAAAAAAGGGGCTTTAGAATGCTATAGCCCATGAGGAAATGATTGCTACAAAAGTATATTATTTTGCATTTGTGGGTGGCGTACAAGACTAACAGGAACAAAAACGGGTGGCAGCCAAATCGCTAATTGACAATTTTTCTCACAAAAGACGGGGAAATTTATTAATAGAAAAATGCCCAATTAGCAACTAATGATGTCTGGGAATGAAAACAAAACAAAAAAGAAGCACTTACGGTCGAGAGTCAAAAATGGTGTACTGACTAAACAGTTAACAACATAATTATAGGTAGAGAAAGTTAAGTGAAGCTTGTTTTGTAGCTTTTAGCTTCTCTAAAATATATATATGAATGCAAAGAGACTTGTTGCACTCTTCTGTCTAAGGGGTAATAATACAAACGAAGCTGGTGGCATGTCTCTTTCATGTTTCAACTTTCAAATTTTTTTCCTTTTTTCTTTATTTTTTAGATACAGATTGTTTTAGTTTATCCAAGGCTTTCTTGTAGGTGCTTTATGGGCCGAACACAGCAGCTGAACTTCAGGACATGGCTAGTCTGTCCATTGAGCCCAAGTCCAGCCAGAATAAGATTTTTTTTTTTTTTAATAATTCAATAATTACAATAGAAAAGAGAGAATTTGAACTCTAAATGTCATAGACGCATTACGCAACTTAATATTATTAAGAAGAAAAAAAAATTGTTCATAGAAAGCTTCTATAAATTGGTTTTGTTGCATTTTCACGAATATAAATGTGTAGCATATTGTGGCTTTTTTAATCTTTAATTTTATGTAACTACTCATCCAAACATGATTGAACTTGTGGCTATATGCCACCACTAACACTAAGGATGGAATGCCAGTTGTGTTACTGCTCACTAGTAGCAATTTGTTAAGTAAGTTATATGACGCTAGACTAACTAGCTTATATTATAAAATAAGTAATGATAATCATACACTCCTTATTACACACTCACTCTACACATACTGCCACATTGATTGAAAATCATGGACGGAGAGTGCAATAAGACTTTCCATTATAAAATCATCTTATACTCTAATAAATTCAAAATTTTTCTCATGACATGAGAATGCCATATTTTTTATGTTCAATCAAAACACTTAGATATTAACATAGAAATGTTCATCATCAAAAACATATGATATATAATACACTATAAAAGAAGATATTAGTACTCTCCAAAATATTCAAAATTTCGTCTTCTAAATTTCTGTCAATGTATTTTGGTGGCCTTTAGCTTCTTTCTAAGCACACTTCTTCTTGATGAATTTTTATGCAGGTTACTGGATGCTGGAATTTAGATAATTCCAATTGAGCCTTTTTTTTTTCAGGGTGTGAAAAAAAAAAAAAAAGGGGGGGGGGGGGGTGGGGGACCGACATAACCAATTTATTTGAACTTCCTCAAACCAGTTTGTAGAATAAGTTTGATCCTATTATTATTATTTATTTTATTAGTTCTTGACTTCTTTCCATTAAGGCAAAGCGCATTTTATTGAGTTAATAACTTAATATAAAAAAAATATATATATATATATATAGTTTTATAAATTAATAATCAGAACCATCACCATCATAGTGTAGAGGCAATGACTTTAATCAACTAAGAAAAGGTAAAAGAAGAATCTTTATTAAGCACGCCCAAATATGCTTCACCAGATGTTATTGCATGTATAGCCCTCCCAATCAAGTTTTTAGTCCCTACGTAAACTCATAGCAATAGGCTCTTAATCTCAAAAAGCCCAAAAATTTGCTTATTTTAATTTGACTCCACAAGTATAGCATCAATCAAAAGTCACCTTAAAAGGCCGAGTGGAAAATTCGTTAACTTTGAATGAAATCAGATCATGATAGATACTAGACATTCTGGTTTTCAATAGATACCTATCCTAGCCTATTAGCTATGATATGATTGTGAAATGATCAATGTATTTCGGTCCACTTTCTAAACTTTAGCCTATATATTCATTCTCAAAAAAAAAAAAAAAAAAAAAAAAAAAAAAAAAACCCTTATGTCATTGTTGCTCGAGCAATGTTTATTTTAACAAGATGACATTGACAATGATGAATATATTGCTCGAGCAATGTTTCATTTAACAAGATGACAATGACAATGATGAATATATAGGCTTTTTTTTTTTTTTTTTTTGAGAGGAAACTATAGTAGGCTTTATTCATTTAATATCATGGTATACAATGGAAAAAGAGAAAAGAGGGTCAAACCAATGGCCTTCTTATTCTCTTTTGCAAGTTGCAACACTAGCAAGAATTAAAGCAACACAATTACATCTTAAAATAAACTAAAAATAAAAAATATATATATACTAACAAATTGTTCGCAAATCAGCTTAATGTCCTTCAAGATCTAACCAACCACTTCCAAAGAATACAATCTAATCTTGATTGCATTGACCTCCATGAACTCCATAGTGTAGGTAGCAATACGAGAACATAGATTTTGAAGATCAATTCATTTAACTTCTAAAAAAAACCTAAACATGCATGACCAACTTGAAAAAAATTCCAATAAGGAGCATGAAGCCAAACAACTTGTGCAAAGGAACAATCTCGCAGCAGGTGTATACATGATTCAGTTGGATTAGAGGTTGAAACCATGTTGTTCTTGGAAGCATTATCAATGGTTGTCAAAATTTTTTTTTTTTTGGATTTGAAAGGCTGAAAATATGCATGGAAGAGAAGGGGGGGATTGAGTACCAACCCCAGTTAGAGGAAAGAAAGAATGGGTATCAGATGGATCAATGACTTGTTTTTTCTGATGTGGATGCAATTCTGCAGAGTGATTGGGATCATGATTTTCAATATGCCGCTTGGAGCTCAACACCTTCAGACTAGGAGACTGATTTGAATTCAAAACCATATCATCCCGAATAATACGCTTCCAATTGCGTAAAGAGTGTTTTGTCAAGTCTAAGTTCTCGGTACATTCAAATGACGTTGTGCTCATCTCAATATCTTCCCCAACTTTAGAGTGAATATCTCCAGGCTTTTCGAAATTCTCTTCGGTTAGGTTCATGCCAGAAGGCCTAAGTTGGCTAGACTTTGAGTTTGAAGAGGAGTCTATCAGGACCCCCCTACGAATTTCGGTTTTATCTCCAATTTCCAGCTTGCTAGTATATTCACCCTTATCTCTCCCTTTCAAATTCAAATCAAAATCTAACTTAGAGATTAAACTGGATCTTAAGTTTGCCTCATCTCTTTGAGAATTCGAAATCTAATTCGGACTAGGAATCCTAACCATTTCCCGCTCAAAAAAATTCAAAACCTTCAGGGGGGCATACCTAGCTCAACCATCAGTGGTAATTCAATCGATATATGACGGTGATGCAAGGATTCACTAGGTTCCTCAGCCACCAAATGGACACCATTATCATCCTCTGCTCTTGTTTATGACTGATCACGACCTGGGTCAGTTTTTCGCAGCCCCCTTCGAGCCGTAAAACGAAGCCAAGGTCCGAATTGAAAGTACTCATCATCGAAAGAGAAATGTCCAATTTTCAATTGAGGACATTCCCGATCTTGATGACCCAAAATTCCACAACGATAACAAAAGATAGGAAGCCTTTCATATTTAAAAACAACTCATTCAACCTCTGAATCTTCAATCTGTATCATTTAACCATGCATAAGCAGTTTGGTAATATCAATATTCACTCTAATCCAAAGAAAGGGTCCCTAAGCAACTCCACTCTTGGGAGCATCAACAGTGATAAGCTCGCCCACCTGATTGGCTATCTTAGCCCCCATTTCTCTGCTCATACTCTTGATAGGAATATTAAAGATATAAATCCAAAAAGCAGAATGAGTAAATGTGACCTTGGCTAGACTAACATCCCAAGAAAACCCTTTCATCAAAATAAGTTTTTTATCAAAGGACCAAGGCCCTTTGTCAAAAATGACCTCTAGGTGTTCTTCTGAAACAAACATAGCAAGAAATAAATTTTTTCCTACCTCTTTAATGTTGACCCCGTTAGATGCACGCCAAAGATTTGCACATGTTGACTTGAAGGCATCCTTGTTAAAGTCTTTGTTAGTTTGCAATTTAAACAAAATGCTGAACTTAGCCTGTTGTTTGGAAACAATGACATCATGGGACTCCACATCCAATGCTCCTCTTTCTTCTTTAGATAACTTGAAACGTTTCCAAAGTTCTTCCAAGGTTGCATCCATACTGCTAGTAGAGAGAGATAGGAAAGGGTAAAAGAGTAAAAAAAAATGAATTTTTAGAAGAAATTGGGGGTAAAAAACCCCCAACCCTTACTACAATCTGATAGGAATCATATCAGAAAGGTTGAAAACTCATAAAGGAGTGACTGTGTATCTTCCACTGTCAAAGACTACGAAGAGCGAGAGAGAGGGAAGTTTTTATGATTGTGTTTTTTTGGTTGATGTAACAATGACATAAGGTTAGGTAGGTTGTAAAGAGTCTCGTACTTTAATGACTGCACACCCTTAGTGCGATGGTCACTCAACAAGTATAAATGCTTGCGAGGTGTGGGGGGCAAGGGCCGGGATTCAAGTTTCTAGAAGGGAGCTTCACACACATATACACTTAGATTAGGCTAGAGTAGAATTCTATCTTGTATAAAAAAAAATAAATAATAAAAATAAAAATTCAAGTCATTTCACTTGTAACAATTATTTTTATAAAATTAAATAAATAAACCTAAAATTAAAAAAAGAAGGAGAAGGAGAAGGAAAAAAAAAGTAAAGTTAGGTATATCACTGAACATTCATGTCAAAGTCTTTAATTTTTTTTTTCCCTATTTTAAAATAAGAACATATTTTTCTTATTTTAATTAACTATTTTTCAAAACACCCACGTCAGATTTCTTATTTTAATTTTTAAACTCTATTTTATTTAAATATTATTTCTTCGTTATTTTTTACTTTTTCCTCGTTAAGTCCAAAATTTGTCCATAACTGATCCAATTTGAAAGGCAAAAACATCAAACATAGGCCAATCCTACTAGCACTAGCAATGCCAGATCCTCCAAAGCACCGACGTCTCCTCATGATGATCGTTGCCGCCGTGAAGCCGTGTGCCATTTTTGCCCAACAAGCAAACAGAGAGAGAGAGAGAGAGAGAGAGAGAGAGAGCATTCATGTTGGCCATCGCAACCATTGAGCCGCGTAGAGCCTTGACACTAGACCTTAAAGTCATGGAGAACAATGATTGGGATTATTATGTGCCTCGTGCCATTGTTGAGAGAGAGAGAGAGAAAGAGAGAATAAAAAAATTGTTTAGGGAATGAACAAACCAGTAAAGAGTTTGATGTGGAAGTGTTTTTGGGATTTTCTCCCTAGATTGGAGCATTACCCTAAAATAGGGAACTTGATGCAAATGTTCTATTAATATTC
Source organism: Quercus gilva (assembly GCA_023621385.1). Classification (NCBI taxonomy): domain Eukaryota; kingdom Viridiplantae; phylum Streptophyta; class Magnoliopsida; order Fagales; family Fagaceae; genus Quercus; species Quercus gilva. The sequence goes on from CM042480.1 coordinate 12,371,418, forward strand.
ATGACTGAGTGCAAGTGCTCTTAAATGTGCACTAGCAAAATCGCAAAGGCCAATTTGGTGCCAATATCCTAAATTGACCACTGGCCTGTGTTTTAGTGATTTATATGTACTCCTCACTTTTTGAAGAAATTATGAGTTCCTCATGGTAGACAAGTAGTGTGACCCACCATTTTAGTAAAAAACTTCAAACTTATAACTTATATGTACTCCACTCATCAAAAATATATGTACTCCTAATCATGTAAAGCATTGCATCTGGATTTGGTACTTCTTTTTATTTTTTGGCTGAAGGATTTGGTACTTCTTTGACATAGTTTTGTAAATATCTTTTCATTACTTAATTTACCCATCAACACAACTATCAAACTTACCAAAGGAAAGGTGCCATTGGAAATTGGACCAATTAATGTTTTTACATTAAAAGGGATTTCTGATTTCTCGTACCCTAAACACAAACCACATATAACACAACCTCCAAGACTAAAGAACCACCACAAGCCCCTGTACATTGATAGAATCACAGAAAGAAAAAATAAAATAGCATAAGGAATTTCATAAGCCCTTCAAGGTGATTCAAGGAAGCCAGTTCTTGTTAGGACAGCATTCCTCACTTTGCTAAGGTCCCTCCCTTTGAGAGTCCTCCCAACACCTTCAAAAACAGAGAAAGAAGATATCTGACTTCTTGCAAGCCTCCTAGAAATAATTTCATGTGGGGGTAACTTGTAATTGTACTCATCCTCATCCTCATCTTCATCACTGTCCCCTGCATCATTCATAAACCCATGATCATGATCATCACCATCACCATCATCATCATCATGCCATGAAGCATTCTTAGAGGCCTTTTTTGACTTCTTTCCATAAATCGCTGACCAGTCAGGAATGTTCACAGGTGCTGATTGCTGAACAATTTTGGGTTCATGAGAAGATCCATTACTACTACTACTATTTGTAGCCCTTGGTATCATTCTTGAAGCATTTGGGAGTGGTCTAGGAACAGAAGTAGAAGGTTCTTTGGATTTGCCAACCATGGAAGTCGAATCTGTCCTATCTCTGAGAACAGCCCAAACATCTTCTTCCTCAAAGTCTCCATCTCTCAAGGACCTCCACAGACCACTGGTCTGCCTGTATAAACCATATCTACCACTCTCCATCGATGATTTGCCTATAACACCCAAAAATCAAAACCAAAAAAACATCTCAAGGTGGCTTCTTTACAAATGGGTCTTCTCCATTTTTCTACAAATTGTTTTACATAAGAAAAATAGAGAGATTCAAAGATTAATTTAATGGATAACCAGCATAGAAATAATTGAATAAAGCAATTCAAATATAGGGGAAACTAGTTGAGGAAAACTAGAATCTACCTCTGAATGGATGAAGAGCCTCCAAAATCAGAACTTGCCTCAGATTCTGCAAGGATATCTGCAACATGGGAAAGGAAAGTAAGTTCAAGGAAAACAGTTTAAGTGGGCGTATTTACTATTCCTAGTTCTCTCTATTTTTCTTTTTCTTGGTTGTTTCTTCTATATGCAAATTCTTAGTGACTTACCTCAACATGTTTGAAATGGTCTCAATAATATTAGATTTTATGGAAAACCAGAAGACCCACAGGAACACAAGGGTAGTATGCAAAGCCTTAAAAGAGGCAGAGAATAAGACAGGTTGACTTTTGTCTTTTTAGAGAGCTACCAAGTTGATTGGCCTCCATCTATTAAGTATTTCACTTATTACGGTCCCTTGGTAAGCCTAACTTTTCGAAAGAAGGAAAGGGCAGTGAATAAAGATCCTCTTTTTCTTTTTCTTTTACTGACTTCCCTTATAAATCTTACCAAGAGAATCCATAGGGATCTTCATGCAGAAAAACCCCACTTTCAATCAGAATTCAGAACAGTCCAAAAGAAAAAATAAGAAGAAAATCAAACGCTGAAAGAAAAAGGAAAGAAAGATGTGAACAACTCACGTCAGGTGTGTAGAGTTGATGCCTTTCTCTAAGTACATTTGAGAATAGAACTATCAACTATCAACTATGGGAGATTCATCTGTATCCCATTTTATAATCACGTGCAAATAGTAAACGTGTCTTAATAAAATAATGACATTAAAATCATTTGACAGTTTCTTCCAAGATTTGGTTTGCAAATTTTCCCCCCTTCTATTTATTTTAAGCCTACTTGTGACTGCCATTTGCATGTGCAATTAGGAAATAAAGTACTTAAAAATGATGTGTTAAAAGTTAATTTTCCCATTGAATGACAGTAGAAGGGATTAAGTTTTTTTTTTTTTTTTTTTTTTTTTTTAGAATACTAAGTATTTTTAACACACATGAGGAGATGAGAGAAAATTTTAAAAAAAATTACAGTGATGTATATCCGAAAAGGTCTAACTCTTAAATAGCCTTTTTTTTTGGGCTAAGTTTACAACTAGACCAGCATTATATCTATATTTTAATGTGAAATGTCTAGTTAGGATAATCTTAAGGTCACGTAATTTATTAAAGAAAACCGCTACTAGATTAAATTGGGACAAAGCAGAATGATGACATACTATATCCACCTTAATATTCACAGCACATACATTGGTTATTGTCAGGTCAAATTTGCAACACAAAAGGATAATGATAAAAATAAGAGAGAAAAGAAGAATGTAGTGCACTCACTTGAAAAGGATACTTTTGAATATTTGCATGTAAAGCATACAATAAAAATATATTGCTCCTATCTCTCCCATGAAAACAATGTAGACAAGTTAATGGTAATGTGATATAATAGCATTTGGCCCTATAATGTGAGATTAGAGATTCAAAGTTCAAATCCCCTCAATATAGTAAAAAATAAAAATGGGAATTTAAAATTAAAAAAATAGAAAAGTTAAACTTCTGATGTGAAAATTTTGTGGATTCTAGGTTATTTCAATCATGATAAAATTACAAAGAAGAAGAAGAAAAATAATTTCTTTGGGCGAAGACAAATTTGCTTATTGAAAGGGAATTCTACTTTGGAAGTTCCTGTTGTCCAGCACATGTGTCCCACATGCAACAATCAGGAAGCCGTCATTCAACGTATTCGACCATCAAATTGCCAATGCTAAGACAAAACAAAAACACCAAATCAACTTTAGCATGACAAACCAATCAGATTTTTGTTCAAGCTGTCACTAATTAACCGCTCAGATTTCTTAGAAAAATAAGCCAGAGAATCTTTGGCAAAGTGCCTCTTAATTATAATTTTTCATTGACAAGATAGGCAAGATTCATTCTATTGAGGCTGAAATAGTACCATTTCAGGGCCTCAGGCATGGCTTTTGGCTTAGAGAGGCGGCTGTTGAAGCATGCAGTGGGGTCATTGTGCTGTGGTACTGTTTAGCCGACACTTATGATGCACATGTTTGCTTATGCGCACCACATGCTGTAACTCATTTATATTCGTTAGTACTTATAGTAGGGTCTGAAACTCTGAAAAAACAATTTTTTTCATAATGTAATCTTTCACCTTTTGACGCCACATTGTACAAATGATGTGAAGCAGAAAGATAGCCAAAACAAAATAGCAAATATTAAGCACAGTAGCACGCCACCTATATAAAAGAAAAAAAGACAAGCAGATTTGTAGACTAAGTTCATATGAATTATATACCATTATGATTGAGACGTTAGTATGTGAGTAAAAACGGGAGTGAGTGTGAACAACTGTAGTACATGTACATGGCATATTAAAAGTAAGCCCCTTTGCTTCACTTATAGTACATGGCATATTGAATTTGAATTTTAGATTGTCAAATTTAGTCATTTTATAATGAATGAGTAATGAACACTGATAAGATAGGCTAGATTCATGTCGATGAGGCTGAATCCTTCAGTTGTGTAGGGCTTTAGAGAGGCGGCCAATCCATAAAGTATATTATTATATATGGCTGTTACCGTGAAGCACAGTTACCACTATGCGCAACTATTGCCAAACCTCATTTCTATTCGTTCATAGTGTTAGTGGGTCTAGAGAACAGCTTGTTTCTAACGTAACTTTTAACTTCTGAATCACCATTGAACTACAGAAATATGAAATCCAATCATACCGAGATAAGACAAACTAGAATTCGATGACAGAAATGGGATGTGTGCTAAGCGCTGAGCCAAATTTTTTTTTTTTTTTTTCAGAAACATATCAAATCACTTTAGTATATAACAAGCCAATGAGTAAATATAATATGGGAGGTCGGTGAGATCAACTCTAACCAAAAATAAAAAGTATAAAATTGAATTACGTAACATTCACTAATTGGCTTGTTACACGACTGATTTTGAATGGCTCCCAACCTCTCACAAGGGATAAATTCTCCTATATGCTGAGTGCTACCTCTTGGACAGAAATTAAGCCCCTTGGCTTTATTGTTTTAAGGGGAAGTGTAAGAATTCTTTGTTGAGTGACCACAATATTATATTGAATCTTCTGAGACTACATTTTTTTGTAAGAGTACCATTCCTAAAAGTGACCATTTCTAGGATTGAGGTTTCCCCTGACATCCAAAGAAGCCCAGTTTTCCTTTGAGTTCCTCACATCAGCTCAAATTATAAACCAATCCCCACGAGAGAAAATTTACAAAAGGAAATTCACAAGCAAAGCATATTACTTTACAATCATGGAAGCTTTGAAACCTCCATTGAAGGACAACCAACATCCAAAAATTCATCAACGATTTTTATCACAAGATCCATATCTCTAAAAGAAACCATTAAACATAGACAGGACTGCTGCTCCACAGTGCTTATTAATGGACCCAGTGAATTATTATAAACAAACCAGAAAAAATGCTAATTTGATATTCAGATACTTAATAATCATGCAAAAATGATTTATCTTTGCGGAAGATAGATAGCCTACTTTGCCCAAAGATCGTCCTAAGCCAGTCTTCTGGAACGAGTAATTTATGCAGCCCCCCCACCCCCTCCTCTTCTTGGCTATACAGAGGTAGTGATCCACAATTTAGCTTCCAATACTAAGATGCATAAGAAAGGAATGCCTATCAAGAATCACCTCAACAAAAATTCAAATTACAAACTTCAATTGAGAATTACCTTTGGGAATTGTATATATTAAGGAAAACAAAAATACTTCGAATTCTATTAGAGAATTAAAGAGATATTATTGTGTTGTACTCTTGTGCTGTATGAGTAGTACTCTTCTAGAAGAGGATTTTGTTGTACTCTTGTGCTGTTTGGAATATTCAGATGATGTGTTGTTCCTCTCAGCTGTCACAATTGGAATATTCTCCTGCCTATTGTAATCGCCTCTCCCATATATAAGTAATGAATTGTCTGAGGAGTGGTATTTAAAATTTTCCAGCTCCTCCTTTTCCGTATAAACTATAAATATCATCATGCCTTCTCGTTCTTTAACAAATTCCAATAACAAACTCATAACAGCTATAGACAATGCAGTAATCAATCACTTACAAGAAAGGGAGCGAAGAAATACAATGCAGAGAAGGTAACAAAATGCTGGAACAACAATGTTAACATATTTGACTCAATTCCACATTCCAGGTGTGGAAGCAGATAAGAACTCAGTTTATCTTTACAAGAGAAATCATTTACTTAACCAATGATTTGGTGTAACTAGCACATCATGTTACAATACTCTTATAAAACAGAATTATGGGATAAACAAAGTACACGATATGACAAATCAAGATCAATCAAGCTGTCTTAGTGCCTCAGCTCCTGCTACAATCTCCAATAACTCGCCAGTAATTTTTGCTTGTCTCTCCCGATTGTAAGCAATTGAAAGACTCTTCTTCAACTCCACAGCATTATCTGTGGCATTGCTCATGGCATTCATCCTTGCTGCGAGCTCACTTGCCAGTGATTCCTGCAATGCCCTCAAAATCTGACTATTCAAATAAAGAGGCATCATGGCATCAAGAATCTGAACCGGGTCCTGCTCAAATTGCATAAGCGGTGAAAACTCCTCCCTCTTTGCCCTCACACTATCCCTCTCCACAACCAACTTTCCCTCCTTAGTCGTCAACCTAAAGAACTCATCCTCCCTGGCATCAACACAATTCCCATTCACATCACGAACTACTCCTTTCGGTGACAATGGAAGCAATGTATGAATCACAGGATCACTCTTAACCAGCGACACAAATTTAGAATACACAAGCTCAACCTTATCAACCTCCTCGCTGACAAATAGCGAAAACACATCATCAGCAATTGCTTGAGCTTCTTTCACTGTAGGAAAACTCAATCCTTCAATAAACCTATCAACTGGAACATTATCCCTCCGCTTAAAATACAAATTACACTTTTTTCCAACACTAATCACAGTGTAATCCAATCCAAGACTCTTCAATTCAGCAATCCGGGCCTCAGCCTTTTTGATAATTAAATTGTTGAATCCACCACAGAGACCTCGATCACCAGTGATAACCACAACGGCAACTTTCTTGACAGGCCTAACATTTGTCAAAGGAACATCTATATCCTCTGATTGAAGCTGCTCATTGATACTGTATAACATTTCTACAAGGGTCTCCGAGAAGGGTCGGCCATTGATGACCGCCTCTTGAGCTCGTCGAACCTTTGCAGCCGCCACGAGCTTCATAGCTTCAGTAATTTTCTGGGTATTTTTAATAGTATTAATTCGCTCTCGAATTTCACGGATACCACAAGAAATTTGGGTTGTTTGTGAAGACTGAGGTAAACTAAATGAGAGTGAGATATGGGGCAAAACGAGAAATGGGTTTTGGTGGAATTGAGAAGAAAGTGAAGAAATGTTAGAAATTGAAGGATTTGCAGAGACCCACATAGTTATATTTGAGGAAGCAACAGTCTTTTGTGAGTTATATTGATAAAGATTTGATTTTGTGAATGTGATTTTTGGTCACTGCAAAACCTGGAATTGGGAGGGTTTTAGCTAAAAGAAAGTGAATCCATTTTAGAAATTGAAGGTTTTGCAGAGACCCACATAGTTATATTGAAGAACTCAACAGCTTTTGATGGGTTATATTAATAAAAATTGGACTTTGTGGGTTACTGCAAAAACCAGTTGTTGGTGCAAAAGAAAGTTGTGGGGGGGTGGGGATAGTGAGGGTTTTAGCAACTTAGCTTGAAGTACTATGAGAAAGATAGATTATTGAGCTTTGAAGTTTGAAAAGAGTGTGATTTGTTAGGAAAATTTGAAGGGGCTTACCAGAATGTAGACTGTGGAGGACTGGTCGCGTAATCTCCCCGGCGAAGCTGATACACAGTCTGTGTCTGTACGGACCAGTCAATGAGAGGGGCTGTAATAAGCGTTTGGTTGCGGAGAGGATCTAGGGAGAAAGGATCCGAAAAGTAGCATACTGACAAAATTTGCTAGGGTGAGATATAAACGGCAAACCGTTTTAATAACTCAAATTAGAAAGGGTAATTTCTTGGAATTTTGCTCAAACTACCTAATTCTACTTATAAAGTAAAAAGGTTTACAAAAGAAAACATGACTTTGACTTTGATTGGTATACTTCTTTAGGTAATGTACATCGTGACAAGCTTGTCAACACTAAAAAAAAAAAAATAATGTATCATGCTGCCCTCTTAGCGTGATGATCACTTTACAAGTATAAAATTCATGTGAGGTAAGGGGTAAGAACTCGAATTCAAGTCTTCAAATTTTATATGTACGTAGCTTTACTCAAAACCAAATGCAATTATTTCTTATACTAATTAATGATTTGATTGGTGAGCTTTCCAAGTGTTGATGCCCATTTTTGACAAATGGTACAATGGCAGAAGAAGCCCAACAATAAGAAAAATGAGAGAAAGATTAATAAAAGATAACAAACCTAATGAGCCAACGTGGCAGGAATGGCAACCAACAAGTCCATAGGATCAACAAGAGGTAAAGACAATGTAAATAGGCTAGGAAGTCCAAGGAAAGAGGTAATAAACATAATGGGTCAACGTGGCAGGAATGGCAGTCAACAAGCCTATGAGATCAATAAGAGGTAAAGATAATGTAAACGGGCCAAGGAAGCCAAAGGAAAGAGGGAATAAACCTAATGGGCCAACGTGGCAGAAATAACAACCAACAAGCCCATAAGCATGGCAAGAAAAGGAATAGCAGAAAGTAGAAGTCCAATGGACTAGATGGGCAAGAGCTTCTACCCAAGCAATGCCTAGCCCATGGGGAACGAAGGGAGGCTGCAATGCCCAGCCCACACATCTCCCGTGCTGTAGAGGATAGACACGAACCCAATACCCGTAGCGGAACAAGACAATGTAAGAATGATAGGAATGGCGTGGAAAAAAAAGAAGACAAACCAGAGGGTAGTGGAACGTACACAAAGGTCAATGCACCACCTACTTGTACCCAGCCAATACAGGAGAGATGGGCCCTTGGTCAGGGGATTCAAAGAGTGTGGTTTGGCGGTAGGGAGAAAGGGGATTTATTTTGAGGTTCCTGCTGAGGCTTCTTTTGGGAGAAATAACTTGTTGGGATGGCATTTCACCCAAAAAAGGTAAGCACGGCTAGGGCCACTTGATGCATGTCATAGGGGTAAGTGTAGTGAGAGCCTCTAGTCCTTATCCATTGAAGGTAAGGCAGAAATGGAGGAGAGGGGAGAAACAAAATAAAGAATTTTGTTTGGGAATAAAGAGTGATGTAGCAAGCACACTCTGAATAGAGGTAGTGGTCGGGCAGTCAATGGGTTAATGGGCAAGTTTGGAGAGATGCCTATAAGATACCAAAAACGATCAGTGAAACCCTAGAGAGGGAGAAATCCCATAAAATTGAAAGGTATAAAAAGGATGAAAGGTAGCCAGGAAAAATGAGAGAGAAAGAAGAGGAGGAGAAAAAAGGAAATAATAGAGAGAAATTGAAGACTAGAAAACTAAAAGGAAAACTAAGTGGTAAAACAAAGAGAGAAGGAAGAGAGAACACATGGCAAAAATAGGGGCATGCATCAGTAGACCATTTTTTCTCTCCCTCATGACATTCCCACTCTCTAAAACTTTATGAAATCGAAATCCAGGAACGTTTAGGCCATTTCTCCAGCACGGTTAACTTCAATAGCAAAGGTTGTGACAAGGTTATCCGTATTGGAGTTCGATTCCCTTTTTGGATCCAGTCTTGCTGAGCAATCTTTAGCTTCTTTGACATCTTTGTTCTTATTCTTTCTCTTTGTGTTACAATAGTTCATGTTAATAACCATCCTGCCGTGATATCTTTTACTCTTTTTTTGTTGTATTAATTATTTTATCTGCAATATTAAGTCTTTATTAGTTACTCTAAAGTAACTCCTTTTTTATTTTATTTGTTGTATTAGTTGTTCTGTTGTACTAGTTATCTTGTCTGCGGTATTAGTTATATTCTGTTGGATTGGCTATTCTGTTATAACCCTTTCGTTCAGAATATTTTATTATAGGAGTCATTCTGCTAAAGTGACATTTGTAGTGCAAGAAAGTTATACCATCTCGACCATATCTGCTATATTTAGCCTACCATACCATCACTTGGTTGTCTCAACGATGGGCATGCCTAGCTTATGCACAAACTGGCCTGCGATGTAACTCACAAAAGGCCAATCCTAACTCCCTTATCCATCAACCCACAGGCCTTGGAGTAGCAGACGGGCCCAGACCCATCAACACAGAAAGGCCCCCACACCAAGTATCTATATTCAAAGAATATACACAATTATATTCAACGTACACAATTTTTCAATAGATATACAAAATTTGTACATTTAACATAAATAATTTATAAGTACGTACACAATTTTATATATTTTGCATACACAAATTACTAAGTGTAAGATTTGTACCTTCAACATTCAAACCTTGATTTGAATAGGTTTATTTGTTTATTGGTGATCAGTGTAAAATAAGCTCAATTAAACGAAAAATGTTTACAGTTTCTTAAAAGTGAAAAACGTTTTGTGGAATGTTGCACACTAAACAAATCACTGCAAATAAACTTCACACCACAAAAGCTCTCTTGATAGTAACTTCTCTCTTTGCCCTGTGTCTTTCCTCGTATCGACAATTGAACTACATTAGCTTTTTTCCAATTAACCCTTTTAAAATTAGTCACTTTAATTTAGTAAATGTTTGTATAGATTCAAAATTTGGGTTTATTTCCCCACTTGAGGGTTGCTAATGACTTCAAAGTTAAAACAATAAAAAAAGTAATTAAAAACATGTTTTTCTATTCGGGTTACATTTTGTGTATTAAAGTTTTATCTACACTATATACAATATGATTCCTTTTTTTGCATTAGACTTTTATGTTGTTCAGAAATACCTCTAAACCTTATGTTTAGCAAGGAAAAACTTGAGGACAACCCTGTAAAATTATACTTCAAACTCCACTTAAAATGCTTACAAAATAGGACACTCTCCTACTAATCCATGTCTTCAAAACAAACTTATCCAAGTTTTCTCAAAAAAAAAGAAAAAAAAAATCCAAAATATTAAAAAAAAAAAAAAAAAAAAAAGCCCCATGGCACGAGCTAAGCCTATGTGATAAGACTAGTATTTATATAATGATTTGAAATTACAAAATATATTATTGATTTTTCTTAATAATTCAAATAACAGTAAATGTTTTCTGACACATTTTTAAAGATGCAACCAAAACACAAGAAACAAATCAATTTTCCAGAAATATAAATCATTTTCCAAGAAAAAATAAATAAAGATGTTTGGCATTGAAGTAACCGGAGCTTAAGCCCAGAAAATTCAATTATTATTTTTTATTCTTTTGAAAAAAAAAAAAGGTTGAAATAAATAGTTAAGATCTTGATAAATTAAGGATTTTCTTTTTTAATAAAAAAAATACATCCTCAAGCTTTAATGTGATTATTGAACAATTAACTCCGTCAATAACCTTGTAATTATACTTCAATTGATATCTCCTGGCATTTTTAATAGAAACGTCAAAGGTTCAAATTTTTATTTCTACTAGTCGCTAACCCATGTGATGCACAGGAAAGTTCTTAGAAATGCTAAATATTTTTTTAATCAAATTAAATGCATTTTTTGTTGGGTTGAGAGAAATTTAACTTAAATGGACATTTTCACTTTGGATTTTAAGGAATAACCCACACAAAAAGGAATATACAAATTTCATTAGGATTTGAGCTGGTCAACTAAGGTAGGTGTGTGTGTGTGTGTGTATAAATGGACCTTTTCGCTTTGGATTTTAAGGAATAACTCGCACAAAAAGGAATATACAAATTTCATTAGGATTTGAGTTGGTCAACCAAGGTGTGTGTGTGTAGTGACCTTGTCGCGTATTTCTTAATCTACCAACAAAGCAAATTATTGCTCATTTGAAGCAATTTACAATGTTCATTCTAGGCAGAAGCTTACATACTTTTTGTTGTTGTGATTTACAATTTGGGTAGATGAAAAATAATATGATGTTCTATCACTGGTTTTTGCCTTCACAACAAAAAGGGTAAATTTTCAAATCAAAAGATTACATATCACATTAAAAAGAAACACTAACAAAAAGTAAAATATATGACATGCACTAATAACAAATGATCATAACATTCAAAGAGTTTTGTAAATCAACAACAAAATCTTATTAAATTGCTGGGGGTAGCTTCACTAACTATGTTTTATCAATAAAAATAACCTTCTTCATAAGACTTGTTTAAGTTGTCATATTAAATATGAGAAAACAGGTGAAGGCATATTGTTGTTGACTCTACACTGTATCACAAAGAGTCGCTCTTGGATTGCTTCATTCTTTTCTCTGCTCTACAACTAAAGCTCCCCTATCATAAGCAACCTGCCTTGCAAAACTATGCAGACAAAAGCAGAATTCCAGAATTTTCATTTCCTACTTTTGCAGCCCTTAACAAAAGTTAAGATTCATGATTTTATCAAAATCTTCGATGCCATTATTATTAAAATTCTCAATATATACACCCTTAGCATAGATACATATTGATTCAAAAGCAGCCTTGTTTTAAAAACACAATAATGCATAAATATCACCAGCAAATAATCGTAATATTTGAAGAGAGAAGAACGAAGCAAAATAAAAATAATTAAAATTCACAAAATGAAGAACCAAATATCAAGAACATAGAGGGAGATTGTTGGAAGCAGAATTAACAAACCTAGCATAAATTGTTAAGATTTTAGACTCGATTGGAAAGGAAGTAACTCTAAAAGTTTTAGCTCGCCAAGCTTTCTTGCGTTGTTTTATAACTGCCAAAAATGTTAAAGGCTTTCCAAAACTACTAAAGTTTGTCAGGGTTAAGCCTTATAAATAATAAAAGGTGGACTTGAAACAGCACACATAAATATTTGCATAGGTATGTATTTCCAATTAAAGCAATCAAACATATTTTTATTAAAGCACCCATCTACCAACAGAGAATCAAACAATCAGGTAACAGAAATCCACACATCAGTAATCAAACCTAGTCTTCAAAAATACAATCAAGTCAGTTCACCCCATCATCACACCCCAATTTTCATATAGCAAAAATATACACCCATGAATATAAGTTATAAAACAGAAATACATGACTTAATGACACATTAAATAGCAAGATGCAGCTCAGTGACCACGGGCCATCATCAAATAGTTTATGCCAGTTCATTTATTCTATTATTCCAATACATGTACAACAGTTCTCTTGTAGGCCTTTTGTCAAATACCTAACAGATATAGCCAAGAAATAGAACTTGATTGATGTATAGGTGTTGAAATAGAGGAACTTAAAAAAAAATTAGAATAATGTAATCTAGAAATTAAAAACTTATTGACATATTAGGATGAAAGATATTAAAAAAATAAAAAAAAATAAAAAGAAAGAAAGAAAGAAAGAAAAGAACGAAAAAAATTACATATATTTAGTTTGATTGATGGTATAATGACTTAAAAATGAATGAAAATATGTTATTTAATTCAAAGTAAAATTGAATCAATCATTCCCCTAATTATGTCGTGCAAACCTAATCCCTAAATCTGATATACGCTTAAGCCAAAAAATCCAATTTATATTCAATACATACAACAAAAGAATTGGGCATGAGGATATAACCTTATTGCAACCGATGAATACCACTATTAGTCCAACAAATCCATCTCAAAGAGCTCCTTAATGGTCATCGCAATCTTCTTCTACACACTCATAAGAGAAAAATGTATAACAGAAGGTGCATAGTGGTAAAATACAGTGTTTTTTTTTTTTTTAGAGAACACGTGGCTAAAATTTGGTTAAAATAAAATAAATAAATTGTGTAGCCATAGAATGATAGTATTAGACGTGTTCTTACTTTCCAGGCCACGCATGAGCCACCTTCATCTAAGATGTTTTGGAATATAGTAGAACCCTCATAAATTTTGAAGAGAAAGAAGTTGTAAAGATAACATTGTGTTGCGGCAAAAGAAGATATATAAATTGGTATGGACAGAAAATACCATACCGGTAGCAGATCATATAGACTTTATGCACAAAGCATGGACAGAAACAGCAAATAAATTTTTATGAGAGAAATATGTGTTCTTATCACCAATTGAATAAAAAGACTGCTTTGTCATCCAAGAATGTTATTTGTTCAAGGATCACAGCTCTGCAAACTTTTTTCACTCTTCAATAGGTTGATTTATAAGTTTTCTAGGTCTCATTGGAGATAGAGATAGATAGAGATTGGAGTGAGAGAGAAGGAAGGAGGTAGTTGAAGGTTTCACCATGTGTTTTTTTAGGTTTTTCAGAAACTTGGAGTCGACCGTGTGTTTTTTTAGGTTTTTAAGAAACTTGGAGTCGGCTTGAAGAGAATTGGGTTTGTATTATTGGGTTTTATCACTTTATGTATAATTGGGTCTTAGAGAAAAAAAATATCAGAATTTTTTGTTTTTTTGTTGTTTTAAATGATGCTAATGTGGAAAATTGTAGTGCTAGCAAAGGCTTCGGTTATATATATATATATATATATATATAGATTATACTATTAAATTATCAACAACAAAAACTAATTAACCCCCTAAATTTGAAGTTTATGACAAATCTAATATTGTATTAGTATCTTTTTGTTAAAATCTAATAGATTTAGTCAAGTGATGCAAATGTTTTTTTTTTTTATATATGTAAAATTGCCGAGGTTATGCGTTATAATTGGCTTAAATAAAGATGATCTTTGTGGTTGTGTGAACTAAATTATACAAATAATAACTCTCCATGCTCACTAATTCAAGACAAATGGAAAAAATTTGCTCAAAATTTAGCTCCAAACATAATTGGAGTTATCTTTTTCAAGTTATTATGTGACAAATTATAATACTATCCATATGTATTATTTAACAAATATTGTTTTTAATATTGTAAGGACCTAATTTGTAATTCTAGCCCAAAAGTGTATGGACTTAAGCCCAAAAAGCTTAAAACAATAAATTTGTAGAGAATGAATTAGAAAACTAGGTTTAGTGAATTAAGTAACTAGCTAATAGATTTTGATGACAAAGAAAGAAAGATAATAGACGTTCATTAAAGAAAAACGTCATCGGCCAAGTTCGAGGAGATTGATTCTTATGTATTGCTTTTGAAGATTTATTACAAGCCTGGTTCCAAATTGCTACAGTGTTTCTTTCTTGATTTTTTGATCCCCCTTCCTTCAAGGGTCTCTTACATTATATATCTCCTTCTCCATAATCCTAACCTTCCATTTGTTGATCATCCAAGCTACCACTTAAGTACTTGTCCCATTAGACACCCCGTTTAGCTTCTTGTGAACCGTGGTAGCCAAGGCAACACTGTTCAGGGGTCTTCTCCACATAAATGCAGCTAGAAAGTTAGCTGCAAGGCATTTAATGTGGTGGCTGTAGCTTTTCCTTAGGTATCTATTAGCTTCCCTTCTCTAGTATGCTCGAGTAGTATGTCCCTGTCACTAGAGCTTCTTGGAAAGTCGCCTCGAGCATTGGGATCTACATCAGGCCCGTGTTTAGCCTATCCGTGGAGGTATTCCTCATCGGACCACACTCCCCTTCATATCATACTCATGAAGCTCTGAGCTTAAAACACTTACCACTATCTACTAGCCCTCAGATCACTCATGTTCTCGGCCAAGCTCAAGGCCCAATATACAATCTGGGCCCTTAACCTTACAAATATAATTACAGAGGTTACGCATTTTTGGCTTAAATAAAGATAATCTTTGTGGTCGTGTGACATAAATTATACAAATAACAACTCTCCATGCTCAAATGGAAAAATTTGCACAAAATTTAGCTCTAAACATATTTGAAGTTATCCTTTCCAACCCATTACATGGCAAATTATAATATTATCTATATGTATTATTAAAACAAGTCAAACCCTCTAATAAAAAAAAAAATGGCTAAAATTATATATGAATGGAAAAAGAATTTATTTGGAAACTACTTTTTCTAAAACTTTTTTTTTTTTTGAGAATACTAACACTCTGTTTGTTTCGGCATTAATGTTTTCTGAAAAATGATTCATTTTTCAAAGAGAATTTTCTGAAAAATTATCTCATTTTCTGGTGTTTGGTAACAATCTTGAAAATGGGCTTGAGAACGTTTTCTGGTGTTTGGTATCCATAGTTTTTATAACATTTCTTGTAACTTTAAAACATGTATAATATATGTATTGTGTAAACCCATCTAATGTAAATAAAAAAACCAAGAATGAATTTGGTTTTTAAATTAAAATTTTGACAACAAATACAATCAAAATTATGAACAATAACGTACATAATATATATATATATATATATATATACACACACTATACTTCTCATAATTCAAAATAACTATTATAACCTTAAGTTCCATTTTAAATAGTTCAAAATGCCACATATGCCAAATAGTTTTACTGGCAAACTAATCCTGTACAAATAGTTTGATAAATATACCAAAAATTGTTATAGAACCGTTCACTAATCTGTGAGGAGAAAAAAAATAAAAACCTTATTAAAGAACGGTGTTATAGAGGAGAAGAAATATGGAGAAAAAAGAGAAGAGAGGTAGATAGAGAGAGAAATATGTGGGAAGAGAAGAGGGTAAAGGGGGTGATAGTGAGAGTGTGAGAAGAGAGAAAAAATAAAGGGAGAAGAAGAAGTAAGAGAGTTTATTGTGAAAAATGAGCTATGCATAGTGTGAGAGAGAGATTGTTTTCCAATTTTTTTTTTTTTGGAAAACAATCTATAGAAAATAAGCCTTATTTTTATAAGAGTTTTCCGTTGATTAAAGATAGTTTTTCATTGACCAATTTCTTTTTATGTTACCAAACACTAAAAAATGTGGAAAATTATTTTTATAGAATGTTTTTCAATGAAACAAACAGAGCGTAAGTATTTTTAACAAATATACATGGACAAAAGGGAGAAGGTTTTTTAAAGAAACTTATAGTGGTATATATCCAAAAGAGCCTAACTCTTAGATACACTAACTCTTAGATACACAACACAGACTCTAAAGGGTTGTTTGATACATGTTTTCAAACAACAATTTTTAATTTTTAAACAATATCATACGTATTTTCATATTTTTTCATCAACACATATTTTTACACATATTTTCAAACAATAATTTTTAATTTTTAAGTACTTATACCAAACAATATTTAAACCTTTTTATCTCGTCCTCATTTCCCAATGTTATTACTTATTTGAATAAGAAAAAACACTTTTTTGCCAAACCCAGTTTTTTTAAGACCAAAGAAAACAAAACAAAATAAAACCCAGGTTTTCTGTTATCAAAAAAAAAAAAAAAACAGGTTTTCCCATAACCCAGTAAACGACTTTATTGTAGCATTCAGAGAGTTCCCACTTCACACGTCTTAGCTTCCATTTTCACCGTTGGTTTGCCATTCTTGGAAGACGAAGACAATGTCAACAGTGGGTTTCGTTTGAATTTTTATTTTTATTTTTTTCAGTAAGAGATGTCGAAGCTATTTACTAGGATTGTTGGGTACATTAAAAATTGGTCTCTGATGGGGATGGACAAAGCGGGCAACCAATACTTCGTCAGAACAGAAGAGATTGATGGTATCAGTAAGTGGGTTTCAAGTCTCAATCTCAATCCTTTAGTCGCTTTTTTCATTATTTTGGGATTTGGGTATTTGTTATTCACTATGTGTGTGCACTTTTGTATCATGGGTTTTGCTCCAAATGCATTAATTACTTGCGGACTGGACTCTACTGTGTTGTATACTTGTATTTGTCAATTGGGTTGTCTTTGTTTTCCATAAATTGAATAAATTTCTTGAGGTGTGAACTTATTGTGATCCATCACTCTATCTTTGAAGTTGCCAACTTGGTGTTTGACAAAATGCAGGGAAATAGAAAATGTTGATATTTGTAGTTGTAAATTTTACTATAACCCCAGACCCAAGAAAGTCAATTCCGTTATGATAATGAATATTGTACAAGTGTTTTTGCTGAGATGATTTAGGTCTTTTTTTCTTTGTGTATGCAATGCAAATACTAAAATCTTACATTCTGGGGGTGAAATGAAGTCAAGGTTTTATATTGTGAGTGTGTGATACTCTGATTAGCTCAAAAGATACGTAGCTGTAGTGATAATTGAATTGCGTCTATTATTATACTGTTAAATTCACCTTGCTATCTGCAAATCTTATTCTGTTAATTTATTGATATGCTAGTGAAAGAGAAAAGATGGGTGGTATTCAAGGGAGAGAAGGACCCAACTTCCATTCCAGGTAATTGGTTTTAGGCAAGCTCTACTTTAAGTTCCAAATTCTTGGTTACTGTGTGCTTAGTTATTATCACTATCAGGTGTTGTCTTTGTTTGATCAGTTAAACTAGAACAACTGCTCACAATTTATAATTGAATAGATAAAAATCTTATGTATGTTTTAATTGGAAACTAGGTGCAAGAAAAGCTTACATTTGTTTGTTTAATTAATGGTTGTTTACCCTTTGCTTGCTGTAGTTGAATGGATATGTTGGCTGAATGGGCAGCGCAAAAGCGCTCCAACCGCTGAGGTAATTTAGAAACTACTCTTTGTCTTGAAGTTGACAAGACCAATGACATGTCTGTAAGCTTTCAGTTCCTAATGTAATGTGATGTACAAATATATTGGTTACCTTTTTTTATTTTTAAGGAAAAAAACAAAAAAGGGGAAACATTTTCCTAAATAGCTTGCTCTGAAGAGTACACCTAGAGAGTGACTTTGTGTGTGTGTGTGTGTGTGTCTCTCTCTCTCTCACACACACACACACACACACAAATTATCTGGAAAAAGCAGCCTACTGATGACTACTAATTTTGACTAGCTTGAATTTCCAGCTACTGACATGTTTTCTTTTCAAAATTTTGCTTGCAAGTTGACTGAAATTATTCCCTGAAATGCATTCATTTATTTCTTTTCTTTTCTTTCTTTGGTGCCTCTTGAGAGATTAATGTTTAGATGAAATTGTTGATCCTGGAAAAAGTAATTGAACTTACTCTCCCCTCAATAAATGAAATGTTAGATCCTATTGCCTTGGCCATAAAATCCAAAGAATGCGTTCATGGACCCTAGAAATTTGGCTTGGAGAAAAAAGAATAGTGCTTAGTAATTACCATAGAGTTCTATACCCAATTTCTGTTCCATCTAAAAAGTTCCAGTGACAATAATTTGTGACTTGGATGTCCTTGGTGTGTTAGACTTAGACACCTTTTCTAGTTGCTTAAAGAGACTTTTTTTTTAGTAATGCTACAGTATATTTGACAATTCTGTTCATCCCCTCTTCAGGAAATGATGGAACTGGAAGCTAGGCGTGAACAAGTTAGACTGAATGTTGCTCGTATGGGTTACTTCTAATATCAGTTGACTGTTCTGTTTTGTTGCTTCTGCTACTTTCTAGCAAACGATCTCCTTAATATTTTTTTGATCATTTATCTGATGGTTAAAAAAAGCCTTGATATTTTAATTTCCATATGACTGACAGTTAATAGAGTAAGCTTTTTGCCAAAATTGTCTTGGATTTGCAATTTTCCTGAAAGTATCACTCAAATTTTAGAACAGGGGCATGAAAATCTTGAAATTGGCTATCATGAAAAAATGCCTTCGAAATTCTGGTTAGTGACAAAAAACTGAAATTCTAATGATAGTGTCAATTACAAAACTATGCTAGAAACCCTTTTTTTCCTTGTTACTCATTGATTGATTAGAAGATTTTGAAAACTGAAAGCATCTACTTTTTCTTATTATTTTATGAACATATTGGGTAATTTTCTTGCTTTCTAATGCTATAGATAAAAGATGGAACAAATTCATTAGGATAAATTTTTTATAGTTAATTGAATATTGGTCCTATTTTTATATAGTATAAGAAATGATTGCTTCATAGATATTAAAACCAACAACATTAAATTGTTTTGAATCTAAGATAATGGTGCCATAAGCTTCAAATGTGGGAGAAATCTTAGAACTGGACTGTATTTTTAGGAGTGTACAATACGTAGAAGGCGCTAATATAATTAAAACCCAACTATCCCCTGCGACCACCCCCCCCCCCTTTTTTTTTTTTCGTTTAATGTGTTTCTGCTCTCTCCTAACATCATGTCCTTTACAATGACTATATTATTGTGAAAGGTTTAGTGAAGAAGTGCTATCAAGATCTTTTAAGTTGGACTGCTTTATTATCATTTTTTAGCATTATACAGAGACCTTAACCCGCATTCTTTTTATTTCACAAAGTTCTCAAGAGAGAAGAGGAGGAAAAGAGAGCCAAAGCAGGGGCTGCACGCAAAACCATCAGCACTGGTTAGCTATTTACAAAAATATTTTTTTGATAATTCTATTAAAATATTTATCAATAACTGATAATTATACCGCATATATATAGGTCAAGTTGGAGGTCCAGACTTGAAAAGTTTCATTCGGCAATTTCCAACTGCATCAGAAGGTATTGTAATCTTCACAAAACTCTTGCATTAAGTGAAGACTTTCAGTAAACAGCATCAAGGATCTCGTACACGTCATTGGTTAAAATGACCCAGACCAACGCTTCAATGTAATATCAACTCATCAGCTTTGTTATTAAAACATTCTGTAATGGTGATCTGGTCAAAGTCATAGACATATTCTGAAATATAGATAATTGTTGTCACGATGGACTCCCATTGCATGCAATTTCGTACGCAATTCCACATGCATGTTTCCTACTTCACCACTCAAAATAATGTTGTAATTGTGTCCTGATGCATGTATGTGGCCATTTTTTTAAAATTGTTATTCAGAAATAGGACATGCTAGATAACACCTTCAGCCTACAGGTCTGGCCCATTGGTATGCTGTGCACTTTGTATTCTTTGCCAGATAGCGTGTCAAATCTTACAAGTCCATTTTACCTGTGTAATTAAGTCAGGTGAAGAAACTAGTGTCATACAGAACCGCATTGTTGTGTTAACTTCCTTGTCAACTTTCTTATATAATACAATGGTGAGGTTTGCGATTTTTTTTATAAAAAAAAAATGCAGTTATCACTTTGTCTTTTTCTAGCAAATGTGATCGTTATTGATATCAATAAAAGTAGAATGTTAATTTCAGAAGAAAAGATAACAGAGTAATGGACTCTTTTTCAGAGCTCAAAAATCAGTAATCTGATGGAACCAGATTATTAGGGAATCAAAAAAAAAAAAAAAAAAAAACCAGTTTATTAGGGAAGATAAGTAAGGTGGTTCCCCCAACCCATACTGCTGTAAAAAGTAGCCAAAAATATGAAGCATCAGCCAAAACCTTAAACCATACATACCAATGAACCAAACTGATTCAAAGAGTCAAACGTCCTTAAAAAACGTTGAATTGTATAAGTTGAGGTCATAAAGGACCCGGTGGTAGGATTTTGTTACTATGATCTGAATCATCTATGCAAGTTAAGCTTCTATCAGAGCTTGGGACTTCCATTTATTAGTGTTATTGGTTCACTAGAGCATAAAAATGACTTTCTTATTTCTGAAGGTATAAAATCTCTCTCAAACTGATTTATTTTATTTTATTTTATTTATTTTTATTTATATAATTATACTATTTTTATGATTTTTTTTCTTCTCAATTAAACTTATGGTTTGGTGCTTACAATGTTCCAATTATGTTGCTTGTTTTCAAAGGTGACAAAGTTGAGGAAGCATCTGATGCAATGGATGGCATGAGGTGGGTGTGCCCATATTTTTGTTTATACTATACTAGGATAAAATAACAAAAAGCTGCCCTGGTCAAGCATTATAGCAATTATGTAATGCCCCCAGTTGGCTTAGCATTGTATTTCCCATGTCTCTTAACTCATTTTCTTCCTAATTTAGGGTTGCATAAGCCCTAATTTGCTTTTAACACTAATTTTTCTCACTTGGTCTGCCTCAAAACTCACACTTCCTTTTTATTTTCTTACATTATAATTTTTTCAGATCATGTTTCAAAGCAAATATAGAAGAAATAGAATCTTATTTTTGAATATTCTATGCTCAGCATATAACAATATAAGCTCTATTTGTGCAACCTATTACCTGTATCTCATATCTTATGTTTCAATTACAGTAACTCTAAAGAAAGGGCAGCAGAGAAGGAAAAACCAGAACCAAAGTAAGTTCACTAGTCTTAGTTCCTGATGCGCGCATGCATGGTGCAGCCAAGACCTTAGAGACATGAATTAACGATGAGACAAAAATCTTGTTGATGCTCTTGTTGTGTCCATCAAAAGCAATCGCATGAAATTTAGAACTTAATGCTACATCTTTAAGTACAATGATTTCACTAGCCGTGTTACCTATCACCAAAAAAAAAAAAAAAAAAAAAAACATAGAAAAGATAAGGAAAAAGGGAGTTTCATTGGCCATGTTTTTTATGCAACAAATTTCCAATGATAAATGTTTCTACATTGTTGATTTGTTTCCAGGTCGTCAGAGCCAATAGGATCTGGGCAGTCGTTTAGACCAGGCACATGGCAACCACCAACTTGAACTGTGGCAATGGTTGAAAGGGACTCACCAACACCAATCCTCATGGTCTAAGCAATAATACCTTGTTTTTCATGCCAATTTCAATAACCTTGTTCAACTCACTTCACTAACATGTGACCCAGCATTGTTTCATGGAGATTCTGTCATGGAGCACAGCATAATCACATTCTTTAATCTCATTGGTTAAATGAATCAGTTTTGTTCAGACTTTTGTTGATTAGAGCTTATTTGTGCATGTGAAACTATATTCCAAAATTTTTCTCAATAATATACGAATAAGTTCATTCTTTTTCCAATGTGAAACTACGGTCGCAGGATTCTTTCTTCATAAGTGTTAGGGCCTATTTACTTAAGTTTATAAGCTGGTTTATAAATAAGTCAGCTATCCAGGGAGAAGTACTCTCATAGTTGGCGGGATTCAGACACTTGTGAGGTCCAGATGCCCGATGCATATTCCTCCGACAAACAATTCCTCTCATAATCGAATTTTAAAAAAGAAAAAGGATTTCCAATTTTTTATTGTCTATTATGCAGAAACCAAGAATAAAAATTATTTTTTAATATTGATTGGTAAAAATCTAATATGTGATGGCTTAGATAACAACCAAAAAATACTGTCAGCTATATATATATATATATATATATGTCAGTATGTATGTATGTAGTCCAGTTAATTTATACTCTTGGAGCACATATTAATCATTCATTTTTTTTGAAACATTGTTGAGGTTCAAATTTGCTCACAGTCTAAGGCCCAAAGAAATAGCACATTGGGCCAATTTCATGGAAATGAGCCTAGAGAAAGTAAAAAGGGGCTGGGCTTACGTAATGAAGAAAAGAAAAAGAAAGAAGTAAAGGATGGGAGATCCAAAGGATTGGGATCCAAAGACCCATGGAAAGACAGAATTTAAAATACATAAAGTACAAGCCCAACTGACCAGAATCAATAAACCAAAAGGAGCCCAAAAAGTTGGGCCGAGATCCCAAAAGTCACCAGAGTCCGGGGATCCATGGGATGTGCATCACGGTATAAGTAAGATTGAAGCAGATTCAAAAGAGGGATAAAACACAAAGAGCATGCGGGTCTCATGCGTCGGACATGCAGTGGGATCAGAAAGTACAAAAGCAAAACATGCATGAATGAAGGGGCTGTGCCCCAAGGTCTCCAGAATGGGAAAACCATAAAAGAGGCAACTGGAAGGGAGCTTTCAACCCAGCAGTATATGGATTCCAACTATTCGAGAAAATGAAAAGAATGGAGTGCAACCAAAAGATGGAAGGGTGAAAGAAAAGGCCAAATGGCTGAAGATCAGCAACCTGAGGAGAGCTTGAAATAGAAAAACAACTATGGGGCTTTCAACTCGGTTGCACCAAAAGAAAGAAGTTATGGGAAAAAAGGAAACGACCAGCCCTTGAGCAAATTGACACAACACGAACTCTGAGGGGGAAAAGGGAGAAATCATTGGTACCTCAGAATCCTAGAGCTGCATTATAAAAGAAGGGGGAAATCCTTGTGTACGGACCCATATTATGCGGACCTGTATGAGCCTCGGATCATAGGCCAACAATGAGGTTCAAGGGCCTGATGTTGATACCCTCTCGGGCCCCAACCCAAGCCCACCTAAGTACGAGCCCAGTCCAAGCATTGTTCAAGGGCCCAAATCATGGACCAAGCACCTGTATGGCTACTGGGATGGCTGCCTGGTCAAACTTGCCGAACGATATTGCATTTGTCCAGACGCATTGCCAAACAGATGCCCAACAGTGCCTTTGGGAGTAACGCTGCCGTACATGTTCGCTGAAGTGGGGATCATTTCCAAAGCCACTCCCATCTAAACCCCACTTACCACTCACGAGATTGGACCCTTCAATCCACTAACACTGAGGGTAATCATGATCACCCCACTAGTAACCTATTATAAATAAGAGAACCAAAGAGAAAGTAGGGGTTACGAAGTTTGGAGTAAGGAAGTAGAGAATAGAGTAACAGAGAGGCGATACTAAGAGAAAGAGGGAAGAAGTATTCAAAAGGGAGAGAAAAGTGATCCCATTGAGCCTCCTAGTTGCGAACAACCCAAAGTAGGAAATCCTATCCCACCATACAAATAAGTTATGAGTCTAGGTGAGGCCCAGCCCATCAGCCTCATCTATGACGTGCACAATTGGCGCCATCTGTGGGAATCTCCTACAAAGCCGTAGTTCAACTGAGACTCGCGTGCGAGAGCATGTTTGGAAGACATTTCGGGAGCGGAGTTGAAAGTGGTTCGACGGGATCCCCTCAGGGATCCTTTTGGCTAGAAAAAAGGCAAAAGAGGCGTGAAGATAGGGACCGCGAATGAAAGGAGCTGTTTGGTCTCGGGGAGGGGTCATACCAGACACAACAGACAATATCGAGAGCCTTCAGACATAGGCAATTCGATAAACGGGATGAGGAGATTGAGCAGCTACACCGGTTGGTAAGGGATCTAGAACTAGAGGCCAAGGACCGACGCCGAAGAAGGAACGGAGGCGACCAGGACAGAAGAGCAGGCTCTGGGGAAGATCGCCAAGGTACGGGGTCCAGTAAATCTAGAGTTCGTAGGCACAGGGATTGTTCATATTCACAAGAGTCCCATCATCGCCGAGATCGTTCGCGTTCGCGGGAATCCTGCCTAATCCGGGATCGTTCGCGGTCACAGGGTTACGCGGACCGAGGATCTGACTCGTCCGAGGAGCGGCGACCCCATAATGCCGCCATAGACGCAATGAACTGAGCCTTACGTGGAGCCGCTTGTCGCCGTTCTCCGACGATATTGAACGTGCCCTAATGCCGAGCAGGTTCGCGTGCCCGCCTTTTAATATTTACAAAGGGAAAACAGATTCTGTTGAGCACGTCAGCCATTACATCCACATGATGTCCCTGCATGCTCACAATGATCCGTTGATGTGTAAGGTGTTTCCTTCGAGCCTCGGCCCGACCGCTCTAAGATGGTTTAACAGGTTGCAAAAGAGATCCATCCACTCATTCGCCAAGTTAATCCAGGAGTTCGGCGCCCGGTTCATAACGTGCAACCGCGTGCCGCAACCCGTAGATGCACTGCTATCAATGAAGATGAGGGTGAGGGAGACCCTCCGCAGCTACGCTAGTCGATATTGGGAACTTTACAACAAAATTGGCGGAGGCAATAAGAAGATTGCAGCTAGCACCTTCAGGTTGGGATTGCCTAAGGATTTAGAATTGTAGGAATCGCTGATGAAGAAACCCCCCGAAGATATGAGGCAGCTCATGAGGTGTATTGAGGAGTATAAGCGCTTGGAAGATGACCGGTTACAGAGTAGGGGCAAGGCCCAATTGATAAATCGTGCTCGGCAGGGAGGTTTTTAGCCAAGGCCTAGGAAGGACTCGAGGATACAGGAGCCTACATGGTAGGTGGGGGAGGTGAATGTGACGTTTAAGGAGCCAGTGCATAGGATAGTGGAGCAAATCAAGAACGAGCCGTACTTCAGATGGCCGAGTAAAATGGGAGGTGATCTATCCCGGCGGAATCAGAGCCTGTACTGCACCTACCATAAGGACAAAGGACACACCACCGAGCAATGCCGGGTGTTGAAATACTATTTGGGGCAGTTAGTGAAGGCAGGACATCTGAAAGAGTTTGTTGTGAATCTCGGTGATTGAGGAACTAATCAAAGTGTTTAGCAGAGGGGAAATCTTCTCCCGCCACCGCTCGGAATAATCGAGATGATCCTCATAGCCCTGAGGAGCACGGCTGCAACGAAAAGGGGGGTGTTGATAGTCGCACCCATGAGAGAATCCCCGGACGTGGAGCCAGTGGGGAAGAAAGCAAAATGCGTTAGGGAGGCACTTGCCTTTGGGAAAGATGATTTAGAGGGCACAATACAACCACATGACGATGCGTTGGTAGTCTCGGCCTGGATAAACAGTTTCTTGGTGAAGAGGGTGATGATAGATCAGGGCAGCGGGGATGATGTGATGTATCCGGACTTATAATATGCCGCTGGTCTCGTTTGATGGAAGAATGGTGATTCCGGAAAGGCAGATTTCCCTACCAGTAAGCATGGAAGGTAAGGAGGTAACGGTCGTCTTCATAGTAGTCAACTCCTTCTCACCTTACACGGTAATCTTAGGAAGGCCGTGGATTCACGCCATGGGGGCTGTCCCGTCCACCTTACACGTAAATGTTAAATTTCCTATAGAGTAGGGCGTCGCAGTGGTACGGAGGTGCCAGTGAGTGGCCAGGCAATGCCTCGTTGCTGCAGCAAATTGGGAGGGCAAGCTAGTTGAGTAGAATGAAAGCACTGAAGAAGCGCCATCATAGCAATTACAGAAGCCCCGAGAAAAAGTGGGGGCTGCGTGCGTCGAGGAGTTAATAAGGGTCAGAATACTACCGGATACTGATAAATACTTCCAAATAGGAGCTAGCATGACAACCCAGGAATGGGTAGAAGTGTTGTTGTTTCTTGTGCGTAGCATGGATGTGTTTTCATGGAATCCTTAAGATGTGCCTGGGGTGGACCCCGAGTTCATCGTCCACAAGCTTAGCGTGGACTCGTCGTTCCCCCCTAAGAAGCAGAGACCGAGGAGAGTGGCCAGGGAGCTTGCAGAGGCTGTAAGGTCAGAAGTTCAAAGGCTGAAAGAGGCAGGGGCAATAAAGGAGATCTTCTTTCCAGAGTGGCTAGCAAACATCGTGGTGGTGAGGAAGAAGAATGGCAAATGGAAGGTTTGTGTGGATTTCACGGATTTAAACCGGGTATGCCCAAAGGACCCATTCCCTATGCCAAAAATTGATCAGTTGGTAGACACCACCTACGGGCACCCAAGGATGAGCTTCTTGGATTCCTTTCAAGGGTATCATCAGATTGCCTTGGCTACCGAGGATTAGGAGGAGATAGCATTCATATCTCCTGACGCCAATTACCATTACACTGTGATGCCTTTTGGGTTGAAAAATGCTGGGGCAACATATCAGCGAATGATGACGAGGATGTTCTGCGACAAAATTGGGCGTACGGTTGAAGTATATATTGATGACATGGTGGTAAAAAGTAAGTAGGAAATGCAACACGTAGAGGATCTTCAGGGGGTGTTCGAGCTATTACAGCAGCATAAATTACGCCTTAACGCGGAAAACTGTGCCTTTGGCGTGGGGGCCGGAAAATTTCTGGGGTATTTAATCTCCAGCTGAGGAATAGAAGTTAATCCCGATCAAACCGAGGCCGTGAAGCATCTCAAATCTCTGAGCAATCCGAAGGAAGTGCAAGTATTAACCGGGATGTTGGCCGCTTTCAATCGGTTTTTTTCTAGATTTTCAGACCGTTGCCAGCCATTCTATCAGCTCCTAAAGAAATGGAAAGGGTTTCAATGGGACGACAAGTGTGAAAAAGCTTTTCAGGATTTAAAGGAGTACTTGACGCATGCACCGATGCTGACTGCCTCGGAGCCCCGCAAGGATCTGTATATGTACCTCTCGGTATCTGACCACGCCATAAGTGTCGTATTGCTGAGGGACCGGGGGGTGCAACAACCCGTGTATTACATCAACAAAACCCTGGTTGAGGCAGAAAGTAGATACTTGCCATTGGAAAAGTTGGTCCTGGCACTGGTGCATGCCACCAGGAAGTTGCCTCAGTATTTCCAAGCTTATACCGTGTATGTGTTGACCGAGTATCCTTTGCAGTCGTTGTTGAGAAGATCTGACTTCACGGGGTTGATAGCTAAATGGGGGACTCGGCTTGGAGCTTTTGACGTACGGTATAGGTTGAGAAGCGCCATAAAGGGGCAGGTATTGGTTGATTTTGTGGCTAAGTTTTCCCCTAGGACCCTATACCAGATAGTCTGTCAATCCGTGGAAAGTATACGTAGACGGCGCTTCTAGCTCCACAGGGGCCGGTGTGGGGATTATCATAATTGGCCCCGAGGGAATACGGTTGGAGCACTCTTTCAGTCCTTCAACAACGAGGCGGAGTATGAAGCTTTGATAGCCGGATTAAGTGCGGCTTCAAGCTTGGGTGCCCGAGACGTGGAAGTATATTCGGATTCACGTCTGGTAGTTAATCAAGTGCAAGGCAGTTTTGAAGCTTGAGATCCTCGAATGAAAGCATACTTGAAACGGGTGAAGCAAGTCATAACCGGATTTGGTACGGTGAAGGTAGTGCAGGTTGCTCGGGCGCAGAATAGACACGCCGATTCCCTCGCCACACTGGCGTCATCAATAGCCAAAAAGATACCTCGGCTAATTAGAGTGGAGTTTGTCCCGGAACTGAGTATCAGGGCAGCTGGTGATCCAAAGGTCGCAGCAATTACAACGCTTAGGCCTAGCTAGATGGATCCCATCATTGAGTTTTTAGCCAAGGACCGAGTTCCACCTGATGAAAGGGAGGGAAGTAAGATCCGCAGAATGGCCCTTCGGTATTGGTTATCAGAAGACCGGAAGCTGTATCCAAGATCTTTTGGGGGTCCATACCTTTTAGGCTTGCATCCAGACAAAGTGGGCGAACTCTTAGCCGAGCTGCATGATGGAGTGTGCGGCAGCCACGTAGGAGGACGTTCGTTGGCACATCGGGCAATGACTCAGGGATTTTGGTGGCCTAAAATACAGAAGGACGCCGCTGAATATGTGCGTAAATGCGAGTAGTGTCAGAAACATGCTCCCCTGATCCATCAGCCGGCAGGCCATTTGAACCCAGTTAGTAGCCCCTGGCCTTTCGCACAGTGGGGGCTGGACATACTCGGGCCATTCCCTGGGGCAACCGGCAACCAAAAATTAGTTTTGGTAGCTATCGACTATTTTACCAAATAGGCAGAGGCCGAAGCCCTGGCGAATATTCAAGACGTGGACGTGAAGAAATTTGTGTGGAAGAACATTATTACAAGATTTGGAGTGCCAAACTCCCTGATATTAGACAATAGACTGCAATTCGACAGCCGGGCCTTTCGAAAATTTTGCGGAGATCTCAGCATTAAAAACAAGTATTCTACTTCGGCGTACCCTCAGAGCAATGGCCAAACTGAGGTTGTGAATAAGGTAATTGTGAATGGGCTAAAGAGAAGGTTGGAGGGTGCAAAGGGGAACTGGGCCGAAGAGCTGCCTAATGTCTTGTGGGCGTACCGGACAACACCTAGGAGATCCACGGGGGAGACCCCGTTTTCTCTCACGTACGGAGCCGAAACTGTAATACCAACCAAGGTGAATATATGCAGTGCACTTGTCGCAGGATTCGACCTCAACCTGAACGACGAGATGCTGGTTGAGCGTTTGGACAAATTGGAAGAATGCCGTGATGCTGCGACTATACGGCTCGCGGAGTATCACCAAAAATTGGCCAAGAGGCATAACCTGGGTATGAGAGCGAGGGAGTTTGGCGTTGGGGATTTGGTCCTGAGAAGGGCTGTGGGGAATATGCGAGATCCAAATGCCGAGAAGTTGGCACAGACATGGGAAGGGCCTTACAGGGTTATCGCCGTTGTTGGCGCGGGGGCAAACTACTTGGAGGATCTTGACGAGAGGCCATTACCTTGGCCTCGGAACGTCCATAATTTGAAAAAGTTTTATCAATGACTGGCTGTACACTAAGTCATAATTTGTATGTGATGTCTTGTTATGTTCTGCTAATGAGAATAGTAATGTTTGTTCATGCAGATCCATGTTAGTCTATAACTGATATCCACTTAGCCGAGCACATAAAAAAAAAAATTTTTTTTTAAATTCCTAAGGACAGAAGCCTGTTGCCCGGTTCGATCTCTATCACCGAGCAGGTGGAAACTTTGGTACTAAAAATTCCCTAAGGATAGAAATCTGCTGCTCGGTTCGATCTCTATCACCGAGCAGGTGGAAACCTTAGTGCAAAAAAATAATTCCTAAGGACAGAAGCCTGATGCCTGGTTCGATCTCTATCACTGAGCAGGTGGAAACCTTAGTACAAATAATTCCCTAAGGACAAAAACCTGCTACTCGGATCGATCTCTATCACCGAGCAGGTGGAAACCTTAATACAAAAAATAATTCCTAAGGACAGAAGCCTGTTGCCCGGTTCGATCTCTATCACCGAGCAGGTGAAAACCTTAGTACAAATAATTCCCTAAGGACAGAAACCTGCTGTTCGGTTCGATCTCTATCACCGAGAAGGTGGAAACCTTAGTACAAAAAATAATTCCTAAGGACAGAAGTCTGCTGCCCGGTTCGATCTCTATCACCGAACAGGTGGAAACCTTAGTACAAAAAAAAAAAAAAAAAAAAATCCCTAAGGACAGAAACCTACTGCCCGGTTCGATCTCTATCACCGAGCGAGTGGAAACCTTAGTACAAAAAATATCCTAAGTACAAAAAACTGATGCCCGGTCTAATCACAAACCGAGCGGGAGGAAACCTTCAAAGTAAAACGTAAGGGCAGAAACTCCTGCCCAGTTCTAGTGCAATCACTGGGCAAGGAAAATTCTCCTTACCTGCTCATTAGGAACACTCATAAGCATGGGAAAAAGGAAACACAATAATTCATAGTTCGAATTAAACTAGAAATAGATAATAAACCAATTGTTTGATTACCAAAACCCGGTGAAGTGCAAGTTAAGCCGAAAAAGTAAAATAAATATTTAACTGCCACAGCCCGGCGGTATAAGCAAACCAGTTAAAAAGTTAAACTAAACTAAGATATCTTGGAAATTGGCAATCATTCGGTAAGGTCCACGGGTTGATCCCCAGTCCTCATCCACGGTTGTTGGCTTTCAGAAGTGAGGTTTTGAAATTCCGCATTTTCAACAGACGGATCCTCGGCAAGAAGGTTATTGATAGCCTCAGTCCCAACCATTTCCACGTGGGCATCAATCTGCTCCACCAACTCCCTCAGGCTGTCTGTCTCCTCCTCATCACCGGGTCTAGGAAGGCTCTGTGCGGTGAGAGAAGCATCCGAAAAGGGGATCCTGTCGGGGTCCCTTAGAGGGGAATCTTCGGGCACCCCCAAGGCCTGCAGGGCAAGCATCCAGCCATCTTGAAAGGATAACTGTCACGCTTCCTTAACGATCGGTTCCACCCCCTTCTCGGCATCTGCAAACCCTTCATCATACCATCTGTTTTTAGCGGCCTCCAAAGCAGCCCACAGATCAGCTATCTCCTTAGCAAGGACAGCATTCCGGCTCATCTCCTCGGCTAGCTTCAAGTCCGTCTTGTGTTGTTTCGCTTTCAGTTCCACCGACCTCCCCCCCGCCAGCGCCTTGGCTTTCTCTGCAGCAACTGCCTTCTTCTCGGTGGCATTAGCAACCTTCGCTTTATCCTTTGCCGATTTCGCTGCCGCTTCCCTCCCGGTCTTTTCTTGGTTAACATCCTAGGCAAGGTCCTTCACCTGTTCGTTCAGGATGTGAGCTAGCTGGGTAGCCTAATGAAACGACGGTGGTTAGCATGACGTCATGAGAAAGTAATATGTGCAGCAATAGTGAAAGTAGACGAAAATAAAAATGCAAGGAAAGGTGAGTTACCGCAATGGTGTGCCATTGGAGCCTCTTCCCCATATACTCATTGGACGCATCCGAGAAGGCGCTCATATCCTCTAGTAGAAGAAGGTCGTGCGCCAAGCATTGGGCAACGTGGCCCCCTTCCCCTTTCTCCTACATCCGTACGTAGGCATCTGCGGGGAAGGGCTTGCCGTCCAACTCATAAGTGGGCTGCCATTCCGGTACAGGCCGAGAGGATGATGCCACGTTTGTCCTTACTTGTCCTGGGGGCTCCTGTATAACAATGCCCCTTGACGATGGGGGGGGGGGGGAGTTTGGGCTTAAGCACCACCCGGGCTGGTAGAGGGCTGTTGCACAACCCTTTGCCTTTTTCGGGTTTGTGCAGGAGGAGGATGGGCCGGGGGAGTTTGGACGTGCCCTTGAGCTGGTTGTTGCTGTGAGGTCTACCGAACCCTGGGGATGAAATGACTGATTGTAAGAGTTTTGCGGGTGACCATTTCTTCACTAACGGAATGTGTTCTAGACGAACTGCTTGACTCTGCTGCTGCTTGTTCGGCTTCCTGTACGAGAGGCTCTGGTTCGGCTGAGGCCTCACGTTGAAGGGCTATGTGGGCACACTCTCAGAGACGCTGAGAAACTATTTCGGCTGATTCGTCTTTTATGGGGGTGAGCTCATCCAAGTAGGTATACCGCCGACCAATATTTCAAGCTTCACCTACCGTGAAGTTGGCTGGGAGAAAGTTCGCGTGGCGAACGTCTATATAGGAAAGGAGAGGGCTATCTACTATAAGGGCCTGACCGAAAGGTTGCTAGGTGGAATACACGGGTTCTACACCAAGGATGAGATGAGACGCCCAGAGCTGCTTGTCACGGTGAACGAAAATCTCAGATTGGAGAATGAAATTCAGGTCCCGTACATGGACCGTTCTGATGTCTTGGGTGAACACCAAGCTGTCTGCAATAAAAACAGAACAAGTTAGCATTTAAGTCAGGGAGACAGTAGTAGGGAGATAACAGAAAATAAATCTAGTAGTGGCACTAAGCCACTTCACGTCGCGATAGAGGGGGGGGGGGGAACATCACTGACAAACTAGTTGCCGCGTACTCGGACGAACTCCCCAGTGGAATTTCTGTTAGAGTCCGGCAGACAGGAAATCAACCGTACTCTCATGTCTCTAACTTTTAAATAATAGTTAGTTTTCTTCTTCCCACACAGGCTGTACATGTGGTTTATGTTATGATGGTTCAATTGCAAACTGAATATCCGATTTAACTGGCTTACATAACTCACAACCCAATAAAAATTAAGGGGGAGTTGGTCAGGACATAACCCATAATACCTAAGGGTGCTAAGTAAAAGGGGATCAATGGGGAACCTAACCCCACCCTCCAGTATCGACATCAGCGGGAAGAAGGCGGTATTCGTCCTTCTGTGGAAGGCGATGTCGCTTTCGTGGCAGTACATCATTTCCACATCATCAGGAATATGGTAATCTCGTCTAAAGGTGACTGAAGAGGCTCTAGAGTTTAACAGGTGAGCATAACCTATCCCAAATTCTAAAGAATCAAAAGGAACTGAGAAAAATAAATTGAAGCAGAGAAAGGGGGAAGGAAACTTACTCTTAGCCCTAAGGAGGAAGTGGATTCTGGGGACTGGTGAACAACTAGCGCGATGGGTGCTCGGCAAAGAGAAATTTCAGAAACTGGAGAAACGAAAAGTAAGAAAGTGGGTTGAAATGGGCATTTTATAGGTGTGAAATGGAGATGAACAACGGTTAATGAGGTAATAATGAAAGTTAATTGGCAATAATGATGTGTGATAAGAAAAAACCTTACGGATACCAAGGGCGTGTAACACATGCACGCCTCGGTTCACAAACCGGCAGGCAATAATGGCTGCTGAAGTTAGAATGCCAGATGCAGCACGCCTTTTGAGAAGAGCATTCAATGAATGTCTAGAGATGTCCAGAAACCACACTCATTCAGTTTCTCGGGTAGACGATTTCCCCCCCTACACTCCTTGATTCGTTCTCAAGTAGCCAGGCACGAATCAAGGGGGGGCTAATGTACGAACCCATATTGTGCGGACCTGTATGAGCCTCGGATGATGGGCCAACAATGAGGTCCAAGGGCTTAATGTTGATACCCTCCTGGGCCTTAACCCAAGCCCACCTAAGTACAAGCCCAGTCCAAGCATTGTTCAAGGGCCCAAATCATGGACCAAGCACCTGTATGACCGCTGGGACGGTTGCCCGGTCAGACTTGCCGAACAATATTGCATTTTTTCGGACGCATTGCCGGACAGATGCCCGGCAGTGCCTTTGGGAGTAACGCTGCCGTACATGTCCGCTGAAGTGGGGATCATTTCCAAAGCCACTCCCACCTAAACCCCCACTTACCACTCACGAGATTGGACCCTTCAATCCACTAACACTGGGGGTAATCATGATCACCCTACTAGTAACCTACTATAAACAAGAGAACCAAAGAGAGAGTAGGGGTTGTGAAGTTTGGAGTAAGGAAGTAGAGAATAGAGTAACAGCGAGGCGATACTAAAAGAGAGAGGAAGAAGTATTCAAAAGGGAGAGAAAAGTGATCCCATTGAGCCTTCTAGTTGCGAACAACTCAAAGTAGGAAATCCTATCCCACCATACAAATAGGTTGTGAGTTCAGGTGAGGCCCAGCCCATCAGCCTCATCTATGACGTGCACACCTTGCTAAAGGGGCAAATTCTTGACTCATTGATTTTTATTCCAGACATTCATCACTATTCTTTTGGATTTCTAGAAAAGACATGGAATCGTAGAAAGAACTCTATAAAGTTTAAGAAAAACAGAGAAACTGCTCCCGATATTCCAGAGACAACCACTATAGCACATACTCGGATTCAAAAAATTCAAACTTTGCAAGTCTTGGAAGCTTGAATAGCTATCAAAGTCTGTAATTTTTGAACTTAGTTGAACCTTGTATCATGTCTTAGTGAGCATTGTAATCACAACTAAAGAAAATTAATAAGATGTCTCATTGATTAGAGGATCCCTAACCTTTTGTTTTACTATATCTTTATTGCTGTGCATTTCCTTGCTGTTTAAACTGTCATTCAATATAGACATTTTTGCTTGTTAGTTTAATTGTGTTGTAGGAAGCTTGTTTTGTGCACCACTTGGTTCTTAAACAGCCTTTTAGCTGCGGTGAACCAAACCCAGTCTACCAAGAACAATTATTTGGCCCAAGATCTTTGGGCCACTGTGCTAAAAAAAAGGGCACTCTCACAAACATTTTATAGAAAATTGAAAAAGCTATTAAAAAAGTTAGTAACTTTTTCATTTTTTTCATAAAAAGTTTTCTAAAATGGTTTACTAATGTATGCTCTAAAGGTATTCATTAGTAAAACCCATATATATATATATATATAACAAAAACTTACTAATGTATGCTCTAAAAAGTTTTCATTAACTTTACATTTTTTTTTTTATCTTGAATCATTAACTTTATAACAAAAAAATAACAAAAAGTTATTATAACATGATAACAATACACACACATCTAACAAACCTTTTGTATTTCTTAATTATTAAATTATATAAAATTATATTATAGTTATACTATACACACACAGATTCACAAAAATATAATAATAATAACGCACACAACTAGTACCAAATACACACTCACACACCTATAATATAAATTTATAATAAAGAAAAGATATTCACAAACATTCACTCTTTACTCTGAGAGAGAGAGAGAGAGAGAGAGAGATGTAATATGTGATATGTGTTGTTGTTTGGTTTTGGGATAGGCTAATATGTGATTAGGGTATGCAAGATTTAATCTTTCAATCAACTACACAAGAGGAAATTCACTTTTTAATAAGATCAATTAAAATCTGTTGCTAATAATTTCTAGTTCAATAATCACAACAAATTCAAAAGAAAATTTTAAGTTTACTCTTTGAACATTCATTTAAAAATAAAAATTAAAATTAACTCTGAAACATTACCATGAACGATAATTTACTCGTACGTAGTTAACATAAGAACAAAAGGACATAGTACAATGAAAAGGCTAGGGCATTCAATTTCACGCCTAAACGATCTCTTTAGAATTCTCTAGCACCACCTAGGTTCAATCCAGCCACAATGTAACTTTTCCCTTGAGCTATAAAAATCAACATCCTTACCTTCAAAGGAATGAAACTTTTTTGTCTCTAGTGAAAAGAAGACCATGCTTTGTCCACAGAATGTAGGAAAGTATATTTTGTTTTCCATTCCAGGAGTTTTTGCCATTACAGAAAAGGATGATGAACAACTCAAATAAAGCATATGATTTCCCAAATTTTCTACTCTGATCCATGTCATTTTAGATTCATTCAATTTGAAAACCTGTACCCATTTTCTCATATCACCCACAAATACCGAGAAGAGCTCACCATCACATTCTACTAGATAATTCTGGTCACAACCACTCATGCATGGTGGCTTAAGTTTAGTAAGAACTTTCCAAGTATTCTCACCATTATCGTTTAACTTCAGAATTCCTACGTTTCCTTTTTGACCCAAACAATAAAATGCTCCTTTATAGAAAACCGGGCTATTGTTGTTAAAGAAAAAGTCTGCATCATCAAACTCATGTTCATGCCAATGGTCCCCCCTCCTCCCATGCTACAGGAGTTTTTAACAAACTTCTTGTCGATACATTCTAAGGGATCACAGTACTTCTTATAAAACTCAACAACTACACATTCTGAGGAGGATGGAGGATATGAGAATCCAGTGCAAGAGAAGTTCCGATATCTATCTTAGCTGATCTTTGCCAACGGGAGAATCAACTGCGTAAATGGATTGAAAAAGAACGTTGACTTTTCACCAACAGCTACTAGCAGCCATCCATGCTTTGAACCGCAAATTATACCTCCTTTTAGTACTTGTGGCAAGTTGATGAGATACTTTTCACCATGTTTTGGGTCAATGAAAGCACAAACGCTTTCTTTCTCAAAGAACACCAACCATGGAGATAATAAAGAAGGGTTTTCCACCCCCTGCATGGCAATTCTCCATTGGATCGGAGGTGCTCCAGAATGGAAGGTTTTACAAGTGGCACAAAAGTGCAAATAATTAACCAAGATGAAACACTCAGAAATCACTCTAACCACGTCCAAAGGAAAGTCAAATAAATCATTTGTGTCCTCCACATCCTTTAACGCATTCTCTTTTTCATTTACTCTCCCAATCTCTTGTTCTTCCCAATTATTTTTGTGCTCATCTTCTTTTAGTGTATCCGTTAACCTATATAAGCACGACCTTATATTAGCAAGGAATAGAAGAAAAATAAATAGAGAAAATCAACAAAATCTTTATAGCAAACAATCATTCAAGTATTCAAACGTTTGAATAAAAAATAGATAGTACATTGTGATAATACTAGTGCATTTACAAGATTGCAATTATCGATCAGTAAAAGCATATTAAAAAAAGAAAAAAAAATATTAATTAATATTCCTTTCTAGATGTCTGTCACTTTACGTAGTAAATTTTAAATTATTTAATAATGCAACGAGTTTGTAGTTTGTATTGTGCTATACATGCTTGTCCATAGAATATTGAAAAACAAGTAAAGATTTTCCTAATTATTATTTCAATGCAAACAATATATATTGACAAATAATTAAAAGTATAACTACAAGTTAAGAATTACCTGAGATGAGGCATTACCCAAGTCGGATAGAATTTCTGTACTCTCGGTAGATTAAGAAAAGGTTGGGAAACCGAAATTGCCCCATCTTCTATGTTGTACGAGTACAATTTATTGTATTTGTAATCGGCATTTAAAGTGAAATATACACGGCTCGCTATATCTGGGTTAATTGTAGGAATGGAAATTGCTCGGTCAGCAGGGTCGTTAGGCCAAAAAAATGCCCGGTCCTCAGCAGTTTCTACCTTTTTCCCACTCTTTCTTAGAAAAATTTAATCTATGGATCTCAATTGCCAAAACACTTGTTTCATATTCATCTTTAAACTGTATTTGAATAGTGAACAGATCGCCACAAGACTCCGTTAAGTGTAGTGCTTTCGAAGGTGATAAGCATGAGGGTAGAACGACATTTAGACACTCGATTTTAAGGCTATCGGGTCGAATGTCATGAATTTTTACAAGCTGCTTGGCATCTCTTTTAAGCCCTGATGGTGTCCATACTGCATACAAATTACCATTGCAGCAAACAGGATGAACTAATAGGTTAGGTTCTTTATGATCCACAATCTGTCCTACCCCCTCAGAACTTCGTTTCAGCTCGTCATAGTAGCATGAATGAGTCCATTCATCATCGCCAGGTTCACAGTATGAGATATAAGTCACAATATCAAGAAATAAGATGACCTTGCAACCTGGTTCGCTTGGAGAAGACGTCAAGATGCAATCGAGAATATCTACTTTGGGCATGCACGGAAGTTTTATTTCCTCCATGGTTACGGCGTTCCACAATACGTGGCACAAGTCTGCCGAAACATAAACACCGTCAGTGACAATTAGCCCACATACACCTATTCCGCAACTCTGGGATTCTACGTATGTATGTTTCATTGGGATTTGATATGCTGCAAAACATTTGTCTTTTAGTGTATTTGTCAGTGAAATATACAAGCCAAGGACAGGGTCCAGGCTGAAGCGGATGATGTTGTTCCTCCATCTTTGCTGCCGATTTCTTCTTCATAGTGATCAAAAACAAAGCCAAGCCAAGCCAAGCCAAGCAAGAGGAAGCAATAGACGCTGGGTCTGTTGAAGACTTCGGACTGAGTGATGTTTGAGTTTGAAAGACACACCAAGTCCTTGTTGTTTCTATTGGAAGGGTAAGATCTTGAAGGATTCGGATTCCGTTCTGTTTTAGGAAAACCAGAAGATGGGACTAAGGTTTGTTGTTGTTGTTTAAATTATTAGGAGAAGACGCGAAAGGAAAAGAAAAATATGCTTGAAGAGCCACTCCTTTACTATATGCATTATTTTCCTCTTATTTGGGCCCAACTAGCTTCCCTTTTGCTTGTTTTGTTGTTCTGTTTTTTTCAACCATTTGTTTATAAATTTTCAATTTTGTACTGATTTAGTGAGGTTTGATTTATGGACAATGATTTATGGTAGTGATAACAATTACCATATAAAGCAGTGAATATTTGATTTTGTTGGGGAATTTGTATTCATTTGCTAAATTTGTTTGATGCCTGTAATTAAGGGTTTTTCTTATGAATTTAGAATGTCTGGGTAGAATTTTTCAGTGAATCATTTTCTTTTCCATTCTATCTATTCAGCAATTGAACACGCTTTCAAGAAAATATTGACCAGTCTTCCCAAGCCTGGAGGTGGTGAGTTCGGGAAATTCTATAGTTTGCCGGCTCTGAATGATCCCAGAATCGGTATGTACATCAAATTCAGTATTTGTTTAAGTTGTTGTTTCTACAGTTTTTTGAAAAAGTCATGTTTGACCTTTTGGAGAATTGCAGACAGGCTGCCATACTCTATAAGGATTCCATTGGAATCTGCCATACGTAATTGTGACAACTTCCAAGTTATCGTTGATGATGTTGAAAAGATTATTGATTGGGAGAATACATCTTTTTTTTTTTTTTGGTAAAGGAGATGATATTATAAACTAAAGAGAAACAACAGAGACAGGACATAGTCTGTTAAAGCACAGACCATTATTATCTTGTTCAAAGAACACTAAGACATCCACAGGCGGACTTTCAAACATTCTAAAATCTAAGTCTTGAGCAGCACCTAACCTTGCAAGAGCATCAGCACATTGATTCGACTGGCGAAAGCAGTGTTGAAAATGCACCTGCTGAAACTTGGTGATGAGCAACTTACAATCATCCAAGATGGGAGAGATCACATCATTGACATAACCCGTCTTACAAAAGATCTCCACAATGGATTTAGCATCCATTTCTACAATAAGAGAAGGAATCATCAAGTTACTACACAGTAGCAAGCCATCCCTTAAACCCCATAATTCAGCCACAAAACTGTTCGTGCTCCCTATATGCCTTGAAAACCCAGAAATCCACTCCCCATGACTGTCACGCACAACTCCTCCACAACCAGCCAAACCCGTACTGCCAGCCGCACACCCATCCGTGTTTAACTTAATCCAACCCTCAGGAGGCTTCTCCCAACGACAAGCAACCACCACCCTTGGCACGGGACACCTAGGAGAGCTAGCACAGTACAGGAACTCAGTGAAGAGATTCTCAATTTCAGTCAAGAGCTTTGGATTTTGAGCTTTCCCATCAAATACCGACTGATTCCTACCTTTCCAAATCATCCAAATAGCAAAAGAAAAAAGCATGCTCCAATGATTTCTACCATACAACGCCTTACTGCCCTTACTCCCATTCATAGTTAACCACTCTTGAAGATCACTACTCCAAAAAGCTTGATTCGTGTATCTAACACCCAGCTGCAACCAGACAGCCCTCACCCGAGCACAATCTCGCAGAGCATGTAAGATTGATTCCTTATCTTCTTGGCAAATAGGGCATAAGTCATCAGTCCCCATCCCCCTCCTTACAAGACAGCCTTTAACACCAATGCTATCATGCACACATCTCCAAATAAAGGTTTTAATTCTAGGTAAGGTATTGATTTTCCAGATCCACCCCGAAGACAGATAAGGCATATGATTAGTATGTTCAGCCAGATTATACGCACTTTTAACATCGAAACCACCTCTAGTACTGCCAGCCCAAACTAATCTATCAGTCCCTCTGCTAGTAATAGACACCGGGGTAGCTAGGATCAAATTCTTAATGTCCACAGGCAGGACAAAAGGGATATGACTCCAATCCCAACCCGAATCCGTCAAAACATCCTTCACCTCAAGGACTTCAGCTTCACGGGTTAAAGGACCTAAAATTCTATGGCGAATGGGGCCCCCTCTGATCCAGTTTCCAAACCAGAAACTCTGATTACTATCTCTACCCACCAGCCACATACTACCTTTATTGAAAACCTCCCTACCTCTCTTCATAGCTGACCAAACTTGAGAGCACGGAAGACGGTCTGCATTCAAGGCCCTCAACCTCCTATCAGAACAATATTTTTGCTTTAACACCCTAGCCCAGAGCATATCTTGCTCTGTGTGCATCCTCCAGTTCAGTTT
Organism: Quercus gilva; assembly: GCA_023621385.1. Taxonomy (NCBI): domain Eukaryota; kingdom Viridiplantae; phylum Streptophyta; class Magnoliopsida; order Fagales; family Fagaceae; genus Quercus; species Quercus gilva. The sequence continues at coordinate 12,411,943 of CM042480.1, forward strand.
TGCCAGGAGAGCAGTGTTCCTCCCTCTTGCCGTTTGAAGACAAAGACCTCCTTCCTCCTTAGCTCTAGTAACTTTTTGCCACCCAACCCAATGCATCTTTCTTTGATTCTCCGTAGTACCCCACAAAAAATTCCGATTCACCCGATCTATACCATCTAAAACTCTTCTAGGGAGAGCAGCACACTGCATTACATAGGAAGGAATAGACGCTGATGAGGCTTGTATAAGCACCGCACGCCCTGCCAAGGAAAGCAGATTTGCTTTCCAACCCGCTAATTTCTGTTTTACTCTATCAAGAATAAAGTTATACTCTCGAGAGGACATGCCAGGCTGCCTAATAGGAATACCCAAATACTTTCCTAGGAAGGGAGTGGAAGCGAAGCCAAGAATGTCACAAAAAGCCTCCCTATCATCCATATCAACATTTGGAGAAAAGAAGACCCTCGACTTAGCTTCACTGATTGTTTGCCCTGACAACTTGCAAAACTCATCAAGCACATCCCTTACAGCGCAGCAATTAACATTATCTGCTTTAGCAAAAAGAACCAAGTCGTCCGCAAACATCAAATGGGATACAGAGGGCCCTCTTTGAGCTACTATGATCGGACTCCAAAGCTTAGCACTACATTTTTCCTCAATAAGCTGTCCAAGAAAATCCATGCACAGAATGAATAAATAGGGGGAGAGGGGATCCCCTTGCCTAATCCCTCTAGAGGGGTATATCGGCTCCAAAGCTTCCCCATTAAAGACAATCGAAGTAGAAACCGTTGTCACACAACTCATGATAGTATCAATCAAGTCAGTAGGCATATTAACTCTAATGAGCATATCCCGAATGAAGCTCCACTCCAATTTATCATACGCCTTCTCAAGGTCAATCTTCAAAGCCATGAACCCAACTTTCCCTTTCTTTTTGCTAAGAGAGTGGATGACTTCCTGCGTTATTATAGCATTATCAATACCCTTTCTACCCGGAACAAAAGCTGATTGGCAAGGAGAAATGAGTTTGTCCAGATACGGCCTCAATCTGGCAACAATAATTTTTGACACGATTTTATACACAGTGTTACACAGACTGATGGGTCTATAATTACTAAGGGTCTCCGGACCTTGAATCTTAGGAATAAGGGCAATATGAGTAGTATTGAGGTAATTCGGCACTCTCCTATCAGCAAAGACTTTCTTGACTTCATTGATAACTGAACTACCCACAGTAAGCCAGAACCTTTGAAAAAAACCCGCATGCAGCCCATCTGGCCCAGGAGCCTTAAAGGCTTTTAAAGACCATAAAGCGGCCTTAATTTCCTCTTCTGAAACTTCCCCACTAATACTACATTTTTCCTCCTCCGATAACCTGGTCTGCCAAGCAGAAACCCTAGGAGGCAAGAAAGGAACACTAGAGAAAGAAGTGGTATAAATATCATTGTACCCCTTCTTCACAAAGACTTTGACATCCTCCTCCTGAAAAATCCACTCCCCTACTGCATCTTTGATAGCCAAAATCTTGTTCCTCTTTCTTCTTACCAAAGTAGAAACATGGTAGAAAGACGTATTCCTGTCCCCTTGAATCATCCAATTCACTCTAGATTTTAACGCCCAAATTTCCTCTTCTTGATTCAAAACAGTATCAAGGTCCCTAAGGAGATCATTCTCCAGGTTAATAAGGAAAGCCGAAGGGTGCACAGCCATAGCTCTCTGAATGCCATTTAACCTTGCCATGATACTCTTTTTCCTAACAAACACGTTACCAAACTGCTCCTTATTCCACCTAGTTGCCTCTATAGTGAATGATTCAATGGCCTGAGCCAACCCCGTACTCTGCCTCCACGCCTGATTGACAATAGAAGGGAAGGAGCCATTAGATAGCCAACAGGTTTGAAACTTAAATAATTTCCTCCTATTCTCATGGATTCTAGGCTACAGCTCCATCAACACCGGAGAATGATCAGAATGACACCTTGTAAGATGGACCACACGAGCCTCAGGATACATCAGACACAATTGAGAATTAACAAAAAATCTGTCAATCCTCTCCTGGATAAGAGCCTGAACCTCCCTTCTGTTGGTCCAGGTAAACCGCGGCCCCGAGAAACCTAAATCAATCATGCTACAGGCATCCAAACAATCCTTAAACTGAAGAGCTCTATTTACACTCAAACCCCTTCCTCCAAATTTATCTCCCTCCATAAGCGGCTCATTAAAATCGCCCGCCATAACCCACGGCATTTCATGAACCTCTGCCATCATCTTAAGATTACCCCATAAGACCTGCCTTTCAGCACACCTGGGACTAGCATAGATTGCAGATAATAGCCAGTAAAGGTTAGAGGACCGTACCTTAACAATCGCATGAATTTCCTGCTCCGTGTTTGCTAACTGGGATATCTCCACTCTATCTTCATTCCACAACAGCCATAACCCACCAGCATAACCAATTGTATCGGTGTGAATGGCTCCATCAAACGGCAAATCGTCCGTGATCTCCTTAGCTTTGACTCCCCCAACCCGAGTCTCCATCACAATTAAAATAACTGGGTCGTAATTACGGACCAGCTCTCTCACATAACTTTTAAAGGCGGGCTTCCGTGCACCTCTACAATTCCAGGCAATAATATTCATAATGGGAATAAAAGCAGGGGACAGACACACATCATGAGGACATAGGATCATTACCACTGCCCTCAAGACCCAGCCCATTAGCTTCCAATAAACCTTCAGAGATGCGCTCATACCCATCTCCTTCAATAACCATACCCATATCAGATTGCACATGATCTTCCACGAGAGGACCACCAACGCAAATTCGCCCTCCATCGTATCTGTTACAGCTCACGGATGCGATATCCTCCATGCACTCCACCATCGATGGCCGAACCATCTCCAGCCCCAGCTTGGAAGCAACCAATGTTTGACAGGCGCGAACCTCGAAATCTCCGCCACCATGATAGCGATCTTCGACAAGCGAGATCCTCGGACTCTCCTCATCAGAGCATGCGGCCTGGGCCTCATTGGCTGCTTCCTGATCGGACTTGCCCCTGGGAGGAGCCCGAGTCAGCACAGAGGTGGAGCGCAGCGATAGGTTATCGGCCTGAGGAACAGAGGGGCAGCCCTTAGCGTCAACGAAATTGGTGCTAATCTTTGACCGGGCAAGGGCTTTCTTTCCTTTAACAGAAGCTTGTGGGCTGGGCTTAGTGGCTAGTATGGCCTTCTCCAACTTAGTGGCTTTCTTCCCATTCTCAGACACTATTGGGCTTAGACTTGAAAAAGTTAAGCCTTTTAACTCTTTAAAGCCCTCCAGTTCCGTGACACTACATGCACCCTGGGCCCAGTTCCTCATCTTAGGTGGAGAACTTTTCCTTTTAGTCTCTCTTGAAGGCCCAGCCGGCTCACCCCTTGAAGGCCCTTCCATATTCCACTGACCATTCCCAGTATAACGGCGTGGTTGTGGTCCCGAATTTGAGATTTTGTTTTTTCCTCCATTCCCCTTGCGCTTCACCATGATCCACGGACCATACGTACTGTCATGTACGTTGTCCTCAACGTTACCCTGTACGACGCCAGGCACGATCCCACTGGATCCCTCCTCTGCCTTGTCAGCAGTAACCCCACGGGAATGGCATGAACTGGTACCGTTCTTCTCCGACTCCATCCCCACCGTCTCCGTCTGCGAAGCATCTTGGCGAATTGAATATGGACAATTTTCTCGCTTATGGCCCACTCTTCCACAATCAAAACACAACTTTTGAATGCCTTCATAGCACACAGATTGCTCAATCTTGCCAATCTTAATAGCTGTGACTAATGGCTTAGTAACGTCAACTTGAATACACAGTCTAGCGAACCTACCTTTGGCTTCCGACGCCGTGTGAGTATCCACCCTTAACACATTCCCAATAGCTTTCCCAATCAAATAAAGAGCTTCAGCATTGTAGTACTCTATCGGCAGCCCATTAAGTCTAACCCAGACCGCAATCGAGGACACATTCGCCAACTCCGGTTTGAAATCCGGTTCCCAAGGTCGTATGGACAAAAAATGTTCGCCAATGAACCAGGGGCCCTTTTGCAGCACAGCCTCAAAATCTTCTTTGAGAGACAATCGAGTAAGGAAGAACCCGTAGCCTAAATCCACACAGTCAAGTCGGCCTGCTGGTTTCCATAAAGCCAGGAGTCGGGTATGAAGAAAGTTGAAACCGATCGACCTTCCATACACCTTGACAATCAACGCCCTAGCCCACGGTTGTCTAATTTTCTGTTTGAGCTCACTCGGAAACTTGACAGCAACCAGCCCTTCCCTAAGGGCCTCTACTTCATCATCTGACTCTACAATGTCCTCCATGAGGTCTCCAAAGTTAAAAGCTTGAGTGTATGCACCAGGAATCTCACCCACGACCTTATCTTTAAAAGATATGGTTCGACTCCACATACCTTGAGGCTGGTTTGGAGATGATGGTCTTGAATCGCTGCTATCACTGAAGCCAGCATGATTCACACTCTTAACCTTCTTGTTACTACGAGCCAGTTCCTCCTGTTCTTCACGCGAGAGGGAGAGAAAAGAAGAGCTGGCCATCAGATGGTTTAGGGTTTGGGGAGAATACATCTCCAAAGCAAGTTGAAATTCCCTTCAAATTATTTTATCAACTGTACAACTTGTACATTGTCCATCAATCTGATTCCCTGATTGCTGGAAGAAAAAAAAAAAAAAAAACCTAGGAAAATCACAGGTCAATCAAATTTAAAATTTAATTGTGAAGTATCACACATCTCTACGGTAAAAGTAATAAAATTGCATTCTAGAAAATCCATCCCACTAAAAACACGATAGAAAGTTGTCATGCTGCTACTCTTAAGGTTTATAAGACTTATTTTTTCTGGTTTATAAGAAAATTCAATATAATTGGAGCTGTCGTTGAAATTCAATGGAAATTTCCAGTTTGGTTGCCCATGAATGAAAGTGCTCTGCTTGGGTTTTTTTTTTTTTTTTTGTTTGTGTGGCAACCTGTAGAGGTGAAACAATGGTGAAGGAGCAATGGTGGAGGGGGGAGAGAGAGAGAGAGAGAGTTAGATGTCAAACATTTTTGGGTTTAGAAATAGATTTAGAATATAATAAATGAGGGTAATTAATGAGATCCTAATAAGAATATTTGTAATAATAAGAGTTTTTTTTTTAACCGCTAGATCTACTTAAATCAAACGGTTTAAAAATGTGTAATTCTAAAGTGTTATATCAGGTGAAACTCTAAAGAATTATACTAAGTGTAATTTGAATTAATCTCATATATATATATATATATGATCCGGTTAATGTATGTCCATAGAGTATGCATTAATCATTCAATTTTTTAAACATTTTATGGAAAATTGAAAAAACTGTTAAAAAAGTTAGTAACTTTTTCATTTTTCTTTAAAAAGTTTCTTAAAATGATTTACGAATGTATGTATACTTTAAAGGCATACGTTATAAGGTACTATATTAATATATTTTGCATCAATTGTATGTCATACTCATAACATAACCTATATAACATATGGGTTTATCAGTTTATGGTTTGATCTTCTCTCTCCACCGATGGTGAGACATGGATTAGCAGGTAACTAAAGTATAGGAAAATCTTTAAAATTATGAGGACTAGTGTAACCAACATCCTTATAACGTAACTAATTGACACTTCTTGATGTTTTAAATAAAGATATTCAATTTCAAATTTCTTCTCTTTCAACTGTCCAATTATAAATTAAAAAAATAGAACAAGTGTAACCCTTTTGTTTGCCCTTGGAGGGCTAGGACACTTGGCATGATGCAACAAATAGCCTGACAGGCTTACAAGAAGGAGTTGCAACCATGGTTTTTAAAATCAAACTAGATTGGCCAGTCCGACTGATTGAACCAAGAACCGACTACTAGTTTGATGTGAAAAAAACCCCAATAATCAGTTAAAACCGATCAAAAACCTGGTTAAACCGAAACTGGAGGTAAATCTGGTTATTAAAACCATGGTTGCAACTCATGTGATGAAGGCTTCACGTGTGTATGCTTGTACATATTTTACAAACAAACGGAGTGGCCACCGGCCACCAGTCAGTTTGTTAGGAGAAGCTTCCACTTGACACCTATGAAACATGACAAAAAGCTGTATCATATCTTAGCCAAGACTATGTTTTTCAGTGACTTTTGCTGGTGGCCACGTAGCACTTAGCCACCTTTTTTTTTTGAGGTGCTAGCACTTAGCCACCTAAGTCAGCATGCATCACTATAAATCTATAATAATAATAGCTTTATATACGGTTCAAGTTTAACTTCTCTCTTTTTTTTTTTTTTTTTTTTTTTAGAATCGTCCTTCAAGTTCAACTATGCGAAGGAGAATGAATAAAATGCATGTCAGGATTGTTCTTTAAACTGTGGTCCCAAATATTCATGTTCCCAATTGAATTTGTTAATAAATTTTTTAACAATCTCATAAGTTCTGTGTAGTAAGAAAATCAACTACCGCACATTTTTGTTGTGCTGGTTACTCTACAAATATAAATACTTGTGAGGTGTTGGAGGTAAGAGTCGGGATTCAAGTTTTTAAGAGGGAACTTTACAGTAAAAAAAAAAACATGTGGTGCAATAATTGGTTTAGGTAAAAATAAAGAGAAAATAAGTGTTTTGTGAAGCTCTTCCTCTCTTACCATTGAACACATAGAAAAGATAATTGTTTTTAATAGATAAATAAATAAATCAACTTTATGATCACTTGCGTTTGTGGTCCACTGGTCCATTAATTGTTAAGGTGTAAATAATAATGATAATAATAATAATAATAATAATAATAACAACCTACATATGACCGAATAGAACTTAATTACGATTTCTTAAATACTGTGTATTAAGTTTTTTAATTAAATTAAAATATATGGTTGTATCGACTGACTAACAAAATATATATAGTATTATCTTTTTTAAAGATAATTAAATTCAATATAATTTAATTGAAGAATAATACATTACATTATTACACCTAATAAATTGTACCTAAGTTTTATTATGCGAAATAAACACGATGGATTTTGTAGCTAACGTACAAGAACAACACCTTCTATTGCTGGCTTTGTTGAATTGGAAAATATCAAAAGACACAAGGAGTAAAAGAGGTATTAGCGATATTATGATTTTTGGAATACAATAACAATATAGTATATAAGATGATAGAACTGATTTTTGATTGGAACATCAATTGCCTTATTTTGTGGGTTTCGGTTAGCTTAACTAGTAAAGTCTCTGATAGTTGTATAAGAGATCTGAGGTTCAATCCCTGCCTACACTAAAAACTGATTGATATCTTGGTCTGATGATAAAGAACTCTCCATATACATCATTTCACTCTCAAAAGAAAAATGATTCAAAACATCTCGCCTTTAATCAATGCTTTTTGTTTAAGTGTTTTATGTTGGGAAGATGACACTTGAGATACTCTAACTAAGTTCTATTATTATTTTAGAGATGCAATACAACAAGAGTATTTCATGCGCTCCATAATGATTGTTTTTTATCATTTGACCAAAACACTAATTAATTTTTTGTGTAAGTAGAATTCCAACCTTAAATCTCTTATTCGACGACAAGAGACTTTAGTAATTAAGCAAACTGGAATCTACAATTAAGTGGTTAATATATTGTATAGGAACAAAACTTTACCCAAAAGTTTAAGCCTATAACCAAAAGTCTTATAGCTCAACTTACATCTCTTAGTGTCTTTAACGAAGACATTTAAGTCCCCCTCTCTCATTGTATTTGTAACTATTCAATTATATATATTTTTAAAAAAAGAACTTAAGTCTATGAGTTTGGGTCCAACTCTGTTATATTAATGATTCGCTCTTTTCATTATTATTCAATGTTAAGTCCCCCTACCCCCTTCCCTCTCCTCTGTGTGTGTGTGTGTGTTTTTATTTCTAAAAAAATGGATAATTATCCCACATTGCTTAAGAGAGTGTGTTTTGTGTAGTATAACTTGTCCCACAATCCCTTAAAAGTTACAATGGCTTTTGATTGGAGTTGTGGTATGCATTTGTATTAGAACCCATTTCTCTTTCCCTTGTGTGAGCACGCGTTTGTTTCTAAAAAAAAAAAAAAAATGTTAAGTCCCCCACTCTCATTGTATTTGTAACTATTAAATTATATTTAAAAAAAAAAAAAAAAAAAAAAACTTAGATTAGTCCTTGTAATTATGAATAAAAACTTTGTGTGTGTGGGCCATTTCTCTGGCTGCTAGGGTTTTTCCCACGCCGCCTGTAGAATATCGTCACTTTCTCAGTTTAGGTTTTCTGTTCCCTCCAGCCTTCCCAGTGCCTGGTAGGACGGATTGTTCTTGTGGTTTTTGTTTGGTTGTTTTCTTACTTCATTCCTTAGAGTCCATTGTGAAGGGTCGGCTTTCACGTCTCTATACGCTACTATTAACCATGGCTGGCCTGGATAGTCTATGGTCGCATTTCACGTTGGATGACAAAGAGGAATAAGGGGTTGAAGCCCCACAACCAGTTGAAGAGATTGCTCACCGATTGGCAGGCCGCTTTATCACCAAAAAGACTTTGAACGTGGATTTGGTTGCTCGCACCTTCAAGCCCTTATGGAAACCCGTTAGGGAACTCAAAATACAGGATATTGGTGATAATATTCTCCAGTTCAAATTTGAGGATAACCTCTATCTTGAATGCGTGCTGGAGTTTGAACCATGGACTTTCGACAAGCACATTATGGTATTCTTGAGAGCTACAGTCATGGAAGAAGTCCCATCTCTAGAGTTTTCTAGGGAAACTTTTTGGGTTCAACTTCATAATGTCCCTGAGAAAAGTTTAAACCAAGCCACGAGAAAAGCCATTGGTAATATTATTGGTAAGGTTATCAAGGTTGCGGATCCAAAAGATGATGGTTATTGAGGTTCCTGAAGGTGCGAATCTCCATCGATATCTCAAAACCTCTGCCAAGGTGTCATAAATTATGGTTTGAAGGCAAGCAAATAGGCTAGGTGGGTATCAATTACGAATGCCTTCCCAATTTTTGTTACTGGTGTGGTCGGCTATCCCATGGAGAAAGAGATTGTGAATTGTGGATTAGGGGCAAGGGAAACTTGAAGAAAGATGATTAGCAATTTGGGGAATGGATGTGGGCTGACACGTTTAAACCATTAAGGAAGACAGTAACTGTGATTCAGGGTTCTTCTCACACTCAGGCCCCTTGGTGGAGGAAATCGGGTAGTAAAAGAGCTTCAGCTTCGCTCGAGGCTTCTAGCATGAACACTCCAACATCATAACCAGCCTCTAGTGATGCGAGTGAGAGTGATCTTATAAGGGAGGTGATAATAGAGGAATCACAAGTAGCCAATTCACCACATATGGACGTCGTTTGGGTCAGTGAAGCAGCAGATAGGTTTGGCTATTTTGATAGTTGAGGTACAAATAGTTTGACTAAGAGTATCCAAGGGTTATGAATGGACAAGTGCATGGCTAATGCCTTTTTAATGGACTTCAGTATTGTTCCCAAAGCTAGTGATGTGGTGAACCTTACACAAAACCATGCACCATTAGTTGATTTACAATCTCCTCTACATGAGTGTACAAATATGGTAGGCTCCCTAACCATCCTTGTTTCACTCAAGTCTTTCAAGAGGCTAGCCCGTGCTGTCAACAAAAAGCAGGATGCTACTCCCATGCAAGGTAGTTCAGAAAGGGGGCCAAGGTTGGATTTTGTAGATGGACAGGTGTCAAAAAAACAGTGCAGGGAAGCTTGTGAGTCATACGACAAGGAAAATTATCAAGTGGAGATTGGTTTCCAGTCCCACCCAACCCAATGAGTTGCCTTAGCTAGAACTGTCGTGGGCTTGGGAACCTACAAACAGAAGACGAGCTTGCGGCTTTTGTGAGTAATAAAGATCCCAAAATGGTTTTCTTGTTGGAAACAAAAGTTGAGAAAACTACAATGGAAAGAATTAGAAGAAAGATGCAGTTTGCTAACATTTTTGTAGTCCCTTAGGTAAACACAGGCGGTGGCTTGGCTTTACCTTGGAAAGCAAATTGTTCAGTGGATGTCCAATCTTATTCTAAGAACCATATTGATGCTATTGTAGACCATGGAGTTGATGACGCTTAGCGATTTAGAGGTTTCTATGGTGACCCCGACATTGCCTCTTGGGAAAACTCCTAGTCTTTGCTACGGGCCTTAAGTCGTCGTTACACTCTTCCTTGGATTTGTATGGGTGATTTTAACGAAATTTTGTTGGGTGAAGAGAAACTTGGTTGGCTTGACCAACCCAAAAGACAGATGCAATTATTTAGAGATACATTAGAGGATTGTAGGTTGAAGGACTTGGGCTTTAATGGTTACCCCTTTACATGGTGCAATAGGAGACCCGGTGCTCACAATGTTTGGATCTACTTGGATAGGGGTGTAGCCACAGTGGATTGGATGTTGAGATTTCCCACCTCCCGAATCCACCACCTATATGCCTTCTATGCCGACCACAAACCTATACTCCTATGCATGGATTTGGAGTTCAAGTGATTCTATAGGAGGGGCATGCCTTTTAGATTTGAGGCTATATGGATTAAGGATGGTTCATGCGAAAGAGTGATTTAGGATTCATGGGACCCAGCAAGATTGGCTTCTTTAGTATGGGGTTTCAACAAAAAAAATAGGTTCAGTCTAAGACAGTTTGCAAGCCTGGAACAAAAACTCTTTTGGGCACGTTCGTTCTTCTCTAGCCAAAAAATTAAGGGAGTTGAAGGCAGTGGAGGAATCAGGTGGGTATGTTTTAGACCTTTCCCATGTGCAAATGCTACGTACAAAGATTGAACAATTGAAAAGCAAGGAAGAATGCATGTGGAAACAGCGGTCCCGTACTGCCTGGTTGAGGGAAGGTGATAAAAATTCTAGATATTTTCATTGTAGAGCAAACCAAAGAAATAAACCCAACCAAATTTTGGGCTCGAAAGATGGGATTGGAGTATGGGTGGAAGAGGAAGAGGCAATGGGCAGAATGGTGGAATCTTATTTCCAAGACATGTTCACAACCTCAAATCTGAGTCATTTTGATGAAATTCTCATGGGCTTGTAACCGAAGATCACAGAGGACATGAGTGCTGCCTTAAGCCGTGAATACCAGGCAGATGAAGTGCTTTTAGCTCTCAAACAAATGGCTCCCCTCACTGCTTCCGGGCTTGACGGTATGTCTCCCATTTTTTACAAAACTTATTGGCATATTGTTGGTGAGGATGTTGTTTCTATTGTCCTAAATGCATTAAACTTGGGTATGGTTCATGAATCTCTAAATTCTACCTTCATCTCCCTTATTCCAAAGGTAAAAAACCCAAAAAAAGTATCAAAGTTTAGACCAATTAGTTTGTCTAATGTTGTCTACAAATTAATTGCTAAAGTGATGGTCAATTGCTTGAAAAAAATTTATCCCATGTGATAGCTGACTCTCAAAGTTCTTTTCTCTCTGGTAGATTTATTACTAATAATGTAGTTGGTGAAGGTAATGAAGCATTTGGGCTTCTCAGACAAGCTGGTTTCCCTTATCACATCTTGTATGAGTACAGTTTCCTATTTTGTGCTCCTTAATAGTCAACCTGTGGGCCACATCAAGCCAAGCAGGTGGCTTAGACAGGGCGACCTTTTATTACCTTATTTGTTTCTTCTTTGTGCCATGGGTTTGCAGGGACTTATTAAAAAAGCTAAAAATAATGGTAACATTAAAGGAGTATCTATTTGTAGAAATGGCCCATGGGTTTCCCATTTATTTTTTGCAGATAACAGTGTACTCTTTTGTCGAGTTAAGGTGGAGGAATGCCAGAAAGTCCTTGATTTACTCTCAATCTACGAAAGAGGTTAAGGGCAGAAAATAAATAGAGATAAAACAAACATTTTCTTCAGTTCTAACACTCAACAACACATGCAAATTTGGATTCAACAACTTCTAGGAGTTCTAGCTATTTGCCAATATGAAAAATATCTAGGATTTCCAGCATTGGTGGGGCGTGCCAAAAAGCAAAGCTTTATCTATATTAAAGAAATAGTGTGAAGAAAATTACATGGATAGAAGGAGAAACTACTCTCACAAGCAAGTAGAGAGGTGTTAATCAAAGCTGTCATTCAGGCTATTCTTACCTATACTATGAGTACTTCAAACTCCCTAAAGGCTTGATAAAGGAGTTGGAAACTCTCATTAGGAAATTTTGGTGGGGGTACAGCGGCAAGAATAAAAAAGTGCACTAGGTGAAGTGGGAAAGGTTGTGTGAAGACAAGGAGAAGGGAGGGTTGGGTTTTAAAGACATTGAAAAATTCAATGACCCTTGTTTGGCAAAGCAAGTGTGGCGGATGCTTAATAATTTGGATTCTCAATGCCATAGAGTTTTTAAAGCACGTTTTTTTTTTTCCGGATTGTTCAATCCTTGAAGCTAAAGATTCCACCATGGGGTCTAATGGATGGAAGAGCATTTTAGGTGCTAGAGATGTGATTCAAAAAAGGATGGTTTGGAGGATTGGGAATGGACATTCTGTTAGGATAAGGGAGGACAAGTGGTCGCTGGTCTAAGCCAACAGATCAGTCATCTCGCCTCTTCCCACTGTAGCTCTAGGGACCAAAGTGAGCTCCCTCATCAATTCTGCCTTGGAAGTGTGGAACTCTAATATGGTAACCCAGTTTTTCCTACCCTATGAAGCTTTAGCCATTTACGGCATGCCCTTAAGCAATAGGCTACCTCTTGACCAAATCATATGGGGGTTCGCTCCATCTGGTATGTTTACAACCAAGAGTGCCTGTAAGCTTCTTGTTTCATATAATATTACTAACATTGCAGGTACCTCATCACTGGAGCTTCAAAGGCAGTTCTGAAGACGATTGTGGCAGCTTAGAGTGCCAAACAAAATCAAGCACTTCGCCTGGCGTGCGTGCAACGATTCTCTGCCAATAATGGCCAACCTTCATCATAGACACATCTCTACAACTGAAATCTGTAGTCATGCCAAGCCTAACCCGAAGATACCCTACACACTCTATGGTCATGCACGAAGCTGGACCCGGTCTGGAGGTCATTATCCTGGTTCCTTCACTCTGCCAATGCCCATCTGCCAAATTTCCAAGATCTCCTTGACAGATTCTTGCAATTCAGGGATGACTACAGGTCCGAGATCTTCATCATCATTGCCTGGATGCTGTGGAACCGTCGCATTGCCTTGCGACTCAACTTATCAGTCCAGCCCCTCAATAGAATCTGCTCTCTGGTTGGAAGTTACTTGCAGGAATTCCTTGATTCCCTAAACCCGACATCAACTGCCACTGTTACATCTCTGTCTCAGCAATGGCGCCCATTTGACGCTCAAAAGTTTAAAGCCAATTTTGACGCTGCGGTATTCAAATCTTGCAATCGAGAAGGCCTAGGAGTCATCATTCAGGATTGGCGTGGGGAGGCTGTCGGTGCATTATCCATGCCAGTTCCCTTAGCTCAGATAGTGGTTGAGTTGGAAGCCTTTGCTTGTCGACAAGCTGTGCAGTTTGCAATGGAATTGGGTCTTCAAGAAGTCACCTTCAAAGGCAATTTAGCTCAGGTGATCCATGCCATCTCACAAGACAACTCTGAGCACTCGGCTTATGGCCACATTGTTGAGGTTATTCGCTCCCAAGCTGCTGCTCTTCAATCTTCAAACTTTATCTTTAATACTAGACACTGAAATATTGTTGCAGATGCGCTAGCAAAAAAAGCCAAGAACCATAGGGAGCCACAGGTTTGATTAGAAAACCTTCTTGTGGACATTGTCCCTCTTGTATTTTTTGACATTCACTGATGTTTGTTTCATTTGAATAAAAGCGCAGGCTACTGATAGTCTGGTTTCTCCAAAAAAAAAAAAAAAAACCTTGAGTCTATAAATTTGGGTTATTATTATTTAATGAAAGACATTATTTACACATATATATATCCAACAAATAATTTTTTTATCAATTATAAAGATATACCCAATCCTACAATATATTGATGTGTGCAACTGTGAATTGTAGATACTTTTTTCCTCCTCCTGTTTGCAAGAACTCACTACTTTTGATTGATCATTCGTAGCCAGAAAAGTTAACAAGTTGTGAGTTTACATTTTATCGTTGAAATTTCTAAAGAAAATACAGGGGTAAAAAAAAAGAACTTCAAAATTTTCTAAACTTGTGCAACCCACGCGCCTAAGTGAATGATAGGACAAATAATTATTCCTCAAAATTTAAAAAAAAAAAAGAAAAAAAGAAAAATCCTTCAAATTCCAGAAAACTCGCGGATTATTATACTGCAATATAGTTTAGTTTATAAACATCAAAGTCAAACCGAATCAAATGGGCCCCACCCTAATCCCGAACCGTCAATTCCTTCTATAATCCCATCGACCGGCCAAGATAAACCCCACGCTAACACCTTTATTCAAATATACAGAAATGCCACTATGCCCATAAGCCCCCTCCATCCTCCTCCCTTTCCTTCTATAACAGAAGCCCCTCACCTCACCACCATTGCAGAACCTTCATTTCTCTCTCTCTCTCTCTCTCTCTCTCTCTCTCTCTCTCTGTGTCACTGTGACGGCGTTAGGGTTTTCCTAAAGCCTAGTAAACATGGCCACGTCATCTTCGGCCTTGCTCAGAGCTCCGCGGTTGCGATTCTCGTCGTCGTCGACGCTCTCTAGGCTCTCGACGACGACGTCGTTTTTAGCCTCGTCGTCGCAAGCGTACGCGTCGTTTGCGAATCAGAAGCAGAGGTTCTTATCGACGAAGGCGTTTCGGTCGCTGAGGTGGTCAGCGACGACGCGGTGCAGCCACGGCGTGAATTGGCGGGGCGGTGGTTCTTCCGTTAGCCTCCGAGCCCAGGCCCGAACCGCCGCTCCGGTTCTCGAGCGAAATCTCTCAACTTCTGGTACTCTCTTCTTTTTACTTTCTTCTGAATGTATATGTATGTATGTATGTATGAGTACGTGTTTGTTTACGTGGCATCTTGGGATTTTAAGCTAAAGCAAACAAACATGCCTTTATTATATAAAAGTCATTATCCGTGAAAGTATTTTAATCGCTTTCTGGGTAAGTGCGAATAAATAATGTTCGGCCAAATTGTTAAATTGTTTTTAGTTTTGCATGTATGATATAACGTATGTATGTATGATATAATGTATGTATGTATGTGTGTCAGTGTTTGTGGGTTATGAGGAAATAGTTAAGGTAACGTTTGGTATGTGGTAATTCTACTGGGGCTGGAGAATAGAGAACTTAGGCATTCTTAAGAAATTGCATGACACTATGACAGTGTATTGTTCTTACCAAAAAGTAAAAAAAATTGTTTGGTATTATGCTAAAATTTTGTCTAATTAGAGAAAGCATATTTTTATTGTTGTTACATACTAATTTATTATCAAAACATTACTCAATTAATAATTTTTAAAAAATAAGAACCATAACACAAATATAACATATTGTTCTGTTTCAAACATATTTGTCTCAATTTCCATAAAAAAATTAGACAACAAAATTAAAAACTCTCATTCTCAACAGCTATAGAAAGAAAATCCCAATACAAGTCCCAAATACATCCACAGCCCAACACGCACGCTCACAAAAAAAATAAAAATAAAAAAATAAATCCCTCTTTTCCTCCAAACCATAACAATCAATCCTATTCATCCATAACTTTTACACTTGCCAAGAGCCAAGGCCTTGTATTCTCTGAGCCCTGAAAAAATTCTAAATATAGTTATTATACATGTAGAACTTAAAAAGTCATATGTATGTAATTTATTGAAATATATATATATATATATATATAATCAAGTGTTTTTGACATGAGTTGCATGAAGAAATTAGGTATATTAATTGCCTTAGCGCCTTTCTTCATGGTTTACAGCACTTGCCTTGCTCTCACTCTAAAGGCGAGTGCCTCAGTGAAGGTGGCTCGCCTTAGAGGCGCCTCACATCGACCAGGTGCCTAGCTCACCTTTGACTTCCTTGACCAGCATAAATAACACATTAGAAATAAAAATTTACAAAAACTCAATCAAGGAAATCACAAATAAAGCATTCAATAGTGAATTCGTGATGAATGTACAAAAGCCAGCATTGGTGAAGAAAATCAAAGAATTTGATTGTGAAATTGTAACAACAAAGCAAATTAACTCTGGGAAAACCACCTCTCCGCCTATACTCACAATCTCAAATCCCACTAACACCACTACCAGACAATCCCTAAGCCCCAATCACCACCTCAGCCTTCCACGCCTTCCTAAACCACCTGACCAACTTACTCTGCACTGCACTAAAAATTGCAAAATGCACTTCCTTTCATTGAAATATGAGAAATGCATTTCTAAGAGAGATGCCAAACACTACCTAGATAGTTAAGTGTTTGTTTTGTGTGTGAGTATGTTTGGAACAGATTCTTGAGGCCAAAAATCCCAGTTTTAAACTAGAAAATTATTTTTAGAAGTTTGGAATGTAAGGCTAAAAAATGGGTTTTTTTGGCATGTTTTAAATGAAAAGGTGTGGAGGTATTTTATTTATTTATTTATTTATTTTCAAAAGACTGAATTTGTATTCATTTGGTAAATTTGTTTGATGCCTGTAATTGAGGGTTTCTACCATGAATTTAGAATGTCTGGGTAGATTTTTTCAGTGAATCATTTTTTTTTCCATTCTATCTATTCAGCAACTGAACATGCTTTCAAGAAAATATTGACCAGTCTTCCCAAGCCTGGAGGTGGTGAGTTCGGGAAATTCTATAGTTTGCCGGCTCTGAATGATCCCAGAATTGGTATGTACATTAAATTTACTGAGATAAACTATACTGTTTTTCTTTTGTTTGTATTCTTCTAGCTTAGCATTCTTTAATTTTATTCTAGATTCTATTAGTAAACCACCTTTTTTTGCCTAAACATCCTGTTTATTGTCCTATCTGGCATCAAGTATATTAATGGAGAGAAACAGGTTTATGTGATTTCCTGGCTAAAAATATTATCCTTATATGAATCATATTCACTCCATTTTTAAAGGGATTTATTATTTTGCCTCCTGCTAATATCAAACTCAGTATTTGTTTTACTTATAACAAAAAAAAATTCAGTATCTGTTTAGGTTGTTGTTCTACAGTTTTTTGATAAAGTCATATTTGACCTTTTGGAGAATTGCAGACAGGCTGCCATACTCTATAAGGATTCTTTTGGAATCTGCCATACGTAATTGTGACAACTTCCAAGTTACCGTTGATGATGTTGAAAAGATTATTGATTGGGAGAATACATCTCCAAAGCAAGTTGAAATTCCCTTCAAGCCTGCTCGTGTTCTCTTGCAGGTTCATAGAATGATTTTCATGATTGTGTTAGCTTGAAGTACTTACTTTAGTCCGCTTTGTAAGGGTTGTGTTGTGTTTACCAGGACTTTACTGGAGTACCGGCAGTGGTTGACCTTGCTTGCATGCGGGATGCCATGAAGAAGCTTGGTGCGGATCCTAACAAGATCAATCCATTGGTTTGTGAATCTCCATTTTTTCCATATAAATTTTATTGCATAGTTGGATACCATTTAGTTTTACCTACAAGGTTCTGAGTCCATCTATGTGTCAATTTTAGTCTTTATTCCAACATCAGATGGAATAAAATTCCTGTAATGGAAGTGTTTATCTTTCAGATGAATGTAGCTGTTGTTCTTGATCAATGGTAATTCTCGTTTTTATTCTCAGTTCTAAATGATGATATTTAAAACTGCCTCAGATGTTGATGATTTTTTGGCTTGTGTCCTTGACGTTACATTACAATGAAAATTAATATGATTGTTGATGGTGGATGAAAATGCATTGTATAATTCTAGTACATTTAAATAAATTTTTTTTTTATGCATTACGGCTTGTCCATTCATATGACTCGTGGGGATTTCATTTTAACATCTTATATTTGCATCCAGGTTCCAGTAGACCTTGTTGTTGATCATTCTGTTCAAGTTGATGTGGCTAGATCTGAAAATGCAGTACAGGCTAATATGGAACATGAGTTTCGGAGGAATAAGGAGAGATTTGCTTTTCTTAAGTGGGGATCATCTGCTTTCCATAACATGCTTGTCGTTCCTCCTGGTTCAGGAATTGTTCACCAGGTAAGGAATTTGACATTGTATATTCACATAAAAAATCCTACTTTTACTGCTTGGCAAGTGTTCAGGGTGGTGCTATTACTGATAGGCTCAAGGCGCTAGGTTGCAACTTTCATGAAATATGCATCCTATTCTTTGAGTGCAAAACATGTGGTGCACCACCATTGCTTGCCTTTGAGCTGTTGTAGATAGGCCTTGCTTGCTTTAAACGAGTCACTTTGTTAATTGAAATTGACATATTTGGAACTATGTTTTTCTGATCAATCGTAGGTTAATCTGGAATACCTTGGAAGGGTTGTTTTTAACACTGATGGCACTCTCTACCCTGATAGTGTGGTGGGTACTGATTCCCACACAACTATGATTGATGGGTTGGGAGTTGCAGGCTGGGGAGTTGGAGGAATAGAAGCTGAGGCAACAATGCTTGGGCAGGTAAAGTGCCCTGAGTTTGGAAGGGAGTTTCTTTTAACTTGAATCAAAAGTGTTGTTCAATCTAGTAAATCTACTTCATTGTTGGGACATTTGCATTGGTGAAAAAGATTAATCTGTTCACTATACTTATAAAAAAAGACCCCATTTAGGTTTATCTGTTAAAATACACAACCTTCTCCCATGGTCACAACTGTCTTTGAATTAGCCCTCACCAACGGGCATTTGCTACCATTCTTTGGAAATGTGCATAAAGCATAATTGACTTTGTGTCTTCCTTCAACTTTGTATATTGCAAATTTGACAGCCAATGAGCATGGTGTTGCCTGGTGTTGTTGGATTCAAGTTGTCAGGAAAACTGCATAATGGTGTCACCGCGACTGACTTAGTTTTAACTGTGACCCAAATGTTGAGGAAGCATGGTGTTGTTGGCAAGTTTGTTGAGTTTTATGGTAAGCTAATATTTTGGAGATGTGAAAGGTAGAAATTTCAGTTGTTAGTCTCATCTGTAGGAATTAAAATTTCCAGTCAAAAGACCTGATTTTATTCTGTATATTGCTCTAACTCATTTTCATATGCATGCAGGTGAGGGTATGGGTGAATTATCACTGGCTGATAGGGCCACTATTGCTAACATGTCTCCTGAATATGGGGCAACCATGGGCTTTTTCCCTGTAGATCATGTGACATTGCAATACCTTAAATTAACTGGAAGAAGTGATGAGATAGTGAGATCTTCCTCCTCCTCCACCTGATTTGATTGATGTTGTGTTAAAGATATTGGTGCTTAAGTGAAGTTATATCATGTGGTGTGACCATTATTTTGCTTATATAGGTGTCAATGATAGAAACATATTTGCGTGCAAACAAAATGTTTGTTGACTATAATGAGGTATGGTCTCCTATTTCTTGTCATCTTCATTAATAGATATTAAATTTAAGATGGAAGTCTTAGATCCGAGGTTAACAAGACAATTTTTGATGATCCAGTCTCAACAAGAAAGAGTGTACACATCTTATCTGCAATTGGACTTGGCAGATGTTGAACCCTGTGTTTCAGGACCAAAGCGGTATGCCTTATGTCACCTTCCCTCCACCCCCTATATTTTATTTGCATCTTTTGATTTCATTATTAATCCATGATTTATTATTTGTGAACAGGCCTCATGACCGGGTCTCATTGAAAGAGATGAAGGCTGATTGGCATGCATGTATTGACAACCAAGTTGGATTTAAGGTGGGTTGCAATTAGACCTGATCATGTTCAAAACCTGGCTGGGCCTGGTTTATTGGTTTTATGCATATGAGATTGAAAAATATGCCCAGCCTGGCCCAGCTTGTAAGCCAATTCTTATTTTTAAAGATGCATTTTGTAAGTGGGCTTGTCCCTGTTGTCTGTTGAGAGTGTTCTCGGGCTGGCGGGGCTTATGAGCACCTAGCCTTAGTCCAGCCCAAAATCTTATCAGCACTGTTTTTTAAGCCTGTCCTAGTTCATAGGTCCTGAAATGTGAGCCCATTCGCACCTGGCAGATGAGCTCTACTAAGCCACGCTGGCTGCCCATTGCATGATCAGGTCTAGTTTCAATTGCATGCAGTTTTCTGTTCCATGATTTTTTCGCATTCTAATAGGAGCAATTTTTATAATTGGAATTGCAGTTTATTCATCAAACCTGAAATGAATAAATTATTAGACTTTGCTGATTTAAGGTTGTGAATGACATCTTGCTGGAAGTGGAACCAAAAATGCATTGCATAGATACCTAATTCCAAGTAGTGATGTGAGACTAATTCAGTTTTATTTGGGGGGAGTGGGATTGATTTGTTTCTTGTGCCTGTATATGTGATAATTTGGTTTCTTGCAGGGCTTTGCTGTACCAAAAGAGGAAAAGAATAAGGTGGTAAAATTTTCATTCCATGGACAACCTGCTGAACTTAAGCATGGTAGTGTGGTCATTGCAGCTATTACAAGTTGTACAAACACATCAAACCCTAGTGTCATGCTTGGCGCTGGTCTTGTTGCAAAGAAAGCCTGTGAACTAGGTTTGCAGGTCAGTTTGGCTTCTGAGATTCACTTTCTATTCTATATGTGGTAGGTATAATAATATTTTTCTAACATGTAATTATGACATTTATGAACTAGGTTAAACCATGGATTAAAACAAGTCTTGCTCCTGGTTCTGGAGTTGTTACTAAATATCTGCTCAAGAGGTATGCAGTCAATGTCCAGTTCTTCTATTGATTGCCTGATTGCCAAACTAAACTCAATTATTCTTTTGGGTGCCTGATATCTTCAATGAAGAAATACTTTTTCCGGTGTGTTTGTAGTGGTCTGCAAAAGTACTTAAATGAGCAAGGCTTTCATATTGTTGGCTATGGCTGTACAACTTGTATTGGGAATTCTGGGGAACTTGACGAATCAGTCGCTTCTGCAATTTCAGATAATGGTATTTACCTTGAACTATGTTTTCTTTTCTTTTTTCAGTAAGAATATATGAAAATTTTATATTTGTTTTGTTTTAAGAATTTAGCTATTAAACCATATGGATTGGAAGCTCTATGAGTATGTGTGTATAAATTCTGCAGAATTCTCAATAAAATATCATTAGATATATTTCAGTTAAAACACTAGTTGTGTTGGAGGTCAGGCTCCCTCGAAGAAGTCCTCATTCTCTATTTCTTCTTCTCTCTAAATATTTCTTTTTTCACTCGAAATATCTTTGTACATATATCACTATTGCATAATAATGCCTGTTCTCGTAACCTGTGGCCAATGTTCCTGTTGGCCTTTTTCTGGCTCTTACATGAATTTTGCTTCTCTTTTACTTTGTTCTATCTTAAGTGTCAATCTGGGATTTTGCAATTTTGATGTCTCCCTTAGAAGTTTTAATTTTTTCATTTTACTTTCAGGTCCTTGTACTTTTAGGTTTTCAATCTACTTCATATTTCTCTTCTCCATAATCCTCTTCATTTATACTTGCAGATGTTATTGCTGCTGCTGTTCTGTCTGGAAACAGAAACTTTGAAGGCCGTGTGCATGCATTAACGAGAGCTAACTATCTTGCTTCACCTCCTTTGGTTGTTGCCTATGCACTTGCTGGCACGGTATGTGCATAACTTTGTGGTAAAAGACTTTTTTCCCCTGTCCATGTTTTGAAGCCCCCCATGAATGCAATTGAGATATCTTGCACGTGATCGACAACTTGACTAGAAGGGCCTCTTTATGAATATGAAGTCAAGCTACACAGCTCAATAATTTGAACATAAAGTGACTATGTTGTCATTCTTTAAATTATGCATAAAAATGTTACCCTGATGAGTCGTTGCCTCAGTACCATGCAGTGATTTGTAAACATATCTGATGCCATCTATACACTTATTTCAAGACTAGAGTTGGATGGTACTCCATCTTGCTTATGTCTCCATGTTCAAATTTGGGATAATATTATATACTAAGCTTAGCAATATTCAGACTTGTGGAAAAATGGGACATTTATAATACTAAGAACCTTATTTTTCCAAACAATGGAAACAGAAAGGTATGCATATAATTCGGAATCCCAACTCCTGGCAGATAAACTCTTTTCAAGATCGCATGCTTCTATGATATTATTTCTAAACCAGTTTCTCTTCCAGCACATCCCTTTCTTCCCTCTCCACCTTCTATCTCTCCTCTCCAACACTCATAAACACCGGCCAAATCCACACCCACCTTACCTGAAAAGATTACTTTTTTTTTTATAGGTGCTAAATCTCAATCATTACAACCTTTTGATGATTTCAGGTTGACATTGACTTTGACAAAGAGCCAATTGGCACAGGGAAGGATGGGAAGAGTGTATACTTCAAAGACCTCTGGCCCAGTAATGAAGAAATTGCAGAGGTAGATGACTTTAGTTTTGATATTTGTGATAGAAACTATTTGTGGTCAAATTAATAAAAAAATTGAGCCCCAATGAATGTTGAATGTTATTCGTTTTTAGGTAGTCCAAACTAGTGTGTTGCCTGATATGTTCAAGAGCACTTATGAGGCTATCACAAAGGGGAACCCCATGTGGAATCAGCTTTCGGTCTCCTCTTCAACTCTTTACTCTTGGGATCCAAATTCAACCTACATTCATGAGCCACCATATTTTAATGACATGACTATGGACCCTCCTGGTCCTCATGGAGTAAAAGATGCCTTCTGCTTGCTCAAATTTGGTGACAGTATAACCACTGATCATATATCTCCAGCAGGGAGTATCCACAAGGATAGCCCTGCTGCAAAGTATCTACTTGAGCGTGGGGTTGATTACAAGGACTTCAATTCCTATGGAAGTCGTCGCGGCAATGATGAAGTCATGGCAAGGGGTACTTTTGCCAATATTCGTCTTGTCAACAAGCTCTTGAATGGAGAAGTGGGTCCCAAGACAATTCACATCCCAACAGGAGAGAAGCTTTATGTGTTTGATGCAGCAATGGTAAGTCCCATGAAATCAATTTTTTTTGCAGTTCATCCTTTATTCTATCAAATTTACTATTCCTGCTCATACACATTATACTTATATTCTTGGATTTCCTTTTTTGTGTCTGTTTGAGTGGTCATTGGCTTCAGGGAAGTTTTTTGGTTAAAATTTTTTTGATTTTCTTGATTTTTGTACATTGAATTCCTAGATATGACCTACATCTTTTACACTACCTGTGTACTAGATGATTTTTTATTCAAATAAAATTTATTACTTATCAAAAAATAAAAAATAAAAAAAATACTGACCTCTGGTGAAAAAACTAAATTTTCTATATCTATGCTAGCGGGATTTGTTTGGTTCTGGTGGTGAAGTTGCTTAGCAGATTTAGAGCTTGTGCCTCATTCATTTACTACTAGGAAAAAAAATTGTGTTATTTTGAATTAACATGGAATTACACTCAGTGCATATTAAAACTCCAAAGTGAACGTTCAATTTTGGTCCTTTGGAAATCACATCACATGATATAAGGAAAATTAGAATCTGAGATGTGATGTTCATTTATTCTGGATAAGCAAGAGTCACACATGAAATTTGCAAGAATGCAGTATGCTTATTTTCCCCTCTTTTGGGGATAGGTCTAGTACAGTGCACTTGCTATTAAAAGAGATTGTCCTTCGGAGCCATCAATGAATTCTTCATTGTTTGTCATTTCAATGTTTCCTCCCCATTTCTCTCTCTTGCCTGGTAGTTTAATGCACACTCTGCAAGATTCAAACCCGTTAATCTAATCCATATCCTTCCTAAGGGGGGCAGAGCCATTTAGGCTAAAGCCAATTGGCCTTTCCTCTCCATTTTATGTTATGGTGAACATTAAGCCTGCAGCCCTGTGCAGAATATGTAGCTTGCTTTTTGACGCTATATTATCTTACACTTGTGTTCTATTTGCAGAAGTACAAGGCTGCTGGGCAGGACACAATTGTCTTAGCTGGAGCAGAGTATGGAAGTGGCAGTTCTCGAGATTGGGCTGCCAAGGGTCCAGCACTACTTGTGAGTGCAAATTTTATGTTTTGCTTGCTATCTGCCTATGGTGCATGTCGCTTTATTTGGTGTCTTATAAAGTCAATTTTCTTTTCTGTATTAGGGAGTGAAAGCTGTGATTGCAAAGAGCTTTGAGAGAATCCATCGCAGCAATCTGGTTGGAATGGGAATTATTCCACTTTCTTTCAAGCCTGGTGAGGATGTAGAAACACTAGGACTGACAGGTCATGAGCGCTATACAATAGACCTTCCAAGCAAAATCAGTGAGATAAGGCCTGGCCAAGATGTTACTGTGACAACTGACACTGGCAAATCTTTCACGTGCACAGTCCGCTTTGACACAGAGGTTCTTGCTCCAAACTCAGTTTATTGATTAGTCTTATATACAGAAAGATGAATGGAGGAGTTGATGGAAGAATCATCTTTTTAGGGGGGTTATACTTGCTCACATCTGTTCAGTATTTGAATTTGATACAATTTGCTTTTGCAGGTGGAGTTGGCATATTTTGATCATGGCGGCATTCTTCCATATGTCATCCGAAACCTGTGCAAAGAGTAAACAATTGAGCTTTGGCATTCACTGTTTCACACCTTCTAAGCTTCTTCCCACGGGAATTTTTTTTTTGGGGGCAATCACATTTAGAGATGTCATGAATCATGGCCACAGCCTCTGAGTTCACCAGTTAGTTTATGTCCCCTTTTCCATTTAGCTGGGATGGTGTTTGCAATAAAATTGTGAGGAAAGTTCATTGTTTTCTTCCCGTTTTTAAAGGTTCAGGGGACTTTCACGTGCATTAAAGTTGTGTGATTGATTATGTGTTCTACTATATGAGTAATTATATATATATATATATATGCATAAATATTTTTTTCTGTGTGCATAAGTTGATTTTTATTTTTTGCCAATATCATGAAAACAAGTCTCTAAGGTGTAGTTCAAACTCACATGGATTTGAATTTCTTATTAAGTTTTGAATCTTAAACTTCAATGTCCTGAGAATTTTGCATATGTAGGCCATGATTCCTGTTGATTCATACTTGTGGGTATGGATGCCCTAATGCGCAGTTATAGCATTTAACAAATTTTAGTAGATTAAAAAATTTGATAAAGATCCAGCATATAATAATTAATAAAATTGAAAACAAATTTATTTATTTATTTATTTATTTTTTTTTTTGAGAAACCAGACCAAAGGCCTGGGACTTTATTCAAGAAACAGCCAGTACAGATTAATGGACATCCCTTAACACAAGAGGGACAAGTTACAAGTTTGGATAGCTAATAATTTGTATTTGGTGCTCTTTATATAAACTAGCTTGTAACCTCATGCATATGTATAGATATGTTTAAAGATATACAATAAGATACATAATATAATTCATATATATAATATAAATACTATTGATAGTCATTTTTATATAGGGCTGTAAAAGAGTCAAGTTTTGCCGAGTAATGCATGTTCAAGCTTGGCTAGTTGGTAAAATTAAAAATCTCAAGCTTGGCTTGAACTTGAGACAAGCTTAAAATATTGTTTGAGCTTGAGCTTGTGGGAAAGACAAAAAGTTTGAGCTTGACTTGGATTGGCTTGATTCATTAGTCAAGCCAAGCTCGAGCTTAATATCAAGCTCAAATTTGAGCTCAAATCAAGCTTTTGAACTTGAGATCCAACAAAGTTATCTTATCAAATGCTTAAATCTCCCAAAATCAAGTAAACAAAAATAAGAAAATAGCATATTCATTTTATAATGCTTCTAGTTTGACCTATGATTAGCCATTGTTCATATCGTAACTTTACAAAATTAAATTCATCTATTCATCCTTTATTGTCTATAGCTTCATCAATTGTTTAAAATATAATTTTTACATCCACATTAGATGATAAAGAACTAGAAAAAGACTTGTTTGTAACTATTGTGAACGAGAAAGAATTAACATGTTTTATAATTTTACATTAGATAATGGATAAAGAAGGATCATATGTGGCCCACTTATAAATTTTTTTAAAAAGGTAACTAAAATCTAAAGTGGTGCTTGATCAGTTTAGAGAGAAGTGAAAAATTAAGGTAAAAGGTAGTGGTCTATTATGAGACATTTTATTATTAAGAAATGTGTAATGAGTTTATTTAAAAAGCACATATCAAGCCTATAAATGAGTCTATACTTGACTTGTTTTGTATCGAGCCTTATAGCTCACAAGCTTGTTCATGAACAAATAGTTTTGCTTGGGCTCAGCTTGTTTACTAAACAAACCTAAAACTAAGGCTCAAGCTTGGCTTATTTATAAACAAACATGAACGAACTTTTTATCGAGCCGAGCTCAAGTTGTTTATGAACGGTTTGGTTCATTTACAGCTCTATTTTTATATTTTGTTAACTCTTTAAAAAAATTTGTAAGGATATTATTAGATATAAAATGTAAATTGTCTATTTTTTTAAAAAAAAAAATTTATTGTAAAGTACTTTCTTTTTTATGATTCATTTATTCTAGACTTTTTGGTTTTTGTATTTAATAACTCACTTTAATGAATATTCATGATGTGGTCCCACATTTGATTCTAAAATTAAGAAATAAAACTTTTTAAGAATAAATAATTTAGGACACATGACGCAAAATTAGAACTCTAATTTGGAATTGTAATTTGAGTTTCTCTTAATTTCACCTATTATTATTATTATTATTATTATTATTATATAGATATGTTGTGGTGAACATGCTTTGGAAATCCTCTCCAAAAAAAAAAAAAAAAATGATATTAATTTGATATTTTGTTTTGTTTATATATTGACACATACGAATTTTAAAAATAATTTTATTTTTATTCTTATTGATTTTATTATTAGCTTTGTCTTCAATGCCAGTTTAATGTTTAGAATTTTGGATTTTATTTTTATTTTTATTTTGAATTGATGCTCCTAGCCTCCTACTTAACTAAGTTTTAGATATTTAATATATATATATATATATATATAGAATTAAAGGCTTTTTCATGTGTGTGTAGTGGTGATTTATGTTTTCAATTTTATTTTTTTAATATTTATAAATTTGGAGCTACAAATGTCATTATAAAAATTATGGAATTGTGTAATTACTGTTTATTCTAAAAAGAAATTTTTACTGCAATTTTCTTCCTCAAAAGACACCCGCATGCTATTATATATATCAAACCTCATATTCTTAAATATTAATCAACTATGGTGTGTCTTTGTGTTGGATTTCATTTCATCTATTTTGTGTGTATTTGTTTCTTAAAAAAATAGTGTAACTACTTACCAGCAGTATATTTAGTTGATTTTTTTTTTCTCTTATTCTTCGGTATTTTTCTCCTTCTTCAACTGCTATTTTAAAATTTAATTTCACAATTTTTACTTTTTCTCTTTTTGTTAAAGAAAAATAGAAAGGAAATAACCTCAAGAGTCGAGACCTGTGTGAGTAGGATTAAGGACTAAGGGTTTGTTTGGCAGACTAGCTGTTTTGAAAATTGTGTTTTTAAAAAATAGCAATTTTAAAATGTGAAAACAATTTTGAAAGCCATGATTAAACGTTTGGTAGAACTTGTAAAAGTTGTGGTTTGAAAACAATAAATTTTTTGTTGTGGGTGCAAATTACCAAAAATAACTTAATTTTGATGATAAGGATATACTGTCATTTTAAATGTGGTCTTTGCTAAACATGTAAACACAGTTATCCAGTACCATCACTTTCCCTGTGCGGCTAAGCCCCACTACAAAGCTTATTATTATTATTTTTTTATATGATCCCCACTACAAAGTTAATGACAGCTAAACAAAGTAATAGTATTATATATGTTGTTAATCAATATCAACCACAAAAAAGAGAAGTAAAAAGTCTAGAAAGTGAAGAGACCAAATAGAGGGAGAGAGAAAGAGCAGTGGGTCTCTTCTCAACCAAATAATTTGCAGAGTTCACCATTGATCTCATTCTCGCAGCTTCTAGTGTGTCACATGATCTTCTTTCCAGCAAAATAACTTGTGCCAAAAAGTTGCAAAGTGTTGGAGAGTCAGATCAAACACCAGTGAGAATTTTACAGATTGATAAATTTGTTATTAAGCAAATACTTGAGGGTATTTTAGGTATTGAGACCTCTAAAACATTTATGTTGCTTTTGAGTGATGAGTTTGAAACTAGCATTTTCATAAAAAGCTAGTTGAAGGCATGGTTTTAAAACTATATTTCTTGGCGTTTTGGAAAACGTATTTTCCTAAAAATGTGAGGTCAAATGCATATTGTTTTGCGTTTTCTTCCAAAAACGTGCATTTTTCCCGTACCAATGCCTATCCAATTGGGCTCTAAAAAAAGAAACTACTTATTATTATTTAGGACAAATAACACTCCCCTCCCTTGAAGTTTAGAGAAATAACAGTCACCCCCAAACTTGAAAGGAAAAAACACTTCCCCCCTGTTTAAAATTATCACCCTCACCCATCAAGTCTTCTCAAGGTAATATATTTCTTTTTTTTCATTCTCTTTTAGTAGATCTTTTCTCTTTTCTTTTCGCAGATTTGCAATATATCTCTTCTCAAGGAATTGGACTTTATTGTTTGGATCAATTGAGCTACATAGCTCACTGGCCCCTTGGATAATTCACGTTTAGAGCATTTTTCGTCTCAAGAAAACTGTTTGTCCCTAGAAAACATAGTCTGGAGTGTTCATTTTGGATTAAATAGGTGATTTATATTGTTCTTGGCCTTACCTGATGAGTTTGATTCATGCCATTCACGTTCATACCATCCCTTTTGTGCCAAGTGCCAACATTGGTAGTGGCAATGTTGGTAGTGACAATAACGTGGCTAGTAGTTTAAAGTAAGCACATGAATGGTTAGATCAGAAGGGTTAGATCTTTTCTTTTCTTTTTTTGAACCTACTGGTTGTAAGATTTGGAGCTTGAAGGTGGTTAACAATGGCGGAAGCTTGAAATAGGAAATGAGAGAGAGAGAGAGAGAGAGAGAGAGAGAGAGAGAGAGAGAGAGAAATATTTCTGTATTGAAAAATGAATGATTAAACCAGCTCAAAACTAATACATTACAACACACTTTATATATATACACCAGAATAGCTTAATCTAGAACCTTCTAGAAGGTTCTACTCTAACAGACTCATAACTACCCTATAACTAACTATTCGTAATTCCCGGACTGACAATTGAAGGCTTGAGGAACAACTTTGAAGCCATACCAAAACTAAGCAAGAAACAGAACATTGCTCAGAGAAGAGTCTAAATAGAGAATAAGCCCAGAGTTCAAAACGACACAGTTCTGATTAATATGAAACGTCACTGTTTCACCACTTCATTAAAACATGCTTCATTAAATGCCACCGTTTCACCACTTTATTAAACTCACTTCACTTAAGTAGAACGGCACCGTTTTGCCTTGGACACATGATCGTTGATAAACTAGCCATTACTCTTCTTCTTCTTTATTAGGTTTGAATACTATGCAATCTGAGTTACTTGCTTTAACATCCCCCTCAAAACCATGGGGTCAACAGATACCATGATTTTGGATCTAAGGAAGCCAAAACGAGCAATAGAAAGGCTCTTGGTAAATATGTCTACTAATTGATCCCCAGTAGCAACATATTTAACCAGCAAATCTCTGTGCAAGACACGTTCCCTAGCAAAGTGGTGGTCTACCTCCACATGCTTAATGCGAGCATGGAAAACAAGGTTAGAGGCAACAGCTAGGGCGCTGACATTATCACACCGCAGTTTTGGAGGAGTGGGAAGAAATATATCAAGATCTCTTAGGACTTGACGAAGCCAAGATAACTCAGCTGCTGTAGTGGCTAAGGCGTGAAACTGTGTCTTGCTTCTTGGCATTCCAGGTGATAGGATTATAGCCAAGGTACACTAAATAGCCACTAGTGGAGCGCCTGTCAAAGGGATCAACAGCCCAATCCGAGTCAGAAAAGGCTAAAAGGGAAAGAGGGCCATGTTGAAGAAAAATCCTAAAATGAAGTGTACCATTGAGATATTTGAGAATTCGCTTAGTTGCAATCAAATGAGTATCAGTAGGATTGGCCATAAACTGACACACTTGGTGGACTGAGAAACTTAAATCAGGACGTGTGAAAGTGAGATAATTAAAGGAGCCAACTATAGTTCTATATTCATGAGGATTGGGAAGTGTAGAACCTTCTATGGGAACCAGCCTAAGGTTGGGTGCACAAGGAGAACGAGCAGGCTTGGAAGTATGCATATTATGCCTGAGAAGAAAATCCTAAGCATATTTGGTTTGGCTAAGAAACAAACCTTTGGAGGTCCTGGTAATCTGAAGACCCAGAAAATAATGAAGTGACCCCAAATCCTTGAGTTCAAAGGTCTTGCTGAGTTGGGAAATAAGAGAATTGATGAACTAAGGATTGTTCCCAGTGAGGACAATATCATCCACATATACCGGGAGATAGACAACAATCTTCTCACATCTCAGAATGAACAGTGATGAGTCAACAAGTGAGGCTTGAAAACCCAAGTGAAGTAGTTGAGTAGAGAAACTCTCAAACCAAACTCTAGGAGCTTGTTTAAGGCTATAGAGAGATTTCCAAAGTCTACACACATGATTTAGCTTGGAAGGATCAACATACCCAGGAGGCTAAACCACGTAAACCTCCTCTCTAAGCAGACCATGGAGAAAAGCATTACTCACATCTAGCTGTCTCAAAGGCCAATCAAACTGAACCAGCAAGAGAGAGAATCATTCTAACTGTTGGAGGCTTGATGACTAGACTGAAAGTCTCCTCAAAATCAATACCATACTGTTAGTGAAACCCTTTTGCAACCAATCTAGCCTTGTATCTACTAATACTGCCATCACTGTTATGCTTGAGTTTAAAAACCCACTTACAACTAACCATATTTTGTGTTGGAGAATAGGGCACAAGAGACCATGTACCCTGTCTTTGAAAGGTAGCAAACTCCTCGTCCATAGCCTTACACCATTGTGGGTATTAAACAGCAACTTTGAAAAAGGGTGGTTCAGTGATAGTGTAATCAGGCTTGGCAACCTTAGTTGAACCAGATGCAAGCTTAGATGCAGTCTTAGCAAGCATAGCTTTAGGCTTGGTAATGCCATTCTTGGACCTTGTCACCATAGGATGGGAATTAGTAGTGGGAGGAACCTGAACTGTAAAAGTCACATGTGGCACTGTGGTAGAGGTATTAGGTATAGGTAATGGTGAAAGGACAGGTGGAATGGAGAGAGGGGCAGGCTGTGAGGCAGAAGACTGTGATGCAGAAGGCTATGGTTGTGGTGACTGAGAAGTGGCATAAAGTGGAGTTGGTGAGGAGGAAAGAATTTGTCTAGAAGATAAAGGAACAAATTGTGTGGGATCACTGTGAGGGTTGGAAGTAGGACTCATGGTAGGTGAGGCAAGTGGATAAAGTTGAACAGAAGAAGGAAACTGATGCAAAATAGGTTATGTGGACTGTGACTGACCAGAAGACTTATGACTTGGACTAGTGGATAAAGACTAGGAAGACAGGAAGTCAGTCTTATTGAACGAAACATTTCTTGATATGTAAATCCAAGAATTAAAAGGATCCAAGCAAATATAACCCTTTGTGTATGCAGGGTAGCCAAGGAAAATGCAGGAAGTGGTATGTGGTTAAAGTTTGTGATTGTTGTATGGTTTCAACAAAGGAAAACAATCACACCCAAAAGTCCTAAGATGTTTGATATCAGGTCTGGAATGGAAAAGTAATTCCCAAGGTGACAAATTTTGAAGATTAGGTGTAGGAAGTCTATTAACTATATGCACAGCAGTAGATATGGCATAAGACCAATAAGAGGTAGGTAATTGGGAATGAGAGAGCATAGTGAGTGCAGACTCAACTAAATGCCTGTGTTTTCTCTCAGCCACTCCATTTTGTTGGGGAGTATGTGGATAGGTGAATTGATGAACAAGACCATTAGACAAACAAAAGTGTTTAAAAGCATTTGAGGTATACTCACCCCCTCTATCAGTTCTTAACACCTTAATTCTTGTATCAGGCTGATTTTCAACTGTGGCTTTAAAATGTTTAAAGACATCAAAAACATCTGACTTGAATTTTAACAGATAAAGCCAAGTGAATTTTGAGTAGTCATCAACAAAAAATGACATAGTATAGAAAATCATTAACAAAAGTCATGGGTGCTGGACCTCATACATCAGAGTGAATTAATTCAAGGGGTTTAGAAGCTTGGAAATTAGAAGAATTAAAGGGAAGCTGATGCATTTTTCCATTCAAACAATGTTTACAATGAGTGACAGTATTACTACTATTCAAAGTACAGGATACATCAATTGAAGAAAGTGCATTACTCAGAGCCTTATTGTTGGGGTGTCCTAACCTATGGTACCACAACAGCCATTTATTGACACTATTTAAATGGAAAGCATAAGGTGTTTGAGAATGTTGAGTAGGTTGAGATGACTGAAACTGAAAAGACTATGGCTGTGAAGACAATGTAGAATTGAGAGAAAGGGATTTGATGAAGTTCTTTGAGTAGATAGAGTAGACCCCATTTTCACTCAAGCCCTTGTAAAGGAGTCTCCCCATAGGAATATCTTGGATTTTGAGTTCATTTGCATCAAAATGACAAGAGCAATTATTATCAAGGCAGAACTGAACAAAAAGTAAATTCATGGCAATTCTAGGCACATGAAGGACATTTTTGAGCATAAAGTTGTGATATTTGGTATGTAGTGTAGTATTACCTATATGGTTGATTGGTAGGGACTGACCACTACCCACAGTGACTTGTTCAGGTCCTTTGTACTAAGATTGCAGTGAAAGGTTGTTAAGATTGGCTGTGAGATGATAAGTGGTGCCTAAATTAACAAGTCAAGGGTCCTGATTGTTGGTGATAGCAGCATTGGAGGCACTTGCCATGGCAGTAAGCTTGGTAGGTGGATTTTTTCCTTAGTAAGCAAAATCCATCCTATGATAGCAGTCTAAGGCTCCATGTCTAGATTTCCTAGAAATCTAACATGATGGACGATCAGCCTTGAAATTCTGAGAAGAATTTTGATTCTGAGAGAAATTCTGTGGAGAGAAATTCTAAGCGGCCTGAGGGCTGAAGTGCTGATCTCCATTGTTATTGAATCTACCTTTCCCTCTATTGTTGTTGAAGTTGTTCCTACCCCTTCCTCTTCCAGAACCATGACTCTGAGATTGATTCTAGTGACTGCTATTAGGTTTACTATTAGAAGCAAACATAGTAAAGGAGTTAGGAACTAGATCTGAGTGTTCAGTCATTGCCTGCTCTTCACTTTGGAGCATGATAGCAAGTTGTTCATAGGAAATAGGATCACTCCTAGTTCAAATAGCTAAGCAAAAATGAGCATATTCTTTAGGAAGTCCTTTGAGGACAATGCATATCAACTCCTCATTATCAACTATGACTCCCACAGCAAGTAACTTGTCTCTGGCAATCTTGATTTTCTGCAAGAAACCATTCATAGAATCATTGCCTTTCTTGAGACTTTGAAGCTCAAGTTTCAGATTCAAGATGTTAGCTCTTGAAGTATAGGTGAACCTTTGTTCTAGAGTGTTCCAGAACTCTCTTGAGCTTGTGATTCCCATAACAAGGGAGAAAACTTGTGGTGTGAGAGTAGAGCTTATCAAGGAAAGCAAAGCTTTATCCTTAATCTTCCAAGCTTGAAACTCTGTATTCACAACTGCAGTTGGATTTCCTGAAGAATCAAGAACAAAAGGAAGAGGTCTTTAAGCAGTGCCATCAATGTGCTCAATCAAAGAATAAGCTTCTAGGATTGTAATCAATTGATGCTTCCATGGTATGTAGTTAGCATAGTCTAACTTAACGGACATGAGATTTGACATGTTTGATAGCAACAGTCGTGGAGATTGAATTGGTGATGGAGTGGTATGTGAAGGTTAAGTAGGAATTTGAGGTGTTTTTGAATGATTGGTATGAGAGGATTGAGTTGTATCTTGAGGTGTTGTTGAAACCATGGATCTATGGCTCTGATACCATGTAAGATTTGGAGCTTGAAGGTGGTTAACAATGGCAGAAGCTTGAAACAGGAAATGAAATGAGAGAGAGAGAGAGAGAGAGAGAGAGAGAGAGAGAGAAATAGTTCTGTATTGAAAAATGAATAATTAAACCAGCTCAAAACTAATACATTACAACACACTCTATATATATACATCAGAATAGCTTAATCTACAACCTTCTAGAAGGTTCTACTTTAACAGACTCATAACTACCCTATAACCAACTATCTGTAATTCCCGGACTGACAATTGAAGGCTTGAGGAACAACTTTGAAGCCATACCAGAACTGAGCAAGAAACAGAGCATTGCTCGGAGAAGAGTCTGAATAGAGAATAAGCCCAGAGTTCAAAACGACACAATTCTGATTAATGTGAAACATCATCGTTTCACCAGTTCATTAAAACATGCTTCATTAAATGCCACCGTTTCACCACTTTATTAAATTCACTTCACTTAAGTAGAACGACACCGTTTTGCCTTGGACATATGACCGTTGATAAACTAGCTATTACTCTTCTTCTTCTTCATCAAGTTTGAATACTGTGCAATCTAAGTTACTTGCTTTAACATTGGTTTGGCTTGGATTGGAAATCCAAAAACATAAGTGTTTTTTTTTCTCTTCATTTCTTTAATATCTTTCTCCGTCTATAATAATACGCAAAATATAGTGAAGCAAATAAAAGAGACTAGAATGAATGAATTTGTTAAGAAAAAAATTGATGTTATATCAAGAAAGATTGAAGTTTTATCAATGGAGATACAAAACGGAGAGAGACGAAGAGAGAGGGAGAGAGAGAGAGAATATCTTTGTTTGTATGAAAAGCTTCATTCAATTCTGGAACTAATTACAGCAATCTTTTTATATACTAATACAAAGAACCAGTAATCAACAACTAATAAACTAACTGATTATCTAAATAATTCCAACTTATACGCAACTAATGAACAAATAACAAGTGTCACTAACACTACCAGACTTCCTAATAAATCACTGACTAACTACAAGTAGTTTACATGTAAGATTACATGAAATGATTATTGCCTTCAGCTTGTATTCACTTCCAGCAACCTATAGCTCTCTAGCTTGCATTTGATCTCAACAACCTCAGTAACATAGCTTCATATATTTCAACACTCCCCCTCAAGATGGAGCATAGAAGCAAATTGAAAACACAACAAATTAAGGAATTATTCTAGTATAACATGACTTGATCACGTGCAACAAACACTATCAACTGCAAGATCAATGATAGAAACAGTAATAAGGAGTTGTGTGAATAAGGTTAGTTCAAGATAGCTAGATAAGCATGAATTGACCTTATTGTGGTTTAAACAACAGTTTTTAATGTTTAAAAAATATTATACGTATTTTCATACACTTGTTCACCCACATGTATTTCCACAAAATAACAACGTTACTAGAAATCTCTTACCAAACAAATCCTACAGGGGTTCAAAATATTAGTTGAGTGGTAATATTGCTCTATGTCAATAGTTCAAACCCCAACTCCCCCTTCTCTATTATCTACTTCTCAATTGGACTTTTTCTATAAAATTTCATAAAGCAAAAAAGCTATTTTGCAACAAAGTTATTGTAAGAAAAAGACATTATAGTGGCTATAAACATATATATATATATATATTTACTTTTTGTTGCAATAAAACTTAAAAATTATTGTTGCGTGACCTATGGCAACAAAGCAATTTGTTGCAATAAGTTTGCTACAAAAATTACTATTGCGGTATCCTATTGCAACAAAGAGATTTGTTATTATAAGTTTTCTAAGGTAATTTATTGCAAAAAATATTATTGTTGCAGTAACCTATCGCAACAAAAATATTGTTGCAATTAATAAATTATAGCAACAATATTTTTTTTTTTTGCAATAAACTATTTTTAATAAAAATAAAAATATTTTGTTGCAGCAAATTTATTGCAACAAAATGCTATTGACATGAAATTTTTGTTGTAATAGTCTATTGCCACAAATTTTATTGCAATAGTGGGCAACAAAATTTTTTCATTGCAATAAGGGTTTATGTAACAATTTCTAGTTCATTGTAACAAAAAATTTCGTTGCAATAGAAATTTTTTCTTGTAATGTGCCATAATTATCCACATGGCAGACTGTGAGTAGTGAAGAAAAAGTAGTGGATTTATGTGAAAATGACAGGCAATCAGTCACAATTTGACACATAAGATAGTTATGGCAAAATTGTAGCATTTTGTGTGGTACTAGAATTACTCAAAATAATGCCAACCTTGCTAGAATAAGCAATACTAGTTCCACAACATTTTACCCACATTTTTTTAAACTCCCCATGTGGTGAGTTATGAGTAATGGAATTGGAATATATGGTTCTGACGAGGTTTTAATGAATGGGAGGTGGAGTTGGTGGGGGCCTTTGCACATACATTGGAGTCCTTGAGTCCTCTTACTGAGGGCAGAGGCAACAAAGAGGAGATTTATAAAACACAAACAGTCTTGAAAATCAAAAGGTAAAATTGTTAAATTTCCCGCACGGGGGAAAGGGGAGGGTGGGGGGGACAGAAACAAATTTCCTAAAAAATAGGTATGGCAAAAACTGTGATATTTTGTGTGATACTAGAATTGCCACCCTTGTTGGAATTATATACATCCACTCAGCCAGGAGAGAAGATAGACATTTCACTCTTGATTTGAGATTTGGGCCCAAGACAGACTAGATCTGCAATTCCTTCTTCTCCCTCACACAGCAAGGTATACTTCTTTTTTCCTTCTCTTTTAGTAGATCTTCTCTTTTCTCTAACTAATGATTTGAAGTAAGCATGTGAGATTTGACCCCTCTTGAACCTACTGGTTTGAACCCTTTAACAACTTTTTTATTGGCAATTTATACATGTATTATGGGAGAAGTATCAATTGATGATCTACCTCTATGTATCTTTGTCTCAACTCAGAATATAGAAACAAAGCTCTAATGGCTACTTTATTATGGGTATAGTTTGTCTTTCTGTGAAGACCATGTCAAATTTTTTCCAAAAATGCGGTGCCCGTTTCCAGAAACTTGCTGATTTGATAAGCCACTTGACCAATGCTCATCCACCACCGAGGACAGGGACAACAAAGAGGGGATTTATGAAACACAAACAGTCTGGAAAATCAAAAGGTAAAATTGTTAAATTTCCCACATGGGGGAGGGGGGGGGGGGACAAAGAAACAAATTTCCCAAAATAATTTTATTAATAAGTTTCTTTCTTCAGCCCATCTAGGGTATAATACACTAGCCCCAACACCAAAGGTGGGCAATACTAGTGCTTGCAACTAGTTCACAATCTAGGACAGAGACTGTGAACGAGGAAGCTACTGCTTCCATTGAGAACAAGGAGGAAAAAAATGGAGAAGAGGAAAGCAAGAATGAATAAAGGTATAATTTTATAACATAATTTAGCTTTGAATTGCATGGATTGAATCATGACCATGTATCAAGAGCATTGATTTGGATTATAAAAACAATTATGAAGAATTTCAATTATATTAAGATACAGTGTAGTTGAGGCAAACACAAATCCTTCCCCTCTATGGTTGAATAGAGATTATGGCTAGCTTCCCCCCCCCCCCCCCCCCACCTTTTTTTTTTTTTTTTCTCTCTCATTTTCACTTCTATTTAACTAAAAATAGCATGCTAATGCATGAGGATGAAGTTTCATCCATATATCATACATGCTTCCACATCCAATGCTACTAATAATGCTATTCTAATTAGCTAATAAAAAAAAGTGACTAAGAGAAAATTGGTAGGGTGGAAGACTAAATATTTGTCAAAAGATGGCAAATTGACATAGCTTAAGAGCACTTTATCAAATCTTCCTACCTATTTTTTTTATTGCTTTTCACCATTTCTACTCATGTGGCTAACAAGATTGAGAAGATGCAAAGTGACTTTTTTATTTTATTTTATTTTTTATAAGTAATAAAATTATATAAATCAGAAAAAAGAGTCACCCAAGTATGTAGGAAATATAATCAAGTAAACAATCAGTTACAAAAATAGCATAAATCTAATAAATCAACAATAGAAAAAAAAAATAAAAAAAATAAAAAAAAAATAAATAAATAAAAGAGAAAGGAAAGGCTCCTCATTCTTTGGGTAGGTATAAGGGGTGTGTCCAGGTCAAATTTGGTAGGTTGGGATAAAGCGTGTGCACTTATGGCTAATAGTGGTTTAGGAATAAGGAAAATGACTGCCTTTAATAAAGCCTTGTTAGGGAAATGGGCTATGGTGTGTATTTAATCTCAATCTAGCACTCTTTGATATAAAGGTCTTATTTCATTTAGTTTACCCCTAATAAGATCTTGCTGAAATAAAGTCCTAAAAAATGTTTTACTCTTAATAACATGCACAAGTTTTTGTATCTAGTAAAATGTTAGGAGCGACAGAGGCAAGGCCAGTCTATATTGGTGTATGCATATTATTATGTTCCATGTAGCATCTAAAAGAGTTTTATTTGATTTGTAAGCTTTTTATTGCCTTTGATATCTAGGATAATGGTAAGAATTTAATTTAGTATGCATCAAATTAGTTTTGTATATGCATGTGTGCATTCCTCAATCACACATGAGCAATGCCCAGTAAAACTTGTAGAGGCCTGGCTACCTTGGATTAGTCACAAACAAGGCCTGGCTACCTTGAATTAGGCATAGATTTTTGCTTGCTACAATGTTTTTTTTTCTTGTTGTTGTTCGTTTCTCAAGGTAGCATTTTACAGTTGCTTTTCACTTTGCTGGTTAGTTGTTTTTGTGTTTATCCACTATGGGTGGTTCAACGTTTTTATCCATTGAATCCAAAAATTTTAAGTTTTCAATAGAGGAAGGGGGGTCTTTTTTCATGCTACGGATTGTTAAGAGGGGCCGTAATTCGCTGCGTTTTGTTTTAATGGGAAGAAAGAGTGCTTGTAGATTGTTATTTCACGTGGAGGAATTGCCTTCTAAGCAATCTTCTGATCACTTTGCGAGAACTATAAGGGAGGGGGAGAAAGTCGTCATTCTATAGATGGGGTCCAATGCTCAGGGCACGTTCCTATTATTTTCTAAACTTCTTCATGGCCAACGACAGGGCAATATTGTGATACTGGAGGGGAGGATGAGGAGTGGATGGGGGAGTTTTGGTATGCATCTGAGGAGAACATTGGAACCAGCCTCACTTGCTGGGTAGGCACAACAGCATAGACAATTAAAGCCAACTGTGGTGGCTATTGGATAGAACAACCACGGTGGTGGACATAACAAGCCCGACGGCGGTATTAAATGAAAGGAGAAAGTTGCGGTTTTTCAAAATTTGAAAACCCATGCTTCTAGTTATCCTCACCATGATAAATGCAATTTGTATTCGAAGAAGGAAAAGGCAAAGATTGGGGCTGAATTTATGTCTATTATTAATGGGAAAATCAAAACTGATACGTTGACCTAGACTTATTCCTACGTGTCGAACGTGGAAATGGTGAGAAGTGGAATAGTATCATCAAAGGTTAGAGAAGTGGACCGTAAAGTTCTAAACAATAGGCCCAATTACAAGACCATGGCAAAGCCTAACTTAAATGAAATGGGTAACACTATTAAAGGAAAGGGGAACAACTATTGGGCTTCCAAGTCCAATATTTTGCATTTACCTACTTGCAATGCTAAACCCAAACAGCAGCCCAAGCCCATTAGTAACTCATAATCACAACCCAAGCCGCAGAACCTCACTTAGCCTCTTACCCACCCCAAAAACACTTCACCCCTTATCCACCCCACAAACTCATCCTTTCCCACTCACTCAGTCACTTAGCCACTCATAGAAGAAGCTCCAAGGACCATGATCACCTCAAACATGATGCCGATGGACCTCCCAGCTCAAGATAAACATGCCTTCATCTACGGCAAGCTAGTGCATGTCTCGGTAGGTCCCGATTCTAAGATCCCAGAGCATGAAGGTTCCCAAAGTGCTATCGCAGTGAACCACGAGCTCCCGATATCAGCAGAGGAGGAGGTTTCGCAAGCTGATTTGGGTTCAAGACCTCTATCGGGCAGTTTATCTAAGGATTTGGAACTAGGTCAACTTGATAGTGGCCACGGTGGGTCTCACCCTTCAATAAAGGATCTTGTTGGTAATTTGGAGAGCACCTGTGGCAATTCTAATAACTGGGTCCTAGAGCTACGTGATGGGAAGCAAATTGTAATCCCTCTCTCTCTTTACCACTCTCCTGGGAGCATCTCGGATTTCTCAAAGAATGAAGGAGATGTAGGTCAGGATAACAACACCTTTAAGGAAGAAAAGCGCATTGTTAGCTGGGCAGACGAGTGTGATACTATCTCTATAGTCTCAAGTTCGGAGTGCGAGCTGTAGGACACTGAGGAGAATATAATTCAAAAGGTAGCAATGGAGGAGCAATTGTCTGTACAAACTTTGGCCGTGGCCAACCCTGATATCCATTTAGAGGTGCAAGGTGCTTCCACAAACCTATCATCTTGGGTTCTCAACCGAATTAAAGCGTTCATGAAATCTGTGGGGACTTCCTTGGAAGGTTTCAAAGCGGAAATTACTAGGCTGTTTTTAGCCTTAAAAGCCAAGAAGAAATTTGTTGTGCAGGGGGAGAGCTCTTGAAAGAAAGGTAACAAACTGGGTACCAAAGGCAGTAAGGAATTGAAGAGTTTACTAAGCTCTTGGAATTTTGAGAAGGACTCTGCTTCAAGCAATGTTGTTAGGATCGGGATTTAGTGGGACCTCAATGAATGTAAAAATAATCTCTTGGAATGTTAGGGGCAAAATGATAGAGACAAAAGACTCTGAGTTCGGAATATGATCAGAAGCTGGGGTGCTGATATTATTTGTCTTCAAGAAACAAAAACGGAGTTCATATCTAGAAGAGAGATACAAAGTTTATAGGGCTGCCAGCATGTAGACTGGCTTTGTTTGGGTTCTGTTGGTGTTGCTATGGGAGTTTTGGTGATGTGGGATGGAAGGACAATGGAAAAAATGGATGAAGCAGTGGGTCGGTTTTTTGTTTCATGTAAATTCAAAAATGTAGAGGATCATTTTGAATGGGCTTTTACTAGTATTTATGGTCCAAACTCTGCCCATGATCGGCGATTGCTTTGGGAGAAGTTGGTTGGAATTTGTAGTTAATGGAGTATGCCTGGGTGCTTGGGTGGTGATTTTAATGTAGTACGATTTTCATCAAAGCGTTCTGGTTCAGGTCCCTTCACAACTGCTATGATTGATTTTTCATATTTTATTTCAGAACAAGGTCTTATAGATTTGCCTTTGGAAAGGGGTACATTTACTTGATCTAATTCTAGAGAGGTGGCTTCAAGCTCTAGGCTTGACAGATTTCCACTATCTTCTAATTGGGAAGAATATTTTCCAAATATTCATCAAAGACGACTCCAAAGGTTCCTCTTGGATCACTTCCCAATCCTTGTAGAAGGGGGGAATTTTCAAAGGAATAGTAGGCCATTCTGGTTTGAGAACATGTGGTTAAAGGCAGATGGTTTTGTGGACAAAGTGAGATCCTGGTGGGAATCCTACACATTTTGAGGTTCTCCAAGCTTGCAGATTGCAAGCAAACTGAAAGCTTCAAAGATGGATTTAAAGAAATGGAATGAGGAGGAATTTGGGAATGTGGAAAGTAGGATTGTGGAAAGATATAAACGATTTAGATTTAATTGCAGATTACCGTCCTCTAACAGATGAGGAGATATTCGAGAAGGATCGGCTTCGCACTGAGCTTAAAAAGGTAACCCTTATGGAAGAAATTTGTTGGAGACAGAAGTCTAAGGCGCTCTGGAATCGAGAAGGAGATAGAAACTCTAAGTTCTTCCATAGAATTGCAAATTCTCATAGAAGATTTAACACCATCAACAATCTGGTGGTGGAGGGTGAATTGACATCGAATCCAAGTTCCATAGCTGCTTGCATTTCCCTCTTTTACAAACAGTTATATTCCGAGAATGAAGGGCAAAGACCACTCCTTGATGAAGTGGAATTTTCTAGGATTTCTGGAGAGGATGTGGCCTGGTTGGACAGACCCTTTGAAGAAGAGGAAGTCTATGGTGTTATCAAAGATTGCAATGGTGACAAATCTCCGAGGCCAAATGGTTTCTCAATGGCTTTCTTTCAATCTTGTTGGGATTTTTTAAAACAAGAAATTATGGAGCTCTTTGGCAACTTCCACTCCCAAGTTGTTTTTGAGAAAAGCCTTAATGCCACCTTCCTTGCTCTTGTTCCAA
This sequence comes from Quercus gilva, assembly GCA_023621385.1. NCBI lineage: Eukaryota > Viridiplantae > Streptophyta > Magnoliopsida > Fagales > Fagaceae > Quercus > Quercus gilva. Next base: position 12,454,259 of record CM042480.1, read on the forward strand.
AGAAGGTCAATGCTGTTAGTGTGAGAGACTTTAGACCTATTAGCCTTGTGGGTGGCATTTATAAGATCCTATCCAAGGTGCTAGCTAATAGGCTAAAATGGGTTATTTTGGGGATTATTTCTGAAATCCAAAATGCCTTTGTGCAGGATAGGCAAATCTTGGACTCTGTTTTAATTGCTAATGAATGCTTGGATAGTAGACTGAAGGCAGGAGTTCTAGGTGTTTTATGTAAACTGGATGTGGAGAAAGCATTTGATCGTGTAAGTTAGGACTTTCTCATGTATATGCTATAGCGATGAGGGTTCTCTGAGCAGTGGAGGAAGTGGATTTTGTTTTGCATTTCCAAGGTCAATTTTTCCATTTTGATCAACGGTAGCCCTAAAGATTTCTTTGGGAGTTCTAGGGGACTACATCAAGGTGATCCACTATCTCCGCTTTTATTTGTATTGTGATGGAAGCTTTAAGTCGGCTATTAGATGGGGCTATTTTGGTTGGTCATATCTCTAGATTCACTATGGGTCCCAAATCTCATACCCCAGTAATGGCAACTCATCTCCTTGTTGCAAACAATACCCTAATTTTCTGTGACGCTTTACCTACTCAGATTGGCAAATTGAAGGACATTTTAGCGTCATTGAGGCCGTGTCAAGGTTGCATATTAATCTAGTTAAATTTAAATTGGTTCTGGTTGGTGAGGTGTTAAATATGGGAGAGCTAGTGGCCATTTTAGGGTGTAGGCAGTCCTCACTACCAATGACTTATTTAGGACTTCCGTTGGGAGCTAAATTTAAGGATAGGGCAATTTGGAACCCTATTCTTGAAAAAATGGAGAGAAGATTAGCAAGCTGGAAGCGTTTGTATTTATCAAAAGGTGGTAAGGTTACTCTACTTAAAAGCACTCTCTCAACTTTGCCTACTTATTACCTATCTCTCTTTCCTATTTCGATGGATGTTGCAAATCGCATTGAGAAACTCTAGCGGGATTTTTTATGGGGTGGTATTGATGAGTCCCACAAATTCAATCTGGTTAATTGGGCCCAAGTGTGTAGCCCCTTGAAGTCTAGTGGATTAGGTGTGCGGAATTTGAGAAAATTTAACCAAGCTCTGCTTGGTAAATGGTTATGGAGGTACGACATAGAGACAAACCACCTTTGGCAATGGGTTATCAAGATCAAGTATGGGAATATTTGGCGTGGGTGGTGTACAAAAGAAGTAACAGCTACTTATGGTGTTAGTCTGTGGAGAGCTATAAGATAAGACCAGCCATCTTTCTCTAAATCCATAATCTTCAAAGTTGGCAATGGTAGTAGAATTAAACTTTGGCATCACTTGTGGTGTGGGGGTTGTACTCTTTAGGAGGCATTTCCAGAACTTTATAGCTTTAGCTGTAACAAGGATTCCTATCTTGCGGATGTCATGTCTTTTCCTAATCAGCGACTACTTTGGGATCTTCGATTTTATAGAGAGCCCCAAGATTAAGAGATGGAACAATTTGATTTTTTTTTTTTTTTTGAAATCTTATACACTCTATGACCTTTATTGGTGAAGGGCAAGAAAAATTTTGTTGGAAGTCGACAAAGAATAAAGGTTTTAAGGTTAGTGAGTTCTATTTATCCCTCTTCTCAACCCCTAACAACCTCTTCCCGTGGAAACATGTGTGGCACTCAAACATCCCTCCTAGAGTTGCTTTCTTTTCTTGGATTGCCGCCTTAGGCAAGATTTTGACCTTTGATAGATTTTGGAATAAGGGTGTACCCGTCATGGATTGGTGTTATATGTGTAAAAGAAGTGGGGAGTCAGTAAACCATCTTCTTCTTCATTGTCCCATTGCTTTTGAGCTATGGTCTATGGTTTGGAGCCTTTTTGGTGTGATTTGGGTGATGCCTCAAAGTATTGCAAATTTATGCTTCTTGGCAGGTTCCATTTGGTAGACAGCGCAATATAGACCTATGGCGAGCTATCCCACATTGTGTGTTATGGTGTCTTTGGCGGGAAAGGAACAGTAGATGGTTTGAGGGGACGGAATAGTCGATTCATAAAATTAAATCTCTCCTCCTCCAGTTTTTATTTGCTTGGTGTTCTGTTTTCAATTCTTTTTCTTGATCTAATTTTTTTGTTATGCTTGATCATTGTAATTTTTGTTCTTGATGTAATCATTTCAATGTACACTCCCAGTGTACTTAGAGCTTTTGATTTATGAAATATTGTTATTTATCACACATACACACACACACACACAAAAAAAAAAAGAGGATTTTGGAGACATGGCTTTGGGGGAGGGTGGTAGCTACAAGATTTGGGGAAGAATGAGGGGATGGACTTCTAAGTTGGGTAGGGGTGTGCATGGTTGTTGTTTATGAAGAGGTATTCGAATGGGTTGGGAGGCATTTAGCCAACATTATCTGTTTGAGATTGGGGTGGGGAATAGATTGAGATTCTGGCAAGATTCTTGCTTCTGGCAAGATTGTTGCTTTGGGGATCAACCTCTTCAAGTGACTTTCCCCGCTTTGTATTAGATTTTCCTTAATAGAGGGGCTTTTCTCAAGATTTCCTTGACAAGACAAGGAGTGGGGGGAGAGGAGTTGGGATGTTTGTTTCACTTAGGATTTGAATGATTGGGAATTGGATTTAGGGTGGAATTCATCCATGTTTAGGAATCTAATATCCCTTCAACTAAAAGTGGGAATCACATGAGATGGAAGTTGAAGAAGAATGGGAAATTTGATATCCATTAATTTTATAATGAGTTGCGAAGTTCCTCCTCCGTAGTCTTTTCTTGGAAAGGTATTTAGAGAGTTAAGGTCCCTCAGCGAGTTTCTTTTTTTGTTTGGACCGTAGCTTGGGGTCAAATACTTACAAATGACAATCTAAGAAGTAGGGGTTTTTCTTTTGTTGACTGGTGTGCCATGTGTCGTTGTTGTGGGGAGACTCTGAATCATTTACTTCTCATTGTCTAAGGCTAATCAGTTGTGGTGTTTTTCCTTAAGATCTTTTGGAGTTTTGTGGATCTTACCAAGAATAGTATTGAATATTCTTTTTTGGTTGGTGGAATTGATTGGGGAAGCTCATTAGACATTTGGAATTTAGTTCTATTGTGCTTGATGAGGTGTATATGGAGGGAGCATAATTGGCAAACATTTAAGGATGTGGATAGTTCGAGAGTCCAGCTGTTTGCTTCTTTCAATGGTTCTTTGTTTAATTGGTCTTGGGTTTGGGGACTCACATCTAGTGACTCCCTCCCTCTGTTCTTTAGTATTCTTCTCTCTTGTATTTAATTTTCTCTTTTGTTCTTTTCCTTTTTTGTTCCTTGTACTTTTTGTGGTTTGGGGTGAAGATAAGATGAGGTGGTGTTTCGGGTCAAAGGAGGATTTTGATATAAAATCTTTTTATGGTTTATTGAGGGGATCTAGCTCTACTACTTTTTCCTTGGAAGAGTATTTGGGGTGTGAAGGCTCTACATCATGTCTTTTTTTGTTTGGACAACTACATGGGGGAAGGTTCTCACAACAAATCATTTAAGGAAAAGAGGTTTCACTATTATGGATTGTTGATTTACTGTTGCATTTGTAGAAGTGATGGGGAGAGTGTGGATCATCTTCTCCTACATTATAATGAGGTATGTCAATTATGGATCTTTGCCCTTCAAATGTTTTGGTGGTTCTTGGGTTCTACCTAAGAGAGTTATTGACTTACTAACTGGTTGGAGGAATTGGTTGGTGAAGTATTCTTCAAAATGTTTGGAATTTGGTACCACATTGTGTGATGTGGATTATTTGGAGGGAGTGAAATAATCATATTTGAGTATTCGATGCTATCTAGGGATAAGCTCTTAGCTTTGTTTGTGACCATTTCGTTTGATTAGTCTTGTGCGTGGGAATTTCCCACTTCTATGAAATTCATTCTGCTGTTTTTAGATTCACTTTCTTCTTGTACATAAGTTGTTTTGTTTTTCTTTGTTGCTTGTACATATTTCCTAAGCTTACTTCATCTCTTTGATGGAGTAGTTTCTTTTTAATGCAAATTTTTCTTACCTATTTAAAAAAAATAGTTTTGCCACTTTTCATACTATAAATTTTGAATCAACATTTTGAATACTTCTCTCTTTAGGAAGGCAATTGGCTGAACATCTTGAATACTCGAAAACTATATTAATGGTATAAATGCAAGATTTTAGTTCATCATACAGCTGACATGGTGTTTTGATGACAAAACTAAATACAGCAGGAGAATTAAACCCTCTTCCTCATATGGCATGAAGGGCCAGCATACACGTTTGTTCCGAACTACTTCCATCTCCAAACCCGCACTTTTTCATCAAAATCAATGTCATTGTACAATCAAAAGCAACAGAAATGGAAAAGCTGGCACATCACAGAGTAATAAAACAAAATATAACATTTTGTGCGCAAGGACATTAATTCCAACTCTTTAGAGACTTGCTGGCTTGTGAGGCCAGCGCTACTGCCTTGGCCCTTGTACTTGTCATCATCAACTCCCTCTCAGCACGGCGCTGATGTTGCCTTGCATTCTTTGCTCGCTTTGGGGCTAACCGAGTGTCTCTTTCCACAAAGGCAAGTCTAAATTTTTCAGCAACAGACAATTCGGTGGGGCTTGAATGAGATGTAGAGACAGTCTTTGGGTTGAACCCACACACTGCCCATGTTTTGGGATCAATATCCTTGACAACATGATCGTCCAATGTAATACCTTGTAATGCTTCCCTGGGAACTGCAGCTCCTCTGAAACCAAAGGGTGATGACTTGGGATTTACTGTAATGCGGGGACATTCGGTGGACAAAATCTCCAAAGAATCTCTATCAATCTTTTCCTGCAGGAAAAAAAAAAGGTATATGAATAGTTTTGGAAGGGGAAAAAACTGGTAAACAGTGGACAAAGAAAAGAATCATACAGGAGTAAGTCATACCCACACAAGCCAGCGTAATGACTCTGCACCATTTGAAATTTCCATGGTATCAAGTTCCTCCCATGAATCACCATTCACATCATTCAGCTTTGGTTTAAATATGCTCAAGCATCTCCGTGTAGTGTAGTCACTCCTTGGGGAACCTCTGCAATATTAACTTCAGTTCATAACCTGTTAGTAGGTTTGTACCCCTAGTCAAAATCCAATATCTTAGGCCAACTCAAGTCGGCCAGATGAAATAAATAGAAGATTTCAAATCAAAAGTTTTATGATCACAAAATTAATCACAGATCTTTATTTCATGAAGCTAATTCCATATTGTAGGAGTCATCAACCAAATCTTAAAAGTGTGAGTTCTCTCGCATCCTTAAGGAACTTAAAACAAGTGCTTTTGTTCTATTTTTTTGAAGTTTCATGATGCACCAACGTACTAACAAAGCATTTTTAATCCAATATAGTCCACATATAAAATAGCTTAGAGTTTTTTTCTTGAAAAAACTATAGTAGATCTTGTTACCAGATTTAAGCATCAATGCACCTTAGAACAGGTACCAAGATCAACTAAAATTAGTACCTTCTACTCTCAGTTGTTATGAAATGAAAAGAAAAAGAAGTGCAATTAATTTAGTTGCATCCTAAAACAACACAAATAATCAAAGGCTCTGCAACGAAGCTCAGACTTTAGAATTAGCCAAACTGAAACTTCTAAAAGCTTAAAAAGTTACAGAACAAGAGTGTACCCGCATCTTAGTGTCTCTAGTGAATGGCAATTCTGCACAAGTTCAGAAAAACCAGTGGTGGTAATTTTATCACACCGACTGCAAAAAAGAAAAACCAGGTCAATTTAACTAAAGCCTCCCAAACTGAATAGATATTTGATGGCATACTATGCACTGAGCCCATTATGAATCAAGAAGGCGAAATGAACACTAAACGTATATGAGAATGAAGAAAACAAAATCTAACAATTCATTAATTTGATCAAGTGGAAGTCATGAAGGAGTACATAGATATTGGTGAGACCTACGCTTTCTCAAAGCCCATCTCTACTGATTAGCTACTGTGATTAATTTGTCAATCGTATAACTTATCACTGAGATTGTTAACAAAGAATATACAACTCATGATATTATTGATAACGATAGATTTTTGAGAATAAAGTCATCTACTTCATACATAAAATACGTTCCATTTGTAGTCTATTTGTCCACATCAGTTTGTCATATCTCTAATGGTCTAATGTAAAGTGAAAAAAATACAAAGTTAACAAGGATCAATTCTAAAGTGCATAAATAAAGTCATTCCCTTTGCATATTTCAACCAATTTCAACCATTATTCATGCCATATATCTGATGGTCCATGTAATGTGAAAGATATGAATTTATATTGAGAAAATTCAAATTTTTGTACCTTATATCCACAGCTCGGAGAGATTTGCATATTTCAACCACTTTTTCTAACCCAAAATCAGAGACATCTGAACCAGAAATGTCAAGAATTTCCCAGGAATTATCGGCCAAAGAGATAATAACATCATCATTTAGCAGCCTCCTCCTCCTGGCAATTGCTGCCATTGCCATCTGTTTTTAATGATATCAGAAGAAATTATAAATGAACAGTAAGATTTTAAGCATTAGACTTGGATGCCAAGCTTTTTTTTTTTGGCTAGATGGATGTCAAACTTGTACATATGCAACATTGAAAACCTTGAGGATGCAACGATTGTCAAAAACAAAAACCCAGCCTAGTTCAATATGTTTACTAAGTGAATTGGCCAATGAGCTATAGCTCAACTGGCACTTCCTACTCCCATAATAATGGGATGGAAAGTGAGGTCGAGGGTTCAAGATCCATTGGGTGTGTGTGTAATGTACCAATAAAAAAAGAGGTTCACCAAGCAAAATTCATCAAGGTGACAAGACTTGATGTAGCACACACAAATTAGGAAATCTTTAAACTTATTGTGATAGTTACAACAGTTGGGGAGGGGAGATTTGAAGCCCAAACGTCTCCGTCGAAAATATCATGAGGTGCTAGTTGAGCTATAAGGATCTTAGCAAGAATCTTTAAACTTATCAATTATTACTTTCATTTAATGGAGTCAAGTGTGACTTACTCAGCCTCTTTCCTTTCAGAGCCAACAACTTCACAAATCTTGAAGTTTGTCTTGCTACAAATCTTACAATTTACAAACTTAAATCTTTAATGGTATATAGTTTAGGTCTTGGTTTTAACCTGAAGTGTAAAGTTTTCTATTGTAATAACATATACATGAGTCAGTTTCACATTACTATGTTCATTCTTCTCTCTCATTTCAAGTTTCCTTAATGTAATACAGCTCCAGGTATTAAGTCCTACAGAATAAGGTTGCCAGTGGCTGAAGAGCACATGGAACTCTGCCAACATTGTGAGTAATTTTATGTTATATAATAAGAAAACAAGCACAAAGAAACAAGGCCTTTATATATGAGTGCATGAATTTTTTCCGCTAGAGTTTCTAGTCTTAGAAACCTAAAAAGTAACCCACTTCAATCTACAATCCTATAATTTATTTGCCTTTCGAATTCTCTTTCGCTAGAAATATGAAATCTTCACTTATGCACTTAAGGCACGTGCCCTACCAAGATAGGACTGGCTCATATGCTGTACAGGCAACATTTTAAGGCATGCAAAAGCATATAAACATAATAAATATTTATTCCATCTGCCTAGAATTGTCCCCAATTATTTCCATCTTATCATCCTTCACATTCTTCTCTCCACAACATACTCTGGATTCTTGTGGGACTAAATATTCATGGTTTTGCATAGACAACAATCTTATATTACAACTAATAGCATTTCCAGTCTAAAATTATTACACTGTTTAATCATATCTTTCACACACACTTAAAATATCTCCCAAGGTGTAGATAAACTCATAACAGTGAAGGGAAAGTACATATGATTGAGCAGTTTGAGAAACACGTGTTTGCTCAAAGATTGAAGGGAATATCAAAAGCACAAACGAACATTTAATTTTCCTACACTCCCACCCCGAAAACACAAATTCTCTGCATGCACTACTAGTACAATAGAAAATCAAAAGCCAAAGACAGTAAAAATTATCTGTACATGAATGTGGGACTCACATGTAGACACTACATGTACTTGAAAGTGATGTTTGCATATACCCATTACATAAAACATCCCTCCACAAACTGAAGCCCTATTGCTTACACAAACCAATGCATACATACATTCATACAGTCATACATATATAGAACATATATGCTAAACTCAATACAAACATATTAGAAATACAAAATTGAGAATAGTTCATCGCGCAACCTTAATATCCGCGGGAAAATTTATGGCAATCTCATCCAAGTCTTCAATTACATCCTCCAAATGCTTCCCTACAACTCCAAGGCACAAGCTAACCAAAGTCGGAGTCTTTTTCTTCTCGAGTAATCCTGTTATGAACAAACTCAATAAGTTCAAACAAATACTAGAAAATTTTCGGTTTTAGCGTGCTATAGAGAGTAACATGAATCATTAAATTTCAGTAAATTATTCAATTTAAATGTCCATGACTTGACTTTCATTCTATTTGATCCTAAAACAATTTTTAAAATACAAAAAAATAATAATAATAATAAATAAATAAATAATAACTTTTCTATTTCAAACCAATGGACAGCTATCAAAATGCGGTTCTACTTTCCTTGATTTTCTCAGCAACCAAACAGAATTGAAAGAAGCTATGATTATTAGTTTGAATAAGAGAGAGAGAGAGAACATACTAGAGGATTGGAAATCGGTGGTGATTTTCCTCGAAGGATTAGAATTGGAATTCAAATCTAGGTTCTCCAAGGAATTTGTAACGGTCTTTATAGCTTTTCCTTCTTCCATCAAAACCACAAAAATCCCCAAACAGAGAGAGAGAAATATTACGAATTTGAAGAGAAAAGAAGAAGCCGATTTTTTTAATTTGAAAATCCAATAATTGAAATTAATTAAGAGAGATGCTACGTCTACAACAATTTTACAACATTTTTACAACAAATCACAGGTGGTTAGTTGTTATTGGTTCAAATTTGAAACTAACACTAAGATTACTTTTTTGCCCTAACAATAACAACCAATAACAACCTGCCACTTAGGAAATGTTGTAAAAATGTTGTAGAAATGTTGTAGACATAGCATTTCTCATTAATTAATTAAGGTGGCTTAAATTGGAAAAAAGATATAATTACATTTATGTCCTCATACGAAACACCCCAGACCCATTATGTAAGGGGTTGTTTTAGTAAATATGTCTAAGGCTTTGAAAATTTTGAATCGTTATTGGTTGCAACACTGTAGTAGTTATAGTTTTTACTGAGTCTTCTACTCTTTCTTCTTGTATCAAAGTGTGAAAGATACGACACCGTTTCTGGGATCTGAAACCGTCTTCTTCGTACACTACAATGGTGAAAGGAGGAGGAGGAGGAGGACAAAACCTGCCGACTGACGTGGCACAGGTGATCGATCAGCTGGAACGCCATTGCTTGGCTCCCGATGGTTCTCTCGTTCCCAAACCCGCCTTCTTCGACCTCCAACTCGTACTCTCTCTCTCTCCTTCTCTCTTGTTTGGTTGCTCAGAAAATTGTACTCAAATTACGCTCACAAACCTGCATTTCGTTTCGTTTCCTTTTTTGAAAATTCATGTTTTTGAATTGATATTGAAACTTGAATGAATTGGTTAGGCGAGAGAGGAAATGTCAAGGGAAAGATTGCGATACTTGGAAGCAATGGTTAGGTTTTTAACTGCTTTTCTTTTTCAATGTTTTTTTGTTTAAATGTGTTTGAAATAATTTTGGTTTGGCGGTGGATTTTTGAGTAGGCTATCTATTGCGAGGCGATGGCGATGGTGGAGGAGTATCAGCAGGCGGTTTCGGTGGGTAATCTGGGAGGAATTCGCGATGTTCAGGGTTTATACCCGCAGCTCGGCTTGATAAACTCCCCTCAGGTTTTGATTTTATAGTTTAGAAAGTTCTTATAAGAGAGCAATGCAGATACTATATGTATAATGTTCAGTTCATTTTGTTTTGAAATTTGGTGTTATGTTGTCAGTAGATATGAAATTGAAGTTGTATTGTGAAGTAGTGTTTTAGGATTGGATATGGATTCTGTGAATCTGATATGGATTATCTGTATTGGGAGATCAAAATTGTGTCGTTTTGTTTGTGACATCAGTAAGTATGCTACTTTATTTGTGTTAAAATTATGGTTAAATGATTAAATTCATCATTTCCTAAAAGGCTAAGTTTGAACCCTATCTCTAAGTTAAAGGGGAGTCTAGGCTCACACGTGAGGGAAAGTGCTAAATTTTTTATTAAAGCATAAAACTCACCATTTCCTAAAAGCTCAAGTTTTTTGGAGAATCGATAATTTATTCTTATGTACTTGCATTGCATTTGAAGGACAATCAACAAATCAAGAAGAGAGAGGTTGTGGGTTTTGGTTTTTCATGAATGATTTTCTTTCATGTCATTATTTGCATCATTTCTTTATGATGGTCCATTTAATTATGGTGGATGTGTGTAATACCAATGTGTACAGAAGACAACGGGGTTATTCTTCTTACGTGGAATTTCCACGTGTGGAATTGACATGAACATGATGTGTATCTGATTTTAGGTATACGAGACATTAGAGCATCGAATGGTCATTGCAGAAGCAGCTCAAAAGTTGAGGCTTCCTCTTATCTCCAAAGATGGTGAAATCCACGAGGATGACATTGAAAAACTCAGTATAATGTCACGAAGCTCCCTTGATAGTACAGCTACGAGTTTCACAATCAGCTCAAGCTCAAATTCAATGAATTACACAACTGCAAATAGCACTGCTAGTATGAGTGATACAGTGGAACCTGGAGTTGGCGGTGTTCCTAATCGCTATCTTGGAATCACACCTGCTTATTTATGGCAAACTCAACTTCAAAGAGCACCATTATCTGTGGTATGATACCCCATTTGGAGAGGCGTGTAAACAGTTGTGATGTTTTTCTTTTGTCATTTGTCATTTCTCAGCTCCTCTTTATGTTATTCTGTTATGTCAACCTTTTCATTGGAAATTGAAATTGAGAACTTCCTTTGACTTGAAATTGTAGGATGTGACAGAATATCAGATGTGTCTTTCTCGTGAGATTGAGGCTCGTTTAAAAGCTAAATGTGAAAAGTTAGCCAATGCCTTTGTAATGGATGACATTGGTAGGTTATATTAGTGCCTCTCTCTCTCTCTCTCTCTCACTCTCTCCCACATAATTCCAAAATAGCCCATGCATATCCTCATGACATGCGTGTCTCTGATCTATTTCTTGGTGATAAGTAGTATTTATATATCCATGTGAAAAATCAGATGTGATCTGTGAATTAAACTGTTGACTGAGGACTTTCCATTATAGTCTATACAAGGACAATGGCTGTATTAACAGCTTAATGCACAGTTTCAATTGTGTATATCTTTACATTTGTGATGATTATGTGCATCTCATTACCCTGCCTGTGTTGATGCAGACTCGTCATCTGGGCATCAAACTTCAAGTTCACGGCTTCCAGAAAGGTTTGTGCTACTCTCATACAATTCTTTACAGCATTCTCTTCTAACTAAAGAGATTTTTTCTGCTAACCATTTTTAGTGTATTGTTTTACATGTAATTTTAGCTCTATTGGTAAAAAAAAAAAATTTCTGTTAGGGGATGGCTTCTACTCTCAGGAAAATGTAATGTGGCCTGAATATATGTGAGGTCCCCAACAGTGTACTTTCTTGAATTTTGGATTCTTTAATGAACAAGACAGTGACAGAAGCTTTGTAGGTAAAATAGGCTTTTAAAGATAATATTGGGTCACTTTTACCTCTGTGTGTGTGTGTGTGTGTGTATTTTTTTTTTTTTTGGGGGGGGGGGGGGGGGGGGGGGGGTGGTATTGGCTGCTCTCAAATTTGTTTGACAAGTAACTTTGACAAACAAATAAAATATAGTCAGAGAGACAAATGGTTTGGAACTTGAAAGACACAGAATACCTAGCAAAAAGAGCTGATGAAACATTATAGGCCTTAGTTTACTGCACTATCTTACTTTCACTATTATCAGGGTAAAGTTGATAATTGAGGAGATTGAAAGGGAAGAAGCAGCTTTGCGAGAGGATCTCTATGCTGCAGATAGAAAATGTGCTGAATACTATAATGTATGTGAATGAGAGATTTATATAATGTTGACCTTTTTCATGCACCTTTATTACTAGGAAAACTTTTCTATGATGATTTTGACCCTTTTTCTCTGGGCCCTAACTAGGTCTTAGAGCAGATACTTGGAGTTCTTATTAAGCTTGTTAAAGATTTGAAGTTACAACATCAACATAAATATGTAAGTATTTCAAATTTGTTAATATCTTCAATAGTTAGGTTTTGTTGGTATTAGTTTATTCTGTTTTTGTTTATATAAGGTTCTCTTTCCTTCTTGGATTGACCTCGAACTTACAGTATTTTCACTTCTTTTAAAGGATGACCTGCAAAAAACATGGCTTTGCAAAAGGTGTGAGACCATGAGCGCAAAATTGAGGTCTGTTGTGCCAGTTGCTGTAATTTCAAATCTGTTTTGTGCCATTAGTGTTGCTCTACAACTAAGATGATGTGGTTCTGATCCCTTGTACTGTCATTCTTAATGCAACTCTTTTGGTGCTGAATGATATGTATGCTGACAAGCTTTTTGATGATCACTTATGAAACTAGAGATAAATTATTTTTTCCTACTTGTTTTTATATTTCATATAACATTGTGATTCATATGAACATACAATATGATTGCCTAGCAGAGCTTTTTGGATCAAAGTGTTGCTTGACAACTAAGATGGTGCAATTCAGATCCCTTGTACTGGCATTCCCAATGCAACTCTTTTAATGCTAGACAATATGCATGCTGACATGCTTTTGATGATCACTTATGAAACAAGAGATGGATTATCTTTTTTCTACTCGTTTTATATTTCAAATAACACTGTGATTCATATGAACATACAATATGATTGCCTAGCAGAGCTTTTTGGAACAAACTGTATAGCTGTAGATTACATTGCAGCTTTCCTTCTATACAACTTTGCAGTATTTGACACTTGCCAAGGTCTGTGGACTTTAGCCATTGAATCTATGGTCATTTTTTTTTGGTATTTATTGATGACTTGCTTGTGATCCTTCAGCATACTTTGGTGGTTTGATTAATATACTGAACACAAACATCAGTCACCAATATTTGTCATTATGGTATTCATTTGTTCTCCTGTATATATAATATATGTTACTCTTATGGATAAGCAGATTGCTTTATATGCACAAAAACTGCTTCATAATTACAGTAAATTTTTGCCAGCCCAAGTCCCTGTTCTAATAGACGTTACTTCACTTCTCAGGGTTTTGGAGAATGTTCTCCTGCTTGAAACTTATACTCAGGAGTCAATACCAGCACTTCATAAAATAAGGTACTATAAAAATACTTTCTTGATTGCAAGTGCCGAGTTTGGCTGAGGGAAAATTGTTAATAGTTTGAGTCTATTTTAGGAAGTATCTTCTTGAGGCTACAGAAGAAGCTTCAATTGCATATAATAAAGCAGTAAGTTCCTCCATTCCTTTTCTTACTTCAAATCCAAGTATCATTCTGAAGATTTGCTAAGCCAGTGTCTGATGATGGCATGCCTCGTATTTGATCCCCCTTATCATAATCTGTTTTAGGTCAAAGATGCAATTTATTAGGTGCTATATGTTAAGTCCCCCAATTAAATTCAGCCATGTGGTTGAATTGACCCATGAATTACATAGTTGAATTTAATTGTTCTTGAAAAAGATGACATTGTTTTTGTTGCATTGATCAATACAATCGTGTGGTTAAATTCAATTGGGGAACCTATGTTGCAAAACTGTACCTAAATGGTTCGACCCTCTTTCCTGTCCCTCTCTTTATTGATTCAACTTTTTTTTTTCTAGGTTACACGTCTTCGTGAGTATCAAGGTGTAGATCCTCACTTTGATACAATTGCAAGGCAGTACCATGATATTGTAAAGGTAATATCAATATGTTGTATACTGTGATTTACTTGGCTCCTGTGCAATTCTAATATGTCATGATTTCCTAACAGAAATTGGAAAATATGCAATGGACGATCCACCAAGTTGAGATGGACCTGAAACGCTTACCAGATCACCAAACTACGTGAACTTTTACTGCCCTTACCCCCCTCTCTCCCCTCCCACCCTCCTTAAATACTATCTTGATGTATAATGGCGCATATCCAATTCATTTTCCTCACCAGCCAGCTTTGTGTTGTGTCATGTAGTCAATGTTAATGAAAAAGAACTCATTTAGGGCTTTGTTAATGTATCATAGCGTATGATTTGGCCTTTCTACGTGTGCTTTGAACCTGGTAGATTGTTCGTCAACAGCAGGTTGGGAGGGTTTCCGACCTAGAACCAATGCGCTTAGGAGGCACATGTAAATTTTCATCACATTTGCTCAGGTGCCAGCATACGGCTGACTTTTTGAACTAAGAAGTGATTTCCTGCCCAGAGTTTTAAATCTCCCCGTGAAAGTGGAAGCACATCCATGTTTTCTTCAGTAGCATGAATTTCAAATATTCTTGCCAAAACACATGGATTCGCATGCATGAATGGTTCAAACTTAGAATGTATCATTGTAACTGTGTGGAGATTTTTTTTGTAAAAAAAAAGAGGATTAGTCCAAAGTTTTCTAGTAAAGTTTGCTCTTTGAACCTCTATTTGTCCAATTAATAGTTCCTCCACATTACTTGATTGCAACCGGTGTATATTCCGCTAATAGAAGGTTAATAGAAAGATTTTACCCAATAAATAGGCTAGCTCATCGAAATTCTCATGCACTTTTTTGTATGGTTACTATGAATGTTACTCCATAAACCTTATAAAGTGTAATGAGTTGTCAATTAATTTGAATAATGAAAAATGGTTTTGGCTGGGCCTCCAGACGCCTAAATCTCAAATAAAAACGAAGTCTTAATTTCGCTAGATTCCCAGTTGTATAAATAAATAAAAAATCCATAATAAGATCCTCGGCTGCGAAAGAGAATGCATATGGAGAAGCGTCACACTCATGCATACAATCGTCCTACGGGACAAGAAATTTTGATAAAGCTTACGGGAAATTTGATGTAATTTATCCTATTAAATTGATTCATTTTCTTATCTGAAAATTTTTAATCTCTCAAGTTAGAGAAATAACTTCCTCAAAAAAAAAAAAAAAAAAAAAAAAAAAAGTAAAAGTTAGAGAAATAACCAAATTGGTCTATTAGATTTGGTTTGTTGAGTGGACAGAAAATGTTATCATATATATTTTCAAATTAAAATGTGATAAAATTTTATATTAATTTTTTTTTCTCCTTTTTTTTTTTTTTTTTTTACTTTCTCTCGAAGGTTCTGCCGAATCCGCCCCACTTCAATGGCAAATAGTCCTCGAGAATGAAAGATAAGCTCCCGTGGACCAATTGCTTTTAGGAAATAATTTTGATGTATGCACGAATTCTTATTTTTGCCAATAGAATAAGTTTAATCCAAATAGTAACTACAATAAAAGAAAATTAAAATAAGTTTAGGAATAATATTGTAGAGTTCTAAAATCACACGAATGTATTCTCTTTAAAGGTTGTTCGTGTCAACCAAAGCAAAGCTAAGTGTGAAGAGGTTTTCCGGTCGAATAACCGCCTAAAATTAGATTATAGTGACTATCTACCTTTATTTTTTGGACACACTTTCACACGGATTTTAGAACAACCTTCTATAATAGCCTTTCTCTATCCTCACTCTTCATTCTCTATCTCCATACTCTCTTCCTTTCTACTATCAATTTTTCCTTGTTGCAAATTCACAAATAAACTCAACTGAAAGCATCGCACCACTTGGAAGCATCTTGGTTTCAATCATATAAAAGGGTTGGCTAAGATTTGGCCACTTGGCCGAATGTGGGCCAAGAGTCACACCAACCTCAATAAGGTGTTAAAGAAAATTATGTCATTTGTCACTCCAAGAAAGAGCCGCTTAGTAGCATGAGAGTCGTTGATTTTACTTTTCACTTATTATTATTATTATTTTTTTTTTACTACCAAATTTCTAACAGTAAAAATTTAGAATTCACTTCAAATATTAAGCATTTGAAACACACATATTCCATCAATTCCGATCCATTATCTTATGTAATGTTAAATACAAGATTATAGCATGAGGGAAATGTGTGCAGGATTAGAGATATTGATATAGGAATTAGCATGGCAAAAACTAGCGACCTTTGAAGTCTAAATCAAAAGATTTCCACTATCGTCCACAGAGTTTCCTAAGTAATTTGAAGAAAGAAGCAACGGAACATGTGTTTTTGAGGTGCCCAATCGCAGTGCAAGTCTGGTCTCTATCACCATAGCCTTTGCACATTACAAGTTTACAACTACAAAACCTGGGAAATTTGAATATGAGAGTGGGTGACGATGTCTTTCGTCAATTAATTTTGCTCAATTAAAAACGATTTTGTATTTGAAGTTTTTGTAAAAATTTTTGAGATCTACATGATTAGAGAATTTGAGTGCACGACAATTATCATAACGGGACAGCATCTTTACATACCAAAATAAAAGACAGAATAATATTTAAATGTTTTTTTATTGTTAATAAAAATTAAAATGTATAAATCTTGCATATATTTTATTTAGATCTCTCTCTATACGAGCTCCGTCTTTCTAGTTTTTTTTTTTTTTTTTTTAATAAATGTATCTCTCAATAGCATGTAAAGTGAAATTAGGAAAATCTATTTTATGGCTTTTCAGTCTTGTTTTCTTAAGAGCAAAAAAAAAAAGGAATTTTAGAAAACAATAATGAAAATAAAAAAGAAACAAGCCTTTAATATATAATCTACTAATCTTTCTTACAAGATTACTTTCTCTTTACATCACAATCATGGTCAAGTAATTGAGCAATGTTAAAGACACAATATTTTTCCCAGTTGACTTGTTCAGGTATCAAGTTTTGATTATAACTACAATACTTTTATATAGACTTACTATTAACACTATTTTTATTATACATACATCATAAACTAAGTCATATTAATAGTTGTGAAAAAGCTATGAAATTATAGTAAGTTTTTTTTTTT
Source organism: Quercus gilva (assembly GCA_023621385.1). Lineage (NCBI taxonomy): Eukaryota > Viridiplantae > Streptophyta > Magnoliopsida > Fagales > Fagaceae > Quercus > Quercus gilva. The sequence continues at coordinate 12,471,365 of CM042480.1, forward strand.
TTCTTTTTTTTTAGAAGGAGTTCAGTGCATATTATTAAAGATATTGGATTTCAAATAGGCATAGCATAGTTAAAATAGTAATTAGAAAATATTGTGTCTTGAACACTGAATAATGAATAGTGTAATCTTTACCGCAAATAGCTGATCTATGGTAAGTAATACCATATCTTATTTTACTATAAACAAAATAAAACATCTTTCACTTTTTTTTAAGCAAGAGAGTATATCTATACTATATATAAGAAGATTCCTTTCTTTTAATTGGATTTTTATATATATAGTTCAAAAATATCATAATTAATGAAGAGTAATTTCATTTAAAAATAGGAACATAAAAATTAGAATATGTTCTACAAATACTAGAAAGAATAATTTGACAAAAATATATATTCTACCTTCACAGCTGCACATTTTTTGCCCCACCATTAATAATCTCTATAAGCATTCTCATTAAGCATTGCAAATGTTAAAAGATGCTTTTTTTTTTAGCATTTATAACCTAAAAACTTGCTCCATCAAAGATTGTACATGTTAAAAATTTTACAATACTGCTACAATGCACTCTCATTTTTGAAACTGCACTGTAACACAATGCTATCATTTTTTATTAATTTCTCTCTCTCTTTCGTGCGCTCTCATTTTTTTATTATTTCTTTCTGCCTTTTAACTTTCCTTTTCACTCGCTCTCTCGTGCTCCCTATCCCTTTCTCCTTCTGGTGTCTCTCTCAGAGGCAAGCCCTCCAATATAAATTTGTAGAAAGCGTAGATATTACCGAGATTGCCACAGGGTACGATACCCCACTCCGGAACAAGGTTTTCAGACCCGGACCGTTCATTGAACCGTAAAAGGGAGAGGTTCAAGGTTTTTGAGGTCAAACCGAGGTCGAACCGGGGTCGAACCGTGATGACGTCATAATTAATTTAATAATTAATTAAAGCCTAAATATAGATATTAAATTTATAAAACTAGCAAAATTGACTAATATATTTATATATGTAAGGGAAATTTAATGATTTTCAAGCATATATTTAATAATTAAATAAGAAAGTTAACAAAATAAAATAATAACCATGAAAACATTAAAATTTATGATTAATTTTTGAAGTAAAGTTGAATATCTTTGAAGGATTTTAATTATAATTTTTTTTATTCCTTGTAAGAGATGGATAATTTAATTAAGTAGAATAAAATTGTATTAAGTCGTTTTTACAAAAAAAAAAAAAAAAAATGCTAAGGGGTTGGACCGCACGGTTCTCACCGGTTCGTGCGGTTCAACCCCGGTTTTAACGGTTCACGGAATTAAGAAAAAATCCAATTATTTAGGCTTAAAAAACCGGTTTTCATTACGGTTTCGGTTCTCACGGTCCGACCTCCCGGTCCGGTCCGGTTCTGAGAACCATGCTCCGGAACTTCCCAATCGAACTGTTGCAAAATCTCAATCGCTGCAGTTTTTTGACCCTCAAGTCGCGTAGATAATTGAGATAGTAAAGTGATGGGAATGCTCTAACAACTAATCACCTATTTTCCCTACCACATATTTATTTTATCAGTTATCTTCCGAGAATGTTTGCTTTTTATGGTTGAATCAATGAACAAGTAGAGTGTAGTCTGTACTCTGTACACTACACCTTTCCTTAGTTGCTAAGAATATTTGCTTTCACGGACAAGTTGGCTAAGGTTCTCCGAATATGTGTTTAAATGAGTTTATTGATTAATTTTTTTACATAAAATATTAACAAAAAAATATAAATTATACAATAAATTTTTTAAAGGTTAAGTGTGTATTCTAATATAAAAAAATACATAAAATTTTTAATATTATTTTCGTAACCTATTATGTTTTGTATATGTTGAAAATAATAACAATTAACCACCTTTACTTTTTTTTTAAAAAAATTATCTATAATAATTGACATTACTCATTTAAATTTACCAATAAAATCAAGCTTACTATCACCAAAAAAAAAAAAAAAAAAAAAAAAAAAAAAAAAAAAAAAAACAGGTTTACTGTAATAATAACATAACCTATTACCTATTAAGAATTTGTTTAAGTAAAGCTTATTTAGCTTAAATAAAAAAAAAAATTTCTAAAAATACTGTATATAGCTGAAATAATACAATAAAACTAATAAATAAAATGTAAATGAAAATTATATCAATTAGCCACCTTTACTTTCTCAAAAAAATTTAACAACATTTACTTTTAAAATATATATATATATATATATCTATAATAATAATTGACATTACTCATTTAAATTTACCAATAAAATCAGGCTTACTTTTTTTTTTTTTCTTTTTTTTTTTTTGAGAAAGACAATCAGGCTTACCACCGCCTCATAAACAAAAAAGAAAAAAAAAATCAGGCTTGCTATAATAACAACACAACCCATTAAGTATATTCCAATTTGGTCGGTACGCAGCCACACAACGCGTTGTTTCTCTTTCCATAATTATTTATTTAATTTCTGGTGGAATCTGGATTGTTCTTGTAGACCCACTTTTATCTTCTCTCAAATATGTGCCAATCTGGTGCGTTCAACCGACGCACTCCATAGGAATTTCATTTTCCTTCTTTAACCCAAATACTATTAAATTAAAATAAAAAATAATATAATCCACACGTCAAACTAATCTGAACCCTCCAAAAATTCCAACACCCCATCTCCACCATCCACGTGTGACATAACTTTTTTTTTTTTTTTTGAGAAAACGTATGACATAACTTTTCCTAATCCAAGGTCCCCCGTATTTAGGTAACTATAGTTAGCACCTATTAGACTTGGTGGCCAAGGAGAAAAACTCACACGCACCCAACCACTATATATACCCATCGCAGCCTCCTCACTTTTTCTCATAATCAATACAATCTCATGTAAGTCTCTCTCTCTTAAATTTTTGCCTCTCATGTATGTGAAATTGTGTGTATGTTTGAAAGATTTCTAGGATATTTTTTGGCTTTTGTTTTATTTGATTGTTAGTGTGATATTAAAGTCTAGAGCTGCAATTATTGTTTTGAACCAATTCTAGTTTTTTTTTTTTTTTTTTTTTTTTTTTTTTTTTTGGGGTTTAAATATATATCATCATACGTGTAACCAAAGGAAACAAGATCTTATTGCGATAGGCTTCGTGGGGCTTACAAAAATTGTGAAGAAAATATTGCAAGTGGGTCATATAAATTGTTTGGAAGGTTGTGTGTTTGTGTATATTATGATGATCCTTTGTTTTCTCTCGTGAATATTGTTAAAAAGAAGAAATATGAAGACACAGATGTGTGTGCGGCGATAAGGCTTGGGTTGTTCTAATTCAAGTTTGGGGTTTGCTGATATGTATGTATATAATATGTGTAGATTTTTGTTTAGATATATGTGGTTGATCTTATGTTTTCTCCATACTTTAACTCTGCTATGCCCATCTGAAATCCAAAATTGTAATCTTTCACAAAAGGGTGATTTTGGATTAAATAGAATGACGGAAATAAATACATTAAATGAGCTTGATTGGATTGGTGAGGATTCAAAGTTTTGGGGCTAAAATTTGGCTTTTGTTGTTGACTATGTAAAATTTGCCGTGTCTTGTGGGATTTATTTTCTGGTATTGTTTCTTGGAGCAATAGCAATTGACTATGTATATATTGTTAATCAATTTCAGATTTCGTGCACTTGCGCTAAAGAGAGAAGCTTTCTTGGAAGTTTCAAAGTTCACATCAAAAAACGTACATGGTTGATCTAGAAGTTCAGATTCCCACAGCGTTCGACCCATTTGCTGACGCCAAAGACTCGGATGCTCCTGGAGCTAAAGGGTATGTTCATATACGTATCCAGCAGAGAAATGGGAAAAAGTGCCTGACCACTGTGCAAGGCCTCAAGGAGACTTTCAGCTACGACAAGATCCTCAAGGACATCAAGAAACAGTTTTGTTGTAACGGGAATGTAGTGCAGGACAAGGCACTAGGCAAGATTGTCCAACTGCAAGGTGATCAGCGCAAGAACGTGTCTCAGTTTCTTGTTCAGGCTGGGATTGTACAGAAGGACCAGATTAAGATTCATGGCTTTTAAGGATCTGGGGTATTAATAATAATTATGATTGGTGTTTGTGGGTTTGTTTGCTAATAATACCTATTTTGGGTACTGGCTATAAATATATGTGGGGTTTACTTGACCCCTCGTATATTAGTTTGCTATTGATTTAGACAAGTTTGTATTAGGTCTTGCTTTGTTATTTTAAGTTGATGGGGATTTCAGTTGTTTGGGATGATAAACCTACAATATTAATCTTATTGGATGCTATTTCTTTTAAATTTCTCTCTCTCTCTGGTGTGTTGGTTGCCGCTATTTGTTCGCCCGGAATATTTTATTAGCTTGTGGTTGTTGATTTCTTGCATTAGCACTTTAGCAAGTCTACAAACAAAACTATTTTTTTCGCGAATGTTCGTGGGGATTTTTTGGCATTTCAACACCAATGCTAGTCTGTTTGTTGTGCTGGAAAATCTTTTGTCTGTTTGTTTTTTTTTCTTTTTTTCTTTTTTTAATGGTAAGACTAAGACTTATAATAAAAACTCAAAGAGAAGCTACATCGTAGAAAAGATCCAAGTCAAATAATTTTTTGATAAACGATCCGAGTCAAATATTCCACCATGCCTAACGCATATTTTGCTAACAAATGACTAACAAATGAGCAAATCTATTACCATACCTCTTAACATGAGAAAAATCAACCCTTCCTACAGACCCACAGGACATTAACACACTTCTGACTATAGCAGCTATCGTGGAAGGAGGAACAGATAAACCACAAAGGGCATTATAGAGCACCAAGGAGTCACCCTCAAGAATAACATCATGAACGCCGAACTCCAGACCCGCTTCAAATGCCCTGGCTTCCACTTCCAATGCACCCAATGGAGCATTGATTTTCTTACTCAAAGCCGCAATTACCTGTCCCTCGGAATCTCTGATCAACACTCCCACTCCAGGAGATTTTTGAGCTGAGAAAACCGCACCTTCTAAATTGATTTTGTATCTCGACCTTGACGGAGGGGACCACCCAACCACTTGAGGTATCACTGGTGTATTAGTCACCTGAGTTGCTTCATGATACTCCTGTAGGTACTGCCGAGTCCACTGAACCAGCGCCAAACCACTCTTTCTATTTCCACCATGCCGAACCTCGTTGCAGTTGAACCATATCGCCCATGCCAGAGTTACCGCTAGCTCCGCTACTCCTTCATCGTAGGAGTCTGACATCAACAGAAGCCATAACAGGTCAAAGAAGGAGTTTACTTGGGCCCAGTCAAACTTGAAACTAAGCTTTGTGCATTGCCATACATCCCCTGCACGCTGACATGACCAAAAGAGGTGACCCAATGATTCAACGTCTTCCCCGCACTCATCACAGTAGCCGTCCATCTGAATCCCTCTCCGCAATAGATTTTCCTTTGTAGGCAAAATACCTCGACAAGCTCTCCATGCAATGTGCCGAACTTTGTGAGGTATCTGTAAACTCCAAAGAAGCTTCGAAAACCTGCGATTCCGGCTCGAATCTGAACTGGTTCCTCCATTGCTTGGCCGAGACGACTCCACTGCCAACTTGTATGCACTACGGACAGTAAACAAACCGTTAGAAGTGGCAGCCCACACCAGCTTGTCTTTAGGCAAACGCAAGCTCAGAGGGATGCTTTTGATCAAATTAGCTTCATGAGGCAGAAAAATGGCATCGATTATCTGTGTTCTCCAAGTTGCCGAATCTTGTGAAATAAACTCACTAACCCGAGTCTCATCGTGTAGGAATAATCTTGGAGAAATGACTGTAAATGTGGAAGGAGATGGGAGCCATTTATCTCTTCACACCCGAATAGATTCACCATTACCCACGGTCCACTGAATCCCCTTTTTCACTAGATGTTGTGCTGCCATTAAACTTCGCCAGGTGTAAGATGGATTTGTGCCAAGTGATGCATGAATAAAATTAGTATTTGGGAAATATTTCGCCTTGTATACATGATATACCAAAGACTCATGTTGTGTTTGAAGATGTAAACCTTGTTTAGCAAGTAAAGCCAAATTGAACTGCTTCAATTAACGAAAACCCATACCACCCTCTTCCTTAGGCGCACACAATTTTTCCCAACTAAGCCATGTCATTTTCCTCTCATCTCTTTTTTGGCCCCACCAGAAATTTCAGATCATACTAGTCATGTCATCACAAAGAGAGTGGTATTTTGAAACATCTCATTGTTTAAGTGGGTATGGCTTGAGCTACCACTTTTATTAGCACCTCCTTTCCCGCTTTAAAGAGCAATTTCTCTTTTCACCCCGCTAATTTTTTACTAAGCTTTTCCATTATGACATTAAAGGAATTCCTCTTATTAATCCTGCCAACCAAAAATGGGAGGCCCAGATACTTCTCATGCTGTTTAATCACTTGTGCCCCAAACCTGCTTTTTATCTCCTGTTGAATGTCATCTGGTGTGTTGTTACTAAAAAATAGCGAGGTTTTTGCTTGGTTCAATTGCTGCCCCAAAGCTACTTCATTGTAAGAATTCTCTGCGAGGAAGTACACTCTTCAATTGATGTCTTGCAAAAAATGAGGCTATCATTAGCAAAAAATATAAATGTGAAAGTCTAGGGCCCCCACAACAAACTACTAAACCTTCCATAACACCATCATCCACAGCCTTCATTATTAGAGATGAAAGACCTTCAGCACAAAAGAAAGAGATATGGTGATAATGGAAAAAAGTGGTTAATGGAAAACTATCTTTGGTCAACGGAAAACTTTAATAAAAATAAGGCTTATTTTCTATAGGTTGTTTTACAAAAAAAAATTTTGAAAAACAATCTCTCTCATACATTGCATCTCCTATAGATACTAACAATTTCGTTAGTTAGCATTGTTTCCAAATTATTTAGAAAACTAACATCTCGAGTATCTAAGACTCAAATTTCATGTGCTGGCAGAACTGATATGGAATAAAAATACACGTGGAACTTGAGTTCCACAAAACAAAATCAAAATAATAATAAAAACTTATGGACAATTTCTTTTTTCTCTTCTCTCTCTTTTTCTTCGCCTTTGAACCTCTCCTTTTCTCTCTAGTCTCTAGCCTATTCTTTAGATCAAGCCCAAATCAGGCCTTTAAGGCCGAAGCTAACCACTGAGGTTCTCTCTCAAATCTCATTCCCTATCTTTTTCTTGGTCAAAACCCCAAATCAAAGCCCTGAATTTTCTCCTTCTCTTTGTAAGTTCCGATCGGGATAAGTTTGTTAGGTTTGAAGTTTATGATTGGAGGTGGGTTCCAATCGGGATGAGTTTGTTGGGTTTGGGTTTGCAATTTATGATCAGGATGAGGTGGTGGGCGTTTGTTGGGATTGGTTTTCTAGGTTCCGATCGGTGTGTTTGTTGGTTTTGGTTTTACAGGCTCTGATCGACGCGTTTTTTGGGTTTAGGTTTGGCATGTGGAACTTGAGTTCCACAAAACAAAACCAAAATAATAATAAAAACTTACGGACAATTTCTTTTTTCCCTTCTCTCTCTATTTCTTCGCCTTTGAACCTCTCTTCTTCTTTCTAGTCTCTAGCCTATTCTTTAGATCAAGCCCAAATCAGGCCTCCAAGGCCGAAGCTAACCACTGAGGTTCTCTCTCAAATCTCATTCCCTATCTTTTTCTTGGTCAAACCCCAAATCAAAGCCCATGAATTTTCTCCTTTTCTTTGCAAGTTCTGATCGAGATAAGTTTGTTAGGTTTGAAGTTTATGATTGGAGGTGGGTTCCAATCGGGATGAGTTTGTTGGGTTTGGGTTTGCAATTTATGATCAGGATGAGGTGGTGGGGCTTTTGTTGGGATTGGTTTTCTAGGTTTCGATCGATGTGTTTGTTGGTTTTGGTTTTACAGGCTCTAATCGACACATTTGTTGGGTTTGGGTTTGGGTTTGGGTTTGGGTTTGGTTTTCCTAGTGAGATGTTTATGTAAGGAGTGAATGCAGACTAGAAGGATTTGAAGGTGAGACCTGGAAGGATGCTATAGAGACCTGTGAAGAGTGAAGACCTGTGAGAAATTAAAGGTAAGACCTGAAGCTGTGAGCATGAGGAGCTGAAGAAGGTGAGACTTGAAGCTAAAGTTGTGAGTGTAAGAAGATGAAGGTGTGTGTGATAACATTCTTTTGTTTTGTTTTGAGGAAAGACTCGAGTTCCACGCGGATAATTTTTGACATCAGCTCTACCAGTGCATGAGACTCGAGTTGCTATAGTGAACTCGAGTCTAAAAGACTCGTGATGTTAGTTTTCTTAATAGTTTGGAAACGATGCTAACTAACGAAATTGTTAGCAAAATAGTGTTATTTTACCAAAAAAAAATCCATGTTCATGGCAGAGGTGGTATTAAAGTGAAAACAAAAACGACTTATTATCTTAATAAGTTGGTGAAATTTATTGTTTGTAGGTTACCGTATTTAGTTGTAAGTATTAATGAATGTCTTGGGCATAGATTTTGCAAAAGTCTGGAATGGTGAGGCGTTGAATTGGATTGGACTCACGCAAGTAACAAAGGAGAAGTAATACCTAGAAAACTCATAATAGGCGAAAATCTTGTAAGCGAAAGTCTTGTAGGCACTAGGTGCATACAACCCATGTGAGACGGACATATACTTTCTTCGAGGATAGGGATGACAAAGACAACCCACTTTTGAGGATTTTCCCAACTCGAAAAGGTGATGGGTTGAGAATGAGTTTTGCTATACATACATATTCAATTACAATCTTCAAAATACTCATCTTTACTTTTTTTGGTACTCTAATGGTCGTTATCTCTCTTTATGTTTCATCTTTATGACTTTATCCTATCAACATTGGAACTATCTCATTAAAAATTTTAATTGCTTAATTGATGTGATGTAGGAATGGAGGATGTTCTGGCAAGCTATGTGTTTGGAAAGAAGAAAACAACAGAAGTTGTTCACTTGTAAGTACTTAAAAACTGGAATCCTTGAAATATTGATTTAATATAGTTGTATATTTGGTTTGCTATTTTGATTCTTTACAAAGATTTTAAACCTTGCTAATTCGGATTAAGATGTAGTTGATTAGAAGGAAACAGAAAAAATCGCTTCACCACCTCTTTTGGCTGAGTGCAAAGCTACTAAATTGATAAATATATTATTAGTATTATAGTGGGAACTACAGAAGTAAACAAAGTGAAATATATAAGTGCACTCTAAATACAGCAGAGAATAAGTTCTTACAAAAATAGATTGCAATTTTGCGTGAGCCTTGATTTAAGGACTCTATCAATTGTATTGGACAGTTTTGTTAGAGCTCATAGAGTGTCGAAAGCAATACAAATGTTTGGAAATGTAGAAGAGTTTGGGTTGAAATGTAATACCAAGTGTCTGAATGTGCTTTTACAATGTATGTGCCATAGATCCCATGTTGGTGCTTGTGAGAGACCGCGCCCCCGGCCCCCTTTTTTTATAGGTGTGTTGGGCCAAACCCACACGAATGGGTGGAGTCATGTTATTGCCTCTCAAAATGGAGGTTCGACTAGTTATATTTTCCCCTTTAGATTAAGGCTTTTATAATGGAGTCGCCACTTATTTAATTGTTGGAATAAATAAGAAAACCATAATTGAAAAATTCATCATTTTATTAATTTGAAATTGAATTTACATTGAACATAGGAAATTACATGACTTTGGTCCTAGATACAATCTAAGATAAAGTACATGGCTTTGTTTCCTAGTTACAATCTAAAAATCGAAAATTACATGGATAAGCATTTGATCTACTAACCCTTGATCTAAGTTCGGAGGCTATGTTACAAGGTGGGAAGGTGTTAGGCACCCACCTTGCCCGGTGAAACCGGTCTTCTAGACTATGGTGGCCAACAATCATATCATATTATCCAATATGTCAATTAATTTACATGTTAAATTTAATGTGTGTGCATGTGATAAACCCTAATTCAATTTATTAAGCATTGCATTTGGATTGAAAAATAAATTCTAGTGAATGTGTGTGTATGGTGATATCCTAGATTCAAGGATTTAAAAGAATTATGAAACAAACATGTTTTTCATATTTTTGATGTGGATTTAAGATCAAAACTAGTGTTTATGCATGAACATGTGATGAACAACCAAGAACATATGAAGAACACATAAGAACATTCAAACATATTCAAGGGAATTTAAGTGATTACTATCATGCTTTAATCTTAAACTCTCATCATGGAAATATAAAAAACTAGTTAGGGAAAGAGATTATACCTTCGTGCAAGATCCATACGGTGGAGGAGGAGACTTTTGAGGGAGATCCTAAAGGTGGAGGAAAAGAAGAGTTAGGAGAGGAAGAGTGAGTCTCACTCAATACCTTGAGTCTCAGGAAGACCAAGATATGACAAGACTACTCTACTTCACTAGAACTCAAGAGAGGAGAAGAGAGGGGGTTTTTGTGTCTAGAATGAATGAGAGGGATGGTTTATATAGTAGTAGTGGAGAGAATATGAATGGAAGGCCATTTAATGAGGGTTGATAAGGATTATGAACCTAGACCTCATTTTAGCCTTGGGAAAAATCTGGTGCATTAAATGGAGAGATTTGTGGGAGTGGGGAGCAAGCCAAAATTCGGTTTTCCCATAACTGCTGTAACAGCCTGTGGAGACAACTTCAAAAAATCATATCTGACTCAATTCTAATCGGAATTGTCTCATTCTTGTGCTCAAATTGAAGCCCCGAATGTCTAGTTTCTGGAAAAATTAACCTCATTCACAGATTCAAAATATTCTGAGAGATATCGATGAAATAGTGAGCAGAGGTCATTTGTTAGAAAATGGTTTCAGCACAATTAACATTAATAGGTCCCAAATTAGTCCCCAATTAACATTAAATGGCTCCAATCACTCCAATTTCAGACTTAATTGGTTCCAAATTTACACTAATTAAAAGATAATTGCACAAATTACTCATTGAAGAATTAATGTTTAACTATCTAATTAATTAGGTGTATGTAACCTCACCATAAAATGTAGTCCTAACCAATTAAATTATGACACATCATTGATCTCCAATTGATTACACTTATAACCAATTAAAATCAATTGTTCATAATCACATATAGTCGGACTCAATTTGTGATAGTGCATCTTAGCCATTAAAACTTGACTTGATGATAACTTTCAATCTAGTGGTCTGATTAGGGCTTATGACCAGTCAATTTGATCGTTACAACATCAAGATTATTTTGGTGAAATGAGTCCAAGGATCTAATGGCTAGAATCAAGATGCATATTTTCAAGGCAAAATTACCCTTTTACCCTCCATGCGTGGTTAAATACGGGTTGCAAAATGGGGTGTCAACAGTGCTGCAAATTCCTTTTTGAATTCAGTTATAGGGAAGACACCATTTGATTGTATGACGTATAATGTTATTATTGGCGGGTGGTCAAAATTGGGTAGAGTTAGTGAAACTGAGAGTGTATTGAAAGCAATGTTAGTGGATGGGTTTAGTCTTGATTGACTTTCAGTTACCTTATTAAGGGTTTAGGGAGGGCTGGTCGGATTGATGATGTCGTTGAGAGGGTCATCATCTCTCATGATCATATATTGGTTTGCTGTAATTCTTATATATGATAAGCACAATATTGGTACACAAATTTTCAGCTTTTATTTTTAATGAAAAACATCCATTCTTCTATATTTATAATAGTTGATATTTTGTACATTTGTTTGTTAATTACAGGAGTATTCTTTAATTCATTGCTTAGTGTGGCGAGAGAATTCTCTCAAAACATGGATGCCAATAAAGATTTGAGTCCTAGAGTTGGTATGGAATTCGATACAGTAGAAGATGCATGGGAATTTTGGCTAAAATACGGAAGGCAAATGGGCTTTGATGTTTGAAAACTACATAAATAAAAGTAAGAAGGATGGAAAGATAATATCAAGGGGATTTGTATGTGTAAAGCAGGGCATTCGAGGTTCAAAAAAAGAAGATATGATTTGCATTCGTAACCAAGATGATACAAGGACTAATTGTCTTGTAAAGCTATATGTTTCATTAGTGCGAGAAACTGGAAAGTATAAAGTGATTGATTTTATTGAAGAACATAATCACACTTTTCATCTATCAGAAACAGTTTATATGATGACATTTCAACAAAAAATCTCAAAAGTTCATGCAAGATTGATTGAGTTAGCATCCTCTTCTAGAATCAAGCCAAAAGTAGCACATAATTTAATGAGTAGAGAGGCTGGTGGGAGAGCTGATCTTGGATTCACTGAGCTTGATCAGTACAATTATCTTAGAACAAGACGACAAAAAAATTTGATATGTGGTCAAGCTGCATGCTTATTAGGATACTTTCAGGAACAATTGACTACAAATCCATCCTTTTAATATGCAGTACAATTAGATAATGTTGAGCAAATTAACAAACATTTTTTGGGCTGATGCTAGAATGATTATTGATTATGCTAATTTTGGTGATGTGGTGACACTTGACAGTACATATGGTACTAATAAAGAGTTAAGACCGTTAGGGGTGTTTACCTATTTCAATCACCATAGAGGGTTAACGGTTTTTGGGCTGCTCTTTTATATGATGAAACGGTGGATTCATTTAAGTGGCTTTTTGAAAGCTTTCTAGTTGTACATGCTGGTAAAAGATCTAAAACAATTTTTACAGATCAAGATCCTGCAATAGCAAAGGCATTGAACGAGGTAATGCCTAACACTTACCATGGATTATGTACTTCGCACATAATGCAAAATGGGATAAAAATTTTGGGGAATTTGATGAAAGATGGTTCTTCTTTTCTTGAAGTTTTTAAAATTTGTATGTTTGAGTTTAATGATGAAATTGAGTTTGAAAAAACATGGGAGGACATGATTGACACTTATGCTATTCATGATCGTAGTTGGTTGGATAATATCTACAAATTGAAAGAAAAATGGGCAAAGTGTTACATGAAGAATCAATTTACATTGGGAGTGCAAAGTACCCAACTTAGTGAAAGTTTGAATGAAGATTTAAAAGATTACTTGAAATTTGATTTGGATGTAGCAGAATTTTTTGCACATTTTGATCCGGTGATTGAGCAAAAACGAGAAAAAGAGTTACAAGCTAAATTTAATGCTAGGCAAAAATTTCCCCAATTGGGCTTGAAAAATTCTCTCTTGTTGAAGCAAGTAGTACAAGTGTACATACCTACAATATTTCAAATACTTAATGATCAGTATGACTTGGCATCAGCAGCAAGGATAAAAAATTACCAAAAGGACTTGTTAGTGCATACATACACTGTTGAGTTTCTGCATAAGCCTGGTGAGTACATAGTATCTTATGACACTGCAGATAAGACATTTTCATGTAGTTGTAGAAAGTTTGAAATAGTTGGGATTTTATGTTGCCATATTCTGAAAGTCTTTGACTCCCTTAATATAAAGACAATTTCTGATATGTACATTTTGAAAAGATGGACAATAGAGGCAAAAAGTGGATGTAACTTGGACAATAGGAGAATAAACATGGAAGAGGATGTCAATTTTTTTTTTTTTTAGAGGAAAAAAGAGGATGTTAACTTGATTGCTACATAGCGGTATAGAAGATTATGTCCCAAGTTGGTTTAGTTAGCTTTTCGAGCAGCAGGCAATGAAGAGACATTTGCTTTAATAGAGAAGATGATAGAGGAATATGAAAAAAAAGGTTGAAGATATTGTGACAAAAAATGTGGTTGGTCATCAATTGCCCCATCAAATGCCATTGTGTAGTGGTAATGAAAATCTTAATCCTAACCAACATTTGGAAAATTTGGTCGAAAGGGTTAAAGGTTTTAAGAAAAAAGAAGGTCGCAAAGGTGGAAAACGAAAGAAAAGATGGGTTGAGAAGAAGTCAACAGTTTTCCAAAGCAAATATTATTTATTTATTTTTATCCTCCACTAAGTTTCCATTGTTTGTAAAACTTTTATATTGTTTTGGCTAATAATAATATTTATGTCTTTCATATAGGAACCTGGTTTTGCTCCTAATAGAGAAGATGATAGAGGAATATGAAAAAAAAAGGTTGAAGATATTACAACAAAAAATGTGGCTAGTCATCAATTGCCCCATCAAATGCCATTGTGTGGTGGTAATGAAAATCTTGATCCTAACCAACATTTGGAAAATTTGGTCGAAAGGGTTAAAGGTCTTAAGAAAAAAGAAGGTTGCAAGGGTGGAAAACGAAAGAAAAGTTGGGTTGAGAAGGAAAAAAAAAAAAAGGATAGAGCTGAATTAAATGATGAGATTAGTCAACAGTTTTTCAAAAAAAATATTATTTATTTATTTTTATCCTCCACTAAGTTTCCATTGTTTGTAAAATTTTTATATTGTTTTGGCTAATAATAATATTCATGTCTTTCATATAGGAACCTGGTTTTGCTCCTAACATACAATGTAATAATTATGACTCACATGGAGAACATTCTTCACATCAAGTAGGAGTTTTTTTTTTTTTTTTTTTTTTTTTTTTTTTAATTTTTTAATTCGTAGTGGAATAACTTATAGATAATTTGTGCAGTTGGAAGTTGTACTACACTTTTCTTTTCATTTGTGAATTTATTAATAAGGTTTTCATTTTTTTGATATAGCAGACTTATCTTGTCAGCCTTTCGACACCAATGATGACCTATGAATTGGGACCAATTCATAGTTACCAAACTAGTTTCATGTCATTCTTAAGAGTAAACTTACTTGTTAACATGTTTTGCACTTACAAGTAATTATATGATTTCTTAAACTCCCTCTTATAATCATTATGATTACTTAGGCACCATTAACTCTATTATTGTCTCAAGTATCAAATCATGCGGATGTTGGTCAGGTAAAATGTAAACGTTATCATATTTTGAATAAACTTACCTTTTTACTTGTTTTGCAATTATAATTTATAAGTAATTAGATGATTTTGTAAATTGTCTCTTTTATAATCATTGTGATTACATAGGCACCATTAACTTCATCATTGTCTCAAGTATCAAATGATGCGAATGTCTGTCAAGTAACATGTAAATTTACTTGTTTATAATTTTTATGTTTTGTAGTCATAAGTAGCTAGAATATTTCTTATATTTTTACTCTTATAATCATTGTGATTACATTGGCGGCATTCATTACTACCACCTTCACTCCATTGTCGTCTCAAGTATCAAATCTTGTGAATATTGATCAAGTAAAAAATAAATGTTTTCTTACGTGTTTATCAAATAAATTTATTTGTTTATATATACACACAGGGAAATGAAGTTAGGTTAAATTCTACACAAACTCCATGTGTTGAAAATACAAATGCTTGCCTGCAAACACACAACTTTTTTGGTATGTAAAAAAGTAATAAATGATAAGTTCAATTATATGAAATTTTCTCATGTTTTTTTAAGTTCAAAATGTAACTTGATTTTGTTGACATTTTTTTAGGCTAATATTGATTTTATAGTATGAAGGATAACATTTTTTGGCAGTTTGTCTAATAGTATATTGCAGTGGACATGGCTTGGACAACATTTTTTGGCAGGTTGTCTAAGAGTATATTACACCGTGGACATGGCTAATATTGCACAGTGGATAGCATTTTTTGGACAGTTTTTTGAACAGTGTATCTGACAACTTAGATAACTGATTGCACATGTAGCAAATTTTTTGGATAATTTTTTGTAACTAAAGAAGCTACTCAAACATATTAAACATGTTAGATTGTACAAGTGCATGTTTGAGTAACTTCTAGTTAGACATTAATTATATATACAAGTGATTAATATTTTTGAAGAGGAAAAATTATGCATGATGGAGCTATCTGGACAGAGGTGGCACGGACAGACGTGGCATGTACGGACCAAACGGCCATGTGGCATCCAGCCCATTATTATGTGGTCTCCAAAGAACCTTAAATGGAAAATACTTACGACAGACGATTAGCCTTGGTTTGTAGAGTCTTAACATGAGTAGAATTCTAGAATATACACGCATTAATGAGTATCTTCCCCATAAGGAAAAGACTTGTTCCGCAAGCAAAAGAGTCTGACCCTACGCTACTATAAAAACCCAAAGACCCTTAAGAAAAAGGTACGCACAATTTCTCTAAAGCTCATACTCTCTAGCACTGTTGGAGCTTTCTTCTGACTCAACCTTCGGAGGGTCTTTGGCCGGTACTACATCGGTACTATCTGTAAGGTCTTCTTCTTTTTCTGTGTTGGGCAGGTCTGGTATCGAGCGTGTTGGACCCGTGTGGCTCACTAGTGATTTTTTTGGCATCATCAGTTGGCGCCGTCTGTGGGAAATACAAGTAATCAATCATTGCTTTATCCCTGAGACAAAAGGTCGTATAGTCCAAACTCGATCGATGGCATCAGCCAACCAAGAAACTGGAAATCCCCCTACTGTTGTAGAATGGCAACTGCAGACACTCTCGGCTGCGATCAAGCGACTTACTCAACAAAATAAAGCCCTTATGCTACAAAACCAAGCGTTGAAAGTGCAAATTAAGCAGCCACAAGAACATCAAGTCTTATCGCATGATCAACATAGAAGTGGTCATAATCACTATCCACCCTTTCAAAGTATTAAAGAAGGGAAGAACAAATAGAAGAGAAGTAAAACTGACGACTACAATACTGTAGGATGACGAACGAATGGCCAAAGAGAAGGCAAGAGGCCTAGACACTCTAACAGCCGACCCGTTCACTCGACCCCACTAAACGCTCCTATCGACCATATACTTACACTTATTAAAGACGACCCCATGTTGGAATGGCCGAGGAGGATGAATGGGGATCCAAGCAAGCGATCAAAGCACCAAATATTGACATTACCACCATGAACATGGACATGACACAAAGGAGTGTTATGATCTGAAACAACAAATAAAGATCCTTGTAGGCCAAGGGAAGTTGCAGCGAACTGGAGCAACCCAGCAAGACGAAAGACCAATTCTCCACGAAAAAGGCGCCTTTTGGACGACAACCACCCCACAAGAGAGACTTGATGGGCAGAAGCTACCTCACCCTTAGAATACCGAATGCCTGAAGAATATTTTCTCTACTTGCGATTAAAAAAAAAAAAGCGAACAACCAATACCGCTTACCCTTCTACAATATCTCCGAGGTAGTATCGATCATCCAAGTCGCCAAGGTGATAAACAATCTGAGAGATGATCAACTCAAGTAGCGAAGGCAAACATGGAAGGGGGGGCAATAGACGAGGAATATTTGTACAACGCATCGGCTCAAAACATCACCTCTCAAGGTGGGTGGACGATCACTATACTAAGTTACCTACAGGTAGACGCATAGCCAAAGTCACCTACGGATAGACGGTCACTAAGCTAAGTCACCTACAGGTAGACGCATGACCAAAGTAGACTATGAGTGGATGGTCGCCACACTTAGTCACCTCAACAAATCCACAACCCTAACTGGATGACCAACAAGGTGACGAGGTAACACTTAGTCACCTCAATAAGTCCACGACCCCAAGTGGATGACCAACAAGGTAACGAGGTAACACCTAGTCACCTCAACAACACTTAGTCACCTCAACAAGTCCACGACCCCAAGTGGACGACTAACAAGATGACGAGAAAACACTTAGTCACCTCAACAAGTCCACGACCCTAAGTGGACGACCAATAAGGTGACGAGGTAACACTTAGTCACCTCAACAAGTCTGCGACCAAAAAATGACAACCCAAAAAGTGGACGGACAAAAAAAAAAGGACGGATGCAGGTCCATGAACAAAGGTGGACGGACACAAAAAAAAAAAAAAAAAATGACAAGGCAAGTCCATGACCCAAAATGGACGGACCAAAAAAAAAAAAATTTTTGACGAGGCAAGTCCATGACCCAAAGTGGACAAACAAAAGGAAGCCGACGGATACCTAATCCTCATCCTAATAGGATGGATCGACAGCCAAGGATACCGACGATCAAGAATGCCAACGGCACCTGATTCTCATTCAAATTTAAGTCTTTCTACCTACGGGTGGAAGGACGAACCAAGTCACTCACAAGTGCCTTGGTACAAAATTTAAGTCCTTCTACCTACGGGTGGAAGGACGAACCAAGTCACTCATAAATGCCTTGGTCAAAATCTAAGTCTTCCTACCTACAGGTGGAAGGACGAACCAAGTCACAAGTGTCTTGGTCAAAATTTAAGTCCTTCTACCTACAGGTGGAAGGACGAACCAAGTCACTCACGGGTGCCTTGGTCGAAATTTAAAGTCCTACTACCTATAGGTGGAAGGACTAACCAAGCCACCAACTAGTGCCTTGGTACAAAATTTAAGTCCTTCTACCTACGGGTGGAAGGACGAACCAAGTCAATCACGAGTGCCTTGGTCGAAATTTAAAGTCATACTACCTATGGGTGGAAGGACTAACCAAGCCACCAACAAGTGCCTTGGTACAAAATTTAAGTCCTTCTACCTATGGGTGGAAGGACGAACCAAGTCACGAGTGTCTTGGTCAAAATTTAAGTCCTTCTACCTACGGGTGGAAGGACGAACCAAGTCAATCACAAGTGCCTTGGTCGAAATTTAAGTCCTTCTACCTACGGGTGAAATGACAAACCAAGTCACTCACGAGTGCCTTGGTCGAAATTTAAATTCCTACTACCTACAGGTGGAAGGACTAACCAAGTTACCAACAAGTGCCTTAGTACAAAATTTAAGTCCTTTTAGCCTACAGGTAGAAGGACGAACCAAGTCAATCACGAGTGTCTTGATCAAAATTTAAGTCCTTCTACCTACGGGTGGAAGGACGAACCAAGTCACTCACGGGTGCCTTGGTCGAAATTTAAAGTCCTACTACCTACAGGTGGAAGGACTAACCAAGCCACCAACAAGTGTCTTGGTACAAAATTTAAGTCCTTCTACCTACGGGTGGAAGGACGAATCAAGTCAATCATGAGTGTCTTGGTCGAAATTTAAGTTCTTCTACCTACGGGTGGAAGGACAAACCAAGTCACTCATGGGTGCCTTGATCGAAATTTAAAGTCCTACTACCTACGGCTGGAAGGACTAACCAAGCCACCAACAAGTGCCTTGGTACAAAATTTAAGTCCTTCTACCTACGGGTGGAAGGACGAACCAAGTCACAAGTGTCTTGGTCAAAATTTAAGTCCTTCTACCTACGGGTGGAAGGACGAACCAAGTCAATCACAAGTGCCTTAGTCGAAATTTAAGTCATTCTACCTACGGGTGGAATGACGAACCAAGTCACTCACGAATGCCTTGGTCGAAATTTAAAGTCCTACTACCTATGGGTGGAAGGACTAACCAAGTCACCAATAAGTGTCTTGGTACAAAATTTAAGTCCTTCTAGCCCACAGGTGGAAGGACGAACCAAGTCACGAGTGTCTTGATCAAAATTTAAGTCCTTCTACCTACGAGTGGAAGGACGAACCAAGTCACTCACAGGTGCCTTGGTCAAAATTTAAAGTCCTACTACCTACGGGTGGAAGGACTAACCAAGCCACCAACAAGTATCTTGGTACAAAATTTAAGTCCTTCTACCTACGGGTGGAAGGACAAACCAAGTCACTCCCGGGTGCCTTAGTCGAAATTTAAAGTCCTACTACCTACGGGTGGAAGGACTAACCGAGTCACCAACAAGTGCTTTGGTACAAAATTTAAGTCCTTCTACCTACGGGTAAAAGGAAGAACCAAGTCAATCACGAGTGCCTTGGTCGAAATTTAAGTCCTTCTACCTACAGGTGGAAGGACGAACCAAGTCACTCACGAGTGCCTTAGTTGAAATTTAAAGTCCGACTACCTACGGGTGGAAGGACTAACCAAGCCACCAACAAGTGCCTTGGTACAAAATTTAAGTCCTTCTACCTACGGGTGGAAGGACGAACCAAGTTAATCACGAGTGCCTTAGTCGAAATTCAAGTCCTATTACCTACGGGTGGAAGAACGAACCAAGTCACCCTCGAGTGCCTTGGTGAAAATTCTAAGTCCTACTACCTACGGGTGGGAGGACGAACCAAGTCACCCACGAGTGCCTCAATGAAAAATTCCAAGTCCTACTATCTACGGGTGGAAGGACAAACCAAGTCACCCACGAGTGCCATGGTGAAAATTCTAAGTCTCCCTACGTTCGGGTGGAAGGACGAACCAAGCCACCAACAAGTACCTTGGTACAAAATTTAAGTCCTACTACCTACGAGTGGAAGGACGAACCAAGCCACTACGGGTGGAAGGACAAACCAAGTCACCCACGAGTGCCATGGTGAAAATTCTAAGTCTCCCTATCTTCGGGTGGAAGGACGAACCAAGCCACCAACAAGTACCTTGGTACAAAATTTAAGTCTTACTACCTACGGGTGGAAGGACGAACCAAGTCACCCGCGAGTGCCTTGGTGAAAATTCCAAGTCCTACTACCTACAAGTGGAAGGACGAACCAAGTCACCCATGAATGCCATGGTGAAAATTCTAAGTCTTCTTACCTTCGGGTGGAAGGACGAACCAAGTCATCAACAAGTGCTTTGGTACAAAATTTAAGTCCTACTACCTACGGGTGGAAGGACGAACCAAGCCACCAACGAGTGCCTTGGTAAAAAATTTTAAGTCCTACTACCTACGAGTGGAAGAACGAACCAAATCACCCACGAGTGCCTTGGTGAAAATTCTAAGTCTTCCTACCTATGGGAGGACAGACGAACCATGTCACCCAAAAGTGCCTTGGTCCAAATTTAAGTCCCCTGCGCCATAAATAATTTAAGGCCAGCCAGTCAAAGACTGACAAGTCTCTCAGGATCCAAATTGAACCGACACCCCACGGGTCCTTTCACTCCTAGATCATGGACCCATAGGGTAAAAGGGGCAACTGAAGAGGAAAAATTATGCATGACGAAGCTCATGTACGGACCGAACGGCCACGTGGCATTCAGCCCATTATTATGTGGTCTCCAAGGAACCTTAAATGGAAAATACTTGCGACACACGATTAGCCCTGGTTTGTCGAGTCCCAACATGAGTAGAATTCTAGAATATACACGCATTAATGAGTATCTTCCCCATAAGGAAAAGACTTGTTCCGTAAGGAAAGGAGTACCCTACGCTACTATAAAAACCTAAAGACCCTCGAGAAAAAGGTACGCACAATTTCTCTAAAGCTCATACTTTATAGCATTGTTGGAGCTCTCTTCTGACTCAACTTTTGAAGGGTCTTTGGCCGGTACCACACCGGTACTCTCTGTAAGGTCTTCTTTTTTTTCTGTGTTGGGCAGGTCTGGTATCAAGCGTGTTGGAACCGTGTGGCTCACTGGTGATTTTTTTGGCATCATCAATTTTTAAATGCAATGGCATGTACTAAATGGAAACCAATCCACTTTGAAAATTATGAGAACACAATGAGCTTGTCAAAATTCTTAAGTGTAACATGGTACAGTGGTTTCTTTCCATCAGATGTTAAAAAATGCTTATATAAAAGGCACAACCAGAGCGCATAAAAGCTAATAATTTCTTCTCAAAGACAAGCTAATAATTATGGTTCTCATACCATCTAGTAATAACAAAAGGAAATAACCATTTATGCTAGTAGTAGGGCCACCAGATTCACTTGTTATAAACAACAAAAATTCATTGAAATTTTTATCCGCAACCAAATGAACAAAACCCAAAACAAAAAGGCTTTATAACTTAGCTAAATTAGCTTCACAATATAAATATGTGATTTCAATGTTTCAAGAAAGCCAAAATAGCTACATCTTGATTATGATCCCAACTAAAATAGATATAAGTCATGTTCTTTATATCTAAAATTTCATGAACAATTTCTCCCAAAAAAAAAAAAAATCATGAACAAAGCCAGCTTCATGGTCTTCACTAATCCCTCTAGCACCCGCCTTTTATCGCTCTCAGTGATCAAAAGAAGAATAGCATACCTATAATCATGACATTCAACATGACAAAAGAACAAAAGAGTGATTTCATTGATAAATATATATATCAAAATTTCCAATTAACAGCAAGCATGGGTAAAGCCATAAGATCATTATCATTACTAATTATGTAAGTTTGTTGAGGGTTTGGCTTAGGAACTTCCATCTTAAGAACTCAATGAAGGGACCAAAATTAAAAGTGATATACATAGCAGATCATATAGTACAAATGTTCACAAGATGCATTTAATTTGAGATGACTAATTTCCTAAATGTGAGAGAGACAGAATTTGATTGAAATTTCTGCTTGCCTCTTATTCATTCCTTGCTGTATTTAATAAATGAATCCTTGGGTTTTTTAATTGCTCCAACCCAAATTGAAAATGGCTCATTAGGAACCTGTAAAAGCGCATTCCTATAAAGCATCATACAAGGTCCATAAAACAAGCTCATTTCGTTGACCCACCAAGTACAAGTAGCAAACAGCTCATAAACTTAAGTATCAAAAAGGGTGTGTGTGTGTTTATGGTTAATCGCAAAAGAGTTCTACAATCATCTGCACCAGTGTATAAAATGGCATTTTCTAGTTCACCACCTAGAACCTAGGAAGGAGTAATTAATAATAAACGGCAGCATGATCTGGTGCAATTCATTCTTATTTTAAGGATGAGCAAATCACTTGCAAGATAGGAAATAAAGTAAGCATGGAATATGTATGGCAAACATCTCATCATTGAGTATGCCATTGAAGTGTCAATAAAAGAAATCCTGGGACCTTAAAAGTGGCTTTCGTTAATTGTTAGATTGATAAAAAAGATAAGAAAATTGTAGAGAGTGATCCAACCTGCCTAATGTTCCAACTTATGCTTATACCAAACAAAGATTCATAAAAAATTTATCCACACATGCACATGTAAGCACACACAACCCCAAAAACTAAAACTCACATCAGGTGCTTCAATTTCATACAGAAAAGAGATTCTTATGCAAAATTGCAATCTATTTTTCTAAGAACTTATTCTCTGTTGTATTTAGAGTGCACTTATATATTTCACTTTGTTTACTTCTGTAGTTCCCACTATAATGCTAATAATATATTTATCAAGTTAGCAGCTTTGCACTCAGCCAAAAGAGGTGGTGAAGCGATTTTTTCTATTTCCTTCTAATCAACTACATCTTAATCCGAATTAGCAAGGTTTAAAATCTTTGTAAAGAATCAAAATAGCAAACCAAATATACAACTATATAAAATCAATATTTCAAGGATTCCAATCTTTAAGTACTTAAAAGTGAGCAACTTCTGTTGTCTTCTTCTTCCCAAACACATAGCTCGCCAGAACATCCTCCATTCCTACATCACAACAATTAAGTAATTAAGATTAAAGAATTAACCTTCAAGTTTAAAGCAATTAAGCTTCATTTTACGAAAAGTTATCAAATTTACAACAAAAGCCCAAATTTTTCTATGTTTAGTTTCCTTGAAGCAAAAAATGAATTTTTAGCATAAAACCCAAATGGCCTACCACTACTGATACTCTGTTTTGTTAGGTAGGACAAAATAAATGAAAATAGAGTAATTTTTATCATATGGGACACTTCAAAAATTAACGATTCCACTTAATTAGACTCCAAAAACTTCATTGCCTATTTGAAATTCTTCTTCACTACCATTAAAATATCTTATACATAACGATTCTCAAAAAAAAAAAAAAAAAAAAAAATCTTATACATAACAAACACACACACACAAATATATAGGAAGTGAAAGAGGGAAAATGGGTACTAGAAAGAGGAGGACAAAGGGGATTTTTGGGATTCTTCGTCGGCGTCGAAACGGACGAGCTTGAAGCTTCGCCGAAGCTTTGGAAGAATAGTAACTCTACTGGGTTCTCGAAGCCATAGAGGTTCAGAGAATTGGTTCATCAAAGCAACAGTGATGGCAAAGAGAGAGGCTTGGCCTTGTGTGGATTGGTACCGGGCTGCTGTGACAATGGATTAAAGGAGAGGCAGAGAATGGGTTGAAGGAGAGGCAGAGAGCGGCAACTGCGCAGGGGAGAGGGAGAGAGAAAAAAATTTTTGAGTTTATGTTTTATGAAACAGTGGGCGGGCTGATACTGAAACAGTGGGCGGGTGTGAAATTTTTTAAGGGCAAAATAGTCTTTTTGTCATTTGGTGAGGTGTCAAAGATTTAAGCCATTAGATTAATATGTGTGTGTATTGTTATCATGTTATAATAACTTGTTATAAAGTTATTGATTCAAGAAAAAAGTAAGTAAAGTTAAATATTGTTCAAGTATTTGATTAATTAAGTAGACACTTAATGTATTATTTATGTATAGATGAGTATGGCTGTGTGGGTCAATAATTAATACAATGCTAATGGGTTGACTTTTGTCAATTTGGTTATTAAAATTTTATTATGTGCAATATCATTTTCCATCCACTTCAGAAACTATAATAATTGAAGAACCAAAGATAATGGATTCAGTTTTATTTTTGACTTCAAGGATTTTTTTTATTTTACATATATATATATATATATATATTGAGAAACAAACACACACACACACAAGGAAGATAGAAATAGATTCTAACACAAAGACACACCACAAACTCCACTCAAAAGTAACAAAATAAACTCTAAAGTTTTTAAAAAATAACAAATTCTTATGAAATTAACAAATTAATAACCTAAGGTTTAGAAAAAAAAAAAAAAATTTAAACCACTAGTCTATATTAAATCTAACACACAATTTTATTCCACTTTTATCATCAGATCAAAATATAAATCAATTTTTGGTGTAAGTGGGATTGAACCCCAGATCTCTTATTCAACCGTCAGAAACAAAAACTTTATCAATTGAGCTAATTATGACCCATAATATTATTCCACTTAAATATGCATAGAAATTATTTGGTTTGTTGAGTGGATAGAAAATGTTATCATATATATTTTCAAATTAAAATGTGATAAAAATTTTATATTAATTTTATTTTCTCCTCTTTTTTTTTTCTTTTTTTTTTCTTTTTTTTTTTTTGAGAAAAAATCCGCCCCACTTCAATGGCAAATAGTCCTCGAGAATGGAAGATAAGCTCCCGTGGACCAATTGCTTTTAGGAAATAATTTTTATGTATGCACGAATTCTTATTTTTGCCAATAGAATAAGTTTAATCCAAATAGTCAATACAATAAAAGAAAATTAAAATAAGTTTAAGAATAATCTTGCAGAGTTATAAAATCACACAAATGCATTCTCTTTAAAGATCGATTCATGTCAACTGAATTAAAGCTAGGTGTGAAGTGGTTTCCAGGTCGAATAATTGCCTAAAATTAGATTATAGTGATTGCTACCTTTATTTTTTGGACACACTTTCATATGTATTTTAGAACAACCTTCTATAATAGCCTCTTTTCTCACTCTTCACTCTATCTCTCCATACTCTCTTCCTTTCTACTATCAATTTTTCCTTGTCGCAAATTCACAAATAAACTCCACCGAAAGCATCACACCACTTGGAAGCATCTTGGTTGTCAATCATATAAAGGGTTGGCTAAGATTTGGCCACTTGGCCGAATGTGGGCCAAGAGCCACACCCACCTCAATGAGGTGTTAAAGACAATGATGACATTTGCCACTCCAAGAAAGAGCCGCTTAGTGACATGAGAGTTGTTGAATTTACTTCTCACTTATTTTTTATTTTTTATTTTTTACTACCAAATTTCTAACAGTAGAAATTTAGAATTGAAACACACACATTCCATCAATTCCAATCCATTATCTTATGTAATGTTAAATACAAGATTATAGCCTGAGGGAAATGTGTGCAGGATTAGAGATATTTATATAGAAATTAGCATGGCAAATACTAGCGACCTGTGAAGTCTAAATCAAAAGATTTCCACTATCGTCCACAGAGTTCCCTAAGTAATTTGAAGAAAGAAGCAATGGAACATGTGTCTTTGAGGTGCCCAATCGCAGTGCAAGTCTGGTCTCTATCACCATAGCCTTTGCAAATTACAAGTTTACAACTACAAAACCTGGGAAATTTGAATATGAGAGTGGGTGACGATGTCTTTGGTCAATTAATTTTGCTCAATTAAAAGCGATTTTGTATTTGAAGTTTTCGTAAATTTTTTTGAGATCTACATAATTAGAGAATTTGAGTACACGACAATTATCATAACGGGACAGCATCTTTACATACCAAAATAAAAGACTGAATAATAGTTAAATGTTTTTTTTTTTATTGTTAATAAAAATTAAAAGTTAGATAAAAATCACTTATGTATTCACTTTTAAGAAAAAAAGTAATCATGTGGGTTCCAGTTAGCTCAACTGGTAAAGTCTCTAATGGTTATATAAGAGATCTAGAGTTCAATCACCGCCTATACTAAAAACTGATTGGTGTCTTGGTCTGAAGATAAATAACTATTATCAGGAGCGGACTATAAGTAATCACTTATCTATTAAAATGTATAAATCTTGCATATATTTTATTTATATCTCTCTCTATACGAGCTCCGTCTTTCTAGTTTGTTTTTTTTAATAAATGTATCTTTCAATAGCATGTAAAGTGCAATTAGGAAAATCTATTTTATGTTTTTCAGTCTTGTTTTCTTAAGAGCAAAAAAATAAAATAAAATAAAATAATTAGAAAACAATAATGAAAATAAAAAAGAACCAATCCTTTAATATATAATCTACTAATTCTTACAAGATTACTTTCTCTTTACATCACAACGATGTCAAGTAATTGAGCAATGTTAAAGACACAATATTTTTCACAGTTCAGGTATGAAGTTTTGATTACAACTACAATACTTTTATATAAACTTACTATTAACACTATTTTTATTATACATAAATCATAAACTAAGTCATATCAATAGTTATGAAAAAGCTATGAAATTATAGTAAGGTTTTTATTTTATTTATTTATTTATTTGTTTATTTATTTTGGAGAAGGAGTTCAGTGCATATTATTAAAGATATTGGATTTCAAATAGGCACAGCATATTTAAAGTAGTAATTAGAAAATATTGTGTCTTTAACGCTGAATAGTGAATAGTGTAATCTTTACCGCAGATGGCTGATCTATGGTAAGTGTCTGTTTGGCAAGATTATTTTTGCCAAATTATTTTACTATTTAGCTATTATTACTACTATTCAGCTATTATTATTACTATTCATAAGTCTCACTGCACTTTTTGGTACTATTCATAAATCTCACTGTACTATTTCAGCTAACTTTTACCTATATCTACAGTACTTTCAGCAAAAAGTTTCCAGTTTTAGCAAAATAAGCGGATATCAAACAAACCCGTAGTAATTCCATATCTTATTTCACTATAAACAAAATAAAACATCTTCACTTTTTTTAAGCGGGAGAGTATATCTATACTATAAATATAAGAAGATTCATTTCTTTCAAGTAGACTTTTATATAGTTCAAAAATATCCTCATTAATGAAAGGTAACTTCATTTAGAAATAGGGGTATAAATGTCAAATAACAAATTTAATTTCGATTTCAAAAAGAGAACTCCTAAAATTTAAGATTTTTTTACCCTTTACATTCAAAAAAAAATTACAATTATTGTTTATCTCTAAAGTTTTTCCTTTTTGTTTGTTTGAAAAATAAAAATATATATTTTTCTAAATTATAATATATGCAAATTATTAACTTTTACTCAAAGGCTAGTATATATATATATATATAGACACGTAATACTTTGCCTTAACAAAATTTAAAATATATTCTACAAATACTAGAAAGAATAATTTGAAAAAAAAAAAAAAAAAAAAAATCTACCTTCACAGCTGCACATTTTTTGCACAACTAACAACATCTAACAACTAAACACCTATTTGCCCCACCATATATTTATTTTATCAGTTATCTTCTAAGAATATTTGCTTTTTATGGTTGAATCAATAAACAAGTACACTGTAGTCTGTACACTGTACACTACACCTTTCCTTAGTTGCTAAGAATATTTGCTTTCACGGACAAGTTGGCGAAGGTTCTCCGAATATGTGTTTAAATTAGTTTATTGATTAATTTTTTTACATAAAATATTAACAAAAAATATAAATTATACAATAATTTTTTCAACACCCTAAATGTTAAAGGTTAAGTGTGTATTCTAATAAAAATATATATATATATATATATATAATTTTTAATATTATTTTCGTAACCTATTATGTTTAGTATACGATTAAAATAGTATCAATTAACCACCTTTACTTTTTTTTTAAAAAAAATTATCTATAATAATTGACATTACTCATTTAAATTTACCAATAAAATCAGCTTACTATCACCTCAAAAAAAAAAAAAAAAAATACTAGGCTTACTATGATAATAACAAAACTTATTACCTATTAAGAGTCTGTATAGGAACAGCTTATTTAGTTTAAATTAAATTTTTTTTTGCTAAAAGTATTGTATATAACTGAAATAATATAATAAGACCCATGAATAAACTGTAAATGAAAATAGTATCAATTAACCACCTTCACTTTCTCAAAAAAATTTAACCACCTTTACTTTTTTTTTTAAAATTATCTATAATAATTGACATTACTCATTTAAATTTACCAATAAAATTAGGCTTACTATTCTTTTGTTTTGAAGGTGTGTGTGATAACATTCTTTTGTTTTGTTTTGAGGAAAGATTCGAGTTCTATGTGGATAATTTTTCACATCAGCTTTGCCAACGCATGAGACTTGAGTTGCTACAGTGAACTCGAGTCTAAAAAATTTGAGATGTTAGTTTTCTAAATAGTTTAGAAACAATGCTAACTAACAAGATTGTTAGCAAAATAGTGTTATTTTACAAAAAAAATTGACATTCGTGGTAGTGGTGGTATTAAAGTGAAAACAAAAACGATTTATTGTTTTTAGGTTACTGCATTTAGTTGTAAGTAGTAATGAATGTCTTGGGCATAGATTGCAAAAGTTTGGAATGGTGGGGCGTTGAATTGGATTGGACTCACACAAGCAACAAAGGAGAAGTAGTACCTAGAAAACTCATAATAGGCGAAAATCTTGTAAGCGAAAGTCTTGTAGGCACTAGATGCATACAACCCATGTGAGATGGACATATACTTTCTTTGAGGATAGGAATGACAAAGACAACCCCCTTTTGAGGAGTTTCCCTACCCGAAGAGGTGATAGGTTGAGAATGAGTTTTGCTATATATACATATTCAATTATAATCTTCAAAATACTTATCTCCACTTTTTTTAGTACTCTAATGGTCGTCATCTCTCTTTAGGTTTCATCTTTATCTTATCAACATTGGAACTATCTCATTATAAATTTTAATTGATCCAATTAAAAAGTGAATTTCCTCTTGTGTAGTTGATTGAGAGATTAAATCTTGCATACTTTAACCACATATCAGCGCAACTCAAAACCAAATAACAACACACATTAGTCCATCCTAAAACCAAACAATATCGCATATCACATCTCTCTCTCTCTCTCTCTCTCTCTCTCTCTCTCTCTCTCTCTCTCTCTCTCATTCGTCTTCTCTATTTGACTATCTCGGTATCTTCAACTCTAAAAGTAAAGAGTGAGTGTTTGTGAGTTGTGAATATCTCTTTCTTTATTATAAATTTATATCATATGTGTGTGAGTGTGTGTCTGATATTGGTTGTATGCGTTATTATTAATTATTATTTTTGTCATAATGTTGTTTTTGTGAATGTGTGTGTATAGTATAAATCTAATATAATTTAATGAATAAGAAATACAAAGGGTTTGTTATATGTGTGTGTATTGTTATCATGTTATAATAACTTCTTGTTATAAAGTTATTGATTCAAGAAAAAAGTAAGTAAAGTTAAAGATTGTTCAAGTATTTGATTGATTAAGTAGACAACTAATGTATTATTTATGTATAGATGAGTATAACTGTGTGGGTCAATAATTAATACAATACTAATAGGTTGACTTTTGTCAATTTGGTTATTAAATTTTATCGTGTGCAATATCATTTTTCATCCACTTAAGAAACTAGAATAATTGAAGATCCAAAGATAATGGATTCAGTTTTATTTTTTACAAAGGGATGTTTTTGCATTTTACCCTTCATTTATATATATATTGAGAAATAAACACACAAACAAGGGAGATGAAAATAGATTCTAACACAAAGGCATACCACAAACTTCACTTAAAAGTAACAAAATAAACTATGCAAAAAATTAATAATAAATAAAGAACCATTTGATAACATTATTTTAGTAAAGTTATTTATATTTTTTAAAAATAAGTGTAGATAAAAAAGTGTGAAAATATGAATAATATTGTTTAAACACAATAAAAAACGGTTGCTAACAACTTAACAGCCCTATATTACACAAGCAGCTATTTTTACTGAAGAAAGAAAAACGTTTTTGAAAAGTTAAATTAGGTAACTATAAGACAAAAATACCCTTCTTCGTCTCTTTAATTCTTCTCAATTTTCTCTCTCTAGTCTGTACTACGTCTGTAGCTGCTCTCTTCTCTTTCTTCTTCTTCTTATCTCACTCCTTCTCTCTCTCAGTCTTTCTCATGCTTCAATCCAAAGAAAGAAAAACACCACCACCGCAACCACCAGATTTGTAACCCTCCACAATCATACCCGTCTCACTCCCTCTCTCTGCTATCTCGGATTCTCTCTGTCGTCTCAGCCATGGCCGAACCCTTGAGCGCCACCACCACCGCTAGTAACCGTTGGCCTCCTCTTTCTCTCTCTATGCCTTTATTTCTACTTTTCCTTCCTCTGTTTTTGGTCGTATCTAGGTTGTCTTGGTGACTGGGTTCAATTTGGGATGTGAAAAAACTTTGACAATTTGGCTTGTGTTTGAAATTTGTTTGTCGATCTGAGAAAAAAAGAGAGTACAAAACCAAGTTGAAAATGTTGCTAAAGGAAAGGAAGAGGGATCTGGTGGCTAAAACTTCAAACCATGCTCTATGGGGATCTGGTGGCTATGGATTTCGAAAGGCGGTGGCAGCCGATTGAGGTTGGTTCTCGACAACTCTCTTCGTAGGCAATGTTTTGTGTTCTTTCATTTCTCTGTTTTTTTTTTTTTTTTTGGGTTTTGGTGATTTGTACAGATAGGTTGTCTTAACATTTTCCGTTGATATCTATCTTGTTAATGGATATTGATTGATTTTATCAATGTGCTTATTTTACTTCTTGTTAATGGATTTACTTTCATTAGATTAGCTCTTATGGATCCAAGCCCATAAATAATTAAAGTTATAAGAATTGAAAAACCCCTCATAAGGTATTTTTGCAATCGAATCGATCCAAGCCCAGTAGTGTTTTTTGCAATTTAGCCCAAAAAAAAAAGTTTTTTTCCAACCCTAGCAGAGTTGCACCTATAAAGCCAAACGTACAAACGTTTTAGGGTTTTAGTCTCTCCTCTCCTCTCCTCTCTCCTAAGGAACGGAAGCTCTGTCGTCTGTGTTAACAAGGTACGACCTTGTTTCTTTTTCATTCTAGTTTATCTATCACCATATTATTATTCTCCTTTCAATTCTATACCAGTTTTTTTTTTTTTTTTTTTTTTTTTTTCTCTGATATATCATTGCCCTTCAAAACTTATGAAAAGTCTTTATACGTGTGACATTGTTATTGGGTCTTTTGTTTTTTTGGTTTCCACTGCATTTTGTTTCATCCCTTAATACCAAAACTGTATATATATTTTCTTCTTTCTTTTACGAGAAATTACCTGTCGGATCAAGATAATATTTTCCTCTTCTTCTTTTTTTTGCCGTAAAAGTAGACATGTTTTTATCTAGCTATATGTCATGCTGTGTTTGATTTTATGAATATAGTTGCTTTGTAGGGCAATCCAAAAGCCATGATTGAAGTTATTTTGAAAACCATAATGCCTATAACAAAAAATAGGTAGAACAACCTAGCACTGCGAATTACATGAAAAAAAAATGGCAATATAGACTGATTAATAGCCAAATTAAAGGATAAACGTTTGAGGCATGTAGGAATGCAACAATAAAAATATTTTTTTTAGCCCTTTTTTTGTGTTTCCTCCAAAGATATTAGCCTACCAGAATCTAAGGATTCTTTATTTGTGAAATCCATTTAGAATCTTAGATGACAAGATCCTTGGTCATTCTTGATAGCTAAGTTTAATCTGGCATTTGAAGATGATCCTTTGATCATTTCATTAACATTTATATGATCATATTGTCTTATGAGTCATATCTCAATTATTAAATGTGATCCTTTTTCTACTGCCTCACTGTTCTGAAGCAGTCCTCTTCTGTTTTCATTGGGACCCAACATTTTACAAGTGGTAGCTGTTGCAATATTTTCCCCTTGCTTGTATCTACTGGGTATGTAAAATATGTTGATCTAGTTTTCTGCCTCACTCCCCTCACCATTATTAAGGGAGAAGGAAGTGTCGATTGAACCATAGCTCATTGGCAGTTTTCTCTGTGTCTTATCTACCTTCTTCTTAAAAAATGTACGTCTTTCTAATGCATTAGATATTGACAGTTACATGTTCTCATTTTTGGCAGTTAGCGGGAAAATGAATTCTGACGTGAAGTATGCAACTGTGATAAAGATTATAGGGAGGACAGGATCAAGAGGACAGGTGACTCAGGTGAGAGTGCAGTTTATGGATGAAAGCAAGCGGCAAATTACAAGGAACGTCAAGGGACCAGTCAGGGAAGGGGACATCCTCGCCCTACTAGAGTCTGAGAGGGAAGCAAGAAGGTTGCGTTGAGGGGGCCCATATTTGGCCACCCAATTATTTCATATGTTTAGGCTAATGCCACCATTAGCTTGTCTGTCTTGAATAAGATTTTGCATTGAACTCACTTATCAAAAAAAAAAAAAAAAGATTTTGCATCGAACTCAATAGTTTTGGTATTTTACTTTCACATTTCATTTTGTTGACATTTCAATATTTCAATGGCACATTTCTAAATATCAATTACATTACCAGGTGCTTGCAGCCTTAACTAATTATGAGCTTGGTATGATAGTTTTTTCACCAAAGAGTAATCTAAAGATGTAGCAATAACAAGTTTAACACATTAGAGCATCTCCAACAGATGCTCTATCTTTATTTTTTTGGAGAAAAAAGCTCATTGTTCACACTCCAACAAGTTCTCTAAACACAAAATTTTTCCAAAATTTTTTTGAAGTTGCTACAGTAGTTTTCTTGATATAGAGAATGCTATAGCAACTCCAAATGAATTTTTTTCCTTAAAAAATTTAAACAACCAAATAAAAAACAATTCTTTCTCTCTCCTCTCATCTTTGTTTCAGTCTCTTTGCTTCACTCTCAAAAAATGTCTCACATAATCCAATCACAAAACAAAATCCAATTCTTACAATAAAGTTGAATCAGAACAAGCAAATATGAAAAAAAAAAAAAAAAAAAAAAAAAAAAAAAATGCCGATCTAACCCAACCTGGTGGTGGGGAGGAGGACAAGTGGCGGTGGGGCAGCGAACGTGGTAGTGCTGCATGGTGAACACCGATCTCAACCGGCTTTGTCCTTTCAGCGACCTCGATCTCCACCAGCCTTCTATCTGTGCAACACATAATATTATGAGCTTGGTATGAGAGGACACTGGACACTTGTGTGGAGGAGAATAAAAAGAAAAAAAAAATGAAATAAAAGAAAGAAAAATAATATAAAAAAAATAAAAAATCCTAATTGAAAAATACTACCACAATATTTTCACTATAAATTTTAAGTAACTAATTATTTTTAGTTAATATTGGCGAGTAAAATAATAATTTCAGTGATGGGTTCAAATTAAAACTAGTAAGAACTTTCCACATAAATTTTGTTGTGAAAGTATTGCATAAAATGTTGTGGACATAATATTTCTCATTGAAAAATATAGTTGTTAAAAAAAGAATAAATGATGATTAAAAAAAAAATAAAGAATGAATTGAGAAATAATATTTAAATGAGATAAAGAATCTGTTGTAAAATGTATTTGAAAAATGAGTAGTTAAAAGGTATAAGTCACTGTTCATTCTCCAAACAGTACAAAAATTTGAAGAACCTGCTGGAGATGTTCTTATATGAACGCATGCTTAGTTTATATGTATGATCATTAGGATAGCCAATACAGGTGAGTTGCCGTATAGATATGATCTGATGTTAGATATGATCTGGTGTATTGGATACAATGGAAACTGCGTTGTGATAGTAACTTTTTTATTAAAAAAATGTTGTAGTCTAGCTGTTATGTTCTTTGCAGGTGCCGTGAGTCTATCTTTTTTATGATATCCTATAATGGGATGGGGGGGAGATTTTGTGTCATTTGGTGAAAATAAAATCTCTTGTCAATGCAAGGTCTTTAAACCTGGGCATTGATTGCTACACACTTGTTAATGTGCATCATCACTACACTATGCATTTTATGTGTCGAGTGTGGACATAATTAAAAAATGTGGACGCGCATAGAATTATGAATATTGTGCGTCTAGAGTGTATATTAATAAATATGTAAGAATATTTTCCCTCTAAACCTGACAGATTGTATAGAACTGTTAGAGAGGTGGATGGACACCTTGGTAGGTTGGGTTTTTTAAAATGGTCATCAGCGATGGAATTGAAAAGATGGAAATATTTTATGACATTCACATTGGTGGTTTGGCAATTGATTTGATAGTCAATACAGAATATTACAGATGTTAGTTTTTGTTCTTATATTGTGTTTAACTTATCAGCTTGTTTTTTATTTAGGAGCATTGCTGTAGGTCGCAATTGGTACTAACCATTTCTTCATTGAGAATTATGCCACTGCTGTCTAATTAGTGTCTAAATTTTTCTCTAGAGGACCAAAAAATAAGTTAGCATCAGCCGACCACTTAAGTTTTGATTTTTGAAGTTTTTTTTTTTTTTTGGGGGGATGCCAAATGGTTGGAATGTGTGCATATATCAAAGTGTCTAAACTCAAAGGCCCTACCCTCAGTAAAAGTTCCCTTTTTTATAAACAGAAGCAAGAAACCTGGCATGGTCCTGCATCCTATAAGAGAATATACAATGAGTTTGTTAGGATTTTTTTTTTTTTTTGGGTAATTGAAAAATGGTTAGGGGTGCGACTAGTGTGGCTTTCTTTACCTGAATGTAACCATAGTAGCACCCTGTTAAGATATTTCATTGTAATATCTTCTCTTTTGGTTTTGATTCTTTTACATTCACTATTTCACATATCTTTTTTCACATCTACTTTTATGTGTTAAAATGTAGATATTCGCATGTCAATTATAAATACATGTCTGAAATAATGAAGGTAAATAAGTATGAAATAATATTTTCTCTTTTTATATAGTGGTTGATAATTGGGATTGGGGAAATGCATGAATTTTTATCCATAGAATTTTATTTATATAAATAAAAAATTAAAGATATGAGGAAAAAAAGTACAAATAAATCACTGAAAATGTTGTATTTCTGAACTTCTTTGTTTGATATAGCATTTTCTTTCGTAATTTGGAATACATGAAAAACCCGGACGGCTCTACAAAATTTATTCGAACTGAACATATCATAAAGAATTCATTAGGTTTAGTTGGATTCGACCGAATTATGCACAATCATGATTTCAATTGTTAATCATTCTCAAAATCAAAAACAAAAACGATTTCAATTGTTAATGTATTATAATCATTTGTCTCCACACTCCAAAGCAAGGACAAAAAATTGCACTAACCTTTAGTGTTTGCCTTTGATGCGAATCATAAAAAGCCCCTCCATTTTTCTTATTCTAATTATTGGGAAATTATACACTCATCCATTATAATTACTGAGTTCATGACTTCAGCCTCCACCTATACTCTTATAAGAAAAAGAAACTGTAATTTACTAATGTGAAATTGTGAATTAGGACTCATTTGCAAGCTGCAACTGACCATATGCATTTTGAAAATCCCACACAAAACTGTAAGCTGAGCTTTGACTTGAATAGAAGATAAGTAAATTGTAATTGTACTACAAACCAAAAAGAAAATTGCAGCCATAATTATTTTCTATGTACCAAAAGTGTAATCCGTTTATACTTAAGGAAAGAGTAAACGCTTGCCCCCAACAACCACATTAAAACTTTTGCATTAACAAAAACATATAACCAAAGCGTGTTTTATTTCTTCTTATTTTTCAGGCCACAAAATCAATTAGTAAAGGATCACCATTTCTTAGTATCAAATTGCATGATTAGCACCAATAGATTATAAGATCCATTGCCTTGCAAAACTCAATTCACTAAATTATGATCAAAGAATTACATGGACATAGAGATCCTAGAAAAGAGCAAAAAGTTTTAAGATGATCAGCACCTATCTGGACTCAAGAATCATCTATTTGTGTGTGCACATGCGTGTGGTCAGCACAAGCCCAATCAGGTACTGCCAAAACCATCCTTCCTGTGTTTATTAGCGTTTTCTGTGTATGGGATCCTTTCCACCTGTAGTACTTACATGAACAACTTGAGCTTGTGCAATTCGGATCCAGGTCAGCAGTATAGTTTAAGAATGGCTAGAGCAAGCTTTTTAAAGTTAAAAGGAGTTACTCTTTATCCTGAGTGGACACTAGTCTTCAATGTTCTCTGCACTTTAACCAGAAAGCTAGGAACAACTAGGCTTCAGTCCTTGTGAAAACATTTCATCCTGAAGGTGAAGAGCCCTTGTTCTATCACCTTTTTTAGAGTGGCTTGCAATCAATATCTCGTAAATGCACGCAGTTGGGGCCAGTGAACGTTCTTTCATAATCCTCAAATATTTTTCTGCTTCCTCCACTTTCCCAGAGAGGCAAAGGCTCCTAATCATTGACATATAGACCAATAATCCAGGAGACAGTGATCTGTTTTCAATTTCATAGTATAGTTTGACAACTTCATGAAACTCACCTTTTTTGCCATAACCCTCAATCAGATGAGAGTATGTAATCTCGTCAGGCAGGAATCCTTTATCTAACAAAATAGTTAACATTGCATTGGCCTGCTCCACATTCCCATTTTCACTGAGCTTTCCTACCATCTCATTGAAAGCCCAACAACTAGGAACAAGTCTTCTCTCCAACATTTTCTCACAAGTCATTAAACTCTCTTCCAATTTTCCTGCTTTAGCACACCCTTCAATGAGAAGATCAAAACAGCCACTATATGACTTCAAACCCAGATCTTCCATCTCCTTCATTAGGCAATGTGCTTCTGCTATTCTTCCCTCTTTACAATGGACTCCTATAAACAAAGTATAGATGTAAGGATTTGCTTGGAAACCTCTATTTAGCATTTCTTCATACACTTTCCACGCTGACTCCAAATTCCCAAGTTTTACTTTAGCATGAATAATTAGTGAATAAGCAATTGTATCAAGAATCATACTCTTTTGCAACATTCTCTTCAATAATACCATACCATCTTCAATTCTTCCCTCCTCTAAAATCTTTAAGATCAAACTGGTATTAACAATCACTGAAGGAGAGCATCTCTTACCATGAATCTGGTCCAATATGTCGACATATTTCTGCAAATGCCCTTCCTTGCACAATGCACTTATCATGGTTCGGATTGTTACTTCATTTGGATACGTTCTATTTTGAATCATATGCTCATAAATCTTCCAAACTAGAGGGACTTGATCAGATTTTTGAACAACGTTAATTAAAGTATTGAAACTTATAAGGCTTGAAGAGAAGCTATTTTCTTCCAAATAGCGGCAGACATCAAAAGCAATCTCAAACATTCTGAGTTTAGCATAAGCCTGTACTAACAAATCAAACACAAATGGAGTTGAAACTGTAATCCTGTAACTGCTAAGTAGAGAATCCACAACTGAAAATCTCAAATGGCTCCCTGCATTTTTTTTCAAAACTGATTCAAGCAATGCTCGAGCATCCGTAAGCAGTCGTGCCTGAACCAAAATATGAATTGTGATACAGTAAGACCAATTCCCATGTTCAAAATTTTTCCTTTGTGCTGACCAATGGAAGAAAGCTAGAGCCCGTTTTGCATCAGTTGGTTCCCTTAATTCCAGCAGTACCTTCTCAACAATCAAATCATTTAAGTGAACAGAATCAAAATTTTGAGTCAGAATGTCCCAATTACAGCCCTTCCTGAATGAACCACATATGGAATTGACTACGGTATCAATGTTTGCTTCTGTACAACCATGAATGAATTTAGCTACCACTGATTGAGGACTATGAACACATAGTCTACTGGAATTCTTGACTGATATGGAAACCAAGGATGGTATAATTCGACGCACTGAAAGCATGATTTTGCTATCATGGATTCAATTAAGAGGCAATTTTTTTATGTCTCTGCACATTACCAATGAAATCAATAAAGCATATAGGTAGTACATTCTAAAATTGTCAATCTCGGGATAGTCATCTTACCTTGGGCAAACACCACTTAGATGCACAGCATCCGGCAAAAACTGACAGATAACCAAAACATCAAAGTTTGATTTCTGTTATGATGAAAAAGTAATGGCGAGACGGAGTATGCACTACAGTATTGCTCTTTCCTCTAAAAGTACACAAACCTGCCAAAAATATTAAGTCAGAATCAAGATTCAAGCAACAAGTCAAAGATTTACCACAATGATTTTGGAAACATTGTATGAATCATTCTCCTATTATTTGACATAGCCTCTACTAAACTACATCTTCCAAAGCAGAATTTTTAAATTTATTCAATAAAAATTTTTCACTATTAAGTAATTAATATGACTATGGACTTTTTTTTTTTTTTTTTTTTTAACTAGTAACATGTTAGGGACTTTTGAGGTCATGACTCTCTCTCTCTCTCTCTCTCTCTCTCTCACAAAAATACTATTGTGCATAGGAAATCCCTCTAAAACAGGAATAGAAAAATGGTGAAATTGTCCACCAACAATATATAAACTCAATGAATGCGAACAGATATGAGTAAGGGACTGAAAGTTTCTTCTGAGTTTTATCTCCAAGTTATTATAACAAAGGGCCCCTTGGCCTTCTCCATCATAAATCCAAAACTCTTAGGGTACCCTACAAATTGGGCACGGAAGAAATTCATCAAATCTCACACCCCAAGAGGAATTGGTTTTTTTCCATATATTTTTTTTTTATGAATAAGAAAACTTTTATTTAAAAGACCAACATAGCAAGAAGGAGCAACTAGCTGCAAACATCCAAAAACAACAAAGCAAGAGCTACAACCTAGCAACAAATAACAAGGATCAAAAACTGATACAGGGATCCTCCACAAACAGCAAAGAGCCTATTAAAATTTTAATTAGAGTTCACATTTTTGCACCAGAAAAAACCCAGTATACAATGTCAGCAATCACAGCTTGCACCAGCATCATGAATTGTGGGAAGTTTTTAGGTTGGCTAATGAACAGTATAAGGGTTTTAAGCATCTCCCTCGGTCGTGTGAAGCCATGGCCTTGTTGCTTGTCCATGTGGGGATGCTTAGGGAAGCTGAATTCTTGCTTTGTAAAATTGAAAGTCAAGGAATTTCATTGGATAGTCACGAAATTTTCAGTAATTTGATTGAAGCTTATTGTTAGAGATATATTAGACATATATTAGCCCAATGTAATAGGCCTAAGCCCAGTCCTACTTGTACTAGTAGTCTAGGGTTTAGTCGCCTATATCTACTCATGTTAAGGTTCATTGTAATACAGGTTATTGTACTACATTCTTATACAATAAAGATGTAGCCCTTAAAGGATTCCTCCATGGATGTAGGCCGACAAGGCTGAACCACGTAACCCTTGTGTTCATGATGTTCCTATTCTATACTTCCCCTTCCGCATCCACTTTAGTATATACAACATAGTATAACACATCGCGTTGCTAATAATAATTTATTTTAACACTTATGTTGGTGAGGATGAATTAGAGAGAGCTATTATTGTGTATGATCGAATGAGGGGGCAGGGTTTAGTGCCATCTATGATGCGTTGTTGTGTTCTTGATATTTTGGTTCGAAAGAAGAAAATTCAATTGGCATATCAAGTTTGTTGGGACATGTTGGAGATGAATGTTAATTTGAGTGGTGCAGAGAAAGCTAGTTTGGAGAATGTCATTAGACTACTTTGAAGGGATGGAAAGATTCAAGAAGGAAGAAATCTTGTCAAGAGGGCTGTAGTTTCTAGTTTGGAGCCTAGTTATTAATGAAATTGCTCGTGGGTACTGTGAGAAGGACTTTGAGGATCTGCTGAGTTTCTTTGCTGAGATGAAGCATGCTCCAACTGTTATTGCTGGTAATAAGGTTATACATTGTGTATGTAGCAATTCAGGCACAGAAAGGTCAGACTTGTTTTTGTGAGAATTGGAAGATTTGGGTTTCAATCCTGATGAAATAACCTTTGGGATTTTGATTGGTTGGAATTGTCATGAAGGGAAACTGAAAAATGCCTTCATCTATATGTCAGAAATGTTGACTAAATCCCTGAAACCTAATATATGTTACTATAATGCTCTTCTCAGTTCTCAGTGGGGTTCTTAAGGAAGGCATGTGGAAGCATGCCCAAGACATCCTTGACGAAATGGTTTATCAGGGGACACCACCTAATGCATCAACTTTCAGAATACTATTAGCAGGATTTTGTAAAGGTAGACAATTTGATGAAGTGAAAATGATAGTTTGCAA
The DNA here is from genome assembly GCA_023621385.1 of Quercus gilva. Classification (NCBI taxonomy): domain Eukaryota; kingdom Viridiplantae; phylum Streptophyta; class Magnoliopsida; order Fagales; family Fagaceae; genus Quercus; species Quercus gilva. The sequence goes on from CM042480.1 coordinate 12,511,921, forward strand.
GATAGCTAGCCATGGTTTTTTTCAGCTCTCTTCATTGGAGGATCCACCCATCAGCTGTGAGGTTGAAAAGGGGCAATGATGCAGGATTTTCTAAAACAGAGTTTCTCTATAATCTTGGGAATGGTCTCTACTTAGATACAGACCTGGATGAGCATGACAAAACAGTCGCCAGGGTTCTTGAAGATTCCATGATACCTGATTAACTCACTAGTAATGCAGAAATACGGTCATGGAAATTTCAGAGCTGCATTGGAACTGGTAAATGAAATGATTCAATGGGGACAAGAAATATCTTTGCCTGTTTTCTCAGTGTTAGTTAAAGGGCTTTGTTCATCCCATTTCCACATCAAGACAGTCACTAAGCTATTGGAGAAAATGCCAGAGTTGGCTAATCAGCTTGGCCAAGAAACTCTCAATTTGCTTGTCCAAGCATACAGCAAGAAAGGATTGACAAATGGTGGGAGGCTAATATTGGACGGGATGCACCAACGGCATTTAATTGTCAAGAATGAGGCCTACACTGCTCTAATAATGAGTTTATGTAAGAAAGGGAACTTGAAGGACCCTCATGGTTGCTGGGAAATTGCTCAAAGAAACAAATGGTTACCAGGGTTGGAGGATTGTAAAGCTCTTGTGGGGTGTCTTTGCCAGCGAGAAATGCTTGTGGAAGCATTACAGCTTCTTGAATGTATGCTAGTTTATAACCCTCACTTAGGGTTAGATATTTTCTCTGAATTCCTGGAAACGCTTTGTTTTAGAGGTTTTACAGGAGTTGCACATTTATTGTTGGATGAAATTCTAAATTATGGTTGCATCTTGGATCACACAGCTTTTAGCCATGTTGTAAGAGGGTTGTGTAAGGAGAAAAAATTTTCGGTGGTCTTTACAATATTGGACAATATGCTGGGTGAAAATTTGGCTCCATCTTGGGATATTTCTGTTTTATTAATTCCCGAGCTGTGCAGGGCTGGCAGATATGAGAAAGCCATTGCCTTAAAAGAGATTGGTTTAAGAGAGCAATCTTCATATTCATTTCCTTTACATTGTGCGCTAATGAAAGGGTTTTGTATGACAGGTAACATTCAAGAAGTATCCACTCTATTCCAGGATATGTTTTTGAAGGGGCTACTTCCAGATGCAGAAATTTATAACATGCAGAATCTTAAGTAGAGCATTAACACTTTGGGCATGCTCGTCCATGCTTCAGCCAAAATGGTTGAACTGCAGAAGCTGAAGATTTTCTAATTTCTATGCTTCAGGTTGGTGAAAGTCCAACGAGGGAGATTTACTCCACTGTAATTAATAGGTATCGCTTAGAAGACAATCTTAAGAAGGCATCAGAGCTCATTCAAGTGATGCAACGAAGGGGTTATGAGTCAGACTTTGAGACACACTGGTCCCTTATAAGCAATTTCAGTGACAAGGACAATTGCGACAGCAACCAGGGCTTTCTGTCAAGGCTTCTTTCTGTAGGTGGATTTGCTGGGAAAAGGGGTTCCAACGCCAAGGGGTAATTCAGCAAACATGAAATTGGGATTTTGAGTGCTATTCATTTTTTTTTTTTTTTTTTATGTTGTAAGTTGGTTGTGCTTACAAACCTCATACTAGTCTAAATTTTAAGATTGCATTCGATGGTGCCGGTACTCGGATGTTATCTGAGGCTACTGCAAAGTAGGTGATCAAGTTCGCCAGTCTTAATTGAAAGCTCTAACTTTATTCAAAAATGTTAATCGTCAATTTTCATTTTCCATTCCATGTAATGGCCAGAATGATCAGTTATCATGTCAATAGGCTGAGTTTTTTCTGAGGTGATCAGCTTTGGTGAGACCCCAAAATTTGAACTTATAAAATAGTGCAGTATAGTTTTGAAACCTTCCTATAGCCAGTTGGAATGGAACAGTGTATCATACTAATTTTTTAACAAAGACGAAATTCTTCATGTGTTCAGTGTTTAGCTTTTGTTGCAATATGTTTTACATTGTCATTGGTGATGATGCTATTGCCAATAAAAAAAATCATTTGATATAGCTGCAATCTGTTTAGTCATTTCTTCGACCACCTAGCACAAGTGCCTATATAAACATAGAAACTTCAATGAAATATGTTACTGAAGATCTTCTAGAGTTCTAGAGAACCAGCTTCGAAGCCTGTCAAGTTTCTAGGTTATAATCTATTCTAAAACAAAGTTCACAAAAGGTTATGTAAAGATTTACACTTTTACAACCAAAAAAAGAAAAGAAATAAACCCTGAAAGATAATTGTTGCAGAGAAACCAAATCCTAAAGAAAATATGCAGAATTAAAATTGAACCCAATCAGCAAAAATTTCAAAACAATCAAATGCACAAATGGGTGTGCAAAAACTCAATTTTGGATTAAACTAATTCACCAGACAGTTCTTTCAAACAATCATTTAAGATAGTATGCATAGAAATCCAAAAGAAACAAGGCAAAAGCGGGCATGCATAAAAAGACAACTGAATTAACTGAACCCACCAAACAATAATGCAAAAAAAAAAAAAAAAAAATCGAATCCACAAGTGGGTATGCACAAATTTCAATTCCTGGATAAAATTAACTCACAAGCCAGTTGTTTGAGGCAATCAAGTTCATATTTGGAATAAATGAATTAAAAGAAAACTAGATTTTCATAGAGAGATGAAGTAGTCACTCACCAATCACCAACCAGTAAGGCAAGTTCTGAACAGTCTGACATCTGGCTAACAGAGAGCCAGAGCACACCAAGTACCCAAGAATTAGAAACACAAGAAGCAGAGTAATGTACCAACCAAAAGCAGAAACCAAGGAGGGAGCTTGTTACAGGCAATACAACACTCTCTCCATTTGCAATCATTGGCCACTTCAAGTAGTGTCAGCAGCTGCTGGTTGTAACCCAGAATGTATTTGATTTCAGGGCTAGGTGCTCTCTGGGTGCGTCGCTGGTTGAATCCATGACTTTTGTTGTGTCTCGTGGTTTAAGGGTGAACCCTGCCTCTGATTTTGTTTGTTTGGTGTTGTTCTGTTGTTGTTGTTGTTGTTGTTTTTTTTCGGACACTTTTGGGGAAAAAAAATTGTTGTCATTTTTTTTTATCTAAAAAAAATAAAAAATAAAAAAATTTGTTCTTATGCGTCTATTTTGGTGATAACATGTTACTAAAACCTTTTAAATCTATATTTCTGATTTCTGAATTTAAGTATAAGGATGATATTTCTATGCGGATGTATAAAAGAGGATCCAAATGGCTAATAGGTAGTCCATTCATAAAGAATTAATGGCTCAAAAAAATACTCATGTAAGGATTACCATACACTATAATACATGGAATGAAGTACTCATTATAATCAAGGGTATTGCCCCCATGATTCATGAATTGGATTCTTTATTTGAGTGGAAGCATTTCACAACTAGTTAACATGAATAATATCAAGGCCATGTTAAAGTTAATATCATTTATCAAGTAATTTAAATGTCAAGTGGGCCAAGTGGGAGAATGTAAGATTTTAAGAAAGCTTTATGTAGCCCACATTTAAATGATAAATAAAAACTCATGTCTTAAAGATTTTATTTGTGAAAGATGTTATGATGAATAACTATTTCTAAGTAACTCTCAATTGGTATAACCCCTTTGGTTAACAAACACCTTGAAGTTACAAGTTTTAAACTCCTTGATGGAAGGAGATTATGGAACAAATCTTAATTTAAAAAGGTCCCTAGTCTAGTCTATATATATATAGCATGTCTCAATCAAAAGGAAACATGTAAGGCAAATGCCATAGACTATAAGACACCTTTTATAGATTTATGGATACACTATTATATAGTGAGTCTTCTTTTTCTCTAAACACTTAAACTACTATGGCTGAAGGAATATTTATATTTGTTTTGTTTCCGCTGCATACTTTAAATTTTATCTTACATAATTATGATTTCAATCTTCTAAGTATAACTAAAAAAATACTTAGGTGATTAAAATCATAGGATGTGTACCACATTAAATTTTGGAAAAATTATAGTTTTAACCTTATAGTATAAGGGTGTAACAAATTAAATACTAAGGTTAAAAAAAATAACAAATAATTTCTATGCCTATTTAAGTGGAATAATATTGTGGGTTCCAATTAGCTTAATTGATAAAGATTCTGTCTTTAATAGTTGAATAAGAAATCTAGGATTCAATCCCGCCTACACCAAAAACTGATTCGTGTATTGGTCTGATGATAAAGAGTATAATTAAGAGCGGACACCATAAGTTGAAACTTTCTCTCTAAAAAAAAAAGTGGAATAACATTGTGTTTTAGATTTAATATAGAATAGTGATTTAATGTTGCGATTAAAATAATGCAAACCTTGATGATATCTCTTTATTGAAATGACTAAACATTTCTTCTTCTTTTTTAAGAGAGTTTCAACGCATGGTATCTACTCTTAATGATAGCTCTTTATTATTAGACCAAGACGTGAATCGGATTTTGGTGTAGGCAAAATTGAACTCCAAATCTCTTATTCAACAATTAAAGACAGAAACTTTATCAGTTGAGCTAACTGGAACCCACAATATTATTCCACTTAAATAGGCGTGGAAATTATTTGTTATTTTTTTAAAACCTTAGTATTTAATTTGTTACACCCTTATACTATAAGGTTAAAACTATAATTTTTCCAAAATTTAATGTGGTACACACCCTTTGATTTTAATCACCTAAGTATTTTTTTTAGTTATGCTTAGAAGATTCAAATCATAATTATCCTAATAAAAGAGAGGATGCTATGATTCTAAAAAAAAGAAAAAAGAGAGAGGATGTTATGCTATAACAAGGGCATAATATTATCTTATTATTTATCATTCTACTTTTTTTTAATCATCTTTATAAAATACAAATATTTTCTATCATTAGACTTTCTCATTTTCCAATGATCCAACCATATATAGTATAAAATTGATCGAATTATTTTTCATTTTCTTAAATAAATATACAAATAAAATAAATTAAAAAATTTTGGGCTTGACCCAAATGAGTCCTATTTATGGAATTAGCAATTAGGCCCGACTGAGCTGAATGATTGAAGAATCTTTTGGAATTGTATAGCTAAAAAACAGGGACTATGCAATAACAGCCCAAAAAAAGGGAACTTAGTTGGAAAATTTCATGAAACAAATCTGGGTTTTTTTATGAATCGTGAGGGAATTGAAATTTTTTATATGTATGTCTTCGAGAGAGAGAGAGAGAGAGGGAGTTGGTTTGGGTTGTAATCTCTAAACTTTCTCATAGATCTAAAGTTCCATTTTAGGTTCTAATATTTTCTCTGTAGTTTTTGTCAAATTTGGCCCCTCTAGGTTGATTTTCTTTTACTTTAATTAAAAAAAGAAAAAGGAAAAGACTTTGATGTATAGATCTTAACTCGTACCAACAAAGGAGGATGAAATTCAACATTTGAAGTTCATAACCTTCCTTTTTCATCAAAAAAAAAAAGTTCACAACGTCCCTTGTAAAATACATTTAAGAAGATGTAATTTGCATGACTGACGTGGTTGGGGATTCAAGTCAAGTATTTGCGCACAAAAGTGCATTGAAATAAAATGGACATAGTTTAGCTCCAAACTAGTTTAGGTCGATTTCTTCCAATTTAGGACTTTGCAATTTTTAATACTATTTATATGTATTATTTAAACAAGTTACATGACTCATAAGAAAAAAAAAAAAAAAAAAAAAAAAAAAAAAAAAAAAAGAAGTCATGTGACTAAAACTAAACATAGATAGTCTTTTTAATTGTTATGTATCCAGTTGGAGGAGTGGAATCTTGTTAACTCAACTAGTAAAGTCTCTAATGGTTGAATAAGAGATTTGAGGTTCAATCCTTACCTATACCAAAAACCGATTGGTGTCTTGATCTGATGATAAAGAGCAATTATTAGGATTGGACGTCATAGGTTGAAACTTAAAAATAAAAAAATAAAAATAAAAATGGAGGAAAATAGTTGTAAATAAATTTGGAGCTAAACTCTTTCGGTCTTTCCCATTAAGAAATTATATATTATTCATATTTAAATAATAAACAGTAGTTTCCTTTCTTAGCCCTTACACCTGTCTAGAGGTTCTCTCCTCTCTTTTTTTTTTCTTTAAAAAATAAAAGACAAAAATAAAAATTGTGAAATTTACAATTGAAAATAACACAAATGAACACCATTGTAGATTAATATTTAGAAAGATGAGTTTTATATATATATATATATATATATATTTTTTTTTTTTTTTTTTGTAGGTTTAAGTTACACCTAGCGTAATTTTAAGTTATGTTACACTACTCAATATTTTTTATTGAATTCAAATTTTAACAAATTCACCATTAGATTAGATTCTCTTCTTATACTTTACATGCTTGCAAAATTTCAAGATGATCAAAAATAAATAGTTAGGTCATCAACCAATTATTTAAATTCAAGTTTTTGTAGTTTAAAATAATGCATAAAAGATGAGTTTATGGATTGAATTGTAAATAACATCTGATTAATATGAAAATTTGCATGCATGTTAAGAACATATAGAACATGTAATCCAACGTTGAGATTTTCAAAATACAAACTCAATAACAAGTTACTGAGTAATGTAACATTGCTAATCAAAGATAAATAGTTAGGTCATCAATCAATTATTTAAATTCAAGTTTTTGTAGTTTAAAATAATGCATAAAAGATGAGTTTATGGATTCAATTGTAAATAACATCTGATTAACATAAAAATTTGCATGCATGTTAAGAACATATAGAACTGTGGGGTCAGTAACCCGAAAAATTGATGGAGTCTATCAAAGGTGGGCTCGCGGCCCAACGGCCCAGACCGAGAACACTTATCAGTCCGAGAACACTCATTCGTCCGAGGATGCTCCCTTGTCCGAGGATAAAATTCGTTCTTCAAATCAGCCTATGATGTCAACGTAACTATTTTAATTGTCGACGATCTTTGTAGAGTTACATGCAAACCAAATTAATGGATATTGGTCAAAGGATGAACCGGAAAAATATCCCCTAAAAGCTGCTGCCCCCGCATTAAATGCTTCCCACCTAACTCTCTGGCCGCATTAATGTGGAAGTGATACCTGAACAGTAATTAAACAGCTTTATAACCACTAGGCGGAGGATCCGGGAAGGTCAGATGGGACAAGAGGAAAATCTTCAGAAATAAGCGTACACGTGTACGGTGAAAGTAAGATGGAGAAGCTAGTATATAATGCAAAATCAGAATACACAAAGGAGGGGATTTTTTTTTGGGGAGAGTTTGAAACCAAGGAGAAATATTCTATCTGCTGCGCCAGAACTACGTCTTTTTCTACCGACCGGAGCTAGGTCTTACGCCCACATCTCTACAAATTTTTATTGTGAAGGGTCCATTACAAACTGAGTCCCTACAATTGGCGCTGTCTGTGGGGAGAGCTTGATCCAACCGTAAGAAAAGACAAGTACGACGGCTAATGGCGGAAGGAGCACCAAGGCAGGAGGGCACTAGCCCACACCAAGCAGAGTCCAGGGGACCTCAACAGGGTACCCCATTCGTCCGTGAACGAAGGGGAGAACGCGAGAAAAGCGTGCAAACGACCCACACAGAGAAGAGTCAGTCTCGAGGAAAGAGCCATGCCTCCCACACGAAGGACAACAGGGACATGCAACGCGAGATTAATACGCTAAGAAGGGAACTACGTTATGAACGACGAAAGAAAACGACTCAGGACTCGAAGCAACCCTCTGATGAGTCAGACGATACAAGCTACAGATGACGGTCTAGAACTCCGCCCAGTGAGCTTTTTTCCCATGATAAAGACCATTACAGTTGGAGGATGTACAAGAGTCCACCTCGGCGGGACTTAGGGAACGAAGCTTTGAACAAAGCTCTGAGTCGAGTTTCCCGATCACCGTTCACGCGACGCATTGAGGGCACGAACCTTCCTCGGAGGTTCCATCAACCTACGTTCACCATTTATAATGGTCGAACAGATCCGGTGGAGCATGTTAGTCATTACAATCAGAGAATGGCTGTTCATTCTAGGGACGAGGCCCTGATGTGTAAGGTTTTCCCTTCGAGCCTAGGCCCAGTGGCAATGAGGTGGTTCAACGGTCTGGAGGAGAACACCATTGATTCCTTCGAGGAGCTCATTCAGGCCTTTGGGGCTCGCTTTATTACTTGCAGAAGGGTGGTCCAACCGTTAGGGTCGTTATTATCCATGTCTAAGCGAGAAGGGGAAACGCTGAAAGCATATTCTGACAGGTATTGGGAAATGTATAATGAAGTAGATGGAGCCAATGACAGTGTGGCTATTAATACCTTCAAGGAAGGTCTTCCAACCGATCACGATCTAAGGGGTTCCCTGGCCGGTAAACCTGTAGCCAACATGCGACAGCTTATGGACAGGATTGATGAATACACAAAGGTAGAAGAAAATCAGATACGAAGTGGAGGAAAATCCAGGGCGGTCCCTCAAGACAGGATGGAATTTAGGTCAGACCGATATGGCAACAACCGACCTCGGAGAGACTTTGTAGGGCCGTCAAGTTCTGCTAACTCCCCAGTGGTTAACGTTGTGTTCCGAGAACAAGTGCAGCGTGTTCTAGAGAAGATACAAGACGAGCCCTTTTTCAGATTTCCCAGTCGAATGGCAGGGGACCTTGCGAAGCGTAACCAAAATCTCTACTGTCAGTATCATAGAGACCACGGGCATACTACCGAGGACTGCAGAAACCTGTGGGACCATTTGGAAGAGCTGGTCCGAGAAGGGAGGTTGACCAACCTTCTACATCATTCTAGTACCCGAGGAAGCCAGACAGGTCCAACATAGAGAGGAAATGCCTCTTCAGGAGCCCCCCTGGGTATTATAAATGTTATATTTGCTGCTCCTGGAAGAACAGGATCTGCTCCCACCAGAATACTGTCCGTATCCCACTGTTTAGAAAGGGGCTCGAACGCAGTGCCGAAGAAAGCGAAGCTGAACGGCTCATTGGTGCTAGGCTTTTCAGAAGAGGATAAGAGGGGAACCATACAGCCTCATGATGATGCTTTGGTGGTTACGATGAGGATTGGAGGATATGACGTAAAAAGGGTGATGATTGATGATGGGAGCGCAGCTGAGGTGATGTATCCCGACCTGTACAGAGGGTTGAATTTGACGCCCCAAGACCTTACGGCCTATAGTTCCCCATTGGTAAGCTTCGAGGGCAGAACGGTCATTCTGTTGGGTATGATCAGACTACCTGTACAGACAGGTCTTGATGTGGTTGAGGTGGATTTCATTGTGGTGGACGTTTTTTCTCCCTATACGGCGATTTTGGGAAGACCTTGGTTACATACCCTGGGGGCTGTCTCTTCTACCCTTCATCAAAAGGTGAAGTACCCATCAGGTGGCCAAGTGTTAGAAATATTGGGAAATCAGACCATGGCAAGACAATGCATGGTGGCCGCCATTCAGCACGAGCCAGAGGTGAGCTCATCAGCCGGGGCCGAAGATAAATTATAGCAATTAAAGAAACCAGGAGCCCTCCCTGTCGGTACCACTGAAGAAGCAGAATGCGAGGGTTTAGAGAGAGTGACTGTGGGTGATGACCCGGATAGGTACTTCCAAGTCGGAGCACTATTATCTTCGCCCGAAAGGGAGCAACTGGTTGAGGTCCTTAGAAGGAACGTAGATGTGTTTGCGTGGAATGCATACGAAACCCCGGGGGTTGATCCAGATTTTATCTGTCACCATTTGAATGTCAATCCTTCAGCTGTACCGAAAAAACAGCCTCCTCGGCGTCCTTCCAGGTTACATGCCGAGGCTATTAAAGACGAGGTGGACAAGCTCAAGCAGGCAGGAGCTATCAAGGAAGTGTTTTACCCTCAATGGTTGGCGAACACCGTTGTAGTAAAAAAGAAGAATGGAAAATGGCGAGTATGCGTAGATTTCACGGACCTCAATAAAGCTTGTCCTAAGGATCCCTTCCCTATGCCTCGTATAGATCAATTGGTTGATGCAACAGTGGGTCATCCTCGAATGAGCTTCCTAGACGCCTTCCAAGGCTACCACCAAATCCCACTGGCATTGGGAGATCAGGAGAAGACGGCCTTCCTTACTCCCAATGGAAATTATCACTACAAGGTGATGCCCTTTGGCTTGAAGAATGCGGGATCAACGTACCAGCGGATGATGACGAAGATGTTCGAGCCGCAACTGGGCAACAACATAGAAATTTATATCGATGACATGGTGGTAAAGAGCAAGGTAGTGTCCGAACATGTGACGGACCTTAGCAGCACGTTTGAAGTTTTGAGGAAGCATAAGTTACGATTGAACCCCTCCAAGTGCTCTTTCGGGGTTTGCTCGAGGAAGTTTTTGGGATACATGGTGACCCATCGGGGGATTGAAGTGAACCCTAACCAGATCAAAGCCATAAACAGTCTACAACCACTTAGAAACCCCAAGGAAGTCCAAAGGCTGACTGGAATGACTGCCGCACTGAACAGGTTTATATCCAGGTCAGCCGATAGGTGCAGACCCTTCTTCCTTCTACTCCACAAATGGAAAGGGTTTGAATGGACCGAGGAGTGCGCATTAGCATTTCAGCAGCTCAAAGAATATCTATCTCGGCCACCCATTATGTCAAGTCCTGGCGTGGACGAAGTTCTCTTTGCCTACTTGGCGATAGCTACCTAAGCTATTAGTTTCGTGTTGATACGATTGGACAATGGCGTGCAGCGGCCAGTATACTACGTGAGTAAATCACTCCATGAGGCCGAGATACGGTATCTGCCATTGGAGAAAGCCATTTTGGCAATAGTACATGCTACAAGAAAACTTCCCCATTACTTTCAGGCACACACCGTGGTTGTTCTGACCCAATACCCACTTAGAGCTGTACTTCGGAGCGCAGATTACACTGGCAGGGTTGCCAAATGGGGCACAATACTTGGGGCTTTCGATATAAAGTATATGCCTCGCACTTCCGTGAAGGGTCAAGTTCTCGCTGATTTAGTGGCCGAATTTGCTGAAGATACTGAAGAAATAGTTGCAAGCCCACACTGCGCAGATGAAAAATCGGTCGGCCTTATATCCACTCGACCTCTCCACCCCTGGAAGGTATACGTGGATGGAGCAGCAAATCAGAGGGGATCGGGAGTGGGGCTGGTCCTAGTATCTCCCGAGATGGCCATTATCGAGAAATCATTAAGGTTAGGATTCTCGGCCACCAACAATGAAGCCGAATATGAAGCTGTGATAGCAGGAATGGCAACGGTAAAGAAGCTTGGTGGAAAAATAGTGGAGATGTTCTCGGATTCAAGCCTGATCGTGGGCCAGGTCAGAGGAGAGCTAGAAGCTCGAGATACTAGAATGCAAAGTTACTTGAGCCGAGTTAAGCACATGCAAACAAACTTTGAATCTTTCGAGTTGTCCCACATCCCTAGAGGCGGGAATGCGCATGCAGACTCTCTGGCTACCCTTGCTACCTCCTCGGCGAAGGGCTTACCTCGGATTGTCATGGTTGAGGATTTGATCTCACCCACTCCAACGGCGGAAAGCCCTATTCAAATCAACCAGATCAGCTCAGCACCTAGTTGGATGGATGCTATAGTGGCATACCTCGAGAAGAATATATTGCCCGAAGACAAGTTAGAAGCAGACAAGATAAGAAGAAAAACTCCTCAGTTTTGGCTGTCCGAGGACAAGAAACTTTACAAACGTTCTTTCTCTGGACCTTATCTGCTTTGCGTGCACCCTGATGCATCAGAGACACTTCTAGAAGAGCTACATGAGGGGATTTGCGGGAGCCACACTGGAGGAAGGTCTTTGTCTCACCGGGCAATCACTTAGGGATATTGGTGGCCAGGCATGCAAAAGGAAGCGCAGGAATACGTTAAAAAATGTGACCAATGTCAAAGGTTTGCTCCGAACATTCATCAGCCTGGGGGAGTGCTCAACCCTCTTACCAGTCCTTGGCCTTTCGCGTAGTGGGGTTTAGATATTGTTGGCCCTTTCCCTAAGGCAATTGGGAATAAGAAGTACCTACTAGTTGGCACGGACTATTTCACGAAGTGGGTTGAAGCGGAGCCCTTGGCGAATATCAGAGACGTGGACGTCAAGAAGTTTGTGTGGAAAAACATTATCACCCGATTTGGGGTCCCTCAGACTCTTATCTCTGATAATGGTCTCCAATTTGATAGCAAGGCTTTCAGGAAGTATTGCTCCGACCTGGGAATAAAGAACAGATATTCCACTCCAGCTTATCCACAGGGAAACGGACAAGCCGAGGCTGTCAACAAGGTCATCGTGAGTGGGCTAAAGAAGAGACTTGACGACGCGAAAGGAAGATGGGTGGAAGAGCTGCCGCATGTATTATGGACTTACCGGACAACTCCACGACGATCAACAGGAGAAACCCCATTCTCAATGACGTATGGGGCAGAAGCCGTGATTCCAATAGAAACGGGTTTTCCCACGTTAAGGACCAGTGCTTTCACTTCCGAGGGCAATGATGAGCTTCTAGAAAAGAGTTTAGATCTGATAGACGAACGACGGGAAAGTGCGATGGTTCAGTTGGCCTATTACCAACATAAGCTGAAGCAAGGCTACGATGCGAACGTAAAGCTGAGGCCACTAGCTCCTGGGGACCTAGTGTTGAGAAAGGTCTTGGGAAATACCAAAAATCCAGCTTGGGGAAAATTAGGGCCCAATTGGGAGGGACCATATCGTATCACTTCTGTAGCAGGAATAGGGGCTTACTACTTGGAAGATCTAGACGAGAGAACTGTACTTCACCCTTGGAATGTAAGTAACCTAAAAAGAAATTACTATTAGCACAAGCAGTTCTGTTATATATTTCCTTTTGTTATCTATTTTATTTTATTCTATTTTATTAGTTGGAATTCTATGACCTGTATTCCCTAAGAAAACTAGGTACTGGACAGAACCAAGGCATTGCATGGTCCTCGGACTCAAGCCTCTGGTGAAACCAGATACTTCAGATAAGAAAACTAGGTACTGGACAGAACCAAGGTATTGCATGGTCCTCGAACTCAAGCCTCTGGTGAAACCAGATACTTCAGATAAGAAAACTAGGTATTGGACAGAACCAAGGCATTGCATGGTCCTCGGACTCAAGCCTCTGGTGAAACCAGATACTTCAGATAAGAAAACTAGGTACTGGACAGAACCAAGGCATTGCATGGTCCTCGGACTCAAGCCTCTGGTGAAACCAGATACTTCAGATAAGAAAACTAGGTACTGGACAGAACCAAGGCATTGCATGGTCCTCGGACTCAAGCCTCTGGTGAAACCAGATACTTCAGATAAGAAAACTAGGTACTGGACAGAACCAAGGCATTGCATGGTCCTCGGACTCAAGCCTCTGGTGAAACCAGATACTTCAGATGAGAAGTCCTCTGGTTAAAACAGAAACTAAGTAATATCATGCCCTCAGGCCGCTTCTTAGTAAAAGTTAATACAGCCGCGACAACTACTGAAATATTAAACAGAAGCCAAGTTATGTTTGGTTCTCGGATTACATCTTGGTAAAAATTAATATACTCCTTTCCGTTGAAACATTAAGCAGAGCTTAATTCATAAAAGTCTGCACACACACAATGAGAGTTGGCACCTCTTAAGTGTGGTCTATGTGATCATCTTTATATATCAAGACAATTCCCATGAGCATCACTGAAAGCATTTTTAGGGCGCTTGGCACCTCAATGGACTAATTATTCGCAATGTTATCTACGATTCGGTCTTATATTTCTTATAATGTTCGTTTCTGCTTTTCTAGAGTCCAAGATCATCTAAAAGTATAAGAATATTCGCGCAAAAGTTTATACGAGAAATAAGCAAACCCATGATATCATATATATGTCTGAGAAAAGAACCATGAGTCATAATCAAAAATATACACTTAAAATTTTCTACACCAACTATTTGTTTAACTTTATTTGTATTTTGGGTTGCGGGACTTTTGTCACGTCTTGAGGAGGAAGGTCCTTCTCCTTCTCCTTTGAGACCCCCTCAGCGGGCAAAATGGTAGAAGCTAAATCCTTTTTAAAGCTTTTAGAAGTTTGCCCGTCCTTTGGATCCTCTGCGACTTTGGCTGAAGAGGTCCCTTTCTCCACTCCGAGCACTTCAGGCTGTTTCTGCTGATCAATTGGGAGAGGATCCTGACCCTGAGCCCCTTCTGATGGGCCAACCGCCGTAGAGGAAACCTCGTGTTGCTGAGGAGTAGAGCTTGAGGCTCGTATGGCTGAAGGAAAGAAAGTATTCTCTGGCTTTCTCAGTTCTGATGAAAGCGCGACCCCAGCACGGTTGAGAGCTTCCTCCCAAGTTTGCGCACAGTACTTTCGGCACACTATTGGAACCTCGGTCCTGAACCTGTCCTCGGTCTCAGCTACGCCTTCATCATATCCCCGTTGCTCGGCCTCATCTCTCGCCTTCTCAGCCTCGGCTTTTGCTTTTTCTGCCTCATCTCTCTCTCTCTCAACCCGACCCCTAAGCCTTTGAGCTTCTTCCAGTTGTTTCATTAGCTTCGATATTCCCTCCTTGGAAGCTGCCAGTTGGCTATTGATATCTTGGAATTTTTTCCTTTGATCTTCAGTTTGCTTTTGAAAGGTGGTCAGGGCTGAGTCGGCACTCTTTCGAGCGAGTTCCTCTTCTGCCAACTTTTTCCTCGGGTCCTCTATATTTTTCTCACTATTGGTAAGCGCCTTGGAAGCTTCACTCCTTAATTCCCTCTCCTTGTCCCATTGGAGATGTAAGTTGCTGGTCATTTCTTCCAACCTGAAAGTGGTCTGGACAGCCTGTAAAAAGAAAAACGAAAGAAGGAAAGATAGTCAGAAATAAAGTGAACCAAAAAGAACGGAAGGAACTGTGAGAATGCTATACCATGCCTAGGTGCCTTTTTAAGTTCATGAAGATTTCATTCTTCTTCATCTTCTTGAGCTCGGCCATATCCCGAGGGAGGAGGAGGGTTTCTTCTAAGGCGAAGGCAACATGGCATCCAATCCCCCCATTGTATTCTCTGATGGATGCATCTGCCCTCAAAGGTTCGCCACCAAGCATAGGTGCGGGAAGCCATGCTTCAGGCTCTGAGGGCTGGACAGTTTGTTTGGCACCCGCTCTAGAACTCCCACGAGTTATTTTCTGCTGTTTTGAAGGTCGCTGACCTTGACTCTCCTGGGCTGGATGAGGTTCCCCGACCTCCACCACCTCCTTGCCTTTTTGCTCTCTTTTCCTTTTAGGATCGGTGGATTCAACCCCTTGAGACTGGGTAGATTTAGGAGAAGTCGAAGGTGGGAGGTTGGTTTGAGGAGACCTCCCTGGAACCTCTCGTTCAGATTTGCCTTCAATAACATCAAGCAAACTTCTTTGGCTTTTTCTTTGAATTCCCATGTCGACGGGAGTCGCTTTGGGAGATTGGGGTTGATCAAACACCTCAAATCCGTCCTCAGAATCCGAGGCCTCCTCGACTATTCTTCTTTGTTCCTCTTCTTCCTCTTCCTCCTCCACTTCCTGAATAGCTGGTCGTGACGAGGAAGCCCCTACGGGAGCAGTAGCTTCGGGTAAGGGTTGAGAAAAGGGGATGCCTACAGGGATTCGAACACCCTCAGGAACTATGAACCCAGACTTTGCGAAGGCCACGCTGATTCGGGGCAGCCGAGGGTCTTTGGCCTTTATTACCCACTTGGGCACTAAAAAGGATGTGGAAATTGGTTTATACCCAAGGACGAGGTGCGCTGCCCTTAATTGACCGTCAGATGGATTCTTGTATATCTCGGATCTTAGAATTCTATCCAAGCTCTCCCTGTTTACTAGCCCAAACCGATGCTGGGTAAATCGCTTATCTGCAGAATCATCAAGACAATGACAAAACTCCCATCAGGAATGAAGTTAACTTAAATCAATGAACACAAATTAAGGTGCAAGGGTGTTCAGCCCAAGAACCCCACCTGGTTCACCCCCCTTCATTGGGCATGGTAAACCGTCATGCCACGCGCCGGAAAAGATAAGGAAATCATCTTTCAGACCCTTGTTCGATGAAGGGAGACACTGGATTAGCCTTACCTCGGGGAACCTGGACCTAAGGTAATACCCCGCATCCATCAAGTGTTGGAGGTTGTACACCTAATTCACGTCGTGATAGGTAAGGCCCAAATTTAGCCTCGCATTTAGGGTTTCTATACTCCCTAGCACCCTAAACATATTTGGGGCACACTGTGTGGGGGCCAATCTAAAGAACCTAAGGAAACTAGTAGTGAGTCCGCCCATCGAAATAGTCATCCCTCCCTCTATGAAAGCAATCATCGGGATGACCACTTCCCCTGTTCGCCTTTGATCATACCATTCTTCCACGGAAGCGTACCTCATACCCACCGTTGGGGGAATCCTATACTTAGTCCTAAATTTCTCTATTTGCTCCTCGGAATCAACTAAATACTTAAACCTACCCATTTCTTAAGGATTGTGAAAAGAAACTAAAGAAGGGATTGGAAAACTGAGGAGGGTTAGAGAAACTTACAGTTGTGAAAATAGTCTCCTCGGACAAACTTCAAAGTATTTATGAGATCGTTGATAAGAAGAAAGGAAGGACGGGATCAGTGAATACTTGATAAGATCTTAAGATTTTTTATAACTAAAAGTAAATATGATTTGAAAAGCTCTTTATAAGGGCACAGAAATCGTAAGTGGGAAAAATCCCGCCCATAAGTTATAGTGATCCTCCACCGTTAGATTCGCATCTTACTGTAACGTGGAGGACAGGGAAACCGCCATCATTTAATGGTGGCATGCCCATGACGCCGAAACGTCAGGAACGTGTCTTGGGCAGGTGAAAAGGCATTCTGACATTTGGGAAAGCCCAATGAAAGATTTAAGGACATTATATCAAAATCCCCCTTTTCCGAGGCAACAAAAAGGGAGATTTTGAGGGGCTATTGTGGGGTTAGTAACCCGAAAAATTGATGGAGTCTATCAAAGGTGGGCTCGCGGCCCAACGGCCCAGACCGAGAACACTTACCAGACCGAGAACACTTACCAGTCCGAAAACACTCATTCGTCCGAGGATGCTCCCTTGTCCGAGGATAAAATTTGTTCTTCAAATCAGCCTATGATGTCAACGTAACTATTTTAATTGTCGACGATCTTTGTAGAGTTACATGCAAACCAAATTAATGGATATTGGTCAAAGGATGAACCGGAAAAATATCCCCTAAAAGCTGCTGCCCCCGCATTAAATGCTTCCCACCTAACTCTCTGGCCGCATTAATGTGGAAGTGATACCTGAACAGTAATTAAACAGCTTTATAACCACTAGGCGGAGGATCCGGGAAGGTCAGATGGGACAAGAGGAAAATCTTCAGAAATGAGCGTACACGTGTACGGTGAAAGCAAGATGGAGAAGCTAGTATATAATGCAAAATCAGAATACACAAAGGAGGGGATTTTTTTTTGGGGAGAGTTTGAAACCAAGGAGAAATATTCTATCTGCTGCGCCAGAACTACGTCTTTTTTTACCGACCGGAGCTAGGTCTTACGCCCACGTCTCTACAAATTTTTATTGTGAAGGGTCCATTACAAACTGAGTCCCTACAAGAACATATAGAACACAGTGCCAGTTGAATAGTGGAGCAAAAAATGCGATCGCCTAAGGCCCCAAGTAAAAAAAAGGCCCTCAAATTTTAACCAATAGGGTTATTTATAATCAATGAATAAAATAATATTTTTTTACCAAATAAAAAACAAATAAAAAATAGAGAAAAATGCAACATCCACAATATTTTTTACAACACTTTTACAATTATGCTAAGTAGCAGGTTGTTACAACCTGTTATTAATGGCAAAAAAATAATTATAGTGATATTTTCAAAGAAAAAAAAAACTTAAAACTTAGGATTTGTTGTAAAAAGATATTGTGAATGTTGTACTTCTAAAAAAAATAAGAATAATAATAAGAGTTTAGTTAGCAAATTTTTACTAGTCCTTACCTAAGTCCACCACTAGCACCACTCTTTTATTTACTATTATCAATCTACCATATCAACAAGTATGAAAATTTTTGTTAAATTTTTTTGTTTATAAAATTTCTAAAAAAAAAAAAATTCTACGTAGTTTTTGTTAATTAGTAGTAATTTTGCATCTAAAATAAAATAATCAATTTTTGCCTTAGGCCCCCAAATACATTAAGCCCCCCCTGATAGAACATGTAATCCAACGTTGAGATTTTCAAAATACAAACTCAATAACAAGTTATTGGGTAATGTAATATTGCTTAAAGTTAATTACATCACCCAATATATTGACACGCAAGTGTCTTTCGAGGAAGAAAATTGTAGTAAAAATTTCTTTTTAAGATAAAAAAATAATTACATGAAGGACAAAGTTTAGCTACAAAATTAGTTGTAGTCTAAGACTACAACTTTACTTAATAAAATAAATATTATTACATATTTTGAAAATTTAACCGTTAAATTGTATGTTTTTTGCATTTTTAATACACATGTCAAATTTGGTATCAATTGGATATTATTTATTATATGATCTATAAGTTTATATTTTATGCATAATTTTAAATTATAAAAAACTTACAATTTAAACAATTTATTGATGAGATAGTTATTGATCTTTAATTTTCTAGAAATTTTGTAAACATGTAGGATATGAGATGAAGATTTAATCTAATGGTAAATTTGTCAAAATTCACATATAATAAAAAGATATTAAGTAAGGTTGTAGCCTTAGGCTACAACTAATTTTGTAACTAAACTTTGTTCTTAAAAGAATGATGATTGCACAATTCCAAAATAATTACAATGACGTTTGTAGCTCCAAATTTTATAAATATTAAAAAAAAAATTAAAATTAAAAACATAAATTACTGCAACATGTACAACACATGAAAATGCCTTTAATTCAATATTTAAAAACAATTTAAAAAATAGTTAAGTAGAAGCATCAGTTCAAAAAAAAAAAAAAAAAAAAAAAAAAAAAAAAAAAAAAACAACCCAGATTTTGAAACATTAAAAAAGAAAAGAAAAAAGCGGTTGTTATAGTTAAGCAAAAAGAGACTAATGTGATTGTTGAATTGGCATTGAAAACAAAGCTAATAATAAAATCGATAAGAAAAAAAAAATCATAATTAAAATTCATACATGCATCAATATATAAACGAAACAAAATATCAAATTAATATCATCATTCATGGTAATGTTCAAGAGTTGCTTTTAATATTTTTAGCTGAATAATGTTGAAGAGTTACCTATTACCTAAAATGTGCTGCTTAATTTTCTTCTGAATTTGTTTTTGATTTTAGAACTATTCTTTATTAAGCTTTGAAAAGGTAAGCCGTCTAATGAGAGTATCTATTTTTACACAATAATTTTATAAATTCCATCATCAAGTGATCTATATAGAAGAACACAACAAAGCTATGGACTTTGTTAAATTTTTTAGACTCTCCCAAGTAGGAGTTTTTCTCTCTCTCGCTAGTAAGGGTTCTTTCCTCCCTTAGTTCTTAACTAGGGGCTTCCCTTGGACTATACAAATCTCCGAGATTGGGTATGGTCAAGAAATAACTCATTGGAATGGAGTAGGCTGTACTAGATGGACTATAGAATCTACAGCTCACTAAGGAAGAAGAGGAATGTATCCAAATCACAAACCAGAGCCATGCCAAGCTTCTAGAGGAATGCTATCTAAGCCTCTTTGGGAAGCTCCAGTCAAGTAAGCAGCAAAACCAACGAGCTCTGAAAGGCACATTGAGAGTTGTCTAGAAAATGGGATCTGATATGAGAATAGTGGAGGTGGGCAATGGCATACTACAGTTCAAGTTCAATTCAAAGTATCAGATGGAATAAGTAGAGAAAAATGGACCATGGAACTTCGACAATAATTTGTTGCTATTGTGTCGATGGAGAAAAGGACTTTCAGCGGCGAACATCAACTTCACGCACTCGCCGTTCTAGGTTTAGGTGTAGGGGTTGCCTTTTGAGCTTATGTACGAAGAATCCGAGAAAGACATTGGAACTAGTATAGGTATCTATGTTGAAACAGATAAAAAATCAGGGCAAACAGATCAAGCGAAGTTTATGTGAATCCGAGTCAAGCTGTAACTCAACAAGCCACTTCGAAGGGGGAGGTACATTAGGAACATGGGGAATGAAAGAGTATGGGTCACCTTCAAGTACGAGAGGCTACCCACTGTGTGCTATGTATGTGGAAGAGTGGGACATGATGATTGGCATTGTGCACAAGTAACAAACGGGAAGGAAGATGAGTATCAGTACGGGGAGTGGCTTAAAGCCAATGGGAGCTATAATGGGACTCAACATAAAGTAAAAGCTAGGAAGAATGAGAGTGCTGTGTCAAGAGGTGGAAGTGAAGAAACACGACCGCAACCTCTGATGGCAGTGATGGGAGACATGGCGACTAACAGTGGCGGTGGAGTTCGAAAATCCAGTGATTATCAAGAAAGTGAAAAAGCTGATGACTGGGGTACTCGAGGTGATGATGGGGGGTCAGCTTGTCAGGTGGCTAGTCATTCTCATAAATGGGATAAGTCTGAAGGGACTTAGCCTAGCATGGGGAAGGGAGATGCAACACGTAAGCAAGGGAAGGTGCTGGACATTGCTAAGGCAAAAGGGAAGAATAAGATATGTGGGGACGAAATCTCTATAGTAGGCCTACAAAAGGGAGGAAAAAAAGGGGAAAAGTCAAAAGTGACAAGCCCACTAAAGCCCAAACATGTTATAAGTGAAGAGGATGTAGTGGGCTACATGGACATAGGCCAAAATGAAGAAAATAAGCCCAATGCAAGCGGAAGTTGGAAGAAACTAGCTAGAGCACAAGGCTTGGCCGAGAGTGGTACAACAGCAGCCCAAAAAGAAAAAGAAGTTAGGACAAAAAGGCCTAGGAAGATAGAGAAGCAAGAAGCAAAGGAGGTAAGGAAAAATAAGAAAAAACGTGAGGAAGCTCCAAATGGTGTTGTTCTCATGATTGATGAAACGGTAGTGGCTGCTAGGCAGGACCGCCGAGAGCCATGATTGCTTTATGCTGGAACTATCGAGGGCTTGGGAACCCCCTATCAATTGGTGCATTGCATGATTTGGTGCAATCTTGGGATCTTGCAATCGTTTTCTTATCGGAGACGAAGAAAAAAAATTTCGGTATGTAGAAAGTAAAAGTGAAAGTTGGTTTTGAAAATGGGTTTTATGTCAAAGGAAAAGGACAAGGAGGGGGCTTAGCTAGCTATGGAGAAGAGAGACTGATTTGGAAATAAAGAGTTACTCAAAGCACCTTATTGACGCGATGGTTACAGAGGAGGGAAATGGCTTCAAGTGGAGGATTACTGGATTCTATGGGCATCAGGAAACACATCTTCGGAAGGAGTCCTGGAATTTCCTTGATACCTTAAACAACCAATATCATCTGCCTTGGTTATGTTTGGGGGACTTTAATGAGATTCTATCAAGAGAAGAAAAGCAGGGTGGTGCTCCAAGATCATGGCAACAAATGGCAGTGTTCAAAAATGTAATTGATCGATGTGAATTTAGGGACATGGGGTATTATGGCTCTAACTACACTTGGTGCAACCAACAAGAAGGACCAAATAGAATTTATATGAGACTGGATCGTGCTTTTGCAACTATGGAGTGGCTGCAACACTTCCATAATATAAAAGTACACCATTTAGTTGATACTACATTTGATCATACCCCACTTTTATTTGCTGAAACTAGTACCATCAGTCATAAAAGGAAACCTAGATTTCACTTTGAAGCAATATGGATGAGAAAGGCAGACTGCAAGGATGTTATTGAGGAGGCTTGGAAGGATGGTTTAAGTAGGGGTACCCCAGATGGGCTTTGTGAAGGACTTAAACAATATGCATCAACTTTGACAAGCTGGAGCAAATCCACTTTTGGGCGAATCCTGAAGAGGATAAGGAAAAAAAGAAGGCTTTAGGAAGATTAATTGAACATGATGATGATGGACGGAATGGGGTGGAAATCAATAGGCTAAGGAAGGAAGTTAATGAATTGTTGGATGAAGAAGAGGTGTGGTGGCATCAAAGATCGAGGGTACAGTGGTTAGGAGAGGGAGACCGAAATACTAAATACTTTCACCATCATGCCTCGAAAAGAAGAAAGAAGAACACTATCAATGGTTTGTGGAATGAGGAAGGATTATGGTGTAGCGACAAGGAAAGTATTGCAGCCACAGCCGTTGCATATTTTGAAGACATATATACAACCACCCATCCAGCCAATGTAGATGAAGTGACAAACTTAATTCCAGCCAACGTCACTAGGGAGATGAATAATGATCTTACCCGTAACTTTACCATGGATGAGGTCAAAGCAGCACTCTAGCAGATGCACCCTACAAAAGCCCCCGGCCCGGACGATATGTCAGCTATTTTTTTATCAAAAGTATTGGGACATTGTTGGTTATGCTACTGCTAATATGGTCCTTAATGTGCTTAATTCCAATGCTCCATTTGCTGAAATAAATAGAACTAACATTGCTCTTATGCCAAAAGTTAAGAATCCATCCAAGATGAAAGATTTTCTTCCCATAAGTCTCAGTAATGTGGCTTATAAACTAATATCCAAAGTTCTTGCAAACCGCCTCAAAGTGGTTCTCCCTCATCTTATATCAGAAAATCAAAGTGTCTTCTTGACAAAGCGCCTCATTACAAACAACATACTGGTGGCTTTTGAGTTAATGCATTATTTGGATCACAAGAAAAGTGGAAAGGATGGTAATATGGCGGTTAAACTGGACATGAGCAAAGCCTACGACAGAGTAGAATGGATCTTTATAGAAAAAGTCATAAGGAAGTTGGGCTTCCACGAGAGATGGGTGGATTGGATTCTGAGGTGTATTACTACTGTCTCTTATTTTGTCCTAATTAATAGCGAGAGTCATGGGTGCATCACACCGTCAAGGGGGTTAAGGCAGGGAGACCCATTATCATCATACCTCTTTCTGTTGTGTACAGAGGCATTTTCAACCATGATTGTGGAGGAAAATAACAACCACGGGCTCAGTGGCATTTCCATTTGTAGGGGGAGCCCAAAAATCACACATCTATTCTTCACGGATGATAATTTATTATTTTGTAAGGCAGAAAGGCAAGAATGCCAAACATTGGTGGAGATTTTGGAGTGGTATAAGATGGCTTCAGGGCAGAAAATTAACACGGACAAGTGTTCAGTGTTCTTTAGCCAAAATACAACACCCGACATAAGGAATGAGGTTTTAGGCACTCTTGGCCCTATGCAAGACACAAGGCATGGTAAATACGTCGGCCTCCCCTCTATAATAGGGAAGTCCAAGAACCAGGTCTTTGTGAAAATAAAAGAGAAAGTGGGGAAAAAGCTATCGGGGTGGAAGGAAAAAATGCTCTCAATGGGTGGCAAGGAGATTTTAATTAAAGCAATGGCACAAGCTATCTTGACATACACGATGAGTTGCTTCTTACTTCCTAAGGGTTTATGTGAGGACTTGGAACGGATGATGAGAAAATTTTGGTGGGGTCAAAAGAACCAAGAAGCAAAGATGGCGTGGGTAGGGTGGAAGAAAATGTGTAAGTCTAAAATACAAGGAGGTTTTGTGCTTTCGCAATCTTAAGGCTTTCAACTTAGCTATGCTAGCAAAGCAGGGATGACGCCTCCTTACCAACCCAAGTTCCTTAGTGGCTCGGCTCTACAGAGCTAAATATCACCCCACAGGTGATGTCCTTGGAGCAAAGCTTGGATGTAATCCCTCATATGCCTGACGAAGCATCTATAACAACCTAGAAGTAATAAGGAAGGGCATTAGATGGAGGGTTGGGAATGGGAAAACGATATACATTTGGGAGGACAAATGGCTCCCTAACCCAACCACCTACAAAGTCTGCTCCCCCCAAAGAGACATAGATGATTTCCCAATGGTCTCATCTCTCATAGATAAGAACACAAGACATTGGAGGGCAGATAGAGTAAGAGCACTTTTCTACCCGTTTGAGGCAGAAACTATACTTAATATACCCCTGAGCTACAGCTTACCGAGTGATAGTATAATCTGGTTAGGCAACAAAAGAGGTGTGTTTACGATTAAGAGTGCTTACTATGTGGCCTTGCCTTTGGTTGAAGAACCAGGATTGGGTGAATGCTTAGGTGGAGACTATAGAGCCCCACTTTGGAGGAAAATGTGGCACCTTCAGCTTCCAGCTAAAGTGAGAATATTTGCTTGGTGAGCCTATGTGAATGGGCTGCCAACTCGCATGAATATAGTGACAAGAGGAATTGCTGTTAATGCAACCTGCCCTATTTATGGAAAAGATGGAGAAAGTACAAAACATGCCCTCCTCTATTGTAAAACAATTTGTGATGTCTGATGGTTTTGGCAATCTTGCCCAATAAATCTTTTAGTTGAAACAAATGACATAGTGGATGTGGCACTGCGAATTATGGTAGTTGGAACCAGTCATGATTTGGAAATATTTTTTGTCACGGTGTGGTTGATCTGGTACAATCGGAATCAAGTGGCTCATGAGGCTCAAGGTTCCCCTTCAGTACAAATCTAGGGTACTGCACAACGAGCCCTTAATGACTATAATGTTGCTACAGTTGTCTATCTTCTTCGGCAACAACCTTCGAAGGTTGGCTGGAGTGCACCTCCATCGGGTATGTATAAAATAAACGTTGACGGAGCAATGTCTGAAGATGGCAGACCGTCTGGTGTAGGTGTGGTAATTCGTGACTACAGAGGAGTGGTTGTGGCAGCAAGTGCAATGCTACTGCCTGCACAATATGGAGTGGAAGTTACCGAAGCCTTAGCTGTTGAAGAAGGTATTCTACTTGCTTGACAAATGATGCTCACGCAAGTTATTCTTGAGTCTAACTCGCTCTCGGTTGTTGACGCTATTTCCTCAAGCTTGCCCCATGGAGATTTAAGGCCCATCATTCAAGGGATCCTTTTGATGTCCTCTTCCTTTGATATATGGAAAGTCAAGCACTTGAAAAGGGAATACAACAAAGTGGCTTATGAGTTAGCCAAGTTGGCTAGAGAGTCCAGGACATCACAGACCTGGAATGAAATGGAGCCTCCTATGGTTCATCAACTCTGCCAAATTGATAGGGCTAAATGTTAGAATTTTTTTATATGTTATGCCTGTCTTTGTTGTACTTCAATTTCTGAAGTGTTCTAATGAATTCAAGAAAAGTTTCACTTTCAAAAAAAAAAAGAACACAACAAAACTAAGTAACCTATGTTTTAAAACATTAAGTAATCTCATTATATCATGGAAGAATGCTACAAAAACTTAAAATAAATAAGAGAAACCAAAAATAACAAGAGATGGGAAAGATACACACATCAGCACACAAAGAAGATAAACATGTATCCCAGCAAAAACACATGTTTAAATCTCAGACTTAAGGAATCATTTTACTACATAAGTTGCATCAAAGAGAGAAAATTTCATAATAAAAATAAAATAAAGTAAAAAAAAAAAAAAAAAAAAAAAAAAAAAAAAAAAGGAATAGAGAAAGCAAAATGATCGTGTAAACAGGAATCTTGATATTGCATTGGCCTACTATTCTAAGAATGTGCTAAAACGGTTTTAGACCACCGGGCATTAAAAGAAGAATGAAAATTTAATAAATATAAATAAATAAAAATCGCTGCAAAAAGATACAGGGCATGTTATTATGAAACGGTCGAATTATGACCTATTTTCTAAAAGAATATGGGCTCTCCTTTCTTTTTTCGCTGAATGAATATGTGCTCTCCTAATCATGCTTTGGGTTGCCCATAACATATCCATTAAAAAGGGATGCAAAAGTTTCTCCAAAAAAAAAAAAAAGAGAGATGCAAAAAGTAGAAATTTGCAGTTAATCCTCTGTTGTTTTTAAATAAAATATATTTTTTAAGATGTTTTCCTATTTTCACATATTTGTTTGCATGTAAAATGTGGTTAAACATGTAAAATATTTTTTGTTGTCCATAAAATCCTTTATAAAAAGTTATAAAATGTTTTACCTTTAAAATTTTGGTAAAATATTTTACAAAAATACATAATGACTTCCCCTCGCTCCATCTAGTAGCTAGGTAACCAATTTGGTGGGCTAGGGCAACTAAGGATGGCAATTTTGCCCCACCCTACTTAACCTGCCTCTCCCCACTTCACCCCACGTGAGTTTTCCCCACCCCACAAAGGTGGTGGGGTGGGGATAGAGCAAGATTTTAATCCCGCACCACGAGGCTGGGCGGGGATGGGTTTAAACAAATATATCAATATTAACTTTGTAGGGTCACGATTTGCAGCTCAAGTCTCAATTGTACAAGACTTTGGCCCAGTAAGCCCAATACAATAGAATTTGTAGAGAGTGGGTCGAAGTTCTAGGCTTCAATGAAGTTAATAATGATTAGTATGGATTTTAGGTGTGATCGAAGGATGGTAAAGTCAATAATCTTGCATGAAGATGACAGCCGAAGAGGCAATATGTGTTATAAATTAAGGTTAATATGACTACAGGTCTTGCTTTCCGATACAATGTCCTCTTTTTCTCTCTTTTTTCGATCACCCCTTTGTAGAGGGGTTCTTACATTATATAGTCCCCTGGGGCCATCTTCACCTTACACTTATCAATCATTTGGGTTGCTACTTGAGTAACAGTCCCATCATCCACCTCCTTTGGTCTCCTGTGAGTTGTAGTTGCCAATGAAACACTGTTCAGATATCTTCTCCACATAAATGTGGCCAGGAAAGTAGTTGCTGTGCATTTAATGTGGTGGTAGCAGCTTTACTTCCGATATTTCTGGGTTCTTATTTCTTCCGTACGTGTATGAGGATTATCCTTGTCGTGGAGATCTTCTGGAAGGTCATCTAGATTGCTGAAGTACAAAGCCGATCAATATTTAATCCTATTCGAGAATGAACCTCTCCTCGGACCATCGTCCTCCACTCCATCTTTTATAATTCTAGAATTTGGACTTCTTCTAATCATTCACCCCTCCTCAGACACACATATCCTCAGATAAAACCCAAGGCCCAATATACGATCCTAGGCTTATACCCCTACAATAACCCCTCAAAATTCCAGCATTTCCCTTACATCTGAGGAGGAAAGATGGGATTTTGAATTACATCAAATTCAAATAATAATAATAATAAGAATATTAAAAACCGATGAACTTACAAGTGTGTGAGTATTACTTTATGCGTTTCGTAATTGCTACTAAAGTTTTGGAATTCGTGAGGCTTCATTAACTGCTCCAGGGCATCGTTATGTCCCTCGCATCTGACGATGAGATTTTAATCTAACGACTGATGTTTTTCCTCAGGATTTGGGCGGGATAACTTCCACTCATTTTTTGCCCTCTATATAAAGCTTTGAAAGAAATCCCTTCGCATTTTCTTTACGAACTCTCAAACTTTCCATCAATCTCCAGCTTTTCAACACACAAAGCTTGCTAGAATCACCAAGCCTTCCATAGTCATTTTCCCAAAAATTATTGCAAGTTTCTCTAAAAACTTCAAGGGTCGCAATATACTTTAGTTCGGGTAAGTTTTAATTTTCTTAAACCTTTTCTTCTCCTCGGCCAGTCTTCTCGGCCTCCCAAATTCTTACTTCCCAGTTGTCACTGTTGATATTTTCCTCTATAGTTTGTCTATAATGGGTAGATTTAAGCATTTAGTAGATACCCCTGCCAAAATAGAGATCTTTAAGGAAAAATACCACATACCGCAGGAAGTTGCCCTGCGGTACTGCTCCACAGAAGAAATAGCATCCAACCGAGAGGAGGGAGAAGTCATAATCCTCGTTATAGCCTTCATAGAAGGGGGAATGACTCTCCCCATGGGTAGAATTACGAGAGACTACCTCTGTAATCATAGGATATGTCCTCACCAGTGTGCACCTAACCTGTTTAGAATCTTAGGATGTGTTAATGCTTTAAACGAGCATCTTGGCCTGAGGCTCACCTGGCACGACGTGGTCCATCTGTATGAGTTTCACAAACAAACAGGAGGGGGATTTTACCTCAAATCCGGATCCGATGTTGTAAGGCTCATCTCATGTCTACCCGGATCTAAGAAGGGGATGAAAGATGACTATTTGATCGCTTCGGGGGCGTGGCACGATGGTCTTCACTGCCCAACCCAAGAGGGAGAGCCAGGTGGGACATCCTAGATTTAGGTCTCTTAGCAATAGACTTAGATTTTTTTTTTTTTTTTTAATTTTTAGTCTTGGCCTCGCTTTGCTGCTTTTGCTCTATTTTTCTTTTGGCGATGCATTTCAATTTTTTGACTCTGCTTTGTTTCTCTATGGTGTTAACAGATAAAACACACGTGAAGCCTCGGATCAGCTTAACCAACGTCGCAGCCCTCAATTACTTGCTAAGATCCGAGATATTCGTAAGTGAGGACGGGCAGCTTCGGGCCGTCCATTTGATTTTGGACTTTCAACCAATATCGAAGATCTTCCAAGAGGTCAGCAACGCCATAAAAGCAAGTGACCAGTGCATAGCTCGAATTGACGTGCCTCGGCTTGATTTTCTGTCTCTACACGATTTTCCACTGGTAGCACATCCATACCCACAAGGGGATCCTCTGGTCATCCCACCAATTCAACTCGTTCCTCTTAAAGCTGCAGCAGTCGGAGAAAGGGTTGCCTCCTCAAGTTCTTCGCTTGATAAGGAGATTCATAATTTTCGTTTTGGGGATGAAAAGCTTCAAGGGGAACAAGTAGTTTCAATCTCGGATGCCGAGGAGGAACTTGACCGACATTCAATAGTTCATACCCCAGCGATCGTCGTTGCCCTTCCAGACGATACCTCAGAAGAAGAAAAAGAAGAGATGGCCTTGAATACGGGGAGAAAAAGTTTAAGGGCCCTTTTAAAAGAGAGAAACTAGGCGCCCGTCTCAAAAGAAACTGATAAGGCCCAGCCCTCAGCTAACCTCCCTCCTCCTCCTCCTCCTCAGCTTCCAGCCGATCTCGAGTTGAAGCCAAACATTGATTTGAAAAAGAAAAGGCCAAGCAAGATTTTAGAAGAGGGCGAACTAGTCCCTCCTAAGGGAAACAAACAACATAAGGCAAAAGACCAGCGAGGCCGAAAGTCCTCGTCCGTTGAAAGCCAAGAGGAGCAGAACAGGGCCGATGTGCACATGGCCCAACAAAACTGGTCTCCTTGGCTAGAGGTAAATGGAGCCGCCATCCTTTGGAACGCTTCCATTAAGGAGTTTCAAAGGGGTCACAGTTCTCATGTGGCCGAAGCCTTGCTGCAGCCCCTACTACTGCCCAAGGACATGGACAACGTGAGAAAATTGAGGCAACCAAAACTCTTCCTATCCCTAAAAAGGGATCTCGCAATGTTAAGTTCTCATTCCTATTTTACTGACGAACGTGATTTCAAGTTCTTCTTCTTTCTCTTTCGCGCTCATAACGATTGTTGTGTTTTTTTTATGCAAATTACCCAGGAGGTCTTCGTGGTCGAGGAATGGGTCAATAAAGCCTGAAATGAGGCAAATGTCGAAATCAACCTTGGCCTTGAAGTTGAGAAGGCTTTGGGGGCTGCAAAAGAGGTGAATCAGGAGCTGTAGAATAAATTAACTGTCGAAGAGAGGGAGAGAAGATCTACCGTGGCTGGGTTAAAAAATGCTGAGGCCCAAGCTGAAGACCAGTGCAAGAAGCTTTATCAAATAGAGATAGAGCTAGCCACTGAAAGGCAACTTGTGCTAGAGCTGAAAGCTAAAGTGCAGAAAGCCAAAGACGCAGCCCAGCTAGCCAAGGAAGCCTTTGATGCTAAGAAGAAAGCATCCTACCACCTTGGAGTTGAGGAGACCCAAGTTAGGCTTGCCAAGTAGCTCTCTGAGGTTTGTAGGGAGTACTGTGATGTGTCATGGGATAGGGCCCTTAACATTGCAGGCGTCCCTGCGAACTCAGTGTGGAGGGAGAAAAGGAGCATATACTATTATCCTGACATCCGCACTGAATGTTCAAAATGGGTATAAACCACCCTTAAACATTTAGACCCCAAGTTACAAAATATCAATTCAAGCTTAATATCAAACGATTAACGTGTAGAACATGAATATAAGCTAAACATAGAATTGATAAACACTATAAGCCAAATATAAACACATCCACAACAGAAAATAAATGGCAAAGATAAAGGGAAGGAAGATGCAAACACACGGACAACACACGACGTGTTATCGAAGAGGAAACCGAAACTCTCGGCGTAAAACCTCTCCACCACCCTCCAAGCGGTAAATAATCCACTAAAGAATGTAGTTGGGATACATGAACAACAGAAGACCCTCCAAGCCTAATCTACCCAATGTACCTAAGCCCTTCAAGCTTCTTGCTCCAACGAGGTTGCGCCGAACCTATTTCTTTTTTAGCTTACTGGATTCCGCTATCAACCATAGCATCAACCAATAGACATTGGTTCCTTCCTAACTGCTTTCCAAAGCACCAAATAAACCTTCTCACGAATATGGGTATGGTGAGAAAAGGATTTGGCCAAGAACCTCTCAAGGATGTATCAATGGAGAGGAAGAGAGAAGAGGAATTTGAAGAGTCTCTTAGGTGAAGATTGTGGATGAATCAATCTTGTTTTTCTCTAGGGTTTCTCTTTCAAAATTCTCTCTAAAAGCTCTCTACATTTCGTGGGTATAAGGGTCTATATATATTGGTAAGTGTTTGGAATGCGAAGAGTCAGTTTTTCCCAAACAGGGTGTTTTGGCAGCTTGGCCTCACGACTGGTCTGAGTCGTGAGTTCCAGTCGCGAGTTAACGGCCTGGCCAACCTGGGACTTTTTTTCTATAGTGCGATAGCTGGCATGACCCTTCAACTCCCCGCATGCTTCTCATGTGTGCTACAGTTGGCGGCTTCCAGTCGCAAGTCACCCGTGAGTCCTAGCCGCGAGACTCTGCCTCCTTGCACAAACTTGAGCTATTCTTCACATTTTCTCACACACACTACCCTTACAAGAATCCCACCTAAATACAAGGTTACTTATTGCTAAAATACAATCAAATTTGGCACGGAATAAAGCCAACAAGATGGTTGATTAAATTCAACCTTACACGCGCAACTCCAAATGCCCTTCCCTCTTCCTCTGCCCTTACCCCTGAAGCTTTCGACCAGCCTTTGGCTCCCCAAGCTGCTCTCCCTCTTCCTGAGGTCCCAAAAGGAGCCAGTAAGGCAGGTGAAGAAAAGGACAAGGGCAAGGAGAAGGATTCCTCAACTGAAACTAAAGATGCTGATCAAATCAAGGATGCTGAGGCCAAAACAAAAGAAGCAGAGGCCAAACTTAAAGAAACCAATCCTAAGGCCAAGGATGCTCAGACTTCTCATCCCAGCTAAAAGGAGGATCCCTTTGCCCCCAAGGCAAAGGCTTGAGATATGGAATTTTCTTATGGTTTTAGCTAATAGGGCTAGTGTAGTTTTTTTTTTTTTTTTTTTTTTTTTTTTTTTTTTTTTTTTTTTTTTTGTGTAACAACTTAGTCATTTGAACACAACATAATCTTTCTTTTTAATTAATGAATGGATCTTTCCCTTTATT
Source organism: Quercus gilva (assembly GCA_023621385.1). Lineage (NCBI taxonomy): Eukaryota > Viridiplantae > Streptophyta > Magnoliopsida > Fagales > Fagaceae > Quercus > Quercus gilva. The sequence goes on from CM042480.1 coordinate 12,543,478, forward strand.
TCTTTTGTTCTTGCTCTGCTTGTCTTTACTATCACTATTATTACTTGTGAACTTGCTTTACTGCTAATCTAGTTCTCATAAAAATTAGCAGATTCATTTTGTAAATGCCAATAATTTGACTAAGTGTCAATGATGAAAGTTTCTTACCCCATATTGATATTACAAATTACTATTTCTGCAACGATGACTAAATCTAATAATTACTTAATAACCAATTCATGTCTGGCTAAGTAGCCAAGACATCTTACTTACTCCGAACCATTAACTTGAAGAATTGGCAACTATTGTATAGAGGTGTGCAAAACTTCACCAGAACCGACCCAATCGACCGGCGTCGACGACACCGTCCCAACTGTAGTGCTAACCGAATGAGCTGAGGCCGACATTCGAACTTCGCCCTCCATTCCGATGCCAGTGCGGTGAAATCACCGGATTGAGAAATTTGAAACCGAGCTGTGGCCGAACCGAACCGATACAGGTCTGTTCTGTCGTTCTTTTTTTTTTTTTTTTTTTTTTTTTAATGAAGCTGATAAAACGACATCGTATGTATGGGTGTTATTAAAAAAAGAAGAAAAAGCAAAATGGTGTGTTTTATGCTAGGTTTTCAAATTCTCAGGGGTATATAAGTTTGTATGTTTCTCTCAATATCTTTTAACTCTCTCTCTCGCTCTCGCCTCTCTACTCGAGTCTCGCCTAACGCAGAACAATGGTAAGCCATAAGCTTCTTCAGTTCTTCGTGTTTTCAGTTTTGTAACTTTTGTTTGTCTTCATGTTTTACTGTTTTTTCATTTTCATTTGTTTGGGAAAGCTGAAAGCAAGAATGATTTTATAAGTAGTTGCTGTGTGACTATGTGACTATGTCTCTCAAAGCAAAGCTTGTGTGAGTGTGACTGTGTCTGTGTCTTTCTATTTTGTGGGGGGTCCAAGTTGGACCAATGTGAGCTGCTTACACTTCGATATATGTATTATGTAAGGTTGGATGTAAGTAGCCTGAAAGTTTTATCATACACGAAGTGACAAAACTGGATAGTGGATACACAGTGGAATCAGTCCAACTCAAGTAATATAATATAATATTAATATTATATTATATATTATATATTGTATATAATACACAGTATAAGGTTGGCTGTTTTATTTTTGAGAAATAGTGTAAGGTTGGCTGTTTGAGTGTTTGTACTTTGTAGGCTTGTAGCTGCTTACATATACATATATAATATTATATATTATACGTGGATGCTTACATATATAATAATATAATATTAACTATTAAGGTGGGCTTGGCTGTTTGTACTGTAGCTGCTCATATTACACATATAATAATAATAATAATATTATATATACATGGATGCTTACACATATAAAATTAAGGTTGGTTGTTTGATTAAGGTTGTGATTTACTGATTTTGTTTGATTAAGTTTATAGTATGTCATTAGTCTTAGTTGTTATTTTAGTAAGTTTATAGTAACGGTTAGTCTACTAAGTACTAACTTTTTTTCTTTTTTTCAGCATTATAATTTTTGAGGGAGACAGAGATTGAGAGAGTTCACGCTTTCAATCATTCACGGAGAGGTAATCACTAATCACTCACTATATTCAGCATTTTGATTTTAAATTTTTGGTACTTAGTAACAACTGTTTTAAGTTTACATATATAAAATTAGCTTTTATTTTATATTTATATTGGGAACAATATAATAAATCCCTTGTTAATATTAGTGACATGAATTGTTGAGTAATGACTAATGATTGTTAATTTGTTATTGTTGTAACTAAACTGATTAATTATATTTTGATATTGTTGTGAAACTTAGTTTTTTTGTTGGTTGGAAATTTTTGTTTAGATAGATGTCGATGCTCCACCTGGATTTGGTGCACCTGGGGACCCTAACCCACCTCCTCCTAGTCTTGGTAGTGCTAACCCTAACCCACCTGAACCTACAGCACCAATTGGACTTGGTGCATCACTTCCCCCACTATCACCTAAATAAAGTGGTAAGGACCCGTCTATAGTATGGCAACACTTCATTAAGTTGGTGGGTTTTGATTCCAATAATGCAAGTATTGTAAAAATCAATATAAATGTCATGGTAAGAAAAATGGTACTTCAGGCATGTTGCAACACATGAAGGTGTGTAAGAAGTGGTCTTTCCCTCGTAATGATAAGTAAAAAACTTTGTTTTTCCAAGCTAAGAGAGAAGGGGAAAGTTGTTCAAATGTGTTAGTGGTTGCAAATTATAATGAAGAGAGGATAAAGTTGGCATTGGCAAGGATGATTGTCATTGATGAATTGCCTTTTAAATTTGTGGAGCATTAAGACTTTCAAGAATTTATGGAAATAGTTGAACCTAGGTTTCCTATTCCCCATCGCACTACCATTGCAAGGGCTTGTATGAAGATTTATTCTAGTGAGGTGGATGTTTTGAGAAGGGCTTTTGTTGGGCAACGGGTTTGTGTGACAACGGATATTTGGACATCCATACAAAACTTGAACTACATAGTAGTCACTGCACACTTCATTGATGGGGATTGGACTTACCAAAAGAAAATATTGAACTTTTACCCTATAGCTAATCACAAAGGGGACACCATAGGTAGAGCGGTTGAGTCATGTTTGTTGAAGTGGGGTATAGACCGGTTGTTTACAATCACCGCGGACAATGCTAGTTCTAATGAGGTGGCAATTAATTATGTGAAGAAGAAAACAAAAGAAAGAGATAGTAGCATATTGGGTGGTGAGTTCATGCATATGCGTTGTTGTACGCGTATCTTGAATTTGATTGTGCAAAGTGGGTTGAAGTCCATTCATGAATCAATTGCCAAAGTTTGGAATGTGATGCGATATGTGAGAGCCTCTCCCGCAAGGTTTGAGAAGTTTCAAAAATATGTTGAAAATGAGAAAATCAAAGCCAAATGTTTGTTGTCCCTTGATGTGCCAACAAGGTAGAATTCCACTTATCTCATGTTAGATTGTGCTTTGAAATTTGTGAGAGCATTTGAAAGGTTGGAAGAGAAGGATGGGCATTATAAACTTTATTTTTGTGAAGCGGATGGGAATGGGAAAAAGCCCATTGGTCCTCCTAACTATCTTGATTGGAAAAGTGTCAAGACCTTTGTGAAATTTCTAGGCATATTTTATGAGGCGACACTTCGATTTTCTGGGTCCTTATTTGTCACTTCTAATACATACTTCTATGAGCTAATTAGCATTGAAGATCAATTGCAATAGTTGTGTAGTGTTGATAGGGATCCACTTTTGAAGAGTATGGCGGTAGAGATGAAAAAAAAAATATGATAAGTATTGGGGAAGTATGGATAATATCAATTTGATGATTTTTGTTGCTGTTGTTCTTGACCCAAGGTATAGACTAAAGTATGTAAAGTTTTGGTTTAGGGAGTGGTATGGAAAGGATAAGGGGGATGCAATGAGCTCTAAGGTTTGGGATGCATTGAAGAGGTTGTATGTGGAGAGAGTGGGTCAAAATGGAGCTTCGAGTTCTAGTGGTAGTGGTGCTTCATTGTCTAGGGACTCCAGGCCAAGTGTTGGCAATGCTTCATTGTCTGATCGCATTAAAAGTTATAATAACAGGTTTAAGCAACACTTGGCGGACGAGGACAGTGTGGAAAGAAAATCTGAGTTGGATAGATATTTGTTGGAATCTTCTAAGGATCTTGATGTGGAAGATTTTGACATCTTGATGTGGTGAAAAATAAATTCTTTTAGATACCGAGTCCTTTCCTAAATTGCCCGTGATGTGTTGTCTATTCCTGTCTCTACAGTTGCATGGTAATCTGCTTTTAGTACGGGACGGCGTGTTTTGGATTCGTTCCGTAGTTCACTATCTCCTAATACAGTTGAAGCCCTTATTTGTACTCAATATTGGTTGAAGGATGCAAAGAAAAAAAGACCAATAAAGTTTCGGGAATGCATGGATAATGTTAAGGATATGGATGGTTTTGAGATTAACACTGGTAAATATATATTCATTTTGTTTGTTGTATATATCAATTGTTTATTTATTTGCTCAATGCTTACGAATCATTTTATTTTGAATGGGATTGTAGAAATTGCATCGGTTTGCCCAATGCCTATAGAGGAGGATCCAAGCACCGTTGTGTTGGATGATGATGAGTGGTGTGCTACTCTTTACTTGGAGTTAGTTAGTAGTTAGTATCATGTAAGTATACTTGCTATTCTCATTCGTTTGTGTTAATTATAAATATTCTATTGTTCATAAACGTTTTATTGTTATTAACACGTTTATTTTGTTTTGTTTAGTATTTTGTAGGAGTTCTAGAATGATGCATTGTGCACAGACTTACTGGACAAAGGACTTACAAGAATTAGCATTCTTTTGCCTATATGCTAATTATATCTGTACATGTTATTGGTAGTGGATTTTTCACTAATGATAGTTATTTAGGTATTTATGGGTGGGATTATTATTGGGGATACAAGCAATTAGCATTTTTTTGCCTAAATGCTAATTTAATTTGTATATCTTTCTTTTGGCATTTGTGGACAGTGACAAATGGTTCTGTAATACGTTATTAAGTAGATACATTAATGCTTATTGTTATTGACACTGACACACACAGTGACATTAATAATATTATATGCTACATGATAGTATTTTGAGAGTTGAACTCTTATTGTGGCAATTTCAAAATATTTTTGCATGGTGAATGAAATGAAAAAATTTGGATCATTATGTGAACATATTTTTTGCACAAGTTTTACACAGGTTTGAAATGAAAAATACAGTTTTGAAATTTTGGATTATTATGTGATCATTATGGATCATTATGTGGAATTTTGCACAGGTTTGAAATTTTGGATCATTATGTCATCATGATGAAATGAAAAATACATTATTTGGCACAGGTTTCTTGAACAAGTTGATATATTGATATTAGGCTTGAAAGCCCAATTTTTTTATTATTAAAAAAATTGTTTTTTTTAATATTTCAAAACGACCAAACCGACTAAACCGCACCGCTATAGGTCGGAAAACCGACCCTAGGCGGTGTGCATCGGTTCCAATTATAAAAAAAACCGATCTCTATCGGTTCGGTAATAAATTTGGAAAAAAAAAAACCGCCCTTACCGAACTGCGCACACCCTTACTATTGTAGATCTATTTGGATACTTAATGAAAAATAAATGAGTATCATGAAGTGTTGACAAATGGAGGTTATGTAGGAATATACAAGTGAGGTTTGATTTGCTCAAATATAAGAGATGTTACGGTGTGCTAATTTCTCTAAAGCGTCTGGTCCGAGGACTACAAGCATGGCTAAGGTTCTGTTTAACACTTATAAAAAATGACAATGAATGTTAATTTCCCCAAAGTATCTGGTCCGAGGACTACAGGCATGACTAAGGTTCTGTTTAACACTTATAAAAAATGACAATGAATGTTAATTTCCCCAAAGCATCTGGTCCGAGAACTAAGGTTCTGTTTAACACTTATAAAAATGACAATGAATGTTAATTTCCCCAAAGCATCTGGTCTAAGGACTACAGGCATGACTAAAGTTCTGTTTAACACTTATAAAAAATGACAATTGATAGGTACAATGTTTTCAAGTAATTAAAGAACATATTAGTAAAAGGAAATTTGCATTAATAATAATACATTTTCAAGTTATTTACATTCCAAGGGCGCGGTATTATATGTTCATCTAAATCTTCTAGAAATTATGCTCCTATACCAACAACTGAAGTGATACGATATAGTCCTTCCCAGTTGGATCCTAGCTTTCCCCATGCTAGGTTTCTTGCAGTACCTAGAACCCTTCTCAGTACCAAGTCACCAACCGCTAGTGGTCTCAGCCTCACGTTAGCATCATAACCCTGCTTGAGTTTGTATTGATAGTAGGCCAAATGCATCATTGCAATTTCTCTTCTTTCCTCAATCAAGTCAAAGCTTTTTTCTAGTAACTCATTGTTACTGCCCGAATTGAATGAATTTATCTGTAGCGTTGGGAAGCCAGTTTCTAAAGGAATGACAGCCTCTGCTCCATATGTCATTGAAAAGGGAGTTTCTCCTGTGGACCTCCGAGGTGTAGTTCAATATGTCCAAAGGACATGTGGCAGCTCTTCCACCCATTTCCCTTTAGCATCATCCAACCTCTTCTTGAGCCTGTTCACTATGGTTTTGTTTACAACCTCAGCTTGTCCATTTCCTTGAGGATAAACTGGAGTAGAATACCGGTTTGTAATCCCAAGGTCATAACAATATTTCCTAAAAGATTTGCTGTCAAACTGAAGGCCATTGTCGGAGATGAGAGTACTCCGAACTCCGAACCGAGTGACAATGTTTTTCCAAATAAACTTCTTGGCGTCCACGTCTCTGATGTTTGCCAATGGCTCGGCTTCCACCCATTTGGTGAAATAGTTTGTGTCGATCAGCAAATATCTTTTATTCCCTGCTGCCTTAGGAAAATGACCAACGATGTCCAAACCCCACTATGCAAACGGCCAAGGGCTAGACAGGAGATTAAGAGTTCCTCTAGGTTGATGTATGTTTGGCGCGAATCTCTGGCATTGATCACACTTCTTCACATATTCCAATGCTTCTTTTTGCATACTCAGCCACCAATAACCCTGAGTGATGGCTCTATGAGATAAGGACCTACCTCCTGTATGGCTTTCACAGATCCCTTCATATAACTCTTCAAGGAGTAACTCTGATGCCTTAGGATGGATGCAAAGTAAATAAGGCCCAGAGAAGGATCATTTATACAATTTTTGGTCCTCAGATAACCAAAAACGAGGAGATTTTCTGCGTATCTTCTCAGCTTCAGACTTATCTTCTGGTAGGATATCCTCCTTCAAGAATAGTACTATGGGATTCATCCAGCTAGGTCTTACTCTGACTTGATGCACCTAGACCACCTCCTCTTTCTTTTCTCTGGGTCTGCATAAGTCTTCTATAAGGATGACCCGAGGTAAGCTTTGAGCTGAGGAGGTTGCAAGAATGGCTAAGGAATTGGCATGTGTGTTCCACTCCTAGGGACGTGCAGTAAACTAAATGATTTGAATCTTGACTGTAAATGCCTAGCTTGACTCAGATATTCCTGCATTCTTTCATCTCCTGCCTCTAGTTCACCATTCACCTGACCAACAACCAATCTTGAATCGGAGAATATCGTTATTATCTTTCCTCCCATTTTATAAACCATGGACATTCCTTCTAACAAGACTTCATACTCGGCCTTGTTATTAATGGCCGAAAAGTCCAACCTTAATGACTTTTCGATGATGAGTTTCTCTGGTGAGATTATAACTAACCCCACTCCAGATGCCCTTTGGTTTGCTGCTTCGTCAACATATACTTTCCAACACAAAGGTACTTGTATAGAGATGGTGCCAACCGATTTTTCATCCATGTGTTGTGTTCCTGTTATCTCTTCTAATGAAGGTTCAACAAATTCAGCTACTAGATCCTCGAGAACCTAGCCTTTAATAGAAGTACGAGGCATGTACTTGACGTCAAAAGCCCCTAGGATGGTATCCCACTTAGCAATCCTTCCTATGTAATTAGCGCTCCTCAGCACAGACCTGAGTGGAAGCTGGGTAAGGACAATAACCGTGTGCACCTAGAAATAATGGAAGAGCTTTTGCGTGGCATGCACCACTGCTAAGATGGCCTTTTCCAGTGGTAGATAACGAACGTCGGCTTCTTGTAAGGATTTACTTACATAGTAAACTAGTCGTTGTATGCCATTGTCAACTCTAATTAGTACGAGACTGACTGCATGAAAGGCTACAACAATATAAGCGAATAGGACCTCATCTACCTCTGGGCTGGACATAATAGGCGACCGAGATAAATATTCTTTGAGTTGCTGAAAAGCCAAGGCGCACTCCTCAGTCCACTCAAATCCCTTCCATTTATTCATCAGAAGGAAGAAAGATCTGCACCTATCAGCTGATTGACAAATAAACCTAGTAAGGGCAGCGGTCATTCCAATAAGTTTCTTGACCTCTTTAGGGTTTCGAGGAGGCTGCAAGCTGTTAATTACCTTGATTTGATCAGGGTTAATTTCAATTCCACGGTAAGTCACCATGTACCTCAGAAACTTGCCCGATCCGACACCAAACGAGCATTTAGATGCATTAAGGTGTAACTTGTGCTTTCTCAGGATTTCAAAAATATCCCCGAGATCTCTTGCGTGCTCGGACTCCACTTTGCTCTTCACCACCATGTCATCTATATAGACTTCAATACTTCTTCCCAACTGTGATTCAAACATCGTGGTCATCATCCTTTGGTACGTAGAGCCTACATTTTTTAGACCAAAAGGCATTATTTTGTAGTGATAATTCCCAGTAGGGGTGACAAAAGCCGCTTTTTCTTGATCATCCAGAGCTAGCGGTATATGATGATAGCCTTGGAATGCATCCAAGAAGCTCATCCGAGAGTGGCCAACAGTGGCGTCTACCAGTTGATCTATCCGAGGCATAGGGAAAGGATCTTTTGGACACGCTTTATTCAAGTCAGTGAAGTCCACACACACTCGCCACTTTCCATTCTTTTTTTTTACTACCACGGTATTGGCCAGCCATTCAGGATAGAAAATCTCCTTGATAGCCCTTGCACACTTAAGCTTTGTTACTTCATCTCGTATTGCATCTACGTGCTCTTTGGATGGGCGTCGCGGTGGTTGCTTCTTAGGAGTAACAGATGGGTTGACGTTCAAATGGTGACATATGAAGTTTGGATCCACCCCTAAAGCTTCATACGCACTCCATGCAAACACATCTACGTTCCTTTTTAGGAACTATAACAGCTCTTCCTTCTCTTCAATAGGCAATTGAGACCCAATTTGAAAGAATTTCTTAGGGTCATCGTCAATAGCCACTTTTATTAGATCCTCGCATTTTGTTTCCTCGGCTAACCCATCAACAGGTGACGCCGGAATCCTTAACTGCTACAAACTTCCTTCAGCATAGGCCGAAGACTTATCCTCGAATTGATTTCAAATAGCAGCCACCAGGCATTGCCCAATCGTGGACTGACTTCCAACAATCTCTTCAATCTTATCCCCAGATGGGAATTTCACCTTCTGGTGCAAAGTAGAAGAGACAGCCCCTAGGGTGTGCAACCAAGGCCTGTCCATTATGGCTGTATATGGGGAATAAGCATCTACCACTATGAAGTCTGCCTCCACTATTTCTGAGCCTGTTTGTACGGGTAATCTGATTTGACCCCTCAGAATGACAACTTTTCCATCAAAGCTCACCAATGGGGAAGTATAGGCTTTTAGATCCTCGAGTCTTAAATTTAGCCCCTTGTACAAATCGGGATACATGATCTCGGTGCCACTGCCTTGATCCACTATTACCCTCTTCACATTGTAGCCCTCAATCCTCAGGGTAACCACTAGAGCATCATCGTGGGGTTGTATGGTTCCAACTTTATCATGATCCAAGAAACCCAAGACTAGCTGAAATTTTGTTCTGGCCCTCTTAGGTTCTAAACTAGAGCCCTCAGCATGTAGCTGAGCAACTGACATAACTCTAGAAGGATGGGAACCAGTTCTTCCTAGAGCAACAAAGATGACATTGATTGTCTCCAAAGAAGGCCTGTTGGAGTTATCTCTCTTAGGTTCTGAAGTAGATTAACTACTCTGGCTACTAGAATGATGCAAGAGATATTTCAGCTTTCCCTCCCAGACAAGCTGGTCCAAATGGTCCCGCAAATTTCTGCAGTCTTCCGTGGTATGTCCGTGCTCCTGGTGATAATGGCAGTGAAGGTTCTGATTACGCCTTTCGGGATTTTCCACCATTTTGTTCTGCTATTTGAGGTATGGTTCACGTTTGATCTTCTCCAGAACCTGCTACACCAGCTCTCAGAAGACTGCGTTGACTGCCTGAGTAACGGCAGAGCCTGACTGTCCTGAAAAATATCTCCGTGGCTGATTGTTGTATCTATCTGACCTAAAATCCCTCCGCTCTTGAGGGATAACCTTTTCTTTTCCCTTTCCTTGCTGTTGGTCTTCCTCTACCCTTTTATACTTATCAATCTGATCCATGAGCTAACGCACAATTGTAACAGGCTTACCAGTTAAGGACTTCCTTAAATCATGCTCGGCTGGGAGGCCGAGTTTGAAGGTGCTAATGGCCACATCGTCAAAATCACCTTCAATCTCATTGAACATTTCCCAATACCGATCCGAGTATGTTTTCAGGGTCTCTTCTTCTCCCATGGACAAGGATAACAACGAAGCTAAGGGCCGTAAGACTCTTCTACAAGTAACAAATCGAGAGCCAAATGCTTGCGTAAGCCCTTTGAAAGAATCAATGGAATCTGCCCTCAAGCCATCAAACCACCTCATCGCCACATGCCCCAAACTGGACGAGAAAACCTTACACATCAAGGGCTCATTCTTAAAGTGTATAGCCATCTTCTGACTGAAGTGGCTGACATGCTCCACAGGGTCCATTCTACCGTTGTACATAATGAAGATGAGCTGTGGAAATCGCTGAGGAAGTCTCTCTCTCTCAATCCAACGCGTGAAAGGCAACCAAGAAATCTGGTTCAAGGCCCTACTCATAGCATCGTTACCCATGCCTCTACGTGGCGGGCTTCCACGACGTTGCTCATGGTGGTGCTCTTTTTCGTAGCAGAAAGGCTCACTAGGCGGGGTTCGTAACCTTTGCCTGTAACTCGAATCTCTTTCATCTTCAGAAGAGACATCATAGTTAGGGGAAGCTTTTTTACTTCTAGCGTGGCGTAAGTCCCTCTTCAGTTGGTCAATCTCCTGTTACATGCCTTTGTTACTCTTCGCATAGGAAATATGACCTCCATCTTGAGGTTGGCTCCTACAAGTATGTGTGGTGTGTACATTCCCTTCACGATCACCTTGCTGCTCAAGGATAACAAAAGGGTCGCCATGCTGGGATCCTCTCGATTCCACTTGTTGTGGGCCTAGTTCTACCATAACTGATCATTATCTTCACTCACACACCAGCTCTTCCCACAGATGGCACCAATTGTAGGGTCACAATTTGCAGCCCAAGTCTCAATTGTACAAGACTTTGGCCCAGTAAGGCCAATGCAATAGAATTTATAAAGAGTGGGTCGAAGTTCTGGGCTTCAATGAAGTTAATAACGATTAGTATGGATTTTAGGTGTGATCGAAGGATGGTAAAGTCAGTAATCTTGCATGAAGATGACGTTCAAGGAGGCAATATGTGTTATAAATTAAGGTCAATATGACTACAAGTCTTGCTTTCTGATACAATGTCCTCTTTTTCTCTTTTTTTTTTTTTTTATCCCCCCTTTATAGATGGGTTCTTACATTATATAGTCCCCTGGGGCCATCTTCACCTTACACTTGTCAACCATTTTGGTTGCTACTTGAGTAACAGTCCCATCATCCACCTCCTTTGGTCTCCTATGAGTTGTAGTTGCCAATGAAACACTGTTCAGAAGTCTTCTCCACATAAATGCGGCCAGGAAAGTAGTTGCTATGCATTTAATATGGTGGCAACAGTTTTACTTTAGATATTTCTGGGTTCTTATTTCTTCCGTACGTGTATAAGGATTATCCTTGTCGTGGAGATCTTCTGGAAGGTCATCTAGATTGCTGAAGTACAAAGTCGATCAATATTTAATCCTATCCGAGAATGAACCTCTTCTCGGACCATCATCCTCCACTCCATCTTTTATAATTCTGGAATTTGGGCTTCTTCTAATCATTCACCCCTCCTTGGACACACATATCCTCAGATAAAACCCAGGGCCCAATATACGATCTTGGGCTTTTACCCCCACAAGCTTATTTTATTCTACTCAATTTGGTTCTCTACCTTTATTTTGTTATGTGTTATACTATGAGTTTTTTTTTTTTTTTTTTTTTTTTGCAAATGTCTTGTTAAACACTTGGATATATTATTCAATTTTTTCTAAAAATTGATTTGATTTTATGGGATAAATTTAGTTGTAATTTTAAGTATATTTTTATTAATGAAATAGGTTTCATTAAAAAAAATTGTACTAGTTGTAGGGCAAATTAACAAAAAGTAAAATTTTATGAGATGGAGCAGGGCTTCACGGGGCTCCAAGGGGCCGAGATAGGGTGAGAAAGTTTTCCTCGTCATGTGGAATGGGGCGGGAAATGGATGAGGCAAGACAAAACCATGCAAGGCAAGGGCGAAAACCCCATCATTCGGCCTTGCCTCGCCCTATTGCCATCCTTAGGGGCAACTGATGTTAGTAGTCTGGTGGTTGGGCCTGCCACTTTCAACAACTGTTGATGGTGGTTAGCAACCGATGACGGAGGTCCGATAACTGAAGCCTCCATTCTGATGATAGTTGCCTACTGTCCAATAACCAAAGACATTGTTTTGACAATCGATACCAAATATCTGATAACCAAAGCAGTTATTCTAATAATTGATGCCAACATTCTAGTCACTGGAGACACCGTTTTGACGACTAGTACTTGAGGTTCAATAACCAAAGTCTATATTCTAGCCACCCTTGCTAGCAGTTTGGTCACCAAAGACATCGCTCTAGTTGCCAGTTTTAGCAGTTTGGTCGCCAGAGCCACCACTCCAATTGCGGATTCCAGCGGTTTGGTCACTTGACCTCCGATATTAATGGCTCTGGTGGTGAGCCACCAATTTTGGTGATTTTCTTTAAAAAAAATTCTTCTCATACCAAACATCTGAAAATATTTTACTTCTAAACAAACGGAACTTGACTTATTTTATTTCTTTTAAATAAGAACTAGAATTCAAATCTCCCCTTGTTATTTTAACTATTGAATTATCAAAATAAAAAACATCTATGGAGTGACTTGTGCTTTTAATAAAAATGTTTAAGGTTAAAATCCCCCTACTCCCAACCAATATTATTTAAAATAATATAATTCAAAAAAAATCCTTATGGATTAAAAGTTGTGTGAAGTTACAAGGATACTAAAAGCCCAAATGCGCTTGGACCTCCATTGAATACACTTCGTTTAGAACAAATGGCCTAGGAAAGACCCAATAATAAAAATGGGCCTTTCATTGATCTTTTTCTCGTCTCCACTCAAATTATGGGTTTTTTTTTTTTTTTTGGGCATAAACAGCGTCTTTTTGAGACCGTGTATAGCAATTTCATTTGAGGAGCAATCTACGGGTTGAACAGACTACCCAATAACCCAAACCTTCTTCTTTGTTCTCAAATTTCATTGATTGATGAGCAGACAATCAGAGCTTCAAGCCTTCAACAACTTCCAACGACAAGGAGGCTCCAAATCCAACATACAGGTAACATATATTTTATTCATTCATAGAATAACAACCATTTTATTTTAATTCGGTTAATAGCTTTCCATAAAAGTGTTAATTTCAATTTTTTTTTTTCAAAAAAAAGTCTTGGTTTATAGTAGTTGGGGTGCTTCTAAATATGTTTTTCTTATGTTATATGTTGTACCCATTTGTAGAAAATTTGTGGTATGCTTTTAAATTTTAAATTTGCGGTGTGCACAATATTTTTAGGCCAAATATGTTTTCACAATGATTCAAACAAATAAATATCTTGTAGTGTATTGATTCACAACTGACCTCTTGTTTTAGAACAACGGTTCCAACTGACAACATATGTTGTGTCGAATAACCATTTGTATGGCGAATTTAAAAGATGTTTTTAAGGCCAAGGAAAATTTAGAGATATTGGGGGTGTGAGGCAACAAAGGTATAGTTAGAGTCGCGAGCTTGTTGTAGTCGGTCTTTATAGCCATGGGCAGTGGGAAGGTAAGCAGACTAGGAGTCCTCTGGGATATTGAGATTGGACACTTATCATTTTGATCAAGATTTAGTGAGGAAGGAGCTTGTAAATATGATCATCTTGCAAGTGTATGTATGATATGTGTGTATAAATATTGTTTCATATTTGGTGTGCAGAGTGGAAACCAACTAAGCTCAAGCCACGTTCCAGCAAAGCATTTGTGACAATTTTTTTAATCACCCAAAACTACTGTGTCTGGCAATACTTTGCAGGTTGATAGCTTACTCAAATTTATTGAAATTTTGGAATACTTTTCCTGTTCTGCAATATTTGTACTTCTAAAACTTGAATCTTGCACCATTGGGAGTGACATGAAATTATTTTCCTTTTAGTTGATTAGATAAAACTGACAGTTTGTGAGATCAATGGTAGCTAGTTACTTATCATTTGTGTATGGCTTTCTTGTAACAGATTGCAGTTCTAATTGACAGCAGGAAGAAAGGAAGCTCAACTTCTTTATTATATACTTAATTTACAAAATGAAGGAAGAAGAAGTGAATCGATGCCAAATTCAAGAGTGGTACCCGAAATTTAAGTCTGTATCCATTAAAACCCAAATCCATGAACTTCCTGAATCGTTTATCCAATACCTTCTTGATGATTCTGGCCCCTTCCTTTTACCTGTTTCCATCTCAAATGATGATGCCCTACCCAATAGAATTCATAACCCTGAAGAGGAAGAAGACTATCAAGTATTGGAAGGATCTGAAGACGAGTCAGAGCAACCTTCACCACCACCTTCTTTCCCTGAACTTGAATTGAAGATTAAGGAATCAATTGAGTCCCTTGGTGGTGCAGTCTTCCCTAAGATGAATTGGAGTGCACCAAAGGACTCTGCTTGGATTAGCACAACCGGGAGTCTCCGTTGCACTTCATTCAGTGAGATTGCACTCTTGCTACGATCATCTGATTCATTGATCCATGATTTATGTCATGCATATGATTCATGCAGTGATAAGTCCTCGTCAAGACCACCAAGTTTCTTCCTTGCACTCCGGAAGTGGTACCCATCTTTGAGTCCAGAGATGGAATTTCGTTGTTTCGTAAGGGGTCAAAACCTAGTTGGAATTTCCCAGCGAGAGGTCACTACATTTTATCCTGTACTCCTTGAGAAGAAAGATATTCTTGAGATGTTGATCCTGCAATTTTTTGAGGATAATATAAGGCTGAAATTTGAATCAGAGAATTACACATTTGATGTTTATGTTACAAAGGATGAACGGATTAAGGTTTTAGATTTCAACCCTTGGGGTGCATTTACATTGCCGTTGTTTTTTAATTGGGAGGAATTAGAGCAGAATACTAGGAAAGAAGGCAATGATGTGGACTTTAGAATTGTGGAGAGCCAGTGTGGTGTTAGGCCAGGTTTGAAGACTGCTGTGCCTTATGATTACTTGGACATTGCCCCTGGAAGTGGTTGGGATCAATTTCTGAGGAATGCTGATGAAGAGTTGCAGCAGCAGATCAGGTCTTCTGAAGCAGGTGCTTGAGATTTTGATTCTCTTGATTCTTGAGAATAGTGTTGCAGTTTCTTTTATATCGACTGTGATTCATGAAGAGGGAAGCATGAATAAAATTTTAGTTTAATTAGTTCTATTTAGTTTTAAAAATCATTTGTATTTTTATTGGCCAATTAGATTTTTATTTTATATCTTATTAGCTAATTAATTTTTTTATTATTAATTTCCTATAGTCAAGGTTATTTTTGTAATTTGATAATTGGGATTTCCCAGGTTAATTAGAATTAGGATTTTCTATGGAGAGAGTTTGTAGTTTGATTGATTAATGAACTTTGTTTTGGGTGTTGACTACTAGGTTATCTATAATTTATTTCTTTATTCTTTAATTTTCTTGTTGCATCGATTTGGGTTTGTCCTAAGTCATTCATATATTCACTTTTATGGGCAGACTCTACATGTATGGTGTACTGGGTCTTTTTGTTTTGTGTGCTGTATTAAAAAAAAAAAAAAAAAATTTGCTTCTGCAATCATAATATAAAAATTAATCTCATTCTGGTGCAACTTCCCCATTTGTTTTGTGTATTATCAATTGATAGTTGTTCCTAAAACTTTTCTTAAATTTTACTTTTTGGCGATTTCTTAAATTTACAATGTCTTCCCATTACGATTTCCATTTTCCTTATGTTTCTTATTATCACCTTGCTTCTCAATTTTGATGGGTGTAAGATGCTTTTGTTTGAAGCAGTGATAGTATCCAAATGGACTATTCATTTTTATTTTCTTTTAATGGTTTTGGATTTGGAAACATCAAGCTTTATCTTTTGTAGGCTGTTTATATGAGCAGCATTGCATGGAGAGGATATTGTTTTTGGCTATTCCATCAGTTTTGTGATCCGTTGATATTTGTATAATTTTTCTTTCCAGGAAAATGATGGGTGCCATTTTGAGATGAAATGTCATGCCTGAAAATCTCTATCAATACAATAAATTTCCATCTCTATCAATGACCCTCTACGGGGATCTCTAAAAAGAGCAAGGAGACAAAACGAAATTCTCTTAATTTTTTCTTTTTCCTTCTCAGCTATGGCTTCATACAGCCTTGCATTTGAATAAATTACAAACTTATAGTCACTGCTCAATGCATAATGGTCTAAGTTTGCTAATGTGCTTGCCAAAATGAGCCACACCCGTGCTTTTTTTTTTTTTTTTTTGATACATTAAAAGTTGGGGTAGAGAAATTTGAACCCTAAATGTCTTCATTAAAAATACCTGAAGATGCCAATTGTATTGTAAAACTCTTGGCATTTACCATCTTAGATGTCTTCATTGGAAATATTCGGAAATACCAATTGAGCTACAAGGCTATTGGCACCATCCATCTACTAAATAAAAACCAAATGCACAATATTTATCTAGCATTAGCTGCAAGCAAAATTGCACCTCCGACGTATGGAACTTAACCACAGACCAATCAAGCCAAAGCAAAAACATTGATGTGGTACTGAACATGATTTTTATGTAGTATCTCAGAAAGTGGAAAGAATATTCCAGTATTATCATGTGCTCCACCCCCTCTCCCCGCCCCCCCAAGTTCTATATTACCTTGAAAAATTAACATTTCAAGACTATTAGCAGGTTCCTTAAGAGAAGTTATTAATTATTATGTCTTGCCAAACATGGTTTATTATGAAAACCTCACCACATGGTGATCCAGCAGCACAATCTAATTAATTTATAGTTTTTATGGTCATTGACTGGTGACACCACTCTAATATGTACCACCAGAAATCTAGAACGATGGCTTATAAACTTGTATCTGTGCATAAGTACCATTCAGCCGCAGATAGATTTCCCTCTAGGTACAGTAATCACATAAAGATGGCTTTTAGAGCACTCATTTTGTTAAATTTTTAAGGATTCAGGCTTTTCAATCATCATATCTCTCAACAAACAGTGATTCAGATTTGAAACTGAATGCGAAGCAAACTTGAGATTTTAAAATTCTTACAGCACTATCCTTTTCATCAATACCTTGTCCAAAAGCGTGGTTATGCATGTATCCTACAGTGGAAAACAACATCGTCCTCTTAAAACAGTCTATCCTCCAAACGTCAACATGCTCAAACAAATCTAGTAAATTACAGAAAAATATACGGAGGTCGGTCATTAGTTATTCACAACTCTTGCACCACTTCAAAAACTAAAAATTCAAATTGGAAGCCTGACATGCTTAAGAAGATATTTATATTCAATGGGAAGTATTCTGAAAGCAGATATCACTATCTGAGATGGCTCCAGGTCCTCCTCAATCCAAAGAATGTTATCTTCAGGAGGGCCTCTTGGGATCAGCAGCAAGTAACAGCTGTTGATCTAGAAGAGCTTACCCTGCTGTTGGGTTCCACTTCTCATCATTGTACAGAATTCCTCATAGTTGATTCTACCATCCTGTAAACCCAGTAGAAGAGCAAATTAATGCATGATACTGCAGAAGATATATTTGCATCCAAAAGAAAGCCAAGCCAAACAACTTACATTATCAGCATCGACTTCAGATATTATTTCCCTGATTGTTTCGTCATCACCCATTCCATATTCTTTCATGGCCGACTGTAGTTCATCCCTGGTAATAAATCTGCAAATGAAATCCCATAAAGACCTCAATATCTTTCATTTGAATGCAGAAGAACCTGTTCATATTTGTCTAATTAATGAGAGTTCCCTGACATATATGCATTAACAATGACCAAACTTTTAAAATATGGTGCCCAGTCAGTGTGCCCAAATCAAAATCCAATATTTCAGAATCAACTGATAACTCTGATTGATTTGCATATACAATATCTGAAGTCTGAACTTGTATTTTCCCACCATAAGTTTCAGCTATTCTAACAACATTTTACATACCAGGAATTTATCTGGCACATTATAGTAAATAATAATTCTTTGTCAATCAGCCACAGTAGTAAAGAAGAAAAGCTTCAGCTGTACTGTAGTAAGACTATTCTGTCCAAGGTGTGGATTGTTTTCATTTAAAAAATACTTACCCGCTATTATCCTTATCAAAATATTGAAAAGCCTTATAAAGATGTTCTTCTCTTTCTAGCTTGTGTCTATGCATTGTAGCAGTGATAAATTCAATGTAGTCGATTGTTCCATTCCCATCTACATCAGCCTAAACACAAATTAAGAATGTCAGTTTGGAGTTAAGCAAAAACAGTAATAAAAAAAGAATGAAAAAATTATGGAGTACAATATCTTACAGCTTCCATGAGCTGCCGGACTTCAGCCTCTGAAAGCTTTGAGCCAAGCCGAGCTAACCCGGTCCTAAGTTCATCATAGGTGATTGTGCCACTTTTATCCGTATCAATGTTTGTAAACATTGCCTTCAGCCCTTGGATTTCTTCTTCAGAGAGATTTTCAGCAATGACCTACAATTATTGGCATAATTAGTCAGTTTAGTAGATGGCAATCACAGTCAGATCCATATCTACATCAGGACTACAACTACCCTAAAGAATAACTGAGCATCCCAAAACAATTGCCAATTTAGATTTGTAGCTCCCAGTTTCATCTATATGCATGATCAAACATCATATTGAAGATTGAAATCCATCTATACCTTCAGTGCAAGTTTCTTAAGTTTGTTCATTGCTCTAAATTGTTTCATCCTGGAAAGAACAGCACTGTCTATTGGCTTATCTGACGCTTCCCCATCTTCTCTAAGCCATGGGTGCTCTAAATCAGCCATAAAATTTCAAATTTCATTAGAGAAACATAACAACAGAATGACTAAAGAATGCCACTTTACATTAACTGCTATGACAGAATGACTAAAAATTTATATTACAAGAAAAATATTCAGTGTCATATTAAGAATCATTTAAGCCTTTATTGGTGAAGCATTGTGAAAATTGTGAATTCCAATGTTCTAATCATCAACAAAACATTTTGAACCTCAAACAAAACTAAGCTTGAGACATTAAATTCTGGTGGCTTAAGGAAGAAGTGGAGAACTTGTTGCATTGTTGGTGTCATATTTCATACATGTGCAACACCAATTTTTGTCCTTATAGTTACTCCAATTTCCAATTTTAGTCCTTTAAGTTTTCAAAAGTAGTAATGAAATCCTTAAAGTTTGCAAATTGATCCAATTTGCTCCACACACCTTTTGAAAAAAAAGGTCTATGTGGTTCTAAAATTACACAGTAGCAATCCAGGTGGATTAGAAGTGCCACATGGCCACCATAATGTCTCACTATTGCCCTGTGGATTGTTGTGCAACAAAAATAATGGAACACTATTTCCACTTATTGATCTTGAATTTACAAAATAATTATCTATTCCAAGTTTAGCTGATGAGAAATTGTTGGGAAAATTCAAGTATATAAAAACGAAAAGAAATGGGGCAATTATTTAACAAACTTTTGAAACTCTAGGGACCAAATTGGGAAATGAGCTTAAAGGATCAAATTGGATAATTTTATAAAGTTTTAAGGATTCGATTGCAACTTTTGAAACTTTAAGGACATAATTGGAAAATGAGACAAACTTTAAGGACCAGGAGTGGTGTTTGCCAAAATAATAATAATAATAATAATAATAATTTTCACGCTCAAAATGAAATTTAAAGTTTTGAGGATGGTAAATGGTAATTTTCAGATCTCTTTCAGTCACAAAAGACTCAGGTTTTTGCAAATGAGGAAACATTTCAAAAAGTAGATTTTTAAAGTGTTTTAAACACATATCTTGACATTCTAATTTTATTCTTGAAAAAAAAAGAGCTTTTCATAAAAAGCAGGTGGGTCCTTTTCTCTTAAAAGCTTCATGGCCCTTGCATCTAAATTCTCTAAATCCTTACATGACTTAAAAATATATCATGTAGATAAACTAGCTTGCTGACCCCAGTGAACTTGCAAATTACCTAACGCAGAAGATCTTTCCTGCCTATGTACTGTGTACATATGAGTCAAGCTACCCTTGAGAAAATTAATCGTGAAATGCTGAAATCTTAAGGCATAATAATTAACCATACTAACAGATGCCTACCTAGAACCTGCGCAGAAGTAATCCTTTTCTTTGGGTCCTGAGTTAGCATCTTCCGGACAAGGTCCTTGGCACTGCTTGATATAGATGGCCATGGTTTACTTTCAAAGTCAATCTCTCCTTTCAATATAGCATCGAATATCCCTTTCTCCGTCTCTACAATATAAATTAATTACAAATCACTATTTCCACCCAAAAAAGCAAAAGAGAAACTACTGTAGTACACAGTAACAAAATTGAGCAAGTAGTAGAGCTGTGTTTTTACCAGCCCAAAATGGAGGTACACCACTGAGTAATATATACAAGATAACTCCTGCACTCCAAATATCTATTTCCTTCCCATATCTGCGCCGTAATACTTCTGGAGCAACATAGTAAGCACTCCCAACTATATCTCGGTACACCTTCCCTGGCAAGAGTGAGCCACAACAAACCTTATTCTACATTACAAGTAATAAGCATATAAATTATGATAAGTTTTGCTCAACTCATTAAAACTTTTAATGACCAGTACTTGAAAAGCATACTGCAAGTGTCTTCATGAAAGTTCACACAAAAAATTTGTGCTCTTTAATAAGAAATATGAAAAACAATGATAGGGAGGCCAGTTTTCTATCGACTAAAAAAGTTCTATGGTACATTTTACTTCTATGATGTCATTATGAGGTATTTTCATGATACTAAAGAAGGTTCTAAAAGGCGAATTAAAAATTCAGGCAATTTCTTAAAATCTAGTTTTATAAACTGTGAAACACCTCTAAAGACTAGGGGCACCATAGATGCAGTGTGATAAGGAAGTGGCAAATGACCATATACTCATCTCATAATGCACTGCCATCATTCTTCAAACTCTATTTATGGTATGATCAACACCTCAAGAGGTAGAATAAACTCAAAAGTAAAACATGAAAGAAAATCCTTTAAGAGGGTTGCATAAAAAAGCCATCCTTTGACCTGAAATATTCCAGTAGCTACTTAATTTATAGGCTAAAGTGCAAATTACACCCATAAAGTTTGGGGGTCTTCGGATTTCCCCTGAAGTTTCAAAAATTGGATTTTACTCCCTTAAGTTACATTCCATTTGCATCAACAACCCCTCTGTCCATATTTTCTGTTAAGTGCCACATCAGTTTGCCACGTGTTTAGTTCGACCAATAAAATGATTCCATGTCATTTTCATTATGCCACATCAGTATGCCACGTGACATTATTTTATTGGACAAACAAAACGTGTAGCAAGTTTATGTGGCACTTAATGATGGAAAATATGGACGGAGAGTCAATAATGCAAACAAAATATAACTTCAAGAGGTAAAATCTAAATTCTGAAACTTTAGGCTGTAAAATCCAAAGACACTCAAACATTAGGGGTGTAGTTTGCACTTGAACCTAGTTTATAAAAGAGAATGGAGGCTGCTAAGAAAGTTGTGAACATGTTTAGACTCATGAACAATAAATTCATAAATAAAAAATCAGCTATTATAAAATTATTGGAAATCAATTGACTCAATTCCCATTTTCCGAAAGACCATTTTCATGCCAATATTAAAGGAAGATGTTTTCAACTTTCCCAGGTTAGGTTTTGAAAAAAAGGAATACCATTCGTCTCAAGTGACAACTAAAAATGCTCCACATTATTCTCTCATGAAAAAAGAAGAAAGACGACTGACTATTCTATTAAATTCCTGAAATATTATATTCAATCCAGGTAAGTTCTCAATCAACACGCTTAAGCATATTCCATAGTTTTGAATAAGCTTTTAGTAGGACTTCAAACTACTAATAAATAATTTAAATTTACAAGCAACACATATCCAGAAGAAAATATTTAATATGGAAAAACATACGCAACTTTTTCCTTAAAAAAATACTCAATAATTCAATCTCTTATTTATCCCACCTACCATTTTATCATTCTCATGAAAGACGAAAAAATAAATAAATAAAAATCTCCAAATCATCGTTCCAATTATTCATTCAAATCAATAAATTTAAACCTCAGAACCACAAAATTAAATAATTCAATAATTAAAAGAGTTACCTTCCTCAATGAAAACCGATAATCCGAAATCTGTGGCCTTTAAAAGTGCATTCTCATCCTTGCTAGATAACAAGAAATTCTCAGGCTTGAGGTCCCTATGCATCACACCCATAAAGTGGCAGATATTCACAACATTAACAATTGACCTGCATATTGAAGCAGCAGCCCTTTCACTATAATGACCCTTTGCAATAATCCTATCAAAAAGCTCCCCACCAGCACATAACTCCATAACAAGATGCACTGATTGCTTATCCTCATAAGCACCCTTAAACTCAACAATGTTTGGCTGACCACTCAAATGCTGCATAATCTGAATCTCTCTCTTTATATCCTCCTTGTCATTCTTTGTAACAAGCTTCCTCTTAGATATAGACTTGCAAGCATATTGTTTGCCAGTTGAATTCTCAGTACAAAGATAAGTGACCCCAAATTGACCTCTACCCAATTCTTTGCCAAATGAATAGTGCTGCTTAACATCCTCATATGCTTTGCCAAGAATTGTGTCTGGCCTGGGGACAGGTTTTGGGCTTGGAGCTGAGACAGATGGCTTCACTGCTGGCTGGGCTGGTACAGTGCGTTTCTCAGGCATGTGGTAGGACTGTTGTGCTGGTGTTCTGGATTGTTCAGCTACAGGCTCATGGCTTTTTTGATGATGCATATCAGAACCACCTACTGATCTATAACCATTGTATTTGGGCTCTGAATTTTTGACTTTGCTAAAACAAACACCCATCTTTTGTAACAGCCAAATTCAAAGACTAAAAAGAGACTGAATTTTAAGCAAATGATGGTAAAGAATTAAGACCCAGTTGAAGAATCAGAGAGACTGTGCAAAATAACACTGAATTTTCAAGGGAAAAGTGGAGGAGAATTTTGGATCAGGAATCTGAATCTCACAGCTGAACTAAAATTAGGCCCAAAAGTGGCTGAATAGTAAAACCCAGATGGGGATCCACAGAGAATATGAAGAGAAAGTGAAAAAGAACCAAACTTTGGATTGTGATTTTTGGAAGGGTTTAACATAAGTAGATCAGAGTTATAGCTTTAGAAAACCAGAGCTCTGAGACAAGGCTGAAAAAGAAAGACTGGAACTTGGTCAACTGTGCAATTAAGTTGAAATGTTGAATCTTTTGGGACCTTCAATCCAATGTAGAGAGAGAGAGAGAGAGAGAGAGAGAGAGAGAGAAATTCTAAATATAAAAGCCATCAAAAGGGCAAAAAAGTAATATAGAAAAAAAACAAGTTTTCATATATAACTTTTTCACTTCATAAATTAAGTGTATTTATATTCCATACAGATGTTGATAGGATAGAGTTAGAATTTGCAAAGAACTCTCAAATTCTCAAAAGAAAGTGATGGTTTTTAATTCGTTCATGAATCTCAAAAATATCTGTTAAACATGGTCGTAGATACAGCCATTTATTTTTTGTTTCATGCATAGTTAAGTTTTAATTTATGATATAAATTAACTGTTTCCAAATCATTTAAGAAAGTTATTTATTCAATTTTTATTGAAAATAAACAACTTTTTATAATTACACAAATATTTTATGTCTACAAAAAAAAATTTATTTGGAATAACAAAAAAAATTATTAAAAGTATTAATTTTTTAAGCATTTTATGTCTTAAATCTAATTAAAATTAGAAGAAATTAAAAGATTTAATGGAAAAACCTGATTTTGAGAATGTTCGTATGATTTCTCTCAATATCTTCCTACCGAAGAAAATTTTCATTTTATCTGAAAAGGGAAAGAGATTTAGTAATTTACCATTTTGTCAATTAAAGAGTTTACACTGATGACTATAGGCTGGCCATGTTCTTCGTGAAAATTATCCCATCAATCATGTCACCTATTTCTTTATTTATATATTTTTTTTCTTTTTTCCTTTTTCTTTTTGGACAAACATGTTTACAATCATGTATGAGCTATGGATAACAACAACCTACTTTAAAGTTTAAAGGACCCAAACAATGGGGGACCCCATCCTCCATGAATTTCACGCACTTCAAACAGGCTAAATACAACAAAATTGCATCCTAACATTGTATTAATTTGTATAAAGTGAAATTAATTAAATACGTTATCTGATCGTATTTAAAATTTATGAAAGTATAAATTTTTTTATTAATTAAATTAATTGAAACTCATAAAGCTAAAAAAAAAAAAAATTATGTTCACTAAAGAAAACAAAATAAGAGCCCTTTGAATTTCAAATCTTGTTAATTTCTTTCATTTCATTGTTTAAATTTAATATTAAATAAATTGCCAAGTATTAAATGAACAAAATGAATAATTTTTTTTAAAAGTTTTAATTTATGACATTCGCTTTTAATAATAATTCTTTATTATTAGATTAAAATACTAATCAATTTTTAATGTAAACTAAGATTGGACTTCAAATTTTTTGTATATTTATAAAAAATTTACCATTTTATTAATTAAAGAGCTTACACTAATAACTATGGCTGGCTAAGTTTCTCGTGGAAATTATCCCATCAATCATGTCGCTTGTATCCTTTTCTATCTTTCTTTTTACTTTTCACTTTTTTCCTTTCTTTCATTTTTGTCAAATATGTTACAATAATGTATGAGCTATGGATAACAACAATTTAATCAACAAGTTGAAAGATCAACAACATGTGGATTTCACAGCAAGCCACACAATCTACTTTAAAACCCAAACAATGGGGGATCCTATCATCCATGAATTTCACGCACTTCAAACAACCTAAACACAATAAAATTGCAACCCAGCATTGTATAGAATGTAATTAATTAGATACGATATCTAGTTGTATTTGAAATTTATGACATTTACTTTATGATGATTTTTATTTTTTAAAATTAATTAATTTTTGTTATAGATAAGTATTAAATCTCAAATTTTTTTTATTCAACAACACAAAGTTGTAAAGAATTATATTCACTCCATGACTAAAGGTGTTCCAAGAAAGAAAACAAAATAAGAGTCCTTTCAATTTCAAATCTAGTTAATTTCTTTCATTTCATTGTTTAAATTTTATTTTTTTAATTTAATATTAAATATTTTTACCAAGTATTAAATGAACAAAACGAATAAGATACACTTTTTTTTTTTTTTTTTGGATAACAACGAATAAGATACACGGCATAAAACAAAATTTGCACCAAACATTACGTACAATACATGGTGGTTTGGGGCCGTGGGACACGTTAGGCACGTGGAAATTTATCGTATCTCGTGCGGCAATAAGGGAACGTGTACGTGGTCTCCATTTTAATAATGTTAATGCCATATTGCTATCTACGCGGTTTTGTTTGATTAAATTATGTTGGAAACTCACTCTAAACTTTACATTTCCTAAATATTTATGTGAAAGCCACGTTTCGAAAATTCCCAGTAATAAATTATTAATAATAATAATGTACCCCAAATGAAGAATCTAAAAAAGGTTTCTGATAAGCAACAAAGGCTGAAACTTCTTGACAATATCTGGGGACAAACGTTTTGTCCTGGTTTTTTGGCTCAACGTACAAAATTGAAGCAAAGATCCAAAAGGTCTTATTAGAACTTAGAAGCAACAAAGACATTGCCTGTAAAGGAAATATGGATTGGCCAGATACACTTTTCCAAGCAAAATAACTCATCTTTTTCTGTGGTAAGGATATATCATATATGGATTGGCCAGATACACTTAATAACTAATCTTTTTCTGTGGTAATGTCATGTTGTTTTCCGTGTGAGTGAAATGATAAATATATATAAATTTTTGCTTGGGAGAGCCGGTTTGCGTAACAAATTTATTAGTCAATACAAACTTCCATATACATACATAAACACATGCATGAATACATCTATACACACAAGAATTTAGTATCTTTTATAGTGAAATCTTTAAACTTAAATGTTTCATATAATTAAATTCGTCTTTCACCATCTTCTACAGTGAAATCCTTAAAATTTTCATTTTTAATGTAAGTTACTAAATTGTCTACCGTTGCAAATAAATATATTTGTGTTGAACTAATGAAATGTTCAAAGACATGAATGATCCAAAACTTTAAGAGATACAAGAACAAATTTTATAACAAAACATAAATTTGAGAAACAATACATCCTCTATAACTACTAATAAGACCAATTGGACATTTTTTAAAGAACATTATTGGATTAACTCAAACATTTGGGGTGGGGGGTCTTATTTTTGGGGGATAATTATTAAAATATTAAATATTTCTATATAATATAAAAATATTGGCCCTCCACCCTGTGTGAGTGCCTTTTTTCTTCAGCACTATGGCCCAAGAATTCTGGGCCGTGTGAGATGTTCTTGGTGGACTGGGATTGATTCTCCGCAGCTAAAGGGCTGTTTTAAGAATCAATTGGTGCACAAAACATACTTCCTATAATACAAATAGCTAACAAAAAAAAAGAAAGCAAGAATATTTGCATTAAATGACATTTATGCAGTAAGGAAAAGTGCAAATGACAAATGGGAATATAACATAAGAACAAGCTAGGGATCCTCTAATTATGTGAGGTATATTTCATTGATTTCATTAAGTTATGATTACAATGCTCACTAAGACGTGGTGCAAGGTTCAACTGAGCTCATAAGTTACAGACTTTGATAGCTATTCAAGCTTCAAAGACTTGCAAAATTTGAACTTGTTGAATCCGAGCATATTCAATAGTGGCTGTCCTGGGATACCGGGGATGGTTCCTCTGTTTTCCCCTCCAATTACAGAGTATTTTCTGCAACTCTCTAGGACTTTTAGGAAAACAATGGTAGATGCTTAAGATGGTCTGATCGTTTTGAAAATGAGTGAATGCTTGAATGCCCTTGTAGCATGGATCCCTTCCTCCTTTTATAGCACAACTTCGGCCTCCCTGGTGAACTAACGATTTTCCCGTTTTGCCCTTTGAAGCCTGTACCGTGCCTGGTTGCTTCAGGATCATGTCGTTCCCCTTTTCTTCATAGTTCCTTGCTTTTTGTTCCGACCAGATGAAAGTCCCTCAGCTCCTTTCCATTTCCAGATTTCCCATTGGCTGGCCTGAGGTCCTTTTTTGGCTTTTCTTCTCAGCGCCCCAGCCTTTCCCAGTTGTACTCTTCTTTGTCTTTATCTCCAAACGGTTGAAATCAGGTTCCTGCGTTTTTTTGCTTTGTACCTCCACTGCGTGTCTGGGTCACAAGGTCCACGTGCCCTCTGTCTCTTGTCTTTCTTTAATTTTTCTGTTATGATCCTCCTTCGCGCGCCCAAGGATCCTCTACCTCTGGGAGGCTTTCTGGGATTCCGGCCCAGTTTTTCCTTCTTGGTTTGGTCTGGTTCGCTGATTGGGCCTTTTTCTCTGGATCCCAACCCTCTGGGCTTTTTCTTTCTTTCTTTTCTTTATTGTGAGAGTCCACCCTTTATTTATTTTCTCCCCCTTTTTTTTGTGTGAAATGGACCCAATATCTTTTCTATCTCTGTGGGCCTATTTGTGGGCTGTTTAATTCTTTTTTTTTTTTTTTGAACCTCAACACACCCTAACGTGTAGCTCCATCCCTGTATATATATTTTACAAGGTAGAAAATTCTACTCTAACTTAATTGAAGTGTATATGTGTATGAAGATTTCTCTTGGAGATTTGAACTCCAGCCCTTTCCCCTCACACTTCACAAGCACTTATACTTGTAGAGTGACCATTACAACAAAGATTTGCCGTGGTATTATCAAATGATACATTGTTAGTACTAAGTAATTTCAAAATTCAATAGTTGAGATATATATTTGTAAAATAACTGTATCAACATTTCACTATTACTTCAAGTGGTATCAATGGGGTGTTAATGGTGGACCATTGATAGAGAAATGCTATGTTCAAAATATTTTCACAAAAAATTCTTAATTAGCAAGTTGTTACTAGCTATTACTAGTGGGAAAAACAATAATTTTAGTGATGAGTTCAAATTAGAGTTAGTAATATCTTATCACCTATAATTTGTTGTAAAAAGATTTTGTCAGCACTTCTCTATTTTTAAAGCATCCTACTCATTTGTACAATTTATTTCCAGTGTTTGACACTTTGACTGGCGGGGAAGCTGCAAAGTGCAAACAATATCCTTTCCTCCAAATTGTCATGGCAAGCGTCAAGTATCAACCAAGGCACCGAATAATTTCTTTTCTATATATTAGTTTTTTTATTCCTTTCGAGCATAGTTATTAAAATTGTATCGGAGATTAACTTGGTTGAAGAATTAGTTCACAAGTTCATTAGTTTGACCTGTGGTTCACTGGTTTAAATTATAGGTTTATTAATTAATTAAAGAATATAGTTTATAATTATTGTAGGGACGAGACCTGAAGATTGTATACTGGGCCTCGGGCCTCGGGCCTCGCCCCAGGACATTGGAAAGACCGAGGAGAGACAAAATGGTAGAAAGGTACTCCAGCCCAGCACCCCATGAAGATGAAAGGAAAAATGAACAGTCCAAGGAGAAAGATGATGTGAACCCCGCCAAGAATAACGAGACCCAACAACGAGAGGGAACCCAAGATCGTTCTATGGACAGATTTGAATAGAAGACCTCGACCCGTTGTTTATGACAAACAAGAACCTCGGTATAAGGAAGACGCCACAAACGGTGGTGGAAACTCCGTTTAATAAGTCAAGATGAACGCCACGGGAAATTCCAATAAGTTCGAATAGTTCTTCAAAGAACCAAAGAGAATAAACCTTACAATTTTTATGAATATTCAATGTCTCCGTTTTCCATTGCTTATGCACCTATTTAAAGGGCTGAACATTACAAGAAAAAAACCCTAACATATAAAACCTAATTAAAGCCGAAAAATGGGTAAGGAAAGAAATCCTTACCTTCCTAAAACACACAAGACATATAAGGCAATAAAGGCTAGATGCCTATCCTCCTAATCAATGCTAAAATAAATCCCTACTTGCCAAAAAGAGACATTAAAATAGAAAAGAGGAGCTGGACGTCCAGAGTCATATAGAAGGAAACAAAAGACAACATAAATGAAAAGAAAGTGGCGCCTAGAATAGCCATGCAGTCCGATCCTTCTAGAATAGCCATGCAATCCTCTTGCCAATTCTTAGCCTTGACCGGATCCTTCTAGAACTTGAATCAAGGTGACGATTCTTTGATGCCCACGTGGATCATGCTCAATGGGCCTCCACGAATTTGCTTAAGCCCATAACTCTTGGATGAGTCCGTTGAGTACATCCTTGAACTTCTTTAATTGTGCTCTCGTAACCGGCCCAATTGGTACTTGAACGAGATCCTTCGAAGCGGTGCCTTGATCTCCATCAAAAGATCTCCTTGGACAAGACTAGCACCGTTCTATTGCACATTCCAGCAACAAGACTGGGCTCAATGGGGGCGTCGGCTTCAGGAGCATGCCACCTAAACTCACGCGATGGAAGGCAACGCAAAAATATCTAAAGGAAAGGTTGTTACCTCCACATTAAATGCATTGCAGCTGCTTTTCTTGCCGCATTTATGTGGAAAAGACCTCTGAACAATGTTTTCTTGGCCACCGCAACTCACGAAGGGCCAGAATGGGTGTCTAATGGAACAAGCACTCAAGTAGAGGCCCGAATGACCAACAAGTGTAAGGCTAGGATCATCAAAAAAGACCTATATAAGGAGAAAGACCTTCCATTGGAAGGGTCAGAAAAATTAAGGGAGAAGACTAGGAGATTGAGAAGAGCTCTTGTAATCATTTTTCTTAGTTCATAAGGACGTTGATCTCCTTGGACAACACGTAAACCGAACCTTTCATGTATTTTTCTTGCATGGTCGTTTGATAAATCCAACTTAGCCATTGTAATACTGACTAGAGCCCAACTCTTTAATTCACTCTCTACAAATTCATTGTATTGGACTCACTAACCCACAACCCAATTATTGGGCTTGGGCCTTTCTAAAAACGTGTCCTTACAATTATAAAATAAAATAAAAATACTCCATTTAAGTAAATTAATAAATAAATAAATAAATAATTACATCATATGACATAAAAGATAGAGAATATATATATATATATATAATTATTTATGTAAATCATTCAATAACTTTTTAATTTTTTAGTCTAACAAATTTTGACTCTTAGGGCAGAAGTTCTTCCCTTTTTTTTTTTTTTTTTTTTTTAAGTTCATCAGTCAATCACCTACTTCTATAATTTTATCACTATCTTTTTTTTTTTTTATCTCTTTTGATCTTATCAATATCTCTTTACCTCTTCAATCTCAACTTTGAACTCTCATCTCATGCCACAACTCTTACTTTATCTCTTTAGTTTTGAGTCTTTATCACTTTATCTTTTCAATCTTCAGTGGTTTAGTAATTTGGTTCAGAGTTTTCAGACTTCAAAGTTCAAACGATTTAGACTATGTTTGGTAACATGTAAAATATTTTTTCGAGTGTAAAATATTCTCGGAAAAATATTTTTAGTTGAAAATATTTGGGTTCTGGAAAATACACCGGAAAAGTATTTTCAGTGTTTGGTCATGCATGTAAAAGCGTTTTTCAGAAAATATTTTCCTGCGATCGGCCCCCTCAATGTAAAACATTTTATAGGAAAAATGCCAAAAATATATATATATATATATATATATATACCTATAATACAATTGAGCATCTCAAAATACCTATACACGTCGTATATGCACATCCATTAATTCCAATCACAAAAAATATGAACATATACACATCCAAGTTTTACATAACAATTACAAAGGTACCCCACATACAAAAATCAGAGATTAACATAACTTTCATGGTCATTCACCCAAGTTTAGATGTGCCATTTTATTGAGCTCATCATCGGGCAAGACTTGAGATGCCACTGCATTTAGCATTCTCGCATTCAACTTTGCAATATTCATTGCATGGTTCCGCTGCTCAATTGCGATATCTAATTGATATTTCAATAAATTGTATTTAGCATCTCCTGTGCAACAGGGGCTCTCTTCAATTGAAGGAGTACTGGAACTTAAGCTAGAATGAGTAGAATATGTACTGGATGAAGAACCTTGTTGCACATTCCCACCATCAATTTGCCAAAACTTCATAAAAGCAACTTCTGCATCCATTTTATGCTTAAACGCCTTGTGGTCTGCTCCAGAACATTGATGAACTTGGGCATGGGCTTCTTCCCATGTGTCGTCCACCCCAGGCACACGACCAGCAAAAACAACGTATGTCTCACTCTTTAGGTGGTCAATAGGATAAATAGTTTAAAAACCAAAATTGGCCTTATGACATACATATTTAGCATAGGAAATTATTTGACATACCATTCAATCAAATGTGTAAGCAAGAAGATGATATTTTCCAAAAAAACGTCCTACAATACAAGACAGTGTAGATCCATTCATCATCTCAGCAAAGTCTCCACAATAATTGTTGTTAAACTATCCAAATTCACATAAATATTGTAACAAGCCCAATTCAAGAACAATGCTAAATTCAGTTTACCAAAATATTCACAAGTTGCCATATACCTTCACAAACACTATTGCAAATAACATTATGTACATATATTATATATACAAATAAATCTATAAATAAGGATAAATATATTTATATATATCAATATCTAAATAAATAAATATTGGTAATGATATATATATATATATATATATTTTTTTTTCAATATACCTTCGGAATACCTTTGAGTTTGAGGGATGCGTTTGAGGTCACGATGTCATAATACCTTTGGGTTTGAGTGGCGGGTTTGAGGGATGGGTTTGGGCAAGACATTTGAAGTCACGGTGTTGATAGAGGGACAAATCGTGGGCTGGGATGCTGAAATCGGGGTGGGTTTAATTGGGTGCATCGGGTACATGCAGTGCTCGATTTAGGCATGCTAATTGGAGATGGGTTTGGGCAAGACAGGGGAGCTGAGGTTGGTCAGGGAGAGAAGAAAAGCCAATGAAGAAAAGGAAATAGAGTACTTATCAACGCGTGGAAGGGAATGAGGCCGGGCGATCTAACCAAAATCAGGTTTGGGTGGATTTCCAAGTGACTTTCCAAAGCTGCTCTCTCTCTCTTTTCTGTTTTTCAGTCTATAAAACTTGGTTTGAAAGTAAATGGAATGTGTAAATGATTTTCCACTTGAAGGACTTGAATTTTACGGTCAAAACAATTGATTTTCAGTTTGACCTAGTTTTACATCTGCTCCTAAACACACATGATGGCGTAAAATATTTTCCAAATTTCATTCTCCCTCGAAACAAACATAGCCTTAGTGACTTCAATAGTTCAATTAAGTCTTTTTCACAGATAAAACTAATATTTTTGTTTCTTTTATCCACGGGCTAAAAAGATTAATCCATACAATCTGTTGTTTTACACAGTTTGAGAAAGGGTCATTTCATATTTGGTATTTCACACTAAACCATTCAGGATACTTTGGTTTACGGTTTAACCAATTGTTTGGTATGAATTTAATAACTATGCTGTGGGATTTTGGTGTCTATGGCTTTTTATTAAAATATATATATATATATATATATAAAACAAATAAAATTATAAAAAGTGATAGGGCTATTTTTGTCACAATGTTTTTTTTTTAATATCATTAATAAAATTTTAAAACTTATATATATATATATATATATAAACACACATATAGAATTTGAATTTATAGTATTCGCTCTATAATGATTGTTTTTTATCATCAAACTAAGACACTAATTAATTTTGGTATAGACAAAAAGAGATTTTACCAGTTGAACTAATTGAAATCTACTAAAATGAAAGTTTTAATGGGGTAAAACGAATTTTACAAGGACTCATAAGTCATCATTGCTCTATTTTCATTAGGTACCAATTACAACACTCCAACTCAACAATTATAAACAAAACTATGAAATGTTATATGTTCCTAAACTTATTGGTTTACATTCAACCGTATGAAGAAAAAAAGAAAAAAAAAAAAAAAGATAAAAGAAAAAACAGAATGAGAATGAGAATTCTACATTTGCATCCTATTGAAAGTTTTTTTTTTTTAATTTTTTTAGAGATGAAGTTTCAACCTATAACGTTAACTCCTAATAATTTTCCTTTATCATTAGACTAAGACACTAATTAGTTTTTTATGTAGGCGGGGATAGAATCTCATATCTCTTATTTGACGATCAGAGATTTTATTAGTTGAACTAACCAAATTTTATTGAAAGTAAAATTTCAAATTTAGAAACGAATTTTATTAAAAAGTCACTATCCCTTACTTTTCATAACCCATATTAGGGGTTACAAAGGTCAAAGAATAGTAAGATAAATGTTATTCCATATTCTTCTCTTCACTAATGACAGGTTGGTTTGATTGTACAATACGTATAGTGAAACAAATGTTTTGCCCTTTTTTCTTAAAGATTTATGGTATATATATTGCGATAATTAGTAACATGTTATGATTAATATACAATAAAATAAAATAAATAATTGATTCATGTAAAAGTGATATTATGTCAATAAGAATCAATTTAATTTATTATAAGGTTTAAAGTCATAAATTTAAGTGAGTGTTTTTATATTTAAATATCAAATAAATATTATTTATTTGACTTATATATATATATATATCTCATATCATATCATATTATTATATTATATATAATAAAAGTTGAGTTTAGACGCCATGGTTGCACCACATGACTTCACCAAATTGCAAATGTAGGGTCACGATTTGTAGCCCAAGCCCAAGAAATATGGGGTATAGGCCCAATGAGCCCAGCACAATAAATTTGTAGAGAATGGGTGAAAGAACTAGACCTTTTATGAATTTGACAACGGCTAGTATGGATTTAAAAGATGGACAAACAAATGAGACATGTAAAACTAAATGAACTTATTGTCCAAGGAGGTGGATTATGATATAAATCAATAGAGCTGAAGGTTAATACAGTTTTCAGTGCTACAGTGATTCTTTCCTCCTTTTCCTCCCCCACTTTCTTTGGATATCTATCACAATATATAATTCCTTTCCAATCATCTTAATTCTACACTTGTTAATCATTTAAGCCTTTACTTGAGTGCATGTCCCATCAAACACTTTCTCTAACTTTTTGTGAAGTGTGGTAGCTGAGACTGCACTGTTCAGAAGTCCTCTCCACATAAATGTGGCCAGAAAAGTAGCTGCAGTGGATTTAATGCGATAATAGTAGTTTTTCTTTTAGATATTTCTAAGTACTTATTGATCTTGTTCGTGCATGAGGTTTATCCTTAATGAGGAAATTTCCTAGAAGGTCACATAGATTGATGAAATACAAAATTGACCTATATTGATCATGTCTGAGGAGGAGTTCCTCCTCAGACTATCCCCTTACCGTTCTTTCCCTATGTAACTTTAAACTTGAAGTTTTTAGAAATTACTTACTCCTCCTCGGACACGCTCACGTTCCCAGATAAGGCTCAAGGCCCAACATACAAAATTGGGCCTTTATCCCTACAGCATAAATTTTATTAAGTTTTTAGATTTTTAAAGAGCTAAAAAGAAATAATATACTACGAGGACTTTAATTCATTCTGATCATTAAATAAAATTAGATTAACACTGTTTTTTTATTTGTTAGGATATATTTCTTAAATTAAGAGATAATATTTAACATACAAAAAATTAATTTAGATAATATTTATCATCTAAATTTTCAAAATTTTAATATTATTAAATTAATATTATTTTATCAGAATATCAAGTTACAAAACTTAATTATTAAGGGATATGCACAATCCAAATTCTTCAAGAGGTGATTAATATAAATCTATCTCAAAAAACAGTATATATCTCCAATAATTTGATAATCTCTATCTATTCCAAAAAAACTGTATATGTCTCCATTAATTTGATAATTTCTACGTTGATGACAATTAATATATATATATATATATATCAAAATTCCTTATAGCTATCAACCACGTTCTCTTTCTCTCTCTCTCTCTTTTTTTTTTTTTTCATATGACCTTTTTTAATTCCAATTTTTAAGGGATAAAAACAAACACATTGATTAGATATCTTTAATTTCAATAAGATTTAAATGAATTATATTTCAAATGGAACTCTACCAATATATATAACCTTATATATCTTTTTTGGAGTGAAACTTATTTCAATATGTGAATGCCTAAAGCCCATGACAATGCAGGTATGCATTCTTTCTTATTTTATTATTATTATTTTTCATTTTGTTTATTTTCTTTAGTGTTATTATTGGTTTTTTGTTTTCATGTGATTTTAATTAATGAATTCAAAACATTCGAAATCATTGTCAAGTTTCTAAAGGCTCCTTATTTGTTTTTGTATTTTGTTTTTATTAAATTAATTAGATTTTGTGTATTGGTTGCCTTTTGTTTAAACTAATTTTCTTAGCTTTGATCTAATTTATATGCTTAGGGTTAGGGTCTTAGAATTAATGATTAAATATGGTTAGAATTTATAGATTAATTTTAACAATTTTCTTATTTGATTTTCATGTTACATCAAATTATCAAGATATTCTACATGTGTATTCTTGAATTATCAACTTTAATTTTAATTTATAATATTATCAATGTTATATTAATTTTAGATTTATCAATTGTTTAGTACTTTTTTAAAAATATTTATCAATTTAAAATTCAATTTGGAATTATCAATTTAATTTAGTTTTAGGAAGAAATCTTACCCCTTATTTTAGTGAAATAATTATTTACACTTGATAATTTTTTCTTTTATCTTTATTGAATTTATTAAAATGTATAATTATTTATACATTTATTTTATAAGCTTTTTCATAAAACTGTGCAACGCACAAGCCTGTAACTATTATATATATATATATATATATAATTTTGTTTAAAAACCAATTTTTTTAGATGTAAAATTATTAATTATTAATTATTTATGTTTGTTAATGTATTCTTTTACAATTGATAATAGCTAATCTAAATGAATCTCTTTGTGACATAAAAGATACACTCATGACAATTATCTTTTGAAACATTTTAGATTCTCTCAGTTGGCTATTGTCTCGGTATGGTGGGAGGTTTCTTAGTGGTAGGAAAAAGGATTTAAAAACTCATTTATAAATTTTTTTTCTTTTAAATAAATATCAAATTCATTCTGCAATTGTTGGACTCTTTTATATAATTTTGGGCTTTACAATTCTATGGCCTTTTTTTTGATAACCAAAAAAAAAAAAAAAAAAAAGGTTTGTGCGACTGTGAGACCTTACTCCTTAGGCATAGGCTTAGAATTGGCCCTACTGCCAATCTTAATAAGTAATGGGTTTTTTTTTTTGGAAAAATTTAGCATTGCTCTTAATGATATGAAACAACCACACACAGCAGAACTTTAAAAAATGAAGATGGAAATTTCAAATTCATTGAACTTTATTGCACCGGTGGGATGATTCTCAACAGAATCATACAATGTATGTTCTTCAATTGATTTTTTTTAATATATAAAATAAATAAATAATAAAACTGTTCCTTTATTCTTTTATTTCATTTATTTTTATAAAACCCATAATAATTTTTTTATAAACTTACCAGTTTCAATGTTTAAAACAAATGGTGCCTACAAGGTATTGATCCATACGAATTTAACCAAGCATTATGTAACCTGAAAGTTGACTCATGAGCCATGATGATTCATGAATACTTGGCTCTGAAAACAAAGATCTCATTCTAATTAAATATGTTGAAAAAGTGTTAATGGGAACAGTTTCCTCCTTTGAATTTCCATTTTGTTCTGTTAAATTATACCAGCATTCCGACCAAAAGAAAAAAGAAAACCAATATAGTATATATAAACAAATTCGGGCATGCCAGAACAACCTTTGCAGGGTCCACTCAAAACTCAAAAAGCATCCAGCTCTAGTTCAATAATTTATTAGTTGTCCAGCCAGTCTCACCAAATCAATGTACAATGCACAAGATGCACCTGAAAACCAAAAACCTTTTAACTACTTCACTGGTAGCTTTATTTCTCAAGAGAAGAGTCCCACATGCCTGAACTCATAGCAAAGGGCTCAAAAGAGAGACCAAGTACCACAAAAGATGGGGCCTTTTATGGCCATGTTGAAGACAAGCTGATCTACCAACCAGAATTTTAATGGTTCCAGCCTAACTATTTATAAACTTTCAGAAATTTAATAACTTATTTCCAGCCTATCTATACTAGAATCCATAGTAGGTTGATCACTTTAAGGATATACCTTAGACGAGTCCATAGTGGGTTGATCATTTTTACTTTTAAGGATATACATTCATGCTAGTTGTTAACTAAAAATAATTGCTACCGCTTACTGTCATGGCTAGTGGTTAGTGTGAGGTAGGCCATCGGTTCAAATCTTCAAAGGAGACATTGTCACTAATTCAGTTAAGGTATTTCCTTTCACTGCCTGAAACACTGAAACTTGATTAAGCTAAAATCATTATATGAGGTAACTTATCCAAGAAACCTTGTTATATAAGCCTCTTAGATGGTAAGACTTAAGAGCCTTGTAGCTCAATTAGCATCTCCTAACATTCCAATGGAGACATCCAGTCATCCAAGGTTCAAATCTCTCATCTCCCATTAATAACTATTGAATTATCAACAACCAACAAAAAAAAAAAATCTGTCTCCAAACATTGGTTCTTGAGCAGTTAGTAAACTACTGTGACAACATATAGGGCAGCCATACGGCTGGAGGATTCCTCTTACCCTTTTATTCAGTGAAAAATAATTTTGCAGACTAAAATGTACTGCTGCAAACATACCCGCCAGAATAAGGCAATACAGAAATAGTAAGAAACTAAACAACAGAACCAAAAAGTAATGCACAATGGTTATATGCTTGCTCCCAAGTGACACATTAAAGGACTCGTGTTTTGGTTAAAACAAAATCTTTTCTTTTTGGTGGAAATCACCCTGCTTCAGAAAATTGGTACTACACTGTTGTGGTAGCATAGATAAAGATATAAAATTCAAAACTCAACTGTCTTGAACAAGATTTCAACACTATAATGTGATAACTAGACTCCTAATCATAAACCTGTACATAAAGCTTCAAGGCCCTGAAGATTTTGATTTCTCCACAAGGATAATCCGACCATTCCATTCAGTCTCATCAAGAGCTCTGATTGCTGCATCTGCATCTTCATCCCTCTCCAGGGATAAAAATCCAAACCCACGCGAATCACCAGACCTTAAATATTGAAAAGAGAAGCAAAAAATCAACGCACAGAAGAATACAAAAGAAAAAACAATCTATCCATATTAGAGCTGAAACCGCATACTTGCAAGTGTCTCCTGAAAAGAATGAAAAGTTCCATAAATGCAAAAGCTCAGGTGTTCCTTAAACACTTCAATTAAAATAGCCACTTAGAACAACAAAAGGTGGATTAATTAACATATATATATATATATATATTCACTAACAGGTCATTCAGATTCCATTACAAACTTTCCAACCAACAAACATGTTCAATGTTTATAATAAGGGATATGAAAACCTGCTCTCCATTTTATTGGATAATTAAAATATCATATAGAAGCAGTCAATTGAGTAGCAATAATGTTTAAGAAGAAATGTTAATGTATTCATTGATTTGCCAATCACACAGGTCACACTTTTTGACTATCATTACAGTTCAATTTTTGGGGCTAAAACATATGTTTCTTGAAAATGCCATTCCCAAAAGCCATCCATCTCTGATAGTTCACGTTTGGAACATTTGCCCATTGTTCTATCCAAAGA
The DNA here is from genome assembly GCA_023621385.1 of Quercus gilva. Classification (NCBI taxonomy): domain Eukaryota; kingdom Viridiplantae; phylum Streptophyta; class Magnoliopsida; order Fagales; family Fagaceae; genus Quercus; species Quercus gilva. Next base: position 12,582,534 of record CM042480.1, read on the forward strand.
ACATCTTTCTATAGCACAAAACTTCACCTGGTATAAGCAAATCAGATTTTAAACTTCCAATAATTAACCAGCAGTACAACTATATAAAATTGAAATGTCTGTAGTGATAAATCATTATACAGATGAGATTAGAAAAAGAAAAAGACCTCAAGGATTTTCTTGTCAGAAGACCTGAACAAATTCTTTCAATAGAAATATTGCATCACATATTTACCTCTTGTCTCGAACAATACGAACATCTCGTACACGACCAAACCTAGAAAACTTTCTTTCCAAATCTCTCTCTGTAGTCAAAAAGCTAAAACCTGCAACAAATAAGTTTCTACCAGGTAACCCCACTCCAGTTTTCCTATTACGAGGCGGTGACCAGGGTCTCCTTCTAGGGGACCGATGATGAGAATGATACCCTGAAGGGGAAGATCTTTGCCTTGGAGAATACCTTCTCCTGCTAAACAAAAGAATGTATCTTTATGATATAAACCCCCACTCTCAGTTTCATAATTCCCAAAAAAAAAAAAAAAAAAAAAAACATAAATGGAGATATAGATTCACCTTGGGGATCTATAACGATCTCTTGAATATGGGGACCTTGAACGAGATCTGTCACGATAATCTCTCTTGCGATCCCTTCGCCGAATGGGTGACCTTGACACTGATCTGTCCCGCCTTCGATACTTTGGGGGTGAGTGGCTGGTTTTTGGTGATGCAGATATGCGCTTCTGAGAAGAATCATGCTTATGCCTGGACCCTTTCTGGAATCCTGGTGGAGAAACAGAAGTTTTCATAGTAGGAGATATATGATCCTGGGATGGAACCCTTTCTACCAAGCCATTCCTTTCAGGTGAAGAATGTTTCTGCCTTTGGGATCTAGGTGAATATGATGGGTCCTGACAACCTTGTTGAGAAGACAATGTCTTATTACCATTGGGAGAGTAGTGTAGGTCAGGAGACCTTTCAGGTGAAACCAGCATCTCTCTTACAATCACAGGTGACGTAGATTGTCTGGGAGTTCTCTTTGGCGATTGCATACCAGAATGGATCATGTCTGGCTTTCTGTTCTCAGTTGGTGACTTTCCATCCTTAAGTTCATTTTTGCACCCCTGTGACCTCAGAGAAGGTAGCAACTGTCCTGTATCAGTGCCTTCCCCTTCTATTTCGTTATATACACAATCGCTCTCCAATTGTTCACCCTGATTTCCCTGTGCTCTCAGAGGAGACTCCTGTGAATGAGCAGAATCTTCAGTTCCCTTTTCACTATGAAAAGTCTGTGCCTTAAACTGAGGGGAGTTAAGAAAATTACTGCCATGCAATTCATCCATCTCACCTTGGTAATGGTTGTTCTTGAGTGGAGACTCAGTCCTCTCATGATCAGAATCAAATTTTGTACTCCTAACATCATCATGACCAAATTCTGCTGGTAGATTTCCATGAGAAGATTCTGAAATGTCACATGTGAAATCTGTAGGCAGTGCAGGGGATCCCAGTTTCCCATGCTGATTCAAATCCACATTTAAATCATCACTTCTTGCTAACTTATCATCAACATGATCTAGAACCTTTTCTCCTTTATCAACTGCAAAGTTGCAGTCTAAGTCTCCAACGAGAGCAGAATCATCATTTTCGTAAAGACTACTCATTTTTAAATCCCTTCTTGGGGAACCAAACTGAACCCTGCAAAAGTTCAACTAGAGTAATAAATACATATTGCACATAAGCTGAGCAAACAAAGAGAGAAATAGTTTTCAAAATCCATCATAGATCATCCAAAATATTTTGATGCAATGTCAAGCCTTATCAAAGAGGAAGATCATAGCAACCTATATTAGGAAATATGGAGAGTTCAGGACATATTCTTGAGAACAAACTAACCAACAAATTTGGAAGGTACTTTTGTAATTATATATTAACAAATTACCTTGTGCAGAAAAGCACAATTCCTTTGACATGAGTAACACTAAACAAATGGCAACTCGTTCACACAACCCATGCAAATTATGGCAGCATCATTGTCCCCATTTACTTCACCCCTTCTTCCCAAAGTTAAGTTACCAAGTGCTTCCCATGTATGCCAAAACTACCATGTCTAAGAATCCGTTTAGGAACAGCTTATTTAGCTTTTTGCTGAAAGCGTGCTAAAGTATACTTGTACATTGAAATTTTTTGAAAAAGTGAGGAAATGTGGGAAAAAGTGGGGTTTTAAAAAGCTGTACATAAAAGCTAAAAGCTGATGCCAAACAGACTCTAAATCAGGTTGTATGTGATTCCTGTATAATCAGTTCATAAGATCAACATCTTCTAAATGCAAGCAGGCAACAATTTAAACTAATTAGCACAAGTCCTCACTTCTTGTTCAAAATAGTTAATACTGTCTGCTTCTCCCAGTGAGCGTACACTTTGTAGGAAGTTAAAAAAATATATGCTGTATTATACCTCAATATGCAAGATTTATTACAGACACACTGAGGAGACTGAAATTTCTCATCATGGGAGTTCATGGAACCTTCACTAATTATGCTTTTCACAGCAGTTGAAGTGTGCTCCATGGCCACTGACCCTGAAAATGCTGTAAAACGAGGCACCAAACACTCATGTTGATGCCAAACTGGAGTTCCACGACAGGCAGCATGGGCTAGGAACTCTACAAAACCCATGATAAAATCAAAGGTTCTTGAAGGCAAGTTAAAGTAATCATACTGTGGTAATGGGAATGACATAGCTTGATGGCTCTAGTTGAGGCTCAATTAGGAGGGTGTGCATCCCCACACGGTTAAAGGCAGCACCACTTCCCAGAATACCCTTCAGAAGAAAAAGGGGAGCAGGATTTCCCTTTGACTGACAAATCTTGGTACTACTATCTTTGCAAGTGCTATGACTCCCAGCTCACAATACCAGCAGGGAAACTAGCAGCATCAATCCAAGCCCTAAAGAGTGGCTCTAACCTTACAGCCTATTTTCAGTATTTTGCGACAGAATGTCGCCATTGTGCTTTCGCAGATGAGATGTCGCCTGTATATCAATAACAGCTCAATATAGAAACACAGCTAAATTAACTTAGAAAAGTGATGCAACTTGCAGTTTGGGAACACCTTTAAGTACAAGTACACTAAGACAACAATGTCCTATTTTATCCTTTCATCACTCTCAAATTGCTTGTATCAAAATTGAAACACAATACCCCTTGCATCATCACACTTTGCCTAAATACACCTCTTATAGTCTCAGAGAATTCACACATATGCACATGCGCACAGGCACAGACACGGGTTTACACGCACACGCACATTGATAGGTGGGTTGTGACCATCCTCCGCCCTATTCGTAGGAGGGGAGAACACCCCATTTGAGCTAGAGCTCATTGGCCAAACTTATTCATATATACTGAGCTTCTTTATTACCATGCTTAACTTTCTCACCACATTCCTTTAAACCATAACTCTACATTCTTTCAATATAACTTCAGCGAAGGCTACACCTACACATTCATGACCCATTAATTTTTTTTTAATTGGTATAACAATAACATATCCTTTTTACACGCTAGTTTTTGACACCCAAATTTTCAAACTAGTATTCTAACTCAATAACTTAGGCAACCTTTCTCCATAATAAAAGGAAAACCCATTCATAACCAATTGCATACAAATACACACACATTAAGGTCTCAGAAGCTTCTAAACACAAGCCATAACAATCTCATTCACATATGTATGTATGTAGGTATGTGTTTCTGTCATAAAAACTAATGATATCATAATTCCTAAATGATTATTGCTTTGCCCAACTGAAGCATAACCTTCAATTTACAGTTCATGGGCATTGATGAACCATTTTAAAGTTTTAATTTTTACAACAAATTATAGAAATGCACTACAACCCTTTTGTGTTTTCCGATTAAACTTTCAAATTCAAATTAAACCCATATATAAATAGAACACACACACGCCCAAACACAAACACAAACACACACACACAGAGGCCAATACTTGAAAATGGTATTATTCCTCTGTAAATGGAATTGAAACTAATTTTAAATTTTACTTTAACGAAAACAAACTACGTGCGTATCCATCAAACTCCAGAAAAACTGGGTTTTGCATCAGACAAAAAAAAAAAAAAAACAAAAACAAAAAGAATTCAAGAAACAGGTACTTTGCATAAAACTCCAGAGAGAGATTACCTTTTATTTTTCTTTTTCTTTTTTGAGGTGAAAGTTTTTCCTTCGGCAATTCTATTAGAAATTGTTTTTCAATTTTCACAATGGTCGTTAATGGTTTCAGGGAAAATAAAAATACAGAATATAAAGAGAAAAGAAAATAAGAGAGGGAGAGAGATGTGTTTTTTTCTTTTTTCTTTTTTTGGAAAATTACATTTTCAACCCTATATTTTAGGGATAGTTTTAAATTCGACCTTATTGTTTCAAAATTTTCAAAATAAAGCCTTGAAGTTTAAAATTTTTAAGAGGTTACAAATTAAATTTTTTTTTATTTTCATAGTTTCAAATAGAATGTTATACTTTTAAAATCGTATCAATTTTAAATTTGATTGGGGAAGTTTGACTTTTAGGCTTTACTTAAAAATTTTAAAGTTATAGTGTTAGATTTGAAACTACCACAAATACTGAGTTTCAAATATAATTTATTCTTTTTTATATACATATTTATAGGGCTATTGACAAAACAAATTAGTCTAAAGGGTACTCTGCAAATTTTAAATTTGGGATCATTTTTAAATCAATCTTTAACATGAAAATTTCAGTTTATTCCCTTGAATATTACATCAATATCAATACTTTATTTGTTAGCAATGTGACACTAACCTGCCAAAGCCGATGTCTTTTTCTTTTTTTTGGATAACAAAAGACGATATCATTTTAAGCCAAAAATAATTTTCATTTGCTAAGAATGAAGTCAAATAGAAATAGATAAATTTGGGTGCTTAGGATAATTCGTGAGACCACGCTCATCAAGCGCTTCATTGACTTAAAAATTAATGAAAAAAAAGAGTTAGTCAAATAGTTTTTAATTATGGATGTTAGCATGGGTTGTTGGCTTATTGCTATGGATCTTGGTCAACGAAATGGATTTTTGGGGCAAAACTTGAATAAGAATTCTGTAATATACTAATATTGGCACTATTTTGAAACTATTTAGGTATCTTGCCTTTTTTAACCCCTTAAAATTGTGTGTTTGTGTTATATATATATATATATATATCTAAGATAGAAATATTACTTTAACTGAATCTAAGTAAATGTGTACAAAACTCCTTCCTAAAAACTTGAATCCCGGCCTTTATCCTCTTCCACATACTGTGTAGTGATCATGATTTTAATTAAAATTTAGTCAAATTAGCTAAAAATATGTTACATTCTCAAGTTTCTTTAAAATAGCTTTGTGATGGATTTTGTGTAGTAGTGGTACACATGTGTCTTGGGCTCAGGCTTATAAGGCACATGTGAGAGGTGTCTCTCTGCAATGTGGGGTTGAGCAAAACCTTGAGACGCAAAGTCAAAGAGGACAATACCTGCTAATTGGGAGCTGAGACAAGAAACCCTCCCACATTAAATTGTCCTTTTGGGCTTTGCGCCTTAAGGTTTTGCTCAATCCCACATTAGGGAGAGACGCCTCCCACATATGCTTTATAAGCTGAAGAGGACAATACTTGCTAATTGGGGGTTGAGACAAGAAACCCTCTCACAAATTTGATGGGTAGTTGAGGTAGCTTCTTCCACAAGGAAAGGAACTCAATTTTTATTTTTCAAAATTATTCTTTAAAAAAACCTTTTTCCTTTTTTTTTTGGGGGGGGGAGGGGGGGACAATGTCATTTGGAGTGAGACAAAAGGATTATATTGAAATTTGAAATCAAAATCATGCTCAAGGGCATAAATGACATGTTTTCATAGTGACAATTTTAGAAAGGACCCAAAGTTATAGGGTGTAAAATTCATTTTAGTCAAAAAAAATTATTAGGATGGCTTATAAAATTTGAAGGCAGTGGCACTGCCACATTTATGCCTCAAAAGAATTTCAAAATATAACTTAAAAAAATCATTTAAACCCTCTAATTTTACCCAAAAATTATTTTGGCTCTTTAAGCCTAAAATTTGTCATTTTAGTTCAATATCTTTACTCAAAAATCATTTCAGTCATTGAAATGTGAAATTTGTCATTTTAGCTCAATAACTTTTCTTAAAATAATTTTAGCCCTTTAAGGGCTCACTAAGTTAGGTAAATCTGCTCAAAAATCACTAAAAACAACCAGTTTATAGTAGTAAAATAATTTTCAGCAAAGTTGTTTAAAATAATAGTTTTCAAACTTAAAAAACAAAAAAAAAAAAAAAAAATTGGGAAAAAAACTATTAGATTAAAATGACCAATTTCAAACTTAAAAAACTAAATGCACACTATCAATCCATTGTCAATTTGAGAATTGAGACATTATCTTTGAACTACATTCATGGACATTTGAAATCTATCAACATGACAAAAATTTTATTAAGCCACAACTTTGTGTTTAATTATCTATTTGAAGTAACTCTAAAAAAAATATATATTTAATGTAAGTTCCTGACATTAAAATATAAATTAAATTTGAGAAATTAATTTAGATTGTAATAATTATTTATTAAAATTTTCAAAAAGTTTACCAAAAAATTATATTGTGAAATTAGTAATGAGAGAGAGAGAAAGAGAGAGAGGTGCTCCCGTTTGGTTTAATAAGCTTTTGCTTTGGGTCGGTGCCTTGTGGGCTTTAAGGTAATAGGAGGATTTGGGCCATTTAAAAAGATAAACAAAAATATGGGCTGGCTTACAGGCCCAACAAGGGAAAAAGGAAGCAGAAAAAGAGAAATGTAAAAATGGCACGTGAAAGACAAGCATTGGTCTGTGGTTCACTAGTCTATAACGATAAGTGTTTTGAATGGACATTCATCAATCAACTATGGACAACAACTACTATGGGGTCATTTTTGTCAAAAAAAAAAAAAACTACTGTGGGGTCATCTGTTCCAGAATTTTTGTGACAAAACCAAGCCATGTTTGCAAATTAATCATGTGTAAGACCATTCCCATCTCTTATAAAGAAAAAAACAAAAAAAAAAACATTTTCCGGGATTAAATGTTGGCTAGAAAATTTGTTCAGGGTGATCATTAATAATTTAAATTAAACAAAATTTAATAAAAATAAAACTTGAATATATTGATAAAAAAAAGTTACAAATACATTATGAAAATTTAAAAATTCTTTGTATGAGTTTTTTATATTTTGAAATTGTTGTATAATAGTTTCATTACTAATGTTATCAGTTACATCTATTTTAATATACACAACCAAATAATTATTAAACTACTAATCTCCATTTCAATTACCAACATCTTGCCTAAATGAGTAACAATATAAACAAAATGCATCAATTTTTTTTTATGATGTGTTCCAACCAATATTTTTGTATTCTTCAAATTAATCAGGATTAAATCAATGCAATGCTCTACTAATTTCTTTTTTAGGGAAATCATGGCTAAGAGGTTGACAAGAACATCTTTGTAAATATGCTATTTTTCCTCTTGATAATTATGATGAAAAGATGAGACATTTTCTCATAGCCTAGAATATAAAAGAAGATTATTCAAGTGAATATGAATTTTTCTTAGAAGATAAATTTTGCAATAAAAGTGATTTCCTTATAAGAATTTGGTCAATAGTGCTAACAAAAAAATGAAGGGTAAACTATAAGTTCATTTAACATGTTCAACTTAGGCATTAAACTGTTACATTAATCATGTTCAATAAAGTATTGATATATTATTTTAGTGCATGTATGTACAAGATGTATCACATAAATCCAATAAATTAAACTAAAGACTAAAGACTAAAGCAAACACTGACCGACTAGCTATTGGAAAATATGCATTTTGGAAACAAAATTTAAAATATCACAATTAAACATTTGATTTGGGCTTTTAGACTAATTTGTTTGTTTGAACAATTTTTGAGAAATGCTACGTCAATAACATTTTTATAACAAATCCTTGTTGGCAATTGTTAGTAGTTCTAATTTACATATCACTATTTTTTTTTTTTTTTTTTTTTTGCCTACCAGTATAATCTGCCACTTAAAATTTGTTGTAAAAGTATTGAGAAAATGTTATGAGCATAGTATTTCTTGCAATTTTTTAGTTCAATGTTCAATGGGCCAAAATTTTAGAGAGTTCAAATTTTATTTTTAATGGGCAAATTTTATATAGGATTTTAAGTTTTTTTTTAGGGTGGCTAAGTATTTTTTTTAGGGCGGTCAACAACCTATATTTATTTAGAATTCATTTTTTTAAGGTATAAAATTTATTATTTTCCAAGTTCAGGACCACCCTCAATTATACACTGCACGACCCTTGTTCAATATCACTTTATTTATTTTATATAATCATTTTTTACAACATACCTTACATTATATTTCTTATTTTACAATACATCCATTAAAATAATATTTTTTTCTTCTAAAAAAATTAATATATATTTTGCACCGAACACAAGTACTGCATGTTTGAGATTGACATATAAAAAAAAAAAAAAAAAAAGGATTTTGCTTGTTTAAGAGGGAGACTGAGTGAGAGAGAGACTAAAAAAAAAAGGAAAAGAAAGAATGCATTGGTTAAGTCTCATTTTCTTTTTTTTCTTTTTCTTTTTTGAGATATTGGTTGAGTATCATCTAAAAATAGATGATACTATAGCAATATTTTAAAATTTGCTAAAGGAATGGAGGACCAGATGTAAAGACTCTTTTTGCTTATTTCATTTTTATTTATTTTATAAAATGAAAATCCTTTTGTATTTTGTATTTTATCCAGTTTTAAAGGACCGATTGAGGATGTTCTAACAAGTAACAACCGTTATGAGTGTTAAACAGATTAAGATCAAGTGTAATTCAATTATCCTTAATAGCTGAAATTGAAAGTTAAAAAACAAACTTTCAATCTCAATTTTTGAATTAATTTTTTTTAAAATAAAATAAAGGTAAAAATAAGATAGAAGATTGAGGGATAATGGTACACCACAAAATATCCTAGATATTACACGTGATCCTATTCCATAAAAAAATAACAACAAAAAAAAAAATGTAGACTAGAATAGATACATCATAGTTTTCAAATGTCAAGTGATTTCTCCCTAATTTTTTTTGTATGAGCATTCTTTTATGCGTATCATGTAATCTCCGTCTTATATATATTGGATAATTACAATGCCAAATTCTTTGGGAATTGGGATTGTAATGATATGCTAATTAAGAAATTTAAACCCAAAACTTTTACCACAAAAAAAAAGAAATTTAAACCCAAAACCTTTTGAATCTCATAGGCATTATAGTAACACTACCTCTACCAACCCCCTAGGTTACTTAACATGCTTGGTTTACAAGGATTGAGATCAGATGTATTGCATTATGTGCAATTAAAAAAAAAAAAAAAAAACCCTCTTAATCTTAGTTATTGAAAGCAATTGCCCATGAATCTAAGTATATTTACAAATGATCTCAATCCGATTAAAAAGTATGTATGAATTTAAACTCGAAGCAACAGTCATAAATAATTTTATAAGCAAAATGTCACTGACAGAATTTTACACCAATTTGTTTTGGTAAAATATCAAAGCAGTGGAGGAGAAATGCCCAAGAATGCCAAAATCTCAAACAAAGCAACAAATATCAAGCTCCATTTAATGCAAATTAAAGCACCACATGCTCTCTATCAGCACAATGCCCATATCTTCCAAAATTCTGAGCCCACAGAAGCATTAACCACCATTCTAGCACCTGGTTTTGTTTGTCCAGTTTTTATCCTGTTTGCCTGCAATTGGTGCCCATTGCTTGCTTCTCTCACTGAGGCACGAAAACAACCCAAGAGTAGGGGTGCGTCACCATGACCTGTTTCATTAAAATGTTTTGTCTCTTTTGGCTGAAAGAACCTAGTCAGAGACAGTCACCATCTGGGAAGAAGGGGCTACCTATTCTATAAACCTGCACATGAACACAAGCTTTAATTAAAAATTTCATCAACTTCGAGGTGGTAAATGGACACATATATTAAAGATTAAGATCTTTATGGACCTCGTATCCAAAAAAAAAAAAAAAAAAAAAAAACATCTTTATGGACCGCTTAGAAACAGAGTCAGAGTTATCCTACTCTACAATTAAAAAAAAAAAAAAAAAAAAAACATTGGGACTTATAGGGGGGAACCTCTTACATCATAAAGTTAGCGATTGAGAACAATCTCTCCTGCCAAAAGCATCCACACACTAACCATAAACCAAATTACACTAATTATACTAATGAGAACTAGATGTGAAGTTGTGAACCATTTATGAGTGTTCAGTTGAACCCTTTCAAACGAGAACAATGAACTAAGCAATTTCTATTATTTGAGCATGTAGTAATTTCCAAAGTGAAATTATTGTTATTCATATAAAGAAATAAAATCTTTAAATTTTGATCAAATTATTTCACTATTTGTGCACGAGATACTTTGGAAACTCAATAAACTAATAGTATGAAAAATTGAATCTAGAAATTTTGGATTTACGTCACGTTTTAGATAATTGAGACTACTATCTAGATAACCAATGTGGGTAAAAGTGATAATATTGCTTCTTAAGAAAATAGTCTTACAAAAAATTCTTACAAATTTTCTATAACGGTTTATATAAAGGCTTCGCTGTAAATACACATATAACACACAATAGACCTTACAATTTTTTATTTTTTGGTTGTATAAACAGAGGATTAATATATATTAATTAAATAATTCAAAGTTAAGACAAAGCCTCACATAATACATACCAATATTGCCATAATAAAACAACAAGCAAATGTCTACTAGAGGACTATTAAATATAACAAGATCTTACTGGATAAATGATCCTTTTCTTGCAAACACATTTGCACACTGTTTTGTCTCATGAAAACTGTGTTTCATGATCTTCACCTGAGATATCTTTTCTAGGAGGTCCTGTAGTCCTTGATAGGTGATGCATTGTGTAAATTGTTGCTAGCAGAATTACTAAGCCAATCAAGTGATCAACTCCTACATTAGCATCTATTTCAACTTCCACCATTGGCAAGTTTAGCTCTAAACGTAATTTGAGGCCCTCCCTCAAGGCCTAAAGCTCCACATCAACATTAATAACTACACCTATGGATTGGGTGAACCCCGATATTCAAAGGCCTCTTTGATCTTGGATAAGTCTCTCCCCAGAGGCTAATCTAGGGTTGCCTAAGGAAAAGCCGTCTATATTAAGCTTGCACCACCCTTTCTCAAACTTAGACCATTTCGCTTTAAACAATTGTTTGTTATTTCTTATTCTAGATCAAGCAGTACAAAACGAATACCTAGTGGCAACATGTAAATTTTTAAAAACCACCTTATTTCTATTGAGCCAAATGCTCCAAAATAGGAAAAGGTCAATAAATAGTTTCAAGGAATAAGAGATCTTTCGTGAACTGTTCTACATTCTACATTAGTTTCGAGCTAACAACACAGGTTAAAATGGCTCCACATATATATATATATATATATAAAGAGTCATGGATGACATTGGCCAGCTCCATATACATTAATTACAACATTACTTGATTTGTAAATGAGACGAATGGCATACCAAATTACTAACATGATTTAATATGAGCTTAGCTCGATAAGACCCATCAACTACCCCCAAAAAAAACTTAATGACATACATGCGATACTAACTTAATTTATTAAGTAATTAGTCATAATAATTTTTATAGTGAATGAATTGAAGGCTTCATTGTAAATACAAATACAAGTATATACCATCGATCATCTTCTATGCATCTGACAGGTATAGCATACCCACATGATTTGATATGAACTTAATTAGCTTGTGATCCTTTATGTTCAACTACCCCGGAAAGAACCTAATACCAGTTCTTTGATACTTACTATGCTAATGAATTATTCAATCCGCCAAGGATTCTTATAAGGGAATGTTTATGGTACCCACTATCATTTCCAAACACCGACTTATGTGTGATGTGTCTATAAAATGTACGTGGCTGATCTATTGCTTAACTCAAAGGGGTTCTCAAGTTTTTTTCGATTAATGTATAGTAGACTAGTAGTCCATTTGCTCCCAAAAGTCCTATGAGAAGCTCTGGACCTCTGGTGCCTCAATTTTGTGGACCAACAGGTGTTGGGTGGGCCTGAGCTCTCACCCTCTTAAATGCTCTATTGAGTTCCTTACATTTTAAATGCTAGCTAGTTATCTTGCTTCACTCAAAGGTTAAGCTCTTAGCGTTTTTCTACTTGCTCAAAACACATGGCACTATTGAGCTTCTTTCCAACAATGAAGGGGTGGTTTTCTGGGATAACAAAGGTGGCGTTCAGGTTAGAAGAGGCTGTTTCTTTGTGGGCTTTGGCTGCAATTGGTGGTTTCAGAACTGAGTTTGTCACCAGAGTGATGAAGGGAATAGTTTTTGCTGCATTCACGTGCATTCTTGCATTGGGTACGTTTCCTTTTGCTACTTTGTTTTACTAGAGTAGTGCTTGTCTCATGGACTAGGCTTTGTGCTAAGGAACCACGCTAAAACCCATTGAACATAAGCATACATCTCTACTTTTAGGCTTCATCAATAATCATGCACCCACTCATTTGGCTACTCCATTGCTATCACTTCAAAGATTCATGGTGCAATTTTATTATAGTGGTTGTCTCATGGACTGGGCTTTGTGCTAAGGGACCACACTAACCCAGTGAACATAAGCATACAACTCTTACCTTTAAACTCCATCAATCAATCATCATGCACCCAATCTTTTAGGTTTTAGCTACTTGATTGCTATCACTTTAAAGATTCATGGTGCAGTATTATTATCATGTAACTTATGGAAACAATCCTTCCAATTGTGGTTCATTAGCAAACATAATGCTATGTTTAAATTAATTTATAGGAAATTATCAACGTATAATATTTAAGCTTGTTCTATGGAGAATTAAATTCTTTTTTGCAATATGGAAATTGGAATACTAATTAAGAGTCATACAGACATTATTTTTATTAAGTGTGTGGTTGGACGCGGACGAAAAATTAAAATAATTTTACTATTTAGTTTATTTTTGTAATTATTTATAGTTTTATTGTATTTTTTGACATTATTTATGAGTTTTATTGTATTATTTTAATTAATTTTAATCTTTATCTACGATATTTTTAGCAATAATTTTTCAGTTTTAACAAAATAAGGCTATCCCAACACACTCTAATTCTATCAATTTTGGCTAGGTTTGGATAGCATCGCTTTTGCATTGAAGCTTGTGTTTGCATTTTTTTTAAGTTTTGTGCACTGTTTACTGTCCTTATAAGAAGGACAAATTTCAATGAATATAGTTTTAAAACTGGGTTTTATGGCATTATTTATATGTTTAAAAATTATTTTATTATAGTATTTTTAAGAATAAATTTTTAATTTTCATTAATAAACAATATCTAAACATGGATTGGTAGGTGGGGCTGTGGTGGGAATATTTATTGGAGCAATCAAAGGCCAAACCACAGAAACTGGATTTTTAAATGGGGCAGGAATAGGAGCTGTGACAGGTGCCATTGCAGCCATTCAATTACTGGAACCACCAGCAGCAACTGATTGTGAGCCGTTGCCCAAGGTACATAATGCTATATGTACTATGCAATATTTGGCAGTGCGACATGTGATTTATGTCCTTGTTAAGTGTACTTGATGTCATTTCAATTGTCAAAGTAGTTACAATTTAATCAATTTTGTGTTTTTGACAGGTTGCCCTCCTAGGTAGTTTAATCAATGGTAAGGTCTTTGTGGATTGGGTATGTCCTGCAGTGCTAAAAGCCTATCAATGGCAAGTAAGTATATCTCTATTGGTACTCCAATTAGTTTAGTCATTTGAGTTAATGGTGTTAAATTTTTGTTCACGTAATGTCAAATGTATCGAGCAGGTTAGGACTATCGAACCAAGTTATAGAGAAGTTTCAGATATCTTTGACATTAGTGGAGTTAAAGGGTTATCCAAGAACCGCATTCAGAAGCTTTCAATACATAAGTTTCATTCTAGCAAGATGATCAAACCATGTCTTGAATTCTGTTGCTCCATTTGCTTACAGGTGAGCAGTACTGAGCACAAAAATTTTATAATATCCTTTTTTTTCTTCATATTTTATAATGTCCTTAAGTCTGCAAATGTTCAAGAAAAGAAAACCTTTTTTTTTTTTTGAGAAGAAGTGAGAAGAAAAGAAAACATTAAAACCCTATATTTTAAGAGTAATTTCAAGTTAAAATTAATCCTATAGTTTTAAATGTTTCAAATTAAACAATTAAGATTGTTACATTTTTTTTTTAATGAGAAGATTGTTATAAATTAAACCTTATAATTTTTTTTGTTTCAAATTGAGCATTGAAAATTCTAAATCATATCAGATCAAATGCTAGAATATTTTAGATTAATTTACAAACTTGTGGGGGATTAAATTGATAAAAATTTAAAAGTCAAAATTCAACTTCAAATTAACAAAAAATATAAGATTCAATTTGAATTAGTCTTAAACTTTCAGGCTTTATTTTGAAGTTCTTCAAGTTTAGTTTAAAACTAACCCTCAAATATGCAGTTTAAATGTGATTTGTCAAAAAAAAAAAAAAAAAAAAAATCGAAAGAGGGCTTCAAACACAAATTTGACACATGTTATCATGTAAAGAGTATCAGAAATTTTTCTAGCTCTTGGTGAATAGTAAGTAGGTGTTCTCGAATACCCATTTGACCAATAATTTTGGAGCATTAGACAACATAAAGGAATCAACCTATTATTCTATCAATTTGGAGTTTTGGATTTTGCAAAAAAAAAAAAGAAAAAAAAAGGAGTCTTGGACAGTAAATAAATAAAAAAAATTGATTGTTACCATATAAAGACAATGGTCGAAGTTGGTACTTGCAGGATTTCGAGGATGAAGACTCAGTAAGAAGACTTCCCAACTGTGAGCACCTCTTTCATCTATACTGCATAGACGAGTGGCTAACCCGACAAGGCAATTGTCCAATGTGTAGAAAACATGTATGTGATGACAAGAATGGTTTATAAATTATCCACTTCATGTCATCAAATCACAAAGCTCATTGGTGTTTGTATGCCGTATGGCAATTGTTTACTTTTTTGCCTATTTATTTTTTAAATAGGTTTTTTGCCTTTACACAATGCAAGGATTTGTGGGTCTTTTGAGATGGTTCCCTGTAAATTATAAGTGGCTTTTGGATATAGTTCACCCATTGAAATCTGGTAATACTTAGTGTGCAAGGTGATACAATTTTATGAGGAGAGATTGGGTTGATTCACACATCGAGCCAGTCTAATATTAACCACAATTGCAACAAGACAGAAAAAAGAGTTACAGTTTTAGGGGTTTTTTTTTTTCATAGGTTATTTATTAGTTAATTATATTTATTGTGTAAAAATATAATTATACCTTAGAAAAAATTATGTTTTAAGAAGCTATAAATTCTCTTTTACAGTGAAAATGAGTTCAACTAAACTGATGGTAGCTTAGCCGCATAATGCTATTTTGCCAAGTTCTGTATTTACTATTTCCTCTATTGCTAAAAAGGTCACCTAAATGCTTCACAACTATTGTAGTAGAATATGAACAGGATTCATTTTTTGGGTACACAATGTGACAATATTCTATTAAAAGATATACTAAAGCTAAGTGGGCTTTATATTCTTAATGAATTCGATTTGGTATCAATTATCAATAATCAATAGCTTGTTTATTCGTACAAATTTTATGGTAATATAAAATTACCATAAAGTTCAAATTATCATTAAGTTTCAAATTATTAAATACCGTAATCTTATATTACTAGAATGCGATTCTATGGATCACAAACTCTAGGAATCTAACAGCACAATGCAGCCTAAATTATGTGTACCAAACATCCCTAAATGGAATTAAACAAAACCTAAACTCTACTTCCTTGTTGTCCCACTCAAAATCAGCCTTGATAATATGTGGTTAAAAAATTCGAACATGGTTTTGCTAGCTCGTCTAATTGGCCCTTCCACCAACCCCCTACTCCCAATCTAAAAGGAGGAAAAAACATTTGCAAGTTCATGAAAATTAAAAAAAAAAAAAAAAATCATTATCATTGTCTTAATTGGATATTAATTTATAAAATTTTTGATACTGACCAAATCATGTTGAAAGTCACGAATTAGTACACTGATTAATTTCAATGTGAAGTGATTTAAATTTTTTTTTTTTTTTTTTTGAGACTATATGATTTGAACCTAAAGCATTTATTTCATAATGATTAATTTTTATTATTAGACCATATAAATAACTGACTTATTTAGTATATGTGTAATTCAAATCCAAATCTCTTATTCAAAACATTTTTCTAAATTGTATGTGTTTGGATAATAATGAAAAATTAAAATTATTTTACTATTTAGCTTATTTTTGTTACTATTTATGGACTTCACTGCACTTTTTGGTATTATTCATGGGCTTAGCTTTACTATTTCAACTAAACTTTCTCTTTATCTACCATACTTTCAGCAATAAGGGTATGTTTGGTACACTGAATGGAAATTACGACATAAATTGTAAACTTTATTACTAGTAATAAAGTGTGTTGTAATGTAATAACTAAACATATTTATTAATGTAAGGTCACGAATTGTTGGTTCAGGCCTAAAATTTTGTTTGGACTATGGTTTAGTGAGCCCAAGACAATGAATTTGTAGAAAGTGGGCTTAAGAGCTAAGTTTTAATGATTTATGTTAACGGCTAGGTAAGAATTCGATGATAATCGAAAGTGAGTAGCACATAAAGCTTCACAAAATGGCTATTCGAGGAAACTGGATAGGATTCAGTACAAGAATTATAAACTTTCATACCACCCTTAGTGCTATAGTAATTATCTTTTCCCTTCTTCTTCCTATTTTTTCTGTCCCCCATTATGGGAGATTTTTTACATTTATATAGGTCCTTTCAGGCCATCCTGATCTTACACTTGTTGCCCATCTAAATCCTCACTTGAGTATATGTCCCATCAAATATCTTCTTTTGTTATCTGTTAGTGGCAGTAGCTAAAGGTTGTACTGTTTAGGGGGTCTCCTCCTTATAAATGCGGCCAAAAGAGTTGGTGCAGTGCATTTAATGTGGTGGTAGTAGCTTTTATTTGAGATATTTCCATATTATCATCTCCTTTGTATGTGCCTGAAGTTCATCCTTATCATTCTAACTTCCTGATCAGTTGCCTAAGTCATCCGAACACTTGCTTGAGCGAGACTCGTCTTATCCGAGAAGGATAACCTCCTCGGACTATATTCCTCTCTCCTCTCGTTGCGTGATCCTTCATTCCTTAGCATTTTCTAATTATTCATTACTCCTCAGACATATCCACGAACAGAGCCCAAGGCCAAGTATGCAATTTTGGGATCTTACCCCCACAATTAGTTTTTTTGTGAGTTATAACATTAGAATAAAACTTAACATTTATTTTAGGAAATATCTTACTCATACAATTATATCTCTTTAAAAATTGTTATTTTTAAATTTAAGAGAGATATGTGTTATTTTTTATAATTTTTTATTTTTATAATTGTTAGATGTATATAGAAATTTTGTTTATTTGAAAATATATTAAGTTTGGAAATTATTGCACTTATTAAGCAATAGCAAATACAACCTTTTAAAGAGCAATAATTATTCCTTATTTTGAAAAATAACTATTCATAAGGAATGATTATTCCTTGTAATAAAAACATAACCAAATTAAAGAATAACTAAACCATAGGAATAATACGTTACAGCGTCTATTACAATCTACCAAACATGCTCCTAAATTTTCAGTTTCAACAAAATAAGCGGTATTCAAATAGGCCTAATATTATTCTACAATCAATACAATCACGTGGATTCCCAAAAGTATCTATCATGATTTAAGAAAGCTAACTATAATTTCTCACAACATAATTTCTTTTATTTTCGTTTCCCCTTCAACCAAATTAAGGAAAAAAAAATTGTTATAAAAAAAAATACCTAGTAACTAGAGAGAAGAAAAGAAAAAGAAACAAAAAGTGAGAGTTTCAAAGTTCCAACAAGACGAAAGAAGAGTGAGACAGCAAAGTCAGCAAGTGAGAGAGAGAGAGAGAGAGAGAGAGAGAGAGAGATGGCGTGGTGTGCAGTTAGGTCTTTCAACGTGCCGGCGGTGGACATGCGCGCACTGCGAACCAGGGCTCCTTTAGCCGCCGGCGCAGGCTTCGCCTCCGTCGCAAGCACCGCTTTGTGGCGCTCCCCTAAGCGCTCTCTGCCCTTCGCCTGCTTTGCCATTTCCACCGATTCTCGTGAGCTCTCGCTAATTCTTTTTCCTTTAAACCCTGTTCATTTCTCCCATGGAATTTGAATGATTCCACTTCACATTTCTAGTATTTCACACACATTGATGAATAGTTCTAATTCAATATTAGGAGTATAACACTGTAGGACTAGACCGTTTGTTTCTCCTTATCATTTGTTATAGCCTATTCAATAAAGTTGGGATTGTGACTCATTACAATGAATAATCAATTCATAAAATGTGGTTTTTTGTTTTTGCTTTTTGTATGTATACATTTTATGAAAATGGCTGCTATTTGTTAATTGATAGGACCATTTGTAGTGGTGAGTTTGCACTTTGGAGGTTATAAAGAGAATTGTTTTGGGGTGTGGGGTGGGTTTAAAAATTGTACTCCCTGTAAATTGGCACTTGGGTTTTTGATGTGTGGAATGCTTGCTTCTTAATGATGTTTGGTTTGTAAATAAGGTCTTCACTCTTGGTGTTTTTAACAGCGATGTTCAGGGTTCAAATCCCCTCACCCCCAACTATTGAATTATCAAAAAAATTCAGGTCATGGTGGGTGGGAGTATCAAACATGGGTCAAAATGACAGGCGTTGTCATTTTGTAGGTTAGTTCTGATTCTAAGGTTTGGTGATCTTGTTAAAACTGGAATGGTTTTGTTATTTGATTCATTTTTGTGTGAATGTGAGTTCGAAAGTTTATTTGGATCTTAATCATAGTTTTAGTTCTGGGCTAAGAAGTGGACAAGTCATGTGACATTGTAGTATTTATGGTGAATTTTTAGGTAAATTTTTAGCAACAGAAGTAATTTTTGAATTCTTAGGGTACCTTAGACAATTCTTAGTTTGATTTCAGAGTTGCAATTTAGGAGTTAATCTGCAATGGACTTCGTGTTACCTTTTTTTATCTCAAAGTTGGGAGTTGGTACACACAATGGAACTCCGAGACTTGAGTTGAATCAATGCTTTGAGGAGGACAAGATTTATTTTCTGTTACACCAATAATTTCATGATCGCTGAAGTGTGATCAGATTTACAACCACCACCACGTACATATGCAACTGACTGAACTACCTCAGAATATTTTTTTCTCAGTTTTTATTGATTTTTTATTTTTTTTATTTTTAGCCAACACAATGGAAGAAGAACTAAAGAGAAATATATTTGTGGCTATAGAGAAAAAGCTCAAGCAAGAAAATGCATTTTGCCTTTATGGTCTATTAAAATACCTAAGAAATCCAATAAAATGTTCTCAACAGAATTTGGGATTCCAGCATCGTATCTTACCAATGTAACTTAGATGTGTATGGTATGGTCACTGTCTTAGCTTCCTCATTTAAAAGAGAAGGGTTGCTTGCTGGTGATCTTTTTGGGTGGCTCACAAGCACAGATGGTAAATTTTCTTGTTTAAACTAATTACTAAACGAATGACATCAAATGCCTTGATAATAGTTTGATAATTGTTTGCCATGTTTGTCATTTTTATTACCAAATATTAAGTTTCACAAATTCCTGGACGTGTGTGCTTATGTTTGTCCTGACTGTAGGTATAAAGGAAGCTGTTCAAACAGAAAAGGCTCCTGCTGCCTTGGGACCATATTCTCAGGCCACAAAAGCCAACAACTTCCTCTTTGTGTCTGGTGTTCTTGGACTTGTTCCAGAGGTTTGTTGTGTCACCATGACAGTCTTGCTTATCACTTCCTATCTTAATTTTTCTTGTGGGTTTACATGTGCACTTGCATGTGCCTTGGAAATTATACTGCTGATATGTGCCAATGCACACAAGTAGTGCCAATGGGCTCTACCTCAAGTGGCACCTCTTCCCCTTGTAAGAGCAAAGTTGAGGCAAGGTCATGGGTTCATGACCCAGTGGGTGTGTATAACCTTACCAATTAAAAAAAAAAGTGTTTTGGGTAAATGTACTGATGACATGTGATTTCTACATGCATACAGACTGGAAAGTTCATCTCAGATTCTGTGGAAGATCAAACTGAGCAGGTAAAGTAAATGACATGTACACTCTCTTTTAATGTTTTTAGGATACATCTACATATCTTCACCTCTCTGGCTGTTACCTTATTAGATTTCAATGTATTTGCATGTTCAGCAGAATATTGTAATTCTTGGTCTCTTTCCCATGTGTGTCTATATATATATATATATATATATATTTTTTTTTTTTTTCCCCTTAACTCAACCATCATGGAAATTTTTTGTTTGTCATAAATTTGGTTAAGTTCTCTTGGTGACATTTAGCTAGGCAAAAGGTGTGCAATTGATGGCTCTTGTTTCCAAATTGCAAAGCCAGCTGTTTTTTACTCACTCAGGCCAATGGAAAATTGTAGGTTCTCAAAAATATGGGGGAAATACTTAAAGCTGGTGGTGCGAGTTATGCTGCAGTAGTTAAGACAACAATTATGTATGAATTCCTCAATTCTTTGCTCTGTTGCCTTGATTTTAGAAATTGAATGTTGCAAAACAAATAAGTTTACCTATCATTGTTTGCTGCAGGTTAGCTGACCTTAAAGACTTCAAGAAAGTGAATGAGATTTATGCTAAATGTGAGTTCTATAATCAAACTAGATGTTTCGATGTCAATTTAAAACTTTTATTAGGAATGCATACAAATGCCCAGCCCACCATCTTTGCACTATGTATGTTGTGTTGAACCAGATAAAAATTTGAACATTATAGATCATGAAATCCTGAGTTTTGTAGGTTTTAATTGATAGTTGTGACTCCTGCTCATAGAAAGATGACACTAATTTAACAAAGTGGAGTGTAATCCACTCACTAGTTATCAATTTGGTGGGTGTGAAAGCTTATCTGCTTCAGGGCTCAGCATAAATCTTATTTCTTGTGCCAGATTTGTAGTAGGTGCTATGAGATTATGGTAGCAACTAGCAAGTATGGCTAGCTTTCAAGCTAGACATGCCTTTTGGCCAAAAATTTGTTATCTCTCTGCTTATGCTGTTTAAGATGAACGCTTCTAAATTTAATTTTTGATGTAATATATAATCTACATTTCTTGAGGAGAGGTGACCTAATTTGGTATGTTGCTTCACTAAAGAATCTATATCATTACTTAGTTCATCATATTGCATATGGTGATACAACTGGAAAAGTTGCTAAATCTCCCCATCATCACACCTGCTTAAATGGTTTCTTATGCAGACTTTCCTTCGCCTGCCCCTGCACGTTCAACATACCAGGTAGCAGCATTACCATTGGATGCCAAGATTGAAATTGAGTGCATTGCTGCAATATAAACTACATTCATGCTCGGAATTTGCCTCTTCACAAAGCTCAGTTAATAAGATGGGAGGGGTATCTCCAAGTTTTGGAGTTTGGCATGTGGATGTTGTTATCATAAGAAACTACCATAATCAAATTTGTAAACTAATTAGACAGCATCAACCAACACAAGGATGCCTAGATGTAGTTTCCTTGTTAGAGGAAATTTGATGGATGCATTTGGTTTACCCGAAGTTTATTTGCCTTGGTTTTGCTGGTGATTGGATGCTTTAAATTTGAAATAAAAAGATAGTTATGCTGTCCAATATTATATACTCTAGTCCAGGCAAGCACAATTAGTGCCATGCGGGCAAATGAGTAATGAATTACAATCTTCAATAGCGAAATTCAATGGCTTGTGTGGCCATTAAATGCCAGTGAGTAGATCATGTGTTTTAGCACGACTGAAATGTCTAATAAACGTGCAGGCATTGTTGATGTGTTATTATGGCTGAATTTGCAGGGGTAAGAGCTGCCCCTAATCTGAATATTTTTTTTCCTTCTGGGTTTCAGCCTCTTTTGTTGTTCTTTAGCCCTTTTAGAATTGTGCAAGTGGCGACTGGCGAGCTGGGCATCTTGTTGTTTGTAATACTCCCCATGGCATCTTATTATTGCATCAGATCTTCTATTTTCACATTTAACACATTAAAATAGGAATTTTCAGTATTAAGTGATTTGTCACTATGTTTTAGTATGACTATTCTTTTTTGTGTATTAGTATAATCTTCTTTGGGAATTGGGATGGTCGTGATATGCTAATTAAGATTTTTTTTATTTTATTTTTATTTTTTTATATATCTTCTAAAAAAAGTGATTTTTTTTTAAGAAATGCTATCGAGTACCTTTAGAGCATAGCACTGATTAAAAATTCAGTTAAAGAAAGTTTTGATATCATTTTTATGGGAAATAAAAAAAACTGTCAAAATATTAATTACTTTTTTTTCTTTTTCCATAAAAACTTTCTTTAATTTTCTTTAATTGGATTCTTAATCAGTGTCTTAAGGGCACTCGTTAGCATGACTATTTTTTTTTTTTTTTAATCTTAGCCATTATTAAAAGCGATTGCACATGGATTAAGTATTTTCAAATGATCTCAATCCGATTAAAAAGTATGTATGTATTGAAACTTGAAACAACAGTCATGAATAATTTTATTTAAGCAAAATATCACTGACAGAATTGTACACCAATTTGTTTTGGTAGAATATCAAAGATGTAGTAAACGAGTGGAGGAGAAATGCCCAAGAATGCCAAAATATCAATCAAAGCAACAAATATTAAGCTGCATTTAAAGCAAATTAAAGCTCCACTTGCTCTCTATCAACACAATTCCATATCTTTCAAAATTCTCAGCCCACAGAATCATTAACCAATAACCACCATTCTAGCACCTGGTTTTGTTTATCTAGTTGTTTTCTTTTTTGCCTGCAATTGGTGTCCCCAGCTTGCTTCTCTGAGGCACGAAAACAAACCCAAGAGTAGGGGTGGGTGACCATGTCCTGTTCCATTAAAATGTTTGATCTCTTTTGGCTAAAAGCTCAGTTACCATCTGGGAAGTAGGGGCTACCTATTCTATAACCTTTGTATGAAGTCATGAACACAAGCTTTATCATATTTTCATCAATTTGGAGGTGGTAAATGGAGTACATGGACACATATATTAAAGATTAATAGATAGATATTTATAGACCGCTTAGTCAGAGACATCATGCTCTATAAAAAATAAATAAATAATAAGAGCAGTTCTAAGACTATAAATTATTGCATAACTTTTGTGCTACAACTTTGACGTGGTAGATTGTGAGTGTTAACTATCACTTATACATGAACCCACTATTTTTTCTTTACCAATCACACTTTACCAATTATGACAAGAAATTGTAAAAAATTATGTGATTCTAGATTTTTTCAGAAAATAATCATAATACATTAGGGGGGAACCTCAGGCTTCATACATCATAAAGTTAACCAAAAATTTCTCAAAAAAAAAAAAGTTTGGTGAGTTCTGCCAATGAACCTCACTCATCACTCATCAGCCTCTCACAATTTCACGATTTAGTTAATATTTGCTCCCAAAGATCCTCTCTGTGTCTCAGAAATCCGACTTCCCATGTGTATCAAGTTTCCCCTATAAACAATGTCATAAAAAATGAGGGCCCTGATAATCCAAATCAAATGAATCAATCAGTCTCACTCTCTCACAACATTGAATATTTTATTGAGTCTGGTTAATGTTTGTATACATTAATTATTCATTTTAGAAAACTTTTTTTTAAGAAATTGAAAAAATTATTAAAAAAAAAGTTTCTCACATTTTATTTTTCCTATAAAATGTTTCCTACCATGATTTAATAATAGCTAAGAGTTTATTTTGTTTCATGTTGGGTTGAGAATGGACATGGGTAAAATATAAAATGAAGTTTTATTTTATTTTGCAGTTACAATAAAGAATTCAGACTAAGGTCAAGAGTTCAAAAATTAGGCTTTTCCATTTGAAATTTTCATTATTTTTATATAATGTGACTAGGACATTAAGTCATTTAACTTTTACCTAGATTGCATTTAGTACCAAAACCACGTAAAGTTTTCAAGTTGTACCAAAGAAACTAGTATAGACCTACTCCAAGTATTATAATTTTCTTCATTCAATGGTTGGCACACAAGAAACATACCGGGATTATCACTGTTAGGAAGAAAGTATGGGCTGGAAGAAATCTCCCAAAGTTGAAATTGAGAATGAGCAGGTGTAGCTGTTAAAGTTGAAGCAAATTGAGTGCTTATGGTGATCAAACAAGTTTTGAAGAATCGAGAAATTCAATCAAATCTTGAAGTCCAAAGGAGAATTGATGCTAAACTGAATGAGAAATCGAGAAAGATTTCGTACAAATTCAACTCAAAGAAAAGGAAACAAGAAATTCTGGTCAAGAATCGAAGAAATTTTGATCAAGAATCAAAGAAAAAAGAGGGGAAAGGAAACAAGAATTGAAACTAGGATAACAGCAAAGGAAATCTGAACTTGTTGAGCCATTTTTCTCTAATACCATAAAGAACCTACCTCTTATGCCCAAGTTGTTCAAGATCCCAAATGGTTAGATGCAATGCAAGCTGAAATAGATACTTTTCAAGCTAATCACATTTAGAACTTGACTGATCTTCCCCCCGGTAAGCAGCCTATTGGTTGCAAATGGGTTACAAAATAAAGCTCAAAGTTGATGGTTTTATTGAGAGATACAAAGCTAGACTAGTTGCAAAAGGGTGTACACAAGCTGAAGGGGTTGATTACTATGAATTTTTTTTTCTTGTGGTGAAGTTTGTCATTGTCAGAACTCTTTTGACCTTTGTAACTGTCAATGATTGGCATCTAGCACAACTAGATGTCAATAATGTTTTCCTACATGGAGAGCTGGATGAAGCAAAAGGGTGTACACAAGCTGAAGGGGTTGATTACTATGAATTTTTTTTTCTTGTGGTGAAGTTTGTCATTGTCAGAACTCTTTTGACCTTTGTAACTGTCAATGATTGGCATCTAGCACAACTAGATGTCAATAATGTTTTCCTACATGGAGAGCTGGATGAAGAGGTTTACATAGTTCCTCCTCCAAGTTTTGGTAGCAAGGGGGAGTGCAAGCAAGTATGCAAGTTGACCAAGTCCTTTTATGGAGTAAAACAAGCAAGTAGACAATGGTTTGCTAAGCTGTCTTCCACTGTCATTGAACAAGGGTTCATTCAATCCAAGTTTGACTATTATGTGCTTACCAAGGTTGAAAAGTTTTCAGTCATCATTCTCCTTGTCTATGTGGATGATATTTTGATAGCAAGCAACAATGTGACAGTAGTAGATGATTTCAAGAAGTTCTTGGACAACAAATTCAAGCTTAAAGACCTTAGAATTCTAAAATATTTCCTAGGTCTTGAGGTTGTAAGAAATACAAAAGGAATATCTTTGTGTCAAAGGAAGTATACTCAAAAGGTTCTCTTTGATGCAGGATTTTTGGCAAGCAAGCCAGCGCATACACCTATGGAACAATTTGCTAAGTTTAGTAGTACAGAAGGTTCCAATGATCTTAGCATGTATAGAAGACTTGTAGGAAAATTCTTATACTTAACCTTGATCAGACCTGACATTGGTTATGCAGTCCACAAATTGAATCAATATATGAGTTCCCCTAAGCCTCCTCATCTTTAAGCAGCCTACAGAGTTCTAAAATACTTGAAGAACAATCCATGACAAGGCCTTTTCTTCTCTGCACAATCCACTTTGCACTTAAAGTCTTATTGTAATGCTGATTGGGCAGGTTGCCTTGAAACTAGAAGATCTATTTTTGGTTTTTGTGTTTTCTTGTGAGACTCTTTAATCTCATAGAAGTGCAAGATGCAATAGGTAGTGGCCAGGTCCTCAGCGGAGTCTGAGTATAGAGTAATGGCAGTTATGACTAGTGAGTTAGTGTGGTTAATTGCACTCTCACAAGACCTTGGATTTCACCACAAATAGTCAACCTCTCTTTATTGTGATAGCAAGGTGGATTTATACATTGCTGGCAATCTCGTTTTCCACAAGAGGACTAAATACATTGAGGTAGATTGTCACTTTATCAGAGAAAAGATACAAGCAGGGACAATTAGAACATTTCATATGCCTACCAAACACCAACTAGCAGATTTGTTCACAAAACCTCTTGGCAAAGTTCAATTCTTCAAGCATCTATACAAGATGGGCATTCTCAATACATATGCCCCATCTTGAGGAGGAGTATTGATATATAAGGAGCAATGAAGATGATGAAGATGAATTGTAGCTTGAAGAACAAGTGTAGAAGATGAAAACAGAGGTTTCATGCTACTGCATATGCTACAGTCGTTTAGTGAAATATGTATCAAACTACTTGTAGCTTAGTTTTAATTAATTGGTTAGTTGTTAGTAGACAGGTGTTAGTTGATGATGGACTCCAAATTATTAGTTGGTTAGTTTTCAGCTCTAATAGGTGTATATAAATCCCAGAGTTTATTGTAATCTATATTATTCAATGAAGCATTTTTACACAAACTCCAATGATCTATCGATTCTAACCTCCATAGCCAAAGCTTGAAACTTTGATAGGCTAGATCATTCCCCCCTCTCCCCCCCAATTTAAACAAGGTCCCAAATTTTTATTTAATAATTAATTTTACTAAAAAAATACTTCAAACATTATCACAAATGAGTTGTTTTTTTTCCTCCACTTCAATATATAAGACCCCAATATTGTGGACCAATAGAAATTTAACCCAATTAAAATTCTAAATTGTTTAAAAAAGAATTGTTGTAAATGTGGCAAGTTATCAATGATGATCAATTTTTCATAACAACTTCATGTTTCAATTATTGTAACCATGCTTCCTATAATTATTTTACAATCTATTGCAATGACAAATATAAAATAATTATCTAATACTACGAATATATCGTTGCAATAATTTGATATGAATTATTTTTGTCAATTATTTTCATTCTATTGCAATAATATTTTTGTAACAATAACTTATTAATACAAGATATTCGAAGTAGTAAATTGATTATTGCAACAACATATATATTGTTGTATCAAAATTTTCATTAAAATATTTGGAATTTATTACAACAGAATTTTTCGTTACACAAATCTATTATCTCAAATTCTACTGCAACAACTCACATCAACTATTACAATGACACATATGTTATTGCAACGATTTTTTCATTGTAATAAATATTTTTTATTTTAGTGATAGTATCGTTAATGTAAAAAGATTATGATAAGTTTTATTTTT
The DNA here is from genome assembly GCA_023621385.1 of Quercus gilva. NCBI lineage: Eukaryota > Viridiplantae > Streptophyta > Magnoliopsida > Fagales > Fagaceae > Quercus > Quercus gilva. The sequence continues at coordinate 12,609,989 of CM042480.1, forward strand.
AAGAATTTAAATGAAATATCATATAGATTCACCTTGAAGGGTGCATGCAATAGTTGAGATTGATTAAAAACACAAGTAATGAGAAATTGAGATAGGGAATAGGAATATTACTCTTAAGTCTCAACATGTCATACTTGGCCAAGGTTTGTGAAATATTATCATATGGAAGGCTAACTCTCATTATAACTCATTCCTTTCACTTATAAAGCCAATATTATGCACTCACATAGCCTATTATTTGTACTCTCACTCATTTTGTGCATGAACTTGTAATGTTTAATCATATTAAATTTGCTGACTATTGATGTTTGCTTGGTGCACAAGCATTTCATGAAGAGGGGAAGGGGTTGAACTCAACTAGTATAAATTAAATCAATTCCCAATGACTTCCCCACACAATCCCAAAATATAAGACATTTAGTAATTGAGAGTTCAGTCCCTTTGTCAAGATGTCCTCCAATAACCGAAACAAGCATGCAAAGTAAGTAATTAATGTTGTTTATTTGAGTCTCTCGTCATCTCATTGACACACTCAATCATCTTCTCATTTAATTCTAATACTTCTTGTTGCAGACACAAAAATCACTCCCCCAAAATAAGTCTATTACATCAAGCATTAATACAAAAAAATATGTATAGTGGAATTAGACAAAATATCGCATTTACAAGTTAAAATTATTGCAATAGTAACTTAAAAGTATTAAATTATTGCATCAAAATAATAAATTGCAATAACTTATAATTTTCAATTTGCAATAGAAGTTTTAATTCATCAGGTTAAATTGTTGCAATAACTTAAAATGAAGGAATCGTTGCAATAAATTAATACCTATTATTTTTTCAATTTATTGTAACAAAAATTTTAAACTAATAGCTTATTACAACAAAGTTATCATTGCAATAATTTGATATAATTTATTTTACAATTTATTGCAATGGCAAACACAAAACTACCACAAAGATATTATTGTAATAAATTGATATTAATTATTTTATAATCTATTGTAATGACAAAATGAAGTAATTATCTATTACAACGAAGATATCATTGCAATAATTTGATTCGACTTATTTTGGTCAATTATTTTCAATTTATTGCAATAAAATTCGTGAAGTAATAGCTTATTACTACATGATATTTATAGCAATAAGTTTTTTATTGTAACAAAGTTGTCATTAAAATGTTTGGAATTTATTACAATAAAATTTTTTGTTACACAAACATATTACCTCAAATTTTATTGCAACGCCTCATATCAGTTGTAATAACTCTAATATTATTGCAACAAATTTTTTTTTTTGTTGCAATAAATTTTTTTTTCCTTGTAGTGAACTACCTTTTGCAAAAGATGGGACACAAATTGTGAAACTTGGTAGGAGCTAAGTGTGTCAATCAACATGTTAATGTAATCTTCCAAGGTAGCAACAATGGCCAAGGTGCTGGTGGAGATGGCAATACTAGCCAAGGCAGTGGCAATGGTTGGGGTGGCAACAATTAATGGTTAGGGTGGTGGTGGTCACCAAGGTGCTGTGGCAATTTACTTGAGTCGTCGTTTTTCATATTAAGCTTGAGTATGGTCAAGTTGAGTTTGAGTCAAGTCAGTTTGAGATTAGGGATTTCAATATTAAGTTTGAGTCGAGTTAGTTTTATATTTTAAATAAATTTGTATTCTTTGTTTTAGTTATGTACTTCCTTCCTATAATTAATGACAATGAATGACTCAATATAGCGTAAAAAACTTATGAATTTGTGTGTGTACGTATGTGTGTGTGTGTGTATATATATATGTGTTGAATATGAATTTTTTGTGTTTATAAGTACAAAGCGACAATCAATTGCTAAGTTTCCGTGTTATTAACAATGGGTGACTCAATTGCTAAGTTTCTACTGTGATGAGACGCATGAATTTATTTTATTTTTACTATATCTCACAGTGTGTAATTACTAATAGTCTTCTATTGGTTATTATTTTTTTATTTTTTATTTGTGTTAAAAAGTAAATAAATAAAGTTAATACATAAATCATTCATTTTATATGGATGTGAGGTGTTGCAATAAAATTTGAGGTAAAATTTGAGGTTACGTGTGTAATTGAATGATTCATAGATGTGAGATGTTGCAATAGAATTTTCCTTCTTCTCCAATCAGGTACTGGCTAGAGGACCCGACTGGAGAAGAAGGAAAATTTATTAATATTAGTAACATGTGTAATTGGATGAAGAAAAATAAAATAGATGAATCATTCATTTTATGCTCGTTGTCTATTTGAAATATTTTCTGTTTCTGAATTTCATGTAACATACTAATATCACAAGGCCTACATGGTGTTTAACTACGAGAGTGAATTACCAACTTTTTTGGAAACACGTACAGTATAAGACAACACAAAATTAATGGTTCAAACCAACCCAATTATGTTTTGCTCCTTATATTCTCTTTCTTTTATTTCATGTGGCTTAAGATCATTTGCATTAACTCGTATAAAAATTCATGTTTATTTTAAAATAAAAATATAATTTTCTTTATTTTACGTGACTAATTTTTAAATACACTCATATTAAATTATCTATTCTAAAAGTAATTTTAATAAAATATTCAATTTTTATTCACATAACTGCTTTTTTTAAAAGACCCACATTACTCACATAAAGTCACTTGGCCAAAATTTTACATTTTTTCCATTTTATATTGACCATGCAAGTGCTCAAGACCATATAAAACAAATGAAAATGATAAATTTTAGAAATAAGTAGTAACTGTAATTTCTTTTTTGAACGTGAAGAGAAAAAAATCTTAAATTTTAGGAGTTCTCCTTTTAAATTCAAAATGAATTTTGTTATTTGATATTTATGACCTTATTTCTAAATGAAGTTACCTTCATTAATAAGGGTATTTTTGAACCACATAAAAGTCTAGTTGAAAAAGGGGAATCCTCTTATATATAGTATAAATTAATGTAATAATGTTTGACATGAATTTGAACTTTTAAATTTTAACTAACCACCGCACACTATTGGTGTGATGACCACTCTACAAGTATAAGTGCTTGTGTAGTGTTGCGAGGGGGGAGGGGAAGGACCAGGGTTTAAGTCTCTAGTAGGGAGCTTAACAAACATTTATACTTAGATTAGGATAGAGTAGAATTTCTATCTTGTATTAAAAAAAAAAAAAAAGTTTTAACTATAGTATTTTTCTAAGAATCTTTTAACTATAATTATTATAATGCTAGAGATACATTTTTTACAAAAAAATTTGATAAGTTGTTGTTGTGGCTAATTTTTATTTGTTCTCATCTGGATCTTTCACTAATATCACTTTTTAACTTACTAATAATTACTCACCACATTAGTAGTTTGTAAAAAAATTATATCTGTGTCATTTTCCTTATTTATATAGCATTATGAAGATGTAAAGAATAGAATTATGTGAAAAGAATAAATAAATTGATTTTTTTATTAAAAAAATTATAATGTGGAAAGAATAAAGAATCAATTCAACCTTAGTCAAACATTGATAAAATCAAAATGTGTTAATCGGGTTATAAAGAACTTAATTATAAATTTCGATTATTGATTTATTTTTTCAAAAAAAATGCAAATAATTCCAAAACTAATGCTAATAATGCATTGTTGCCAACCTCTAATATTGATATTCCAATATTTAAGAATTTTTGAACAAAGAACTTTGGCCCTATAATTTTGAATCCTGTTTCCATCCCTGTTGGCCTTGGTGGCCGTGAGTTGGGGTCTTGAGATTCAGCCACAAGGGTTTGGGGCTCTGGGAAAAAATGGAGAGCAATTCTAAGTCTTGCCCTTACGTATTTTACTTACTGGCCACACATGCACAATGTCATAAAATAAGTACAAATCACATCGGTGTGGGCTAGCTAGCTCCACTATAGGAGAAAATCTATTATGTTTCGGTGTGGGATCCGTACGTCTTTCTTGCTTTTGTTTTGTTTTGTGTGCGTCTTCAAAACAAAATCCTAAATACCAATTATTAACCTTCATGAACATGATGATGAAGACGAAGAAAACGGCAGCAAAGAGACAATAGCAACCACCTAAATCCTACTCGTGGCTTGTGAATTCCCATGACAAAGGGAATAAAAACCAAATATTTTTTACCATATCAAATCCCACCGGTGGCGGAGCCACAATTTGACTTCAAGAGGGGCAAAATTTATGTACACTATGAACACTCATTAGGATATGTATATGTATATTACTTGATATAAAAAAGTAACACACATATATTCTAGTGATATTTTAATGTAATAAGACCTACATAATTTTTTTTTTTTTTGATAACATAAAAGAATAGAATAATACTATTACTTCTTAAAAAATAGAGTATATTATAGAACAGTATATCAGAGCCTTACTAATCGATATTAATACCCTAAGAGACTAAGACACGTTGCACTAAAGGAAAAAAAAATAAAGAAGAAAAAGAAGAAGAAGAAGACGTGTAACGCTAGGAGAATATAACTCGGTTTTCAAAGAATTTAATACCCAATAGTCACAAGAGTGTTGGTCTCATTCCTAGAGTTTAGATGAAGTTCTTAGGACCGAAGAAAACAAGAAAATGAAACCATCACAAGGCAAAATTAGGATATCTCTTAAGTGCCTAATTTTTCTTGGCGAGACAGGGGAGCAAGTACTCCCCCTCGACCCCCTGGCTCTGCCCCTAAATCCCACCAAAACCTACCTTCCTAAACTTTCCCAATTTCGGAATAAAACCTGTTTGGCTTCAGCTGGTCATGGCTGGTATTTATATTCCAGTATTGTAGAATGCCGCTGCCTCTTTCTGTTGAACCCTATAACCTTAGAGAAAATAACACTACCGCCCTTGAACTTGAACTGCATTGACTATTGCATCCTGTCATCAACTCCAAGCGAACCTGCAGGTTGCACTTGCATGGTCGTTTTATTTGTTTTGGAACCTCGTTTAATCATATACTGTGATGATGGAGAATGGATTGAATTAACCTATTTTGACGAATTGAAGCAGTTTAGACTTTAGAGAAGGCAGGACAATGGCATGAGGTACATGATCGCTCGAAGAACGTACTTTATGATCCCGTTTGCTTGCTGCAACGGTAACTTGTATGCAGTGACAAGAAGTGTTTACATCCTAGTTATGCTTATGCTAGCTCAAAATTTTAACTGTATCTTGTGGGCAACTTTTCAGGCTTGAGATAGTCTATTATACAAATCGCAGTTTCAGAGATATTGTAGGAATTGAGATTCATAGATTCGATTTTGCTAAGAAGGTGTGGTTAAAGATAAATAATGCCAAGGATCGGGCATTCTTTTTGTCTTTCAAGTTTCAACAACAAATATAATCTCGATCGGCCACCGCTGCGTGTTTTCCTGCCCTATAACAGAGATGGAAGGCAACCTTACGTGTATATTTCACACTGGCTGACGATCACAAAAAATTGTAATCACACAACATATAAGAAGGAAATATTTCGGTCCCTCCAGCTTTTCTGAATCTGCCATCATGTTCATGGCAATCCTCTTCGAGTTGGGTGATGCCTGATCTCAGCTGGTAACATTATACAATCCTACATCTTTGCTTCTTTTTTTGATCACTTTTGCTATTCCTACCTTCATTTGGAATTTGTAACACAAAAATAGACTAGTCTAATATATTTTTTTAAAGGCTTTAAAGTAAGGAAGAAATCAAAGTTAAACAATTACATTTATGTATTTATTCAAAAATTACAGTAAAGTATGATCTTGGAAGCAGCATGATTGGGCGTCCGCATCTTGAGCACGTATCGGACGTAGGACACATCAAACAATATTTTTTTTTTCCTTTCAAGAATTACTTTACTAACTTTTAACTTTAATTCTTTGTTTAATATTTTATAATTCTTAAAAATTATAAAATTTGGTTATTAATAATAATAAATGATAGCCTTGTTAGTATTTGATGGCCAGACTAATTTTGAAATTAATTTTATTCTAAACATCATTTAGTAGTTATAGTTTCAGTGAATTATCAATTATTGCTTTTAAATTGGTGCATGTTTAACCGTATATGAAAAACAACGCCTTACAAAATCATTTTTCAAAAATCATCATATCACCTTATTTGTGTACGTGTTTATGCCTGTGCTTCCTTCTTTTTTTTTTTTTGCTAAACAATATGCCCGTGCTTCCTAGACAATCAATATGATTGTCTGCGATAATGATCGTGTTGATTATATTTTATGTATTATTTCTTATTATTCTTTGCTGACATAAAATCACGCGCTCATGTATACAAGGTTAGCAAATACATTGAAAGAAGTAAACAACAGTTCTAACATGGAAGAACAAGGTAGTGGCAAGTCCACGGAAAAGTAAATTAATTATTTAAAGGATGTGGAGGACACCATTGATACTGTAGCACATTTACCTCACCTTCCTTTTGACAAAGTTAAACTGATTGCCGAACGACTCTTTTTAGTTGATTATTTGCACTTTCGCGCTACCTGTAAAACGCTCCATTCAGCATCACCTCCAATCCAATGGAGAATTGAAGCACAAAGGTTGGAAAACCCTGCTTTATCTCCATGGCTAGTGTTATTTGGGAAAGAGAGTGGTTATTCTTTCGTTGATCTAAAGCATGGTGACAAATATCACATTAACTAGCCGCAAGCGATAAAAGAATGCAGCATAGATTGTAGCTCAAAAGACGATTGGCTGCTCGTAACTGTAGACTTATCAACATTCTCTTTCAATCCATTTACGCAAGCGATTCTTCCATTGCCAGATTTCTTCGGAATTCGGAACTCTTGCATGGGCTTCTCGTCAACCCCATCCTCTTCAGAATGTGTAGTTGTTGAGATTGAGCAGAGCTGCAATAAACCAAAATTCGCTGTACACTTTCGTAGCCCAGGGGATGAATATTGGGATGAGTGTGAAGGTGATGATACAGACTCTCTCTTTGACTGCAATAGCCCAGTTTTCTACAAAGAAGCATTTTATTTTTTTGGGTAGGGAAGTAAATCTTGGAATTCTAAAGCTAAACGATGAGGAGCCTAGTTTCAAAGTTCTTACCAAGCCTAAACCACCTTGCAATGGTAACCTCCAAAAGTTTCTAGTCGAATGTAATGGTGAGCTCTTATCAGTATTTGTGGCTCCGTTTGGAAAGTGGATTCGATTTTTCAAACTGAATAAATCTGTTAGTGTATAGATTAGGCTATATTAGCCCATTGGACTTAGCCCAGTATATTACTTGTACTACACTTATATTACTTGTACTGCACACATACCTAGCCTATATAGGGCTCTCTTTTGTACATTGTTTTACACACATCAATATACAGACTATTCAGTTATTCTTTCTCACTTTATATTGTTAACATGGTATCAGAGCCATTCCTCTGACCTCTTGGTTCCTGTGGACATCTCCGGCGTCCTTCCGCTGCCCTCGCCTTCATCCAGTAGTCACTGTCAGAAGCGAGTCACTGCCGTCACGCCCACAGCCCCTAAAACACTCGGATTTCGTCAGTTTTGTTGATCAAACTGCCAAAACCAAGGCACAGATTGACAGATCATCTGATCCCGAGCAAAACCCAGCAAAGATCTGCCAAAAACAACCTCACACGCGCCTCCACGCGCCGTCCAAAGTTTCTGCTATACGAGCACGCGCCTCAACGCGCCGCCACGTGCCGCCACGCGCATCCACACGCCGTCAGTATCTCTCACGCGCCCCCACGCGCCAGGTACACAGGCATCTCGTGCCCCACGCGCCCCTACGCGCCTGATCCAGTTCGCGCACTGCCACGTCAGCCCTAAGGTGACGTCACCCTGCCATGTTAGCATCCTGACCGAGCCGTTGACCGTTGACCGTTGACTTTGACCAAAATCAAAATTTTCCGACAGGACCTGTCTTGCTCAGTTTTTCGCGTAGATTTCGATTTTGTGCTCCGTTTCTGCATTTGAGGTCTCTAAATCTCATTTTTTGGTCATTTTCTTCATTATGGTTCAACAAAATGAACGAGACATCATGCGTCTTATCACCATTATGTTGGATGGTCCTACTAGCTATCATGCCTGGTCTCAGAATATGACTGTCTTTCTCAAGGGTCGTAAACTTTGGAGATATGTGACTGGTTCAATTCCTAAACCAGTACCAAACCCTAAAGCCACAGCTACTGAGGAGTCTTCCAAGACTACTGTTTCAACAGATGATTATGAAGAACGCCTAGAGGAATGGGAGAGTATTCAGAGTAAGATCTTGTCTTGGTTTATCAATACCTCTATTCCCTTTATTCATAATCTTCTTCCTCGTCTTGAGACTGCTGAGGCTGCTTGGAAATTTTTGGCCGACCGCTATAATTGTACTAATGATTCAAGTTTGGAATTCCACATTGAATCAAAACTTTATCAAATGCGCCAAGAGACAGGTCAGTCTATTTCTGATTTTTATTCTCAGACTTCTACTATGTGGGAACAACTCTCTGCTGCAGATCCTCCACTAGTGTGTTCTAAGGACATTGAGCTCTTTGTCAAATATCGGGATCGCCGTAAATTTATGCACTTCATGATGGGTTTGCGTGAGGATTTTGAGCCTACTAGGGCTTCTCTGCTTAGTCGGTCTCCTACTCCTTCTCTTGATGCTGCAGTCAAGAAACTCATTTCTGAGGAGAACCGTCGGCCCGCTCATCACATGTCATCATCTGATCATGTATTGGCTACACCATCTCCACAGCCTCCCATTGTTGCATTCACTGCTCCTCCACGAATAAACTCTGGGCGTCCCACCTCTCAGTCTTCCAAAGGTACTCGCTGCGAGTTTTGCCGTGCCAAAGGCCATGACATCTCAGTTTGTCGCAAACTGCAGAAATTTGTACAAGAGTAGAATAAAGCTTCTCTTTCTCGGGCAGCTGCTGTATGTCCTTCAGATCCATCAGTTGCTACAGGTCCATCTTTGGCTTCCTCACTTACTACGGCTGATATTGAGGCAGTTGTTCAACAGGTTTTATCCTGCACTTCCACTGCTCTTTTTGTCACCTCAGGTAAACAACCTTGGTTTTTTGATACTGCATGTTGTAACCATATGACTCCTGATGAATCCCAATTTTCTGATAAGGCACCCTTAGAACATCCAATCACCATTTACACTGCTGATGGAACTCCTATGCTTGTTAGTCATAAAGGAACAATCTCTTCTCCTTGTTTATCCCTTAGTGACACTTTTCATATCCCAAAGTTATCCCTCAATTTGCTTTCTGTTGGTCAACTTTGTGAATTAGGCGTAGATCTTCTATTTACTAATCATGGTGTGGATGTGCAGGATCCCCGGACGGGTTAAGTGCTTGGGACAGGCCGTAAGGTTGGTCGCATGTTTGAGGTTCATGACTTGAAGATTCCTTCACAAGTTATTTCTGCAGCTGCTACCACTGCCATCTCCTTACCTGATCTATGGCATGCTCGTCTTGGTCATCCATCCTTATCTCGTCTTCAGTTGTTAGCTTCTCAAGGTCATTTAGGTTCAGTTCAGTTTCAAAAATTTGATTGTACTTCTTGTCATTTTGGCAAACAAACAAAATTGCCCTTTAATAATAGTAACTCATTTTCTTCTGCACCTTTTGATCTTATATATTCTGATATTTGGGGTCCTGCACCTGTTCCCACTGAGGGGAGATCTAGATATTTTGTCATATTTGTGGATGATTTTTCTAGATATACTTGGATTTATCTACTTCACCATAGATCTGAACTTGTGTCTATTTACCAAACATTTCATAAATTGATTGACACACAGTTCAATCGCACCGTCAAAGTTTTTCGATCAGATAATGCTCAAGAATATAATGATAAATCCTTCCTATCCTTTTTAGACAATCATGGTACCCTTACTCAGCGGTCTTGTCCTTACACCTCTCAACAAAATGGTCGTGCAGAACGAAAACATCGTCACATTCTTGATGTTGTCCGCACCCTTCTCATTTCTGCCTCTCTTCCTGAGCGCTTTTGGGGTGAGGCTGCCCTCACTGCTGTATACACCATTAATCGTATTCCTTCACCAACTACACACAACAAATCACCATTTGAGCTTCTCTATGGTCAAACCCCTGACTACTCCTCTCTTCGGGTTTTTGGTTGTGCTTGCTTTGTCTCTCTTCCTCCTCATGAATGAACAAAGCTCCAGCCTCGTGCTCGTCTCTATTGTTTCCTTGGTTATGGTGTATCTCAAAAGGGATTTCGCTGCTATGATCCCATTTCTCATCGTCTTCGTGTCTCCCGTCATGTTGAGTTTTGGGAACATCGTCCTTTCACGAGTCTCCAGCAGTTTTCTGCATCCTCTTCCTTTGAGTCTCCCATTTTTACTGATCTTTTCCTCCCTCTCTATCTTGAACTTGTGGAGGATTCTTCAACATTGGCTGCCTCTCCAGACGACTTATCTCCGGTTTTGTCCCCGACATATGACCCGCCTGTCTTGGATCCTGTGGCACTACCCTTTCCTAAGTCTCCTGATGGTCCTGAACTTCGTCGTTCCACTCGGGTAAGCATTCCTCCCTCTTATCTCTCTGATTATCACTGCTCTTTTGCCCTTGCCACCCTCTATGAACCTCACACTTATCGTGAGGCCCATACTGACCCTCTTTGGCAGCAAGCTATGAATGATGAACTAGATGCTCTTCATAAGAATCACACTTGGGATATGGTTGATTTGTCTCCTGGTCAGTCTGTAGTAGGTTGTAGGTGGGTTTACAAGATCAAGACCAAGGCTGATGGATCTGTTGAATGATACAAGGCTCGCCTAGTTGCCAAAGGCTTTACCCAGGAGTATGGCATTGACTATGAGGAAACATTTGCTCCTGTTGCTCGCCTTACATCTGTCAGATGTCTCATTGCTGTGGCTGCTGTTCGCCGTTGGCCTCTTTATCAAATGGATGTGAAGAATGATTTCCTCAATGGAGACCTTCAAGAAGAAGTGTACATGCAACCACCCCCTGGCTATCCACACTCAGGCAGTCAAGTTTGTTGCCTTCGCCGTGCTCTTTATGGCCTTAAGCAGGCTCCTCGAGTTTGGTTTGAAAAGTTTAGCTTAGTTGTTGCTCAGCAGGGTTTCACTTCGAGTCCTCATGACACTGCTTTCTTCGTCCGAAGATCCTCTGTTGGTATCACTCTTATTCTTCTCTATGTTGATGATATGATTATTACTGGAGATGATTTTGCAGGTATCAGCTCTCTTCAGCACTTCCTTAGTCAGCATTTTGAGATGAAAGATTTGGGCACTCTCAGCTATTTTCTTGGGCTTGAGGTTACCTCATCCTCTGATGGATACTATCTTTCCCAAGCTAAATATGCTTCTGATCTTCTGTCCAAAGCCGGTATCACCGACAACAAGACTGTTTCCACTCCCTTGGAATACAATGCAAAGCTCACACCCTTGGATGGTGAACCTATATCTGATGCTACTCGCTATCATCAGTTGGTTGGTAGTCTGATCTATCTCACTGTTACTCGTCCGGATATTTCACATACCGTGGGTATGGTCAGTAAGTTCATGGATGCCCCTCGTTCTGTCCACTATGCTGCTGTTCTTCGGATTCTCCGATATGTTAAGGGCACACTTTATCATGGTCTGCACTACTCCTCTCGGTCTTCTCTCGAGCTTCATGCTTATTCAGATGCAGACTGGGCAGGTGATCCGACTGATCGATGTTCTATCACAGGTTTCTGTTTCTTGTTGGGTACTTCTCTTGTCTCGTGGTGTAACAAGAAACAGGATGTTGTTTCTCGTTCTAGTACTGAGGTTGAGTATCGTGCCCTTGCCGACACCACCTGTGAGCTTGTCTGGCTTCGCTGGCTCTTGGCTGACATGGATGCTCCACAGCCCACTGCTACTCCTCTTTATTGTGACAATCGTAGTGCTATCTACATTGCTCATAATGATGTCTTCCACGAACGCACCAAGCACATTGAGATCGACTGCCACATCACTCGCCAGCATCTCAAGAAAGGCAATCTCAAGTTGTTCTCCATCTCATCTGCTGACCAACCTGCTGATATCTTCACCAAGTCTCACCCGCCTGGTCGTCTTCGAGATCTTATATCCAAACTCTAGTTGGCTTCTTCCTTGCCACCTCGAGTTTGAGGGGGGATGTTAGTGTATAGATTAGGCTATATTAGCCCATTGGGCTTAGCCCAGTATATTACTTGTACTGCACTTATATTACTTGTACTGCACACATACTTAGCCTATATAAGGCTCTCTTTTGTACATTGTTTTACACACATCAATATACAGATTATTCAGTCATTCTTTCTCACTTTATATTGTTAACAAAATCAAAGATGACTTGGATTAGAGTTGAAAATTTGGGCAATTATATGCTTTATGTTATTCATCGTCCTTATCTGCAATAGAAAAAAAAACCTGGAATGGAGAACAAAATTTACTTTCCTAGATTTAATGGGCAAAGCATTGTTTTCTATTCACTAGAGACGGATGATTACCATTCGTTTGAGAGTAAGGACGTTGTCAATTTTTATAGCACAACAGAAGAGTTGTACTGTGGTTGGATCGAAGCTAGTGGTGCTAGACATTTGGTAGTATGTCCTCTTCTTTTATTGAATACAGATAAGTTATGGACCATGGTAACGTTCAATAGTTTCTTGAAATATGCTCGTTGTTTGCAGTTTAGACCGAGCTAGGTGAGTTTGCTTTCGTACTTTTGATTAGAGAGTAATGTTGCAACAGTTAGCTAATCACTTCAGATGAAATATGTAACTTTGTTTGTCGTAAAGTATTATGGAGGCATATATTCTAGAGTGAAATTGACACTACATATATATTATTTATGTATATACTATATTACACAATTCTTAGATCGAAGGAACCTAATTTTTGTTATATGCGTGTTTCAAGCGATATATTCCACATTCATGAAAGTACTAACGTGGCTTGTGCAATAGCTGTAAATGAATGAGAGTTCAATCATGGCATTGTGGACTTTACGAAATTGAGCATGGTGAGCTTTCTTTTTGTTTTTCTTTTTTATTGTTGAGGAAAATGAGCATGTGGAACAAATATAGGAACTACGAGGATGCACAGGAACCAATAATATACAACAGGGTGATTAAAATACAATACAATCTTATTACAAGAAAAAATATAAAGTAATCTTCTCATTTGGTACAACATATTATCAGTTATTAATTTTTCAATTATAACTTCGCCAAACCTTACAGACAATGCAATGGGTCAAGTCCTAAAGAAGCTCACTGTGATAAAATGGGACAACATGGTGGCTTTATTTTCCATAGTTACTGTCATCTGTATTCTTGAAAGTTGACATGGCCTGTAGCTTGAGCATGTTCCGCAGCCTCCTATAAATTAAAAAAACAAAAGAGTCCGTGAGTATCATAAGAAATCAGGAAATCAAGCTATGGTGGGTACCGGGTTTAAAAAAGGTAAAAATAAAAAATAAAATTGAAGCAAGCATAATTTTTATTCATAAGAAATGACCTTCTGGCCGATTACTCCAATTTGGCATACTCCACAACGCAAAGTGAAGTTGGCAGTGTCAGTAAATCTCCTCTTCCTGGAAATAACAGGATGTAATTAACACAAATCATGCACCATAAATCCAATAAAATAAAAAAAAAGTCTACACATTAATCATTATCAATGCAAGTACATCTACAAAGTAACATGAAAACTAGGAGCAGACCATAAAGGATGTAACTCATCAGAGGGTAGGAGTTCGTAAGCAAAATGTCACATAAGAACATTGCCCCAATGTCAACAAAATGCAAAACCTCAAATATTTTGATTATTCAAAAACATAATAAGAATAATTTTATTTGATCTCCAGTTATACACTTCCTGACTAGCTGGGTTAGCCACATTATCATCAAAGAACTTGTGAATTTATTGAAGGGACAAATTATTCATGGAACTTTACCATGTGCATCAGGCAGATGACAAAAATCTGCTTCATCACATTATCCTCCATCCTTGTTTTGCCAATAAATTTCTCATACAATTTTTGTTTTGCCAATAAATTTCTCATACAATTTTAAGATGATCTTAACCGTCTGTTGGTCCACGAATTTAAGGCTAACTAGTGGGGACTGTAATACAAACTTTTTCCATGCAAAAGCATCAAGCCGGCTCCAACGAAATACTATCAGAGGATTGTGTGATGAAGCAGATTTTGGCAGGGAATTGTGTGATGAAGCAGAATTTTGGCAGGATGATGACCGTACATTGGAACAAATCACAGTGGCTTATTTCTCAATTATATTTTCAGTCCAATGGACCAACAGACTCCACAGCAGTAGTAGATGCAATGCAACCAAGAGTTACTGAGGTAATAAATGCAACCTTGACTCAAGATTTTAGAGCTGAGGAAGTGATAAAAGCTTTGAAGTAAATGCATCCAAAACTCACCGGGTTCTAATGGTATGCCTCTCTTTTATTTGCATTATTGGTCTGTAGTTGGTAATTGTGTAACACAAACAGTCCTTAATTTCCTTAACCATGGTATCATTCTCCCAAAATTTAATGAAACCCAAAATGCTCATCCCAAAAGTGAAAAATCCAACAAAAAGCACCCAGTACAGGCCCATAAGTCTTAGTAATGTTGTGTCCAGGACTGCTTCTAAAATCTTGGCCACTAAAACATTTGTTTCCCCACATCATAGTGAAAACCAAAGTGCTTTTATGTGCAACCGCCTTATTACTGATAATATGTTGGTAGCATTTGAAACAATGCACCATATTACTCAAAAAATGAGTGGTAAGGTGGGAGAGGTGGCTTTGAAATTGAATATGAGTATGGCGTATGATCAGGTGGAATGGGGGTGCTTGGAAAAAATAATGCAAAAGATGGGATTTGATGAGAAGTGGGTGAATATTATGATGAGGTGTGTTAGCATTGTTACATACTCTGTTAAAATTAATGGGAGATCTCGAGGCTGCATCACCCTTACTAGCGGTCTGCGCCAAGGAGACCCTCTCTCTTTGTATTTGTTCTTACTTTGTGCAAAGGGACTGTCGGCATTGCTAAAACAATCAGTGGAACAAGGATTACTGAAAGGAGTAACAGCATGCCAAGGTGCACCATAAATATCACACATTTTCTTTGCAGATGATAATCTTATATTCTATTGGGCCACAAGGGAGTAATGCTCAAATCTAGAGAAGGTTCTAGGAACATATGAAATAGCCTCTGGTCAGCAATTGAATCGTGAGAAGACTTCCCTATTCTTCAACCGTAACACACCTCAAAATATTCAGGATGATATTAAAACTAGATTCGGTGTAGAGGTCATTTGAAAGCATGAGAAATATCTCGGCCTTCCATCCTAGGTCGGAAAGAATAAATGCAACACTTTTTGATAATTGATTGAAAGGCTGGATAATAAGCTTTCAAGATGGAAAGAAAAGCTTCTTTCACAAGCAAGCAAACAAATCCTCATTAAGACCATCGCCCAAGCGGTTCCTACCTATACCATGAGCGTGTTCAAGCTTCAGAATGCATTGTGTGATGAGATGACAGCCATGGTCTGTAAGTTCTGGTGGGGGCAGTCAAATGAGAGGAATAAGATGGCTTGGTTGAGTTGGGATAAAATGTGCCTACCAAAGGAGGAGGTTGGTCTAGGATTTCAGGACTTAAAGGCCTTTAATCTATTGTTATTGGCAAAACAAGGCTGGAGGCTACAAACTTGCACAAATACCTTACTGCATAGGCTCTATAAAGCTTGATATTTCCCAAATGGCGACTTCCTTACCGCTGAACTGGCAATCATCCATCTTTTGCTTAGAGAAGTATATTTTCAACTCAAAGTGTTGTCCGGCAAGCATATAGGTGGCAGGTTGGAAATGAGGCCTCAATTGTGATTTGAAAAGATAAGTGGTTACCTAAACCATCTACTTTTCGAATCTCAAACCCATTGGTTGGCTGCCCAGCAAATGCGAAGGTGAGTTGTTTGATTGATCATCATTCTGTTACTTGGCAAGCAAATATGGTAAAACAGGGTTTTGCACCTGATGATGTGAAGGTCGCTTTGAGCATCCCATTGAGTTCTAGACTCCCTGCGGATCAACTGGTTTGGGCTTACACTCCTAAGGACAACTTTACCATGCGTAGTGCTTATAGAGTTGCCCTGTTGTCTTCATCAAATGCGAGACCTGAAACTTCAGGCTGTTGTAATCAAGGTTTATTTTGGAAGGCTTTGAGGGGACTAAATATGCCAAATATAATCAAGACTTTTGCATGGCTTGCAAGCAGAAATATACTTCCTACAAAGGCCAACCTTTGTCATGAAAAGGTTTTTGATAACCTGGTTTGTGAAGCCTGTAGTTTGGAAGCTGAAAGTAGCGGACACTTTGGAGTTGTGAAATGGCCCGTGAGGTGTGGATTTTATCTAGTCTACCGATTGAAACTCGAGGGGTACACTTTCCAGAATTTATAGACCTCTTGTGGCATCTCAAATTCGTACAACAGATGGGCAATGATCTTTTGGAATTGGTTATAGCAACTTCCTGGAGCATGTGGTTCAACAGAAATGTTGTTCGACAAGGGAAGACACGGCAGTTGGCTGCTATGGTTCTGCAGAAGGCGAGAATGCTGCTTGATGAGTTCCAAGTGGCAAATGCCCAACCATTTAAGGCCTTGGTGAGCACAGCCTGCTGGACTAACCCCACATCTCCTTGGTACAAGATTAATGTGGATGGCGTGGTCTTTGAACAGCAAGAAGCATCAGGTGTGGGTGTTGTCGTCAGAGATCATTAAGGCATGGTAGCAGCGGCAATGAGTGAGAAAATACACTTTCCACAGGGACCTTTGGAGGCTGAAGCAAAACCTTTGGAGGAAGCAGTAGATTTTGCTTGGGATGTTGGAATCTGGGATGCCCACTTTGAATGTGATTCACAATTAGGCGTGACCAGTCCACAGGTTACCATTATTAATATCATAGCAGGGATATGTGACAGGCTACAGGTGTTCAGGTTGGTGCAAGTTTCACATGTTAAGAGGGAGGGTAATCGACCAACACACATCTTGGCACAATTTGCCAAGGGCATTGATAATTATGTAACTTGGATAAAGGAAAATCTGGATATTATTGAGTCTGTTGTGGCTCAAGATGTACTGAATTTATCTTCTTCTTAATAAAGTTGTAGTTTTTTCATCAAAAAAAAAAAATTATATATATATATATATATTACCTTTGCTGCTCCTTAGTAAAATTAAGAGCAAGCCCCTCAACTGGACCAATGGTCCCGTCCTGTACAGCAAAAATAGTCTGATCAAACTCCTCTGGAGCTCCCTCAATGGGTGACATCTGTCAATACAACATAGAAAAATGCACCACGTAAGAGAAAATTATACTTAAAATAATAATTATAACAATAATAATTTGAACAAGCAGAAAAAAATAATAATAATAATAATAATAATAATGAAAGCACACAGGGTGAACAGATGGAACTATTAACTATAAAATTCCATTGTCTACAGGGTTTAAACCAACATGTGTTCCCTTGAAAAATTTCATTGTTAACAAGAAATAAACTTATCAGGCCAATGACAGTAAAAACTGCTTAGCAAGTTCTTTTTCTTAAGTTCCCTTTCTCTTTCTTGAATCCCAAAACACGTGCAAGATGATAGACGGTTAAGATCATCTTAAAATTGTACTTGGCAAGGTGATTTCATAGTGGGGCTTAAGAAATGGCAGAATGTATAACTCCTACATATGGGTAGTTTTATTCGTTCTGAATATTCATTTTAATGAAGAATCAGCCAAAAAAAGAAGGTAAAATAATCCGAACCACATACGGCTAAAGCATCATAATGGAGCCCATCATAAATCAGCATAACTCTTTCAGAATACTTCTTTTCCTGTCCAATAGCACCCCAAAAAAGAGTAAATACTCAGAGTTGGCAAGTAGACTAGATTCAGATGAACAGAAAACATATTCCAAATGCTAACCTGACCATACAAATCACATCGTGTGGTCTGAATATCATATGCTGCGATTTCACGTCCATAATAATCAGCTAATATTGAAAGCTCAATGGCACCTTCACAGATAATATAAAAGTAACAAATTTAGCAGAATGAAACAACAGACGATCAAAGACTTCCTAGTGCATCATTGTGATTAAATACACAGAACAGTTCAACAAAAGCAGAAAGAAACTTCATGCCACTTTTATCAAGAGAACCATTTGCCACACATTTTTTAATACAAAGATAAGCCAAACACATTCTCAAAATTTAAAACTCAAGAACTTTTTATGGTAGTGGATTCTCTAAGTTATGCTTTGTATAAGTCCAGATTGAGTATTCCAGTTGGAAATCAGAAGACAACCAAAACACACACTAAAATGCACTGCATGATAGGTTTTCTTTTACGTATTGTTGGTTATCAGGAAGAAACTGAATAGAAAAGATACTGGATTCCTACAAACAAAAGGACCACCCCTATTCATTCAACATATCCAATTTCTTTTTACTTCCGTCTTCTCTGGAATCTAATGATACATTAGTTAAAAACTTAAGCACATTGTACAAACATTACCAGCATAGCCAGTACTAGTAAAGCTAACTGAATTGAACCACTACATAATGAATTAAGGAAGAACTTAAAGAAATAAACAAAAGACACTAAACCTATGGCAATCACATGTGTCAGATAGCATCACATGTTTGGCAAATAGTCACTACTATTTATACTGATACAGTTTTTGTACATTTGAACAAGTGCAAACAACTTCACGTGACTTCAAAACAGTTAACTGAAAATATTCTCTCTCTATTTCTCCTGTTTTGGGGGGAAATAATCCAAAAAACAACTATATCATTTTCAAAAGATAAAATGTCCACTCAGAAACACAATTCACCAAATTTATCTTCAAGTGAACCATTCAAAGAGAGCATGTTGTACAAGCACAATTATTACTGTAAACAAGCCAAACTCAAGGCCTGTCATTACTGCCCTTAAAGTTCATTAGTACTGTTAAAATGTGCAACATCATGCTTGAACTAACGTGGCATATTTATCAATAAATCCAAAAAACTGACATGAAGACTTCATGATCATATATAGAGTAGAGTATATGGTGGCATCTTAACATATCAAGAAATACAAAAAGATAGGTATTATGCAGTTGATAAAGGTGCATGATAAAAAAATTGAGTTGATCTTCCTATTAAAGATTGTGAAAGCTTTTACAAGATACATACTACCTTGGGGGATGCAGGTAGGCCCAGCCCAGGCTTGTACGGTTAAGCTTGTACACAACCTCATAAAAAATGAATAAACAAAAAAACGACGTTTCCATTCCCAAACTTGCACCTAATTAATCAACTGATAACTTTACAGTTTCTTTTATTTTTTTTCCACTCAAAGGGGAAGGGCAAAAGCAAAGGAACCACCAAAGGTGCTTTTAGAAAGAATCAAGAATCTAAATCCTCTATAAAATAAAAAAAACCTGATATAATTCAACCAGAATAAAAATTGAGCTGTCCATTATACTGGAAACAAATTAATAGATCATCAATTACCCCAATTGCAACATAGCAGCAAAAAATGATCAACTAAACCAGTTTTGTGAGATTATCACAAACTAATCCATGCTATTCAATGTGAGCAGAGATATTTAAGGCCAAATGGCAAAAGAATCCACAAGGTTTACCAAGTTTAACATGATATAGAAATTTAAGGAATTACTCCATTTGGTTAATCAATAACTTGACCACTATACAAGACAAAATATGCTGTAAATCCTCACCAAGATAAGTTTTACCCTCCTTCAAAATAATTTTACATATTTTAAACTTTTAACAGTGATAAAGAATCAATAACCGCAAATGTGAGAGGCAGGTTGCATAATTCTTCAATTTTACCACTAGAATTTCTATACTTTCTGAACTGGAACTAGCTAGAATGATACCCTAAGGCAACCTTGAGCTATAGGGTCAACATGCAAGGTGATCTAATTTAGTAGTCATCCTATGCTACAGAAAGCCCAAACCCATGAATAAATGCAGCAACAATTATCTTTAAAAATGGGTGTTACTTTCTTCAGTTAAAAGGATAAAACTCTACAATTCCTTATGCATACCTTACATACTGCTAGACAACGAAAAACCAGCAGCAATTGCAAGGATAAATTAACCCAGGATAGTCATTATTCAGACCCATTTGGTTTCAGTTACATCATATGGACAATGAAGCCTCCCCTAATTAAGAATAGAAAGTTCAAGTTCAACAAACCTCCCCACTTCTCTGAGTCAAGAATCCAAGTACAATACTCTTCATTTGACTTTCCAAGAAATGCTTCAGAGTATTTTGTTGGATCACTTGCCACTGTTGCAGCTATAACCTTCAAAAATTATAGACAAATTTGTAAGGATAAAAAAAAGTATATAAAACAATATATATGCCATCAATGAATGCTTAAAGTGTAACCACAACAGGACCAATTTAAAACATTTTTTTCCTAGATAATCATTCTGATTTTCATCTTTCTAATTTTGAATCAATTTGGTCTATGCATTTGATATGGTAATGCAAGGAACACCAAAAATTATCTCTATTTTCCTACCACTGTCCTGCATCATATGGAATAGTAGATGGTAAGAAGCTCAAATTGAAAGCTTCAAGATGCGAAATATATACAGTTAACAGTATAGAATAAATGGTTTAACAGAGCATCTAAATAGAACATTAAGTACTTCATCAGCAATTTCAAGATTTACACCAAAGATACAGGGTTTATAAAGCTACACAAAGAATGAATTTACTCACACAGATTCTGCAAGATATCAAAATTTAACTTTAAAATCCTTTATCAAATGTTAGCAATTTTCAAAAGAAAAACTCTTAGAATCAAGTTATTCCAGCTAACAAGTTCAAAAATTTATACTATATAACATTGGCACCAAAGATTAGGTGCTATAGACTGTAACCTGTCTCAACTCTGAAGCTTTGTGTCTGTCATGATCCATGACAAACCTGCAAATCAAGAAACAACAGAAAAATAGATTAAACATAACCAATGAACACACTTTAACACAATTGAAAAAAGCAAACAGAGGTTTTGTAATAATCTGAACTTACCCAACAGCATTAAAGAGGCAACTATTGTCCGAGGGAATGACCCTTCTCACAACAATACCTTCCATGTTAATGAGAAATAGACCTTTAAAACAATCACAACAACACAGTACATTTTAGAATTACATATAAATATGAAAAATGTTCATATTTTATCTCCATACTCTGCAACACATATACACACAGAAAGACAGAAACCCATTGTGTATAAAAACAAAATTTTTAAACTTCATGGGACACATAAAAAGACATGAATAGAAATTAAAAACGAAAAGCTCAAAACTTATAAAAATAAGAAAACAGAAAATATCAGAAACTACTAAATCTAAAACCCACTAAAAAAATAAAAAATAAAAACTCAAGATTCAAAATATTTACAAATCCGAGCGGAATTCCCACAAAGGAAAACCAACCCAGGTAACAAAATACACCATTTCAGAGTAAACATGAGAAACTACCTGCTGAATTTGCACCCACAAATTTAAAAAGAAATTATAGATCTACTACAGCACCAAGAATAGCATTAAATTCAAGAAAAACCAATGGAACAAGTTGAAAAGGATAAAATTTAGGATCTTTACCTGTGTTTTTTTGGTATTGTTTTGGTTTTGTTTGGGTTAAGAAAAGGAGCAAAGCTACAGAGTCTTTGAGATGAAGAGGTGATGTCAGGTGTGGGTTATAGCAGTTAAGCACAATAATGAGTTTGTTTGTTGCCAAATTTACATGGCAATGGATAGGAAACTTAATAGCATTTTTATCATATCTCAGTTAAAAGTAGGCGCCGAATAGTTTCCACTGTTTTTGGATGTGGTTGTGTATTTTGTTTAATTGCACTTTCGGCAATCGTCTCCATTGAATGAATATCCATACTATACGATAAGGAGTCCTAGTGGATTTGGAAAATGATGTGTGTTACATGATGATGATGATTGGTGACTTTGACATTCCAAACATTTTTTTTTATTCTTTTCTATTAAGTTTTTAGAAATATCGACGCACTTACGCAATAAATTTGACAACTTAATTTTTACTAATTTTCATTTAAATTCATGCTTACATCAATTTTTTTTTTATCCATTATTAATAATTTAAAAAAAAAAAAACAGTAATACTTATTAGAATACATGAACATGAAAGTAGTATTTAGAATTTTTTAAACAGACTTATAATATTTTTATGTATTAAGAGGTTCAGAAAGTTAGTTATGACTTTAAAAATGTCTAAAATACCCCTAATCTAATTAAATAATCTTTATTCTTAAAAAATGAAAAAAAAAGTTAAAATTGTAATTCAACAAAATTAAAAAAAAAAAAAAAAAAAACTATCGGTGAAACTTTTTTCCTAACTATCTAAACATATTTCAAGTATGATACATTTTTTTTCCTTAAAAATTAGCATACACTAAATCCAGTAATTTATCTCATTTCAAATCTTAAATTTTAGTTTTATAAAAGTCCTTTATTGTGTAACCTTACTAATAATAGATAAATTCAAATTAAAAAATTATATTAAACTCAAAATAAAAAAGAGCCTTATCGCATGTGTGATGAGGCTAGTATTACACAATTAGAGTACCACTATAAAATAGTCTAATCTTTGTAGTAGTAGCTTAAGGTTATAAGAACTGAAATTCTATTAATAATTTATTACATTAGTTGATATCAAATTTGTTATGTCCGTAAGTAAATTTTCTTATTTCATTCCATGATGACATAACATAATGCTTTTGTTAAATAAATAACTTGTAACAGCCAGGAGGGTCAGAGATTGAGTAAAAAAAACAAATATGTAGCTTTTGGATGTAACATTCTCGACGGCGTTCTTTTGCAATAGCTTTACGAAAGAGATCTTTTTAACGTGTAGAAACAACATTCTTGATTCTCCCTGCCTTAACAAATATATTTTGGGGTTTCTTTGGTTTCCATGGATAAAATTTTATGGATAAATTAAAATTATAAATTATACAAGTCTACGTTAAGATTATTAAAATGACACGCTCCTTTAAGGTTTCTATAAATCTTATCAATCTATATCCTCTCACCCTATTATTTTCTTGGAACCCATCGAGTTCGGAGATTTTTGGGCATGCATTTGGAATAAGATATTGTTTATCTAATGAAGATTGGATCAAATTAGCTGTCAACCAAAGACAATCTTATTAGGAGATTGGGCTTTGATGATACAAATTGTGTGCCGTGTGGGCAAGGAGTGGAAACAGTGGCTCATTTGTTTATAAATTGCCATATTGCCAGGTCAATTTGGTTATATTGGATTTGATGAAGATATAATAAATTTAGCATTAAACTCTGCTATCCGATTCATCCGAATGATGAACCATGAGCAACAAGATAATAAATTGACTGAGTTTTGCACCACATAGTTGGCATTTGTCAAATTAATTTTAATCATATAACTACACAATTCTAAGTTCTAACACTCTCCCTTACATATATTCACGTGTGACTGAAGACTTCCTGCTCTGATACCATGATAAATTACGGATTATTCTAAAAATTTAAACTATTGAGATATAATAAATTTAATAATTTAACCACCCTGAGTTCTAATAGCATTTACTCTAGATTCTATATGGAATCTGAGAAACCAAATTGTGCATAATGGGGGCCAAGTTAACACCATGAATCTCATATACAATTTGGAAAGAAGAGTGCTAAAATATGCAAACTCATTGGTGCAAGTTGAGGATGGGGTGATGGGTGAGAGTTTGGCATCTGGGAACCCCTCCTTGTGAATTGTGATTGCATAAAACTTAATGTTGATGCCGTTAGTATAGAGGAATTCATCACACTTGCTGTTGTGACTAGAAATAAACATGGGCATGGGTAATATGATCAAGGTCAGGGCCAAGGTCTATGAAAGTTGTTTCCCTATGCAAGTTGAAGCAACTGTAATCCTATGGGCTCTAAATCTTGCCAAAGCTAGTATCAAGGGACCAAGGTTAACTAAAAATTGGTTTCTAATCAAACAAATTGGCAACCACAGTGAGATTAAATGCCAACAACAACTAGAAGAATGAGAAACAATGATGCTGCAAGTTTGGAATCCCAAGCTGAAGATGAGTCAAGGGAGAATCAGCACGAACTATAATAGAACACTTAAAAACAAATGGTTTGAAACCAAGTTCTAACACAAATTGGATCAAAACTACGAAGTTCTGCCAAATCGAACGTCTGATAAATTGGCTTCGAAGTTAAATATTTATCAGATCTATTAGCCATAAAGTGGTGGAAATTCTGCCCAATGCAATGATCCTAGCCTTCAAAGAGGTACTTCAAAGATTTCCAAAATACCACCACTGGACATAACTCTGGAGAGGAAAATGGTCCTCGAGCCAACAATACAGTGTACACTCGGGGAGGCATGAAAGGCCTTTAAGCAATCCTAAGGTTACAACCAAGAGTTGATCCACTACCACCTTGAGTTGAACCACCTAGATTTGATCAACCTCGAGTGAGCAACTTCGAGTTGAACAAGCAAAGGTTGATCCACCTCGAGTTGAAATCCCTCAAAATGATGGGCCTTATAGATCTTCTCGATTGAATGGGCATGACAATAAGAGACCTAGGTTTGGTTTTCATGAAAACATAAGGCATGGCTATGAGAGGAATGATCAAGATAACGCTAGAATGGACTTCGAACCACATGGTGGATTGGTGGTGATAGATATTGTTATCAGGAGCCTTACAAACCACCTTCTGAGGACCCTAATTGACAAACGTAATTGTGTATAGACTAGAGGTTTGTCTATTTTCTTACCATATCCTCTGTGCTAGGCCTATACTTTCAAATCAATGTTCAAATTAGTCAAAGAACACGCCAAATGCTTGTTTTACATCATCTATTACCTACATTTTTTAACATTAATCTTTTTCCTGTTTGTTTGGATACCGCTTATTTTACTAAAATTAAAAATTTATTGCTCAAAGTACTGTAAATAAAAATAAAAGATAGCTGAATAGTACAGTTGGACCCATGAATAATGTCAAAAAATGCAATAAAATCCATAAATAGTAGCATAAACAAACTGAATAGTAAAATAATTTATAATTTTCATCTGTATGCAAACTTTTTATATTAAACTCTATCAGATCCAACTACTAGGCATTCAAATCAAATCTCAAATTCAGTCTCTCTTCACCTCCCCTACTATTGGACCAACAAGTTATTCGGTTCTTTCACATGAGCTTAACTTGTGTTCTACTTCTGTTTCACATGTTCTTAAATTGTGTTCGATTACTGAAGAAATGCAATTGTTTAATTGATTTATTTCTAATTATTAGTTTTGAAAGTAAATGTTACCATTTCTCTCAATCTTGAGACCATTCTGTTCGAAATTTTGGCATGAGTGATTCCTTCCCCCATACTAACCCATACAAATAATCCTTTTTGTTGGCAATTGATTTTTTTTTTTTTTTTTTTTTTTTTGAGCAAATGGCAATTGATCTAGATACCTATATTGGGCCAGAACTCAGAAGAGCCGCGTCATATCATATGGCATTATCTATAAGATATTCCGGGAGAAATTTATCCCCCATAAAACAAGAATATAAATTACAAATGAAAATTTCATCATTTTTCTAGCATGCATTTCATTCCTTTATGGTGTCTGACTTAATGATACAGTACAAATAGCATAGTTTGCTCCCCAAGTCACTTGCAATGAGAATCCTATAACCTACACAAGCAAATGGGCTACTCATGACAGAAGATAACCTGGCTGATCCATTAAAATATCGTTATTCCTCAGGGGTTGGCATCACTCGTGAACAGAAACTTTTCTGCAGAAAATAATCATTTGTAGATACAAATTGGAGAACCAGAAAATGAGTGATTCCACCCCGCCATTCGTGTGCATTTTATTCACAGGCTCCTCACAACAACCTCTGAGCAGTTTCAAATGGGTTCCTTTCAAGGTGGCAATGAAACTACTTATTTCCATTTGGCTTTGTTGGTAACAAAGACGAGCAAGCTCTGCCTCACTGTGTCTAAATCTTCTGCTTAAGAACTTGGCGCAATTGGACCTTCTGGCTTTCCATCCTCGCCTCCAAAAGCTTTGCCTTCAAACTATTCTTCTGAGTGCTGCGAGGTATGCACCCTTTCAACCCTCTAGTTGCATGAGGATTCCTGGACTCAGGAGAACTCCACTGCCCCGCCAAGTCTGGGGGGCTAATGCCGCCTTTACCTGACCCCCTATCTGGAGATAAGATGCTTCCATTGGACATCCTTCCATTTGAAAGTCTACCATTCAGTCCCTCTACAGAGATAATCTTGTAATTTTCCCCATTACTTGGGCATGATCTCCAAAGCCGTGCAATGGATGACACCTTCTTCAACTGCCTCGGTACTGAGCAGACTTCACTGATTTCAGTAATTGGTGTTTCTTCGCTGGCATTTTCCTCCCATTCTGTTCCACTCCTTGAGACATTGCTGTCTTGGCGATTCCTGTTGACAGATGGGGCACTCCCTTCTGGTGAATAACTTGAGCCCTGATCCTCAGGATGGCTCACAGTTTCCCACCCACTTTCGTCCTCTTCTATATCACCATTCTGATCAGTAAATGCATTTGAAAGTCCGTGAATACTGTCCTTGTTGATCACATTAACTTCAGGACTCACTGTATGAATTTTGGAGGCAGGACTAGCGGGACTGTAAGTGACACACTGTTCAATCTCCCTATCATTGGATTCAGCAAAATTAACATCTTCAAAAACGGAGAAAATATCATCGAGATTGGAAGGTTCATATGAGAATTCCTTGATATCTTGAATATTCACAGAGGCCGCAGCCTGTCGAAGCAACTCTATGTCTTTCATCTCCTTCACATCTGGAGTTGCACATCTTGACCTCAGAAATGTCTCCAGATCTGCTGCAAGCTTGCTCATCTGAGAATACTTCTGTTCAAGGGCCACCTTAGCATCAACCAGCTTCATCTGAACACGTTCTTCACGCCAGACCTCAGCCATCTGCAACATCCTCCTTTCCTCGTCCACTTCCTCTCGGAGTTTCATGGACTCCCTCTTTAGTGCTTCAACTTCAGCCTTGTCTTCTCCTATTTCCTTTGCAAGCTCATCACATACTTCCTCAATTAATTCTCTGGCCTTTCTTTCTTTTTCATAGTCCTGCATATATCGCTTTGCTGATAATTTGGCATCAGCCAGCTCATTAACCAATTTGGAATTCATGATTTCAGTCCTCTGTCGATTTTTCCTTTCTCTGTTCACTTCAATTTTCAAGTCATCAATAAATGCACGGATTTTCTCATGCTCCCTACTTCGCCAAGAGGCCTTTTCCTCACTGACTTTCCTCAAAAAGTGCTCAAGTTTCTTCTTTGATGATCGCCGCTCAGTCTCAAGCTCCTGAATGCGGGTTCGAGCCTGCTCTAATTCGGTTTGAAGTGCAGAAACCACTGAAACAGCACCTAGTTGTTGGTCAAGGAGCTTCAAGTGACTGTAAATCTGCTGCACTTCTTCTGATGTCTTTAAGGAGACAGGGTCCCACTTTGTTGCCCCCTCCATTGCAGGGTTTGAGAACTGAAATGAAGGTTCAAGCTGGAAAAGTGTAAAACCATCCAATATTAGACCAAGAAAAGAAAAACATATTTAAATTTACAAGCTGCAAACAGGGACTAATAATTTCATGACTGTATCTAATACCCACCAGCAAACTTTACTCTGGCAACAAATGCTTTATTCAGAATGAGTGAAAACAAAGTTGTGAATTCCATATCATGCTGGCTTATTTCTGTGTAATTTCTTGTCTAATTGAAAATATAGCTCTAAGAAATTATCCAGTTCATTGTGCAGATCAGGGTTGCACACCATTTCATGTGTTCCAGTAAAATTCTCTCTTTTTGACAGGACTGAATAGATTCAGGAAGTATTTAGAATTTCAGAGTGACCAACCCCAAGTTATTGCGTAAACTTTAACAAACTAGTGGAATCTTTTAGTGAATATAAATGAGGAAATTCCATCCCAACCCTCTTTCTTCCCAGAATTATATCCCATTGTACATCTCCAGTTGTATATATTCCAGTATATTTTTCCCGAAATTAAATAAATAATGACATTCCATTCTGTAATTCCCGATAATGTATGTTGATTCAATTGATAGATTGTGATCCTACCAAAGAAAGCAATTCAATTGACTGATTAATATGCTGAACTGTATTGGCAAGAAATTTTGCACTAAATCCTTTCCATACGAGTAAATTCCAAACTGAACAACTTGAAACTCTCATCAGAAAATTTTATACTAATGAAAATTCAAAATGCCGACCAACCATTTAAAAGAATTAATGACCTAGCAAATGATATTGATGATAACATAATCACCAATCCTTGAAAAGGAAATTGCCCGACTAAGGACAAAAGGCCTTCCCTAGGTGGTTGCTAGTTAGCAAGATAAACATGTGGCATTGAATGTGTGCCACCTGCACAAGATAATAAATGGGTTGGGATTTCACCTGAGCTGCTAGACTATCCTCACTCCGTATCTCCAAATCCAATGGGTTATCAATACTTCAGTTTTCAATTAAGGAACTTAAAGTAACCAGTTAGCAAGTGAAAAACGATAAACGACATAGGCTATATTTCAATAGCTAAATCATCCTCAACTCAGTAGCCCCCAAATCCAACAGGTCATTACTTTCAAACGCATTATGGTTCAATTAAATAATTATAAGAAGCATCATACCTTACAAAAGAATCCATTATTTGTGCCAGCAACAGAACCAGGGGTTTGTAAAACATCCTTCTCTTCAAAACCATAAGCTTTACTGCTACGATGACACATAAAAGGATCACCTACATGGCCCATACTATGCTGCATGGAGGAACAATATAATGAGAAAAATCACATAGCATTTAAAACCAATTAGGCAAGAACTTTACCATATCGAAATCCAACCAAACATTTAAAAAACAGCACACCCAACAAAATGCAGTAAAGATGGGTAGTTTTAGGGAACCGTTTAAGGCAATATCTACACGTCCTAAAACAAATTTAATTAGATCATAGGCACAATTAAAACATTATGATAAAATTCCAATTACTATAAATCTTACTAAAGGAAGTCCAGTATTCCATATTACCAAATTAAAAAAATATTTCCCAATCAACCAAAACCCATTTAAGACGAAATTTAACCTGCCTTACTTACATAGAAAAATAATTGCTCTTTATCATCAGGTCAAGACTCCTATTCGATTTTAGTGTAGGTGGGATTTGATTATTCAAACTCGCTTATTCGATGACCCAAAAAAAAAAAAAAACTTTACAGTTGCGCTAACTGGAATCCATAGCTTAATTTTATATGTAACAAAGAATCAAAGACACCATTGCAGTGAACAACAAAATACTCCCTTTTAAACTTGAACCTCAACGCTCATCTTTCACAGTTCACACCCAATCACAGAAAATCCAAAATAAATTTTAGCATGAAAAAAAAAATGATCAAACACGTTCTCACAAGTCAAACTCAAAAGAACAAAGACTAAAAAAAAATTAAAACTTCAAAACCAAGCAACCCAAAAAAATAAATAAATAAATAACTTTTACAAAAAGGTCTATAAAGTATAAATGCATTCAAAAAATATTTCCAAAATAGACCTAAAAATCACAGATCTTGAAATTCCAAAGAAAGAAAGAAAATGATACTCAAACTTTACCTGAAGCCCTAACTGAGCTTCGTTCCTCCGGAAACTGCTCCGTTCTCCGACGCCGGCGGAAATTTCCGGCATCTGCAACCTCCATAGCCCAGCGGCGAGCTTCCTGGCCGAAACGACAACTTCCTCTCGTACTTTCCGGCGACATTCTCGTCGCGGCGGCGACTTGTCGTTCTCCTCGTCGTTTTTCCTACCTACGTGGTGGATCTTCCAGCCGAGTAGCGGAGTCTCGGGCCGGCTACGCCTGCCTGAGTTCGAAGCTCCGGTTCGCTTCAAACGGGTCGGGTTTCGGGTCGCTCGACGCGGAGTGGACCTGCGAGTGCTGGTACTGGGCTTGTGGTACTGAAGATCTGAGTCCGGAGAAGGGTTAAGGGTTTTGGAGGAAAAACTCGCCGCGAATGTCGCCGGCAGTTGCAGCTTTCCGGTGATCTTCATCTTCGAAAGCTAGATTCGCCCATTTAGTGAGAGAGAGAGAGAGTCGGTGATTGAGTTTGTGTGTGACAGTGAAACTGTGTGTGTGTATGTGTGAGTGAGAAAGTGAAATAGGAAAAAAGTACAGAGAGAGCTGAGCTTCGGAGAGAGAGAGGGAGAGAGATTCGGGTTAAGAAAATGACGCGAACAGAGACATACGTGTATTGTGTGTGTATTTGTACGGTCAACGTCTCTGTAAATTAAATTTGGACCAATACGGTGTCGGTTTGACGGGAGCGGGGGGTTATACGATGTCGTTTTGTTTTTGGCAAATAGACGCTGTAACTTGAATAGTCATTAATCGAAAAGGACATTACAGAGGAATAGCCGTATAAACGGTTCGTTTAATCTTTTTCAAATTTTTTTTTTAATCAGAAATCTTTTCATTTTTTTGTTTTTTAAGAGAGAGTTTCAATTTATGACGTTCGCTTTTGATGATATTTTTTATCATCATACCAAGATACCAATCAGTTTTTGGTGTATGCGGAGATTGAACCTTAAATCTTTTATTCAACCATTAAAAACTTTATTAAATGAGTTAACTAAAACCTACGAAATCTTTTAATTTCTAAATAGATAATTTACAATTTTTTTCCAAGATAGAATATAATTTTAATTTATGGCTTTGGCACCAAAATAATTAATTTTTATTATCAGGTCAATTCTAGCTCTACTCTACTCACTTACTTAATATTTCTCTCTTCATCCAAACTGGCTATAAATTTTACCAGTTGACAAATTACTTTTTTAAACTTTGTATTTTCATTTTTTTTTTTATTTTTTGAGAAAGTGTATTTTCATTGTTGTGTCCTATTAAACCCTAAATTTTATAAATAAACCGCTCAAGTAGTTTAAGACGAATATCAATTGAATCTTATAGTTTTACTAACAAGGTAAAGTTTATGGATACTATAAAATTTCGCAACATTTATATAACATACTTATTTTGAGTTGTGAATTGTGATAGATCACAATGTAATTTATTTTATTTTATTTTGACATGTCATGGATTGACACCTTAGCTTTTGAAGTTTTGTTAGAAAAATCTTATACTAATTCCACTTAAAAATCATATCAATTTAAATTTTAAACATTTTAGGTTTGATTAAAGGTTTGAATTGATATGATTTTTAAAAGTTCAATTTGACATGAAACTAAATAAACTATAGGATTAATTTATTAGGATTAACTTATTATAGTCCTAAACTTTAGGATTTAAAATATGATGTCCACCTTTTTCTTTACTTTTTTAAGGTTATTATTGTTTTTATTCTTTACTTTTATATATATATATATATATAATTTCAACATATGACATATGTTTTATAAATAATTAGTTTTTATTTTTTGAAATCTTTTTTATTTTTTGAGATTTTATTTTTTGAGAGAGTTTAAATCTATGACATCCACTCCTGATGATAGCTCTTTATCATCAGACCAAATATGACATCTGTTTTTATAAATAATTAGTTTTTATTTTTTGAATTCTTTTTTATTTTTTGAGAATCTTTTTTTTTTTTTTTAGAAAGAGTTTCAACCTATGGCGTCCACTCTTGATGATATTTCTTTATCATCAGACCAAGACACCAATTAGTTTTTGGTGTAGGCGGGGATTAAACCTCAGATCTCTTATACAATTATAAGAGACTTTACCAGTTGAGCTAACTAGAACCCACTATTTTTTGAATTCTTGATTTCATCTTAAATGGAAATTTATGATTTTTTTGATGAATAAAGTATGATTGTGCAATTATTAGGATTGATAATTGATAGTAATAAACATATCTTGTCCATATTATTGAGTCAAAATTTACAATGTACACTTATAATAAGACAGGAGAGATGTGTGGGTTTCAGTTAGCTCAACTAGTAAAATCTCTGATGGTTGTATAAGAAATCTAGGGTTCAATCCCCGTCTACACCAAAAACTGATTGGTGTCTTGGTCTGATGATAAAGAACTATTATCAGGAGCGGGCGCCATAGGTTGAAAATCTCTCAAAAAAGAGAAAAAAAAAAAAAAAAAGAGAGGAGAGATGCAATTTGTTCATAAAGGTAGCGGGGATATTAAAAGTTGGTACCCCTTTCTGTGTTGATAAAAAAAAAATACAGTTTTTAATTATTATTATTTAACATCCACTTTTTTAAGGGGAAAAAAACGAAGATTCTAACATTGGGAATATGAACGCACCGAAACAACTTTTATTTTTTTTTAATTTCCTTTCAATGCCGAGTAAAAATTAAAAAATTATATTAGATTTGCATTTATAGTTGGATTTTGTAAGTTCTAATCATTTTTATTTTGTATCACGGGTATATCCTCGTGATACAAAAAAACCACATTTAGTTCTAGGCTTAGTTTCTTCTCAAAAAAGAAGAAGTTCTAGGCTTAGTTATGTGCACGTACAATCCTAATTAATACACCATATCATTTAATTAAATTGGTTTTGAAGGAAGGTGAAATGCAAATTATGTGAGATAATCATATCATATATAAATAAATAAAAATTAGATAATTGTGAAAAAGATCTCTTATGTACCATTAATATTCTTCCCTTTTTTGATGAATGCCACCAAAGTAATAACTAGTGCGAGATGCGTAATGAAAATCCAAGAGGTAGCCTTGTTTTTCTCTCCAGATAAAAAAAAAAAAAAAAAAAAGGCTTAGCACAGAAGTGTAATGTAATGTGACACGAAGATTGAACAATTTTCAATTATCGGCCTTTAAAGTTTCAACATTTTTGCTTGTTTCCTAGCTGCTGTCCTAATAATAACGAAGAGTTAGATTTTGTGTCCTCAGACTCTCAGATCTGCTTGTTTCTTTCTTGCATTATTATTAAGTATAGAATATAGATTTAGTACAGAGCAAAAGGCATCCGAGGGACTCTCAACGTGGCACTCTTTCATGGTCTACACGTGGCAAACAATGCTTGTACATGTCAGCAAGTATCCCATGCATGTTAGCACTTAGCAAGGCGACGAAGTTTTCCCACATGGTGTGGCCTTGGCTTATATTATATGTATTTAGTATGGTCTAACTTGTTTTGTGAGCCCAAATAATAGTATATAGTAATTAATTATGTTAGACTTTTACATTTATATAGGTTTAGATCTAATCTAAATTAGTTTAATGAAATCTTTATTTTCTATACTTATTAGGAAAGCTAGGCACTCAAGAAAGCCATTAATATTTTTTTGCTGCAAATTGCTTAACGGCTATTAGTCCCTGACCTTTTAATCTATGATTTTAATTTAAAAAAAAAAATACAAGAACTTCATACATTTTTTTCCCCTAGTAATAATTGTAAAGTGGGAACAGAATTGAATACCCATATTCTTTCTTTTAAGAGAATCGGACAATATCATTAAACTACAAAATTCTTAACACATGATTCATGCAAACTAAAAAATCTTTCTGTTTTTGGAACGAAATAATAGATACATACCAATAATTTTAGTGACAAAATAATTTATAATTTTTTTTACTGTAGTTTATATTGTGATTAAAGTATAATAAAAATAATTTCATTGATATCAATTAATCATAATTTGTAATCTCAACAAATGCTGGAAAAGAAATTGTAAAAATGTTTGTGTGTAATCCATAAATACTGTCAGTGCAACAAAAGATTTGGGCAACCACATTGATTGACAGATAGAGATACGTGGGTCATAGAAGAAATGGAAGGTATTTGATAAGATCCAAAGAATCTGTAAGGTGCAATAAGCACATGTGGGTCCAATACATAATGCATGGTCCTTTATTAATTAATGGGTGTGAGCGATTTACTACCACTAACACGGTTTTTGATTCTTCAAAAAAAAAAAAAAACCGGTTTTTTCAAAAACTAAAACAACAATCCTTTTTATTGTAATCATTGTTGTTTTTTTTGCTTGGTAATGCTTTTTAACCACGTGATGATGGAGACTTGCACGATTGTTGGTAGATAATTTTCTACTTTAAAATTTTGGTACTGAATTTTATGTTCATTACATCAGTCAGCTTGATTTTGCATTATATAAGATAAATTATCACATACATGTATAAATGCGCGCATATATATATATATATATATAAACATTTTGGTACCAAAGCTTGTCATAATTTATAAAATATACATATTGTATATAAAATTAATAACTTTCATATATGTATCTTCGCAAGATAATTCTTAGAGTGGGTTTGGATCCACATTTGAGTTTTGCTTTTGCGTTTTTCTCATTTTTTTTTTTTTTTTTTTCCCCGCTACACGTGTTTCAGAGGGGACAAAATTTACTGTTCATGTACTGTTTAACACTGTTTACGCACTGTTCCGGCATTGTTTACGTACTATTCATGGGACCTACAGTCACTTTATTAAAAAAATATATTAAAAATTGGTCCCACGGTACTATTCACACATTTAAAAATTATTTTGCTATAGTGTTTTCAGTTTTCAGTTTCAGCAAAAATAAGTTATATCTAAACGAACCCTTAGAAGAACTTATCATCTTTTAAGCTCCAAAGAGTATACAAAATCTGTCTAATTTGATATTAAATATGTAAAAAAATGAATTTAAGAAAACAAAAATTATCTTGTTTCTATAATTACTAGATCGATTGACAAATTCTATTAGTTTTTATAAGTATCATTGGACTAATTCAAACAGTTGGAGGGGTCAAATTCTATTTTTGTAGCTAAATATTTAAAATTTTTAATACTTACACGTAATATAAAATAATTTTTTAAAATTTGGGAGGGCTATAGCCCCCCAAGCATTGCTATAGCTCCGCCCCTAATATATATATATATATATATGATACATCAAAGATATGTTTTACCATAAAGAACTTACATGGACTTGTAATATAGAGTAGTTTATATGAATCAGCTTGTGACCCACATATTAATAAACAAATTAAATTAAGGTTTATTTATCCGAGAGAGAGAGAGAGAAAGAGAGAGAGAGAGAGAGAGAGAGAGATTAATTTAGGGTTTGCATGGTGAAGAAGATATTGGTTATTACATGCATTATGCATAATGATTCATTTGAAGGTTCATTGAGCGATTGACAAAGTCCATATATGATATCATAGCAATCTAAGTCCAAATGCATGCGCTTGCGTTAGGAGTAGGAATTGAATGAAATAGTTGGTAATTGATGTGTGGTATGCATGTTAATTTCCAAGTGATATATATAGTGCCCACTTTCAGTGGCGATGGACTTGCTAGTGCTTGTCCATGATCAACATCAAGAAATTATTGGTTTATCTTTATCATGGGCAGGCACGTACGTTGACCATATACTTTTATGAATAAGAATAATAAAAAGCTTATATATAAGAAAAATTATTTATGGATTTTCTTAACATATGCCCTAGTTAAGAGCATTTCGAATTTGTTTGTGCAAAACTAAATGCATTTTGTGCCACAAAAATTCACTTTATGTATTTTACATTACCACTTTTATAATAAACATTATATTATATTATTTATTTTGTATTCCATTATATTAAAATAATATATTTTCTACCCACAATTATACACCACAAAAAAGGAGAGAGAAGGGCAAAGAGAGAAGAAAGAATAAAAAAAAAAAAAAATCAATATGGTAAAAAATGATGCTATAGTATTATGCAAACATAAATTTATTGTTGCAAGAATGCAAATTTAGATGCAAAATGTATCATCCAATGGAGATGGTTTTTTTTTTTTTTTTTTTTTTTTTTTGGATTTTGTGGTATGCATTTTGCATTCTCAAGGGTTTTACATTACTCAATGTAATTTCTCTAAGAACATTCGTTTAAGAAATACTTTTACAATTATTTTTTTGAAAAAGGAAAAAAAAAACAAATGATTTTTTGTCGATTTTTTAAAATATATTTCCCATAAAAAATAGTATAAAAAATTTCTTAAAAGAGAAATGTTTTTTTAACAAATATTGGTGTGTTTGGATCGCAAGATTTGACTTTTTGGATTTAAATTTGAGTAGTTAAAATTCAAATACTTGTTTTGATAGTTTTAAAGGATCAAGGATTTGGATTTAACCAAATTCATCAAGGTTTTAATTCTTTAAAAGTCTTGAATTTGAAATGATATCTAAAATCAATAGATTTGAGATTTCAAATCTATTGATTTAAAATTCAAATCCAAATTAAATTCAAATTTCCAAACACAACCTAAAATAGCTACTAAGGGAAACCACTATCTATATACTGTACAAAGAGCATTATGGTTCAATAACATTATTAGTTTTCCCCAAATTTGAGAACATAGGATACAAATTCGTCTACCCCAGCACTTACCAATGCCATAAACAAAAAGAATCCTATAACCTGTGGCAGTGGCACACATTAATGAGGTCACTAATTATATATGGTCGTCCATAAAGCCACACTAAAATTCCTATGTGAAACTTCTTCTTCCTTTTTTATGGACCTATGAAACTTCTTTTATTGTCCCTTTGTCGGAAACAATGAATGAGTACATGGTACATTACATACTCCACTTCTATCGACCCTTACAATGAGTTAAAACTTAAAAGGTCAAAATGGTGCCCCCACAATCACAAGTGCATGTCTGAAGTCCTTTATGAGACTATTTATTTACCATTTTTAGCTATAATTCTTTATTTTTATATTTTTACAATATTTGGGTTCTCAACCTGTCTTAATTTTCACACCTTTCCTTGATGTTGCATGGAACATGACATTTTTGTGCATGCATGTATATAAATATTAATATTTACTATGCATGCTTGTATTGTATCGCGGTGTCCAAATTTTAGTCCATAATTTCGATCAAACTAGATTAAATTTTGATCAACTTAAACAAATATCAAAATTTACAGACTTTTTTTTTCTTTAAATGATAAACTCCAATCCTCACTACATGAATTTTGGCCTTTAGCGACCAAATTACATTAATGTGATCAGTAATCGGTTCTCGCTAATGCTAAGCCGGGATTTTTTTTTTTTTTTTTTCACTTTTGGAAAATGGTGGGAAATGTTTAGCGAAGACATTTTCCTTTGAGTTCTTAGGTTATTTATAACTAAATTTGTCATTATTAGCAATGACATTGTCGTTGTTGATAGTAACATAATTGTGATAACATTAATGTTGTCGCTAAAAACCTTTTTGTTACTAATTTTGCCCAACGACAGTTAGCAATAACAAATGTCGTTGCAAATATTATTAGCAACGACATTGTCATCGTTGTTAGTAACATAATCGTGATGACATTAATGTTGTAGCTAAAAACCTCTTTTGTTACTAATTTTGTGCAACAATAGTTAGCGATAATAAATATTGTCACAAATATTATTGGTGACAATATTTAAAGCATTAATTACGAGTTTTGGCCTATATAATTCTCATTACATAGGTTTAAGAATAATGACAAAGTTTGAACCTTAATTTATAATCAACTCAACATTTTTTTTCCTAGAAAATTTATGATCCACAACATTTTCATATAATGAAATGTTGTGGTGGACTAACAATTTGGTTGTGAAACAAATGTTATGGGAGTGGTTGTGCTTGTGTAGGTAAAACAACTTTTTTTTGGTTTTTCTCTCTTGGCTATAGAACTCCTGCTTGTCTAGTCATTGGTGGGAACTGAGTGAGATCTGTGAATACCATGAAGGACAATTACTTTAATTTTTCGCTTTCTTGTGAATATCATAAATTCAACAAATACTAGAAAATGTTTTGCCTAACCTTGCTGCCATGTGGTACCGGTGGACATGAACGCAGATGGATATAAATTAATAATGAGCTACGGAATTCATCAACACTGGGATATATCATATATATATATATATTAATCACATCAAGGCTGAGTCGATATGATGTTACTTGAATCTAACATCATTATGAAAGGGGTTGGGATTCAAGTTTGATCCCACCCCCCCCACCCCCCCCCCCCCCCCCCCGGCGGCTGCTATACTCGGCCGGCCAAAATGTAAACAACTTTACTCCCAACAAAAAAAAAAAAAAAAAAGCTCTGATCATAGACCACCGCCACATGAAAATTGAAGAGGCTCTTGATGCTTGTAAAAAGTGCCAAACCCTTTATATGTGAGGAGAAATGGCTGAACTTAAATCCAAAAAAAAAAAAAAAAGGGGGGGGGGGAATTAAGGTTGCCTTCATGCATGCCTTCATATTAATTTTATGTTCAAAAGATTGCTTGAAACTGTTTTTAATAAATTTTTTTTGCCTTATCATTTAACTGACCATATAACTTGTGGCACCTATTGTCACCAAAAAAAAAAAAAAAAAAAATGAAAAAACTTGTGGCACAAAGTGAATTCTAATTAGCTTAACTGATAAAGTTTTGATAATTGAATAAAAAATTTAGGGTTCAATTCCTGCTTACAAAAAAAATCAATTGATGTTTTGGTTTGATAATAAAGACCATAATTATCATAAGCAGATATTATAAGTTGAAATTCTATAAATGCCATCTAAATAATTATGATTCCACTATACGCAATTAAACATGGCATGGCTGCCTTCTCAAAAAAAGAAAAAGAAAAAAAAAAGAAGCATGGTTGAATAAGTTCTAGGTGTTTCAATACATTTTTTATTTTTTACCTTTTTGTTTTCTTTTTGGGTCAGGCTGGGTGTTTAATCATAGACTCTCAGACAGATAAATAGCTTATTTGGGCCAGGTGCTATTATTTCTTATGGTCTGAAAAATATTGGGCTGAGAATAAATTTTATTTTATTGAGTGATATGGGAGATGGGCTAGGCCTGCTGTGTCATGGCCTTCTAGAGTCAACATTGAGTTTCTAATTTACAGGCCTGAGCATTCTGGGCCTAACTTCAAGTCCTTCGTCTCTGGACTCTACCACCAAAGATAAAGAATGACAAACATAAACTAAAGCTAGTTTATTACAGCTACAAAACCAAACCAAGTGAGACAGGTTTGTTTTACACAAATTTGAAACACAGTTTTTAAGGCCAAACCTGAAGGAATTCCCAGTCCGAGAAGAAAGTCCAACGCACAGGTACATATAAGCTTAAAAGAAATCATTTTTTATTCTTTAATGGAGATTGGCAAAATTTCCAGAGTACAAAAAACATTATAGTTTGAGATTGATTTTTTTTTTAAATTTTATTTTTATTCATAATAATAGTTATTACCGAGCTTAATTACAATATGCATTTACTTATTTAGTGGGAGTTCTTGTATGGGTGTAATAAAATGAAAAAAAAAAAGTTATAGTGAAACCCACCACAACCCAAAATAAAAATATTGTGAAAATATTATGAGATTTTGTTGTAACCTTAGGTTTTCTCATCCAATGGCTATCTTATCTCGTAGTTCTTAAGCCTAATCACTTCCGATGAACCCATAAAAAAACCCTTACTAGGTTTGACTTGTCTATGGGCTTATCGGGTTAAAATTGCATAGCCCCATGCTTTTCTAGATTTCTCAAACACCCTTATTACTTTAACAGTTGGGATTTTCTGTTTTGAGGAATAGGTCATGGTGGTTAAAGACCTTAGCTAATTTTTCTTTCTTCTAATAGTTGCAGTTTATCGGATTCCTAATAACTTTATAGCTTATTGTCATTGTCAACTGATTTTTTTTTATTTTTAGTTACGAGGAAAACCAATCACTGAGTTTCCTCCTTAAAATTTTTAAGATTATTTATATTTGTGAAATATAAGTCTAACGTTAATATTGAGTTCAAATGAAAGTAACATTACTCCAATCACGGAAAAAAAGAAAGAGCAAAAAATGTAATGAAATTTTTTGTTTCACTAATATTACTTTTTGTTTTTGTGAGAGAGAGAGAGAGATTCATTTGAACAAAAAAAACAAAACCTTAGGCTCTGCCCAGAAAGAGGTTTTTGGTATTCACAGACTAAAATGAACAAAATCTATAGTAGAAACCTTCTAAGTCCTAACCCCATTCCCCTTCACTTCCTTTACAAAATAAGACCAAGTACATGACATTCCTGATTGACCAAAACATCCAAATATATAAGGAGGATTAGAGCAAGAAAGACTCATCATCACTACCATATATACATGCATATTCATCATCACCTGCAGCCTCAACTCAATTCACCTCAGGAATACTCTGCAGGGCAGGCCTCCAGGACCTTGGATGCGAATCAAATCGATCACTAACGTTAATCAACTGGGCCAAAACTTGTTGCACAGACAATTCTTTCAAGTCCACCTTGCCTAGCAACTCCTCCAGCTGTTTCCTCGTGATCTTGATCTTTACCTCTGTGGTAGTAGTAGTAGTAGTTGTAGATGAAGACTTAGTAAAACTTCTCTCAGCTCCTCCAAGGAGACCCTTCTCTTCCATAATCATGGCCTTAGTATTGTCCCCCATGTCACAATCTGTGTCTCTACCATAAAGCTCCTCCTTTTCTGGAGATCCCCAGTAGTCACCACCCCATTGCACAGAGGATTCATGCCTTATACAATTTCCCATTTCCTAAATTTTTATGTTTTCTGTATAACTTTTTCTTTCTTTTTGCTTTTGTGCTTGTAAAGAGAGAGAGAGAGAGAGAACAAGATTTTGAGACCTAAACAAGTGTGGGCTATGTATATATAGAAATATAGAGAGAGTAGATGGAAAAGGTTATGATAGAGAAACGGTATGGTAGGGTTAGGAGAAAAGATAAAATGTTGGAGAAAAGGTCATACCTAATTTGTCGCCACGTAGGATGACATGTCCGACGTGGCATGTGATGGAGAGTTTTGACCACATCAGGAGGATCATTTTAGGATTGGTTTCAACTCTGTGATGGCTTCGAACTTGGTAGCTAGTTTAGCTAAGGCTGTCGGTGAGCTCTATATATGGTGGCTTGGCTTGGCTTTGCTTATAATAAATAATAAAAAGCCCTTTGAAATTTCAATCAAAACAATTTGATTCAATATTCTTTTGTTGAATGTGTTAGTTTAATACACTTCTGTGTGAAAAGCATATAATCATATAATTGCAATGATCAAGTTGGTTGAGCTTGCGTGTACTTTATACAATTATTTAAGGAATTGCTACTATAATGTATTTTTAGGCAGTGAGGAAGTTATTCTAATATCACAAATAAACTCACAATTTTTGTCACAATTCTCCTACCTAACGAATTGTGACTAGTTGCATATTACTTTTATATGTATTTATTATTTTTTCTCCACCTATTATAGACAACCACTTGAAAAATTGTAGTGAAAGTTGTGCATTATTTTGTGGTACTATTTTTTTTTTTTTTTTGGTAAAAGAGTAGATGTGAATCTGACTTTTGTTTTTATCCTAACCTTGTAGGTTTTAGTTCTACCATATTCAAAATCTATGAGCTCAACATTTTTCACCGAGCCATAAATCTTTAATTGAGAGATTGTAAACTTTTAATTAAAAACAAAATTTTGGTTACATCTCTACTCAATATATTTTTATTAAATATGAATTTTGACAAATTTACAATTTGATAACATTTTCTTTTTATATCTTCCATACTTGCAAATCTTCCAAAAAGTAAAAGATCAATAGATATGTCATCAATCAAATGTTTAAATTTAAAGTTTTGAGAAATGATAGCCCATAACATTTTCACAACACTTTTACAACAAATTCTAAATGATATATTATTATTGATTGTTATGGGTGGAGAAAAAAAAAAGAAAGCAATTTAAGTTTTGGATTCAAATTATTCTATAACAATTTCATTCAAACTGTGTAGATATTGTCGTCTTTGTAGCCATGTTAATTTTTTTTTGTGGGAGTTGTAGTCATTAGCTACAATCAAGTTATAACCAAACTTTATCCAACTTGTAATTATGCGTTAATTATACAATATTACTAATTACTCTATGTGGCTCATTATTTTGAATGAAACAGTGAGACCCAAATATTATAAGAAACATTGTTTTTTTATAAGAATATAAGAGACGTATTAAGACACAAAGCATAACATTTTTTTTATTTGAAAGTAAAAGCATAACCAGGGCCGGCTCAAAGTATTGTGTGGCCTAAGGCGATTACTTTAAGTGAGGTCTGTTCTTATGCTTTGAATGTTAATAGAATATTTATTTAACTTTTGGCTCCTTTTTTTTTTTTTAAAATCAATTTTAAAAAAATATTACAAATTAAAACGAATCCATCGCATTACTTAATGACTATACAACTAAAATAAACACTATTTATTAAATAAAGTAACCAAATACTAAAAAATTATGATTGAAAATTTTAATAAAATCATATATTTGATATCTCTAAATAAAATTTGAGTATAAATTTATTTACTTGTGTAAGATTAATGAGTTCTTTTAATATTTATGTGTGAGAGATTAAATGATTGAGCCATTCAATAAAAAAAAAAATTTCTTTAACGGGTTTTTTTTTTATAAAAAAAATATATATATATTTAAGACTTAATTAATACTTCTATTGATCTAAAAATATCCCTATTAGTAAAAATTTAAGAGCCTTTTTTCGTTGGGCCTTGGGCGGTTGCCTATTTAGCTCACCCGGGCCAGCACTGAGCATAAGATTCTAAAACATAATAATATGTGTGGTATCATGCATAAAGTGTCTTTAGACCGTACAGTTGATCAGTTAAATATTTTACTTTAATAATAATTGTATAATCATTTAGAGATTAACTTTAACAAAAATTCGGTATAAAAGTCTATATTTACCTCCTATATAAAATAATACAACATCCGATTTTTTTCAACTTAGACAATAGAGATCGACAAATGTTATCACATTCAACCAATATATTTTGAATATTAAAAAAAAAGTATTTAAATTGAATAAAGAAAGTATCGAAGTTAAAAATTGACGGAGATCATGCTAGAGTCGCCGCAATTGAAGATGCTTGAGCAGTTGAGCTGAAAACTAAGAAGTAGGAGGAGGAGATGGGCAACATGTACAACATGGGCAACAAAGTAATTCTTAGGTACTCCCGGAGCATGAAGAATGGTACTCCTTCCTCTCACATTCATAGTGGGGTCTGCTCATTAAATTCATGGTAGGGTTCACTATAAATGTGAGAGGAGGGAACACCATTTTACTATATTCCGGAACTACCTAAGAATTTTCCTGGGCAACAAGAACAAGAAGAACACAAACCAGCTCGCAAATGCAAAAAAACGCTGTGAAATTAAGTAACAAAGCCATGGAAGTAGAAAATCGTCTGTGGTTTGTGGACATTGTTTTAATTAATGAACCAAAGCTTAGTAAAATGGCAATGGAGGCCCAAAACAATGACACACATCCAAAGTCCAAACAATACCTTTCCACCAATTTCCAATAATCTCTGCTGCTTGGAGACTCCATTATTTTTTAGATGGGGAATCTATCTTAGAACATCATGTATTCATTCAGTTTTGGGTAAATTTTAATTTAAAAAAAAATTAAATTAAATTTACAAAATGGTAATGCAAATTAGAACCTGAAGACTCCCCTTTTGGGTTCACTAAGGATACGGTGGAGATTAAGTCCTTTTAAATCAACATGCTTATGATAAAGCAGAGCAAATCAAAACCTCGCTCTCTATCTCATGGGAATCAAACACAATTGAATTTATCTTCCCTACCTATAATTCATGACTATAGTCATGCTACTATTTTGTAAAGTAAATTTAATCTCATTTTAGTGTTAGATTCTCACACATGGTCTACAATAAAACTGCGTTCAGGGCAAGAAAAAATTATTGTACACTCTCTCTCTCATTCTCATAGAGAGATGGGTCCCACCCACCATGAGGCCCACCCTTCTTTGAGAGAGCAGGAGCATACTCTTGAATTATATAATAACAATCTCAAACCAATGCCCTAATTAATTAGCTCAACTAG
Organism: Quercus gilva; assembly: GCA_023621385.1. Taxonomy (NCBI): domain Eukaryota; kingdom Viridiplantae; phylum Streptophyta; class Magnoliopsida; order Fagales; family Fagaceae; genus Quercus; species Quercus gilva. Next base: position 12,654,039 of record CM042480.1, read on the forward strand.
CACTTTTTCGTATTTTTAACAGAGATATTTAATACTCTTCCCCTAATTATTACATAACAATAATGATAAAAGAAGCTAAGTTCAAGACAAAAATTCACAATACACTTAATTTGCCTAGCATCGATCAGACACCTGTACTCAATCTAGCTACCATTAATGGCCCATTGTTAGGTGAGTACTGTGAATTTTTGTTGTAGCCCTAGAACTCATGAATTAATTATGTTTCCTCTCAGCAATTAGAGAATAATCAATTTGGACATGGACCCCGGATGCCGGATGTGCCAAATAATTGAGAGGCATCTTGAAATCGAACAGACGACACGATCCGAACTTGAAGAGCAGTAATTTAAATCCACTTCCAACTCCACCTTGAGATTCGTCACCAAAGTTCGCATGCCCTTGTCCTTATAAAAATAGCTGCTTATCTTTTCATCGTCCATGGCATCGTCTCCATCAATTTTTCCCCTTAATATTTGAAAGGTTTTGGTAGGATTCTGACAGTATCTATTAGTTTTTATTTTTTTTCATTTGAAAAATGAAAAATCTAAAGTAACCTTATTTTATTAGAGAATATGAATGTAAGCTTTTAAATTCTCAAATTCTTATTAAATTTAATCTCTATTATTTATTATATTATATTATATTTACGAGTTTTCATCACAAATGATATGCTTCTCTCCTAATAGATGAAATTAACAAATTCATATTGTTAAGGACAATGCACATTCAACCTTTAAAAAATATAAGAAATCAAAATATCAAGTTAGATTTCTCTTTTAGAGCATTCTTGTCCGTTGTCAAAATTTTCTGTTTTATTTTACTATTAGAACTTATTTTTTATATTTATTTTACAGTTTACACAATCTCTTTTCAAAACACTCCACATTAAATTATTCATTTTACACTATATTTTATTAAAATACTATTTATATGTTTGGAGAGATGAGATAGAAAGAGAAGAAAGTGCTGGGCAGAGAGAGCATATCTGGGATAAGAGAAAAGAGAATATAATATAAAAAACAAATGAACGATAACCAAGGACAGAGCTAGGAAGGGGCCAAAGGGATCCGGTCCCTCTGGGCTTATGGAAAAATAAATATTTTCGGTATATTTTCAGCTAATTTTATTTATTTATTTTATATTTAAGCTCCTCTTATAAGTAACTTGGCACCTCTCTTCTCCAAAATCATCAGTCTAACCCATTCCATTTCAACCCAAACTCATGTAATCCTCAGTCCAAAACATATGGATGCTTATTTGTTAATATTTTTATTTTATAAATATTATGTTCATAACATTTTCAAAATAAATATTAAGTGATAGGTTGTTACCGACTATTATTGGTAGGTAAAAAAAGTAATTTCAAATTAGTAATAGTAATAACTAACAATCTAAAGATTTGTTATGAAAATATTATAACACTTTTTTTTTTTCTTATACTCCGGCTCTCCTAGTCTGAAATTCTAGGTATATATATTTACACGGTTTTTGAACTTTAAAATGTGGGAAGTTGATACAAATTTTCTATTCTACAGCATGTGGGCGAGGGATGGAACATGAGTTCGATACATCTAATACTGATACAATAACCAATAGGCTATGGTCCTCTGTTATTCTACAGCATGTGTGAATGTTCTTAGTTGTTGATTATTCCTCTTAAAAAGATAGATAAAGCCATGAATATCATGTTAGCCGAGCCATTTAAAATGAGAGCTAGACCTAAACCAGGTGCGAGCTAGACTATAGTTTGTAGTTTCTACTAAGGTCAGGTGTGAAAAGAGTTAAAGAAGGAATCTTCAACATTAAAGTAAGTGTGAACGCATAATCGCGAAAGGAATCTTTTCATCTACGTGCCACCACTCTTTCACGTGCGGTTGCCCACTTGATTTTGATGCGTGTAGTTACGCACTTTTCATCATGACGCCAATTATGAAAATCTTATCCATAATCAATGGAGCTATGTTATCCAAAAAAATAATAATAATAACAATAATAAAAAAATCAACGGAGCTATTTTTTTTTAACTTTACTATTTTTTTTTTTTTTACTTTAAAAAAACCTATGTCGGCATTACAAATCGGTGTTCCAAGTGTCTAATGGATGGTACACTTCTTCAAGGCATAATCATAATTTATTTTTTGTAATGGGAAAGAATCCGAACTTAATTCAATAAAAAAAAGCTATAAAAAAACATCATGAAAAAGAGTTTGTTTAATAAAACAAAGACTCTCTTCAACCTATACATAATAATCAACAATGTAAGAAGTATGTTTAGTGAGTAAATGAGTACTGTTTATTGCCTTGCCTACGAACATGCATGTGAGAACTTAACTTGTTTACATTCATGTGTTAAAGAAAGTACATTATTGATGATCGAGACAATTGAAGATAGGGTTGGGGCTTGCTTGGATATCAAGCTTGGAAAATGATTAGGGAGACTTCCTCCAAGACAAACTCTTTAATTCCCACCTCAAATCTTCCTTCAAGACAAACTCTCTAATCCCCACCTCAAGTCTGTCATAATCTCAATTGAACATACCAAAAAGAAAATCATGATTTTAGATAGTAAAACACAAAATGTTATTTTAAGCCAAACCAGCACTACACCGTCATCCTTAGGCATTTGGTTTTGAGGGATCCACATTACTCCTAGTATCTAAACTTCTAGAAATGTAATACTTAGCAATCTAGATGCTTGGGAATGTAACTATTCCTATATTTGGTTTGATTATAAATCTAATAAGAATAACGGGAAATATGAGATGCTTATGTTTAGTTTACTCCTCAGAATTTTATACAAAATTTTATTTTTCTCAAAATGTCCTTTGATTATTATTATTTTTTTTAATCTTCCTCCAAATAAATTACAATAAACAAAATATAAAATATAATCATGAAAATTTCAATAAAACTATAGTATAATTTTTTTTTAAATGTCATGTATGATACAAAAATATTTATAATTATTATTTTTTAAAAATTTATTTCAATTGGTTAAAGAGTGGGGATGTATGGGTAAAATTATCAATTTATAAAAAATGAAACTTTTCCAAGCATGGAAATGTAAATACCCAACTTTTTTTCCAAGAGAATCCATATTCTTACAAAAAGGGGATTGAGTGGAAATCTAGATATTTTATTTTAAAAATTACAAACTGACGATGTCACTTCAACATGATAATTAATAAGTGTTTAAATTACCTTTGAATCCATATTCTTACAAAAAGGGGATTGAGTGGAAATCTAGATATTTTATTTTAAAAATTACAAACTGATGATGTCACTTCAACATGATAATTAATAAGTGTTTAAATTACCTTTTATGATTAGTGGCAAAACAGCTTGTAAGACCTATATATGTAATAAATTTATATATAGTATTCCTAGTATCACTCTTAAAGGTGTAATTAACTTTGGGATCTATCTCATATTAAAAACATATTAGGCATTGAAAATGGGTTTGAACGATAAAAGGTATTGTACACTTCCTCAAGTGGATTGAATCATAGTTTGACTTATACTCAAAACACATCATGGTTTTAGATAGTAAAAGACAATGTTATATATCAAGTCAATCCAGCATAATATCATCATCCCTGAAAGTTTAATTTCAAGATCTATCTCATATTAATTAAGATCCTAACTAAAACAATTACAACCGTAATTTTTTAACCTCTCTCTCTCTCTAATAAAAATTTATATCGACATGACAGATCAATAATCGAAAGGTCTTAACAATAAGAGGACATCATACATTTCCTCAAGTGAATTGAATCATTGCATGACTTTAACATACTCAAAACAATTGTTTTAGATAGCAAAACACAAATGTTTTAAAGTCAAACCAACATCATGCCATCATCCTTGGAGGGTTTACTCAAAGATCCATTATTTCATATCAAGATGCTAACTAAAGGATTAACAACAGTAATTATTTTAACGTATCTCTCTTTTTATTTTGTTTTTTGTTTTTTTTAATTTAGAAATGGAGCAATGTGAATCAACATCAAATCATATCAAGGGAGTCAATACCGTACCGGAGGCTATACCGGTTTGGCCAGCGGTACGATATATTTCGGATACCGGTCAATACCGGTGTACCGTTTCGGATTTACCGCTATTTTTTATATTTTTATATATATATGTATGTATGTATGTGTGTGTGTATTATAATAAATATAAAAGTTTACCATAAAACATTTCCTCAATTCAGAACTAATTATTCATGGTTTTAGACTTTAGTATCAATTAAAAGAAGAAAAAAAAAATACAATATAAAATATAGAAAGCTTAAAAGTTACCATTGCATACTAAGAAAATAAATAATACTAATAAGTTAATGTAAATAAGTTACCATTCTGCCCTAACAAAAATTCAAAAATTACAAAATTTATAAAAAAATTAAAATTAAAATTAAAAAAAAAAAAAAAAACTTTTTTCCGGTACGGGCCGGTACGCCCGGTACCGGCCGGTATTGCCCGAAATTGGCCGGTACGCCCGGTACATGGCCGGTACGGCCGGAATTTTTTCCGGTACGAAACAGGGGGGTTTATGTACCGGTATGCTTGCCGGTACGAAATATTCCGGCCGGTACGGCTGGAACGGAACGGAATTGACTTCCTTGAATCATATCCATTCCAATTAATCATCACACGTACGGTTACTACTCAGTGTAGTAAGTTCAGTAGTTTACTGATTGAATGACTAAATCACGTGTATATGAATATTATTCACACATGTGAGTCAAAGTTTTACGTATCGCCGCTCTTAATTGATTTGATTATCAATGCGTGCTGTTAAATTATGACTTTGAATTTGCATACGTACGTAACCAAGCTTCTTATCATTAAATTGAATATTTAGAGTGGAAAGCTAGAGAGCAATGCAACTGTGGTTGCTGATAGGAAAGAGGTGGTGTTCTTGACAAGTATATCTAAATTTCCTATTTATTTATGTATTAGCTCAAAAGGATAATTAAATTTTAATTTTATGTAAATGGTTGGCGAGTGAGTCAGTGATAGTGAGTCTATTTTGGCAACTTTACCAACCAAAACATCACCTTCATGTACCGCTCCTCTCGTCCCTATATGGGCTATATAAGCTACGATCCAAAAAAAAAAAAAAAAAAGCCTCAGAATAATTCACAAAGACTCTTTCACATGCTGCTCACGTGAGTATTTGGTCTTCAACACGTAAGCACACATCACTCTTCCACACCTACTCATTTGGTCATTCACTGGTCATCACTAATGTACACTTGGGAGCTGACAACTTCAATGCATGGCTGATTGGTTCATTGCTGGGTTGGTTTCCTTTGATAAGCAATAATTTTGGTGGTGTTTTCATAGGTTCAATTTGGTGGGTCATAGTTGTGGGTTCGCGGCAATTCATGGAACTAAACTCTGATGGAAAGGTCTTAATCAGCGTAGCAGTAGACATAAAAATGTTGAAATTTCTCAAGACCAGGCAAGAAATGGCAGCCTTATATATAACATGGTAGTTTAGACTTTAGACTTTAGGAATCATTCAATTATATATCTTAGACTAATTATGTCCAGTACGGTGGGGTACAAAAGCAATAAAGCATTATATTTGACGCATTTAAACTCTCTAAGGTATTATAATTAATGTGAACATCCTTTGTAAGACATGATACCCCAAAGTTTATAGTGGCAAAGGCCTACCCAACATCCTTTAAATTATAGGTTTTTAGAACTAAATTGAAATGCCATGGAAATTTGTCAACGAAGTACTCTTTGAGATTCAATGAAGTATTGCTGCCATTAGTTCATTATATAATTATATATACAAGCCACTGTTAAACTGAAAGCAAGAATGGTAAGTGTTCCTAAATTTTTAGGGTATGTTTGGAAGTTTTGGAGGGAAAGAAGGGTAGAGGCTAGGAAGGAAGGCGAGGAAAACAATGGGGAGGGGAATGATTATCCCAATTTTTCTTATTTAGATGTTTTAAAAATTAAGTAGGAAGAAGGGAATATATATTCCTTTCTTTAATTTTGATGTTTTAAATTTTTGAATAGAAATTAGAAAAAAAAAATTATAAAACATCATATACATTGATAATTACACTATTATTTTGATAATTTAAAAGAAACATATATAAATTGACATCATTATAAAGACAACATCATTATAAAGACAATTAACAATTTAAGGGAATTCCCCCCTTCAAATTCTCTCAATTTGGAGGAATTGAAATAACTCTCCCCCCTCTTTCTAAAAAAATCCAAAAAATATCAATTAATATTCTTATCCCTTTTCTCTCTTCCAAGGATGGAGCCAGGGCTTGGAGTTAGAGAGAGCGACTCTGCTGCTAGTTATGTGTGACGGCTCCAGTTTTTGAGTCTACTACTTTACTGTTAAGGATTTTTGTTTAAAATTTTTTAAATGGCCAAGTTGTTTGTTCTGTGTAAAATAGATTGATTGGGCTTAATTTTTTTTAGTTTTATTATTGGTAATTTTTGTGTTGTTGGGCTAATTTTTTTGGGCTTGTATATTTTATTTTAGATTTAATCTATTAATTTTTTATGTTCTTCAAAAGGTGAAAAATGCCAAAACTACAAAATTTTTACAAATTGCTAATGTGATAAGTAGTTATTGATAAGTAAAAAATGATGCAAGTGTACGAACCAATAAGAATTTGTTATCTCAATAGTTTGTATAAACATTGTAAAAACGTTTGTGGCTATAACATTATTCTCAAAAGAATAGATGGCATTATTGAGGGGGGCAAAGTGTAATTTTATTGAACAAAATTACTAAAATTAGTACCTATTAATAAAGTAATATTTAAAAAATATATATCTAGGGGGGGCATTGCCCCCCCTAGTCCAATAACAACTCCGTCCATGCTCCCTTCCCACACCCTTTTGAAGCAAGCATGACATAATGAGAATCCTAAAGTTGTATTGTATCTCGTAAATTATGTTGCCATTTGTTTAACATGTTTACAAGGGACTATTAAACTAAAGAATTTTGTTAACAAGTGTCATAAAGACATAAGTTTAGGTATATTTACTATGATTTGTCTTACCTCTAATGCTTTTATTAACTAATCCTGACACAATGTTGACACATGTCCAAAATTGATCTTGTGTCCTCATTGATCATATCACCCAGCATACCGAAGCAATAGGTTGAAGTTTTGCCCTATTTATTATTCTAAATTATTAAAAACATTTTAAAAAATAAACAGTTTACGAATACTAAAAAAGTTAGTGTTTATTATAAATACAAACTATTTTAAACAATTTTGCACATAGCCCAAAAGCAATTGAAATCGTGACTTTAAATTATGATTTCAATTGCTTTTTTTTGTTGTGGGGGGGGGGGGGGGGGGTGGTTGGCGTGCAAACTAATAAGTCATTGACAAGTCCTTGGAAAAATATACCCTACATCAATTAATTCTTATGGCACGTGTTAAGAATGCCTTAAATTGAATTTTTTTTTTTAAATTATAAATTTGAAAGCAATTTCATGGTAAGAGGATAGCATTTGTAGTCAAGCATTCCTAACAATTTAGTAACAACCAAACTATATAGGATTGTGTTAGGCTTATAGAGTTGCCACTCATTCAATGGGCAGTGTCTATTATACACTGCTTATTATACACAACATACACACATTTCAGTTTTTAAAATGAATTCGTGTCTTTAAGTTTTGGTTTCAATTCAAAAAATAAATGGTGTGTAAAATTAATATTTGAATTAATAATTAGCAATGTGCAACGAGGTATGTTTACAAGGCATTGTTAAACTGAATAATTTGTCTTTCCGATTTGATTGGAAATTGGAAAGTATTTTGAAAATCAAGAACGGTAGGAGGATAGTTTGTCTGTTTCCTTTGTGTTTGTTGAATTTGTCTCCCATTTGGTCAAGAACTGAAATCTAACAATCACTCTTTTGCTGCCATCTTTGAAGACTATAGAGTCAAAATTTTAAAATACCTTCCAACTATCAATAACTATATATATATATATATATATGCATGCAAGCTTTCTCTTTCTTGATAGGTTGTTTACTTTTCCAATATATATTCCTACTACTTGAAGTTGTTGAGTCAACTTACCAATTAAACCTTTTCAACAATATATATATATATATATATATAATAAGTTTGAGTGTTTATCTGCAATTAGTCTCAAACATGTGGTGGATATAAATTCACTTTTATAAGTTTTTATTTTCCATCCAGGGACGGAGCCAGAAGTTCAATCGAGGGGGGGGCGAAGTAAAAACAATTTATTTTCATAAAAATTTAAAAATTAACATTCATTTAGTATTAACAAAATGGCAACAAAAAAAATGACACAAAATAACTATTTTTAAATACTTTGCAACACAATTATTTATTAAAAGAGAAGTCATTCTTTTAAATGTCTAAAATCATTACAAACTGTTACAGTAATTTGTCTAAAAATCATCTTAAATTTTAACCAAGTCAGATTTTTCTTGAGTTACTAACTAGTTACTAACCTAATCTTAAAATCACCTTTGTAGCCTGTTATTAACTAGTTATAATAACCAAGTCAGATTTTTTTTTTACTTAAAAAGGTAGAAGTTAGATTTTTCTTGAGTTACTAATCTAGTGATCAATTTAAGGGTCTAACATTAACTAGTCTAAGTGAGTCTAACTTTCTAAAGAGAGAATAATAACATATGCTACGTGTTTTGCTGTTGTTGCTCCACCTTTGTAGCTTGCCCTTGAAGATGTTAATTAGACAAGGGCATCTGTCCCTACTACTCACTAATAGGTACATGTATTGTTAAAAAAACAAAGCTCAAATGCAATAAAAAGAGAGAGAGAGAGATTTGAGATTGTTAATAAGACATATCACAAAATTCAATTCACAGATACCTGGAAAGAAGAACCAGATGTAGATAGGCATCATTGACGTCAAGGCGTTGAGAGGAGATATTTGCTTAATAAACCAATAAATAATGTTATTTGGACCAATTTTATCTTCTTCTTCTTTTTGCTATCGTTTGGGTTATATATTATTCGGTGCAAGGTTGGGCTAATTTTTATTTGCTTAAACAGGCCAAGAAATATGTTAGGGGGCCGAATATAATTTTCTTGAAAAACTTGGGGAGGCCATAGCCCTTTTAGTGTATGAAAAGCTCTGTACCATGTATAATACTAAGGAAAAGTTCATGAGGTCAGGGGGGGCTAGAGCCCCCCTTGGTCAATACTTAGCTCCGTCCCTGTTTCCATCCCTTTGCATGCTTTGAATTGATTATTCACTTGCTGTTCGCATCAAACAAAATAAAATTAAGGTTACTTGATTTCTTGTTTAATTTGACTTGAATTTGTCAATTCTTGGATATATTAACCTCTCTCTCTATATATTATTAGTTTCTTCTTTTTCATTGCATGACATTATCAAAACAGTCGAGCCACGATTACACATTTAGACTACCAAATTTTAAATGCTCCAGGTTGGAGAATAAAACAGATGGACTAGTTAGTCTGAATGAGATTAACACACATGTATCACATGCGCTCACCAACCTGATATTCGGCCATAATCAAAGGGAGGAGTTAAGTCTCTAAACCGTAAAAACGATTTTTTTTTTTTTTTTTTCTTTTGCAAACAAAAAAAAAAGTTCAAAAGAAGTTGAAAAATCATTTTATATAATGATGCCAAGTTCTAGGAATTGATCTGCCGGCCGGCGGCAGCCAAATTATCCTTCTTCTTTTTTAATTAAAATTTTATTGTTTCTTTGGAATATTATTAATGTCCAAATGAAAGATAATCTCAATGACGCAATTAAAAAAAAAAAAAAAATTGAATGGAACGTTAACTAATTGTTATGAATACTTTTTAAGTCTTTAGATTGGCTCGAAACTTAACCGGATTAGATAATGACTTGAATTCTCTTTTATCTTTTCCGCCCTGCTTACTCATTAGTTGATGTATGAGTTTCACTTTCATAAGCGTTATTATGATTTTTAGGGTTTTGTACCTTTGTTTACTCATTCTGCCTACGTAATCTCGAGAAAATGTATTTCAAGCTTCAAGGAAACAAAAATCTTATCTCTTATCCTTTTTTTGTTGGATCATATCTGTTCACATGGCAAGATGAGCTAGAGCAGTTCCTAGCCGTGAAAGGAAAAACGCTTTCTCAAACATGTCACAATTCTAGCTTTTTTTTTAATATAAAAAATAGATAGTTGAGCGAGGGGATTTAAACTTTGGATATTTTTATTAAAAGCACCAGAAAGTGTCAAGCAGTTGAGTTGCAAAACTTTTGGTATATAAAGAATTAGTATTTAGATTTGTTATTAATGTTGCACTGCTCCAAAGGAATTATGTGCGGAAATTAATGTATTAATAATCCAACAATATTAGATGACTTGATTAAGTTATGTGTATGAAGGAATTATAATTGTTTAGTTGGTATAAGTCTTTCAGAGTCGATATTTTTTTGCAGATTAGCTTTAATGAAACTTTGACTTTCTATCTACCATTGTTGCTTACTATATAAATCGATGTATAAGTATGATAATGACATTATCTTTTGAAGTTTGGTTTTTCGGCTTTTTTTTTTTTTTTTTTTGAGAAACACACTCTTAACTGCGGAGTTCTGATGGGATCCGGTGCATTTGTGTTGTTATACATTTTTACATTAATGTAACAACATTGCTATTGTATACGTGGTAGACCAATATGACTAGAGGCCTTGGCAGCACGGAGGGCAGTCCAATTTATCATTGAGTTGGGCTTTAAACAGTCTGTGTTTGAAGGTGACTTGGAGGTTATTATTAAGGCCCTTGATAATGAAGTTTTTTCTTGGGCTAGTGTTGGACATATTGTAAAAGACATTTGGTCTATGTCAGGTTTATTACAAACCAAGTCCTTCTCTTATGTAAGGAGGCAAAGCAATTCCATGGTCCATGCTTTAGCTCAAAGACAGTTTTAGTTTTATTTCTTCTGATTTTTCAGTCTTTTATTAAAATTTGCCGCTTAGTTTGGCTTCTCAACAAAAAATAAAAAATAAATTAAGGAGAGACGTTACAGAAGTATATATCAAAATATTGGGAAAACGTTTTCCATAAAAAACAATCTTCTAATTCCTTCCCCTATTCTTCCTTCCCCTATTTGAACTTCTTGACTCGTAAGTGTCTAATACTCTAATAGTAATTGTCCAAAACCTAGAAAAATGATTCTTATTCAATGGTTCAAGTGCCTAAGTAGTAGATCATATCATCATAACATTTAGCTAAGCCAAATTGCAGCCTTGCCATTGGAATTGAATTAGAATATAAACAATAATTTGAACCATCATCAACTGTTCAAAATTTATTTCTCTCCCAGGCCCAGCCAAAGCTTGATTCTAAATGGATTTGAAGATAGGCCCGAAATCTCAAGTCTCGAAAGTGTAAACTCGTTGTTGAGGCTACACGGCCCTGACGCAATAGGGGATGGCCCATCTCCAACATAAATTTTTTGCTTGACAAAACAAAATTTATTCTAGGCTTAATCTTTTTCCAGACCAAACGAAAATAATAGTACCGGCCCAAGTATGGTAATAACCCGTCTACGAGTCCATAATTATACACCTAATCTGACCAAAAAGAAGGGTGCTCTCCTCACCAAGCTAGAATCTGATTACAATTTTTTTTCAGTCTTGCATGGGCTTGTTTTGGGTTGTTAATTGGGCTTAAGTTTGCTATTGGTAATTTTTGTTTGGGCAAATATTTTTGGACTTGTCAATTAATTTTAGATTTTAGGTCTAAATTAAAGATCAATAATATAAGGGGGCTGTGTAATTCTGTTGAACCCAATTATTAAAATTAGTACATGCTCCATCCCTACATGTAAAGAAAAATCATAACTTTTAAAATCCCAGAACCAAACCTCTCAATCTCAAACATATTGTGTCTCTCAAACGAGAAAGTATCTTATGAGACCTATGTCTCAATCACATGTGAGTCTTATGCGTATTTTATCCAAAAAATATATATTATGCATATAACAAAGGAAATAATATCAAAAATATGAGATATGAGAATCAAACAAATGGAGAGAAAAAAACTTAGAAATCAAAACTTTTCAAATCTATGAGAAATCATACCGTCTCCTGCAAAAACATTGCATCCCCTTCATCAATCAATTGAGACAGATTTGATCGGAACTCACAAAACAAAAGAGGTTATTTTTTTTTCTTCTTCACTCTTTTAGGATAATAACAAGACGCAGAATTATCAAAGTGATGAGAGTAAGAAGAAGAATCAGCTCAGAAAAAAGAATGGAGAAAGTAAGATTATGTGCAACAAAAGTCATCCCAAATTTCAAACTTGAAAAATCCAAAATGCTAAACGAATAAATATAGTGGCTACAGTTGTTGAAATATATTAAACAATATAAGATATTACAAAAAATGAACCCAAAAATTTAGATTTTGTAACTTCCGAAATGCCAAAAAAGTCAAAGAATCAGAAGATTCAAAACCTATAAATTATAGAAACAAAACAAAAAATGTGTGACTACATAACATGGAAATATAAGAGAAAAATAGGTTACTCTCAAAAGAATAATCAATGGCTGTAGCTATTGAAATCTACTAGAAAATTTCAGGTATTGCAAAAAAAATGAAGCCAAAAATTTATATGTTAAAGGTTCCAAAAGGCCAAAAAAATATTTAAGAATCGAAAGATTATGAGCTTACAATTTATTGAAACAAAACAAACAATATATAAATATTGAAATCTGTTAGATGGTTTCAGATATTGTAGATGTACATGATTTACAAATGAGAGAAGCCCATGAATTGAGAATTCTTTGAAACATAACAAAAAATATGTGACTACACAACAAAAAAATATAAGATAAATATAAGTTACTCAAATGAATATTTCATGGTTATAGTTATTTAAATTTATAGATATAGCTTATAATTATTTCAAAGAGCTTTATTATGTTAAATATATAATATATGGAGGCTATTTATGTAGAGATTAAAAAAAAAAAAAAATGATTTAGAGAGTTTATAAGTTGTGAGTCTTATGACACATATACATACATAGTCGTGAATGAATTTATTAAATTCAGTTTGTACTTATTAAGCATTGGTCACATATAAGATGTGGACCAATTGCTTAAGAACCTTAGGTATATATTAGATTTCTTGATTAAATTGTTTTCTTTCCGCTTCTTAAAAAAAAAAGAAGATTTAGCAATTTTTATGTAACCCTAAAATGGTGGGCCAATGGTTGAATATAGGGTCCCAACTTCACAATCATGCTCATTCAAATGCCTCTAGCAATGACTTCGACCTCAGCTGACCCACTTTCTTGTCTTTAAAGTTTGATAATTTTTTGAGCCCATTTTGTAAGTAACGATTAGGCTTTAGGCGCAATCCTGACTAAACTTTCCCCTAGATCAAACCCAAGTTATGGGGCTGAATTGACGTCTCAGACAAATTGACTCTTGGGCCAGCCCACCTATAAAATTATTATTTTCAATTTCTTTTTTGTTTAAACCCACGTATTATTAATTCCATTATTATTATTTTTTAATACGTTATTGGTTTTTTTTATTGCACATGGTTTAGCCATAAAAGTTACTACTTGCTTGAGTTGGTTTAATAAATTAAAATAATGAATTTGGGCAGTAGAAAGGCAAGTCGGAGTTCAAGTTTCTAAGAGAGAGGGAGTTTCACACAAATTTTGGTATATTGTAACGGTACTATTCACCAATTGGTGATAATAAAATAATAGAACCTTGAAAACAATAGAATGAAAACATTTTAAATCAAATTTAAGATATATTTTAGGAAATATCTTATCCATATAATTATATTTCCTAAAAAATAATATATTCTTTTTTAATGTGAAAGAGGGATTAGTTATTTTTTATGATTTTTTTTTTATTTTCATAATTGTTATGTGTATATGAAAAGTTTGTCTATGACCAAACTACTAAATATCTAAATCATAAGAATAATCATTACATTACAGTGCTTATTATAGTCTACCAAACGTATCCCTAAATTAAGGTAGAGTAGAATTATTATCTTGCATCAAAATAAATAAGTAAATAAATAAATTAGAGGAATGATTTTTGTGTCGGTGAAATAACTAATCAAACATTAAAATAGTCATTATTAACTTAGTAGATACCGATATTTCATAATTAGTATAGTATAGTGTAGTTTATTTTTTTATTGTTTTTGACAAAATTTTATATTTTTTGATGGGAACTTTTTATACTTTCAATAAAAATTTTAAAACGTTTCTCAAATAAAAATATGCTCTCTTATTTTTGTTAGATGAAAAAGTCTTCTATCAATAGGTTATTTTGAAGAGTGATTTTACTCTTTTTTTTTTTTAGCTTTGAGTTGGTAACTTTTATATTTGAGATATATATATGCATATATATATATATATATATATATTATCTTCCAATAAGAATATATCTATCATGTTAATGGGTCAAAATATTGTTTATGAATAGAGCAATAGGAAATTGCGTGAGAAATTTTCAATTGTGTGTGTTTGAGACCAGCTTTATCTAGGTTTTAGTATTTATCTACAACTTTTTTTTTTTTTTTTTGCAATAAAATTCAAATATTTTAATGAAAATTTTGATACAATCATATATATGTTGTTGTAAGGACAAAATTGTTAAATGCCCTTTTTGGGCAAACTAAGCAGCATTTTGTTATATTTTTCAAACTAATTAGGGAAATGCCTCTCTTTTGAAACTCAATTTTCTCAAAATCGAGTTAAAAAAAAAAAAAAAAAAAAATTCTAGAGCCCTATAGCGGCATTTTTAAGGAATTATAGTAACGTTTTCAGGACCTATAGTGACGCTTTTTAACTCAACTTCTATTAAATTGAGTTATAAGCAATTTTTTTTTATTTTTTATTTACTTATAACTTGATTTCATATAAATTAAGTTATAAAACGCCACTATAGGTCCTGAAAACGTCACTATAGGCTCCCTAAAAACGCCGCTATAGGGCCTAACTTGATTTTGAGAAAATCGATTTTCAAAAGAGGGGCATTTCTTTAATTAGTTTGAAAAATAGGGCAAAACGCTGCTTAGTTTTCCCAAAAAAGGCATTTGGCAATTTTTTCCTTGTTGTAATAAACAATTTACTTCTTTGAATATTTTGCAATAATAAACTATTACTTTATGAATCTTATTGCAATAGCTTACAAATAATTGACAAAAATAATCAAGATCAAATTGTTGCAATGATATCTTCATTGAAATAGATAATTATTTCATATTTGTCATTGAAATAAATTGTAAATAATTGATATTAGATTATTGTAATGATATCTTCATGTTTGTTATTGTAATAAATTGTAAAATGGTGGGGAATAGAATTCTATGTTGGGTAGGAACCATAGACAACCACAAAATTTCAGAGGGTGGTTAGAGATGATAGCCTAGAAAGGAAATGGTGAGTAGATGGTATGGATGGTATAATGTATTAAGCAAATGTTATTTAGGAATGAAATTTTTTCTTATCTTATCTTTCGTGTTGTTTTGAGAGTGAATATTATTTTTCACTTTGACATTAGAAAAACTGTTACATCTATTATAAAGTTTATATATTATTTTTTTATCAAATACAACTGTTATTTGATAATTATTGTTTGTTATGAGATTCTTCTCTCTTTATCAGTTATTGTATTCTCTTGATATTTGTTCACTTTGGCTCTTATATTCTAACTTTATTGTGGTCATGTAAAGTTTGCTTATTAGAAATGTACGATAGAGGAAGCTTTTAATAAATATTTTTCGTTCTTTTACCATTTTTGCAATATTGATACGGGGTAGTTTAATTTTCCTTTACCATTTCTTCATTCTTTTAATTTTCCTTTTACTAGAAAATTGCTTCACAATCCATGAGATGTGTGCCAAAAAACCACTTCCTTAGATTCTTACTAAAGAACATTCATTTACTCTACGCCAAACCATAGAGTGAAAAATCCATCTCATGACAATTAGGGTTGTTCAACTCTACAAACCAACTGTTTGGCACCAATGAAACCACACTGAGTTGATTGGCAACGACATATTTTATGTTAGCTGTTGTGATCAGCCGATGATTATGTCACCAACTACCTTCCCCTCCCCTCTATCCTGTTGAGTTTTGCCCCCCCTTTTGCCTCCCATCCTTTTTCCTCTCCCCTTTATCCTTTTGCCCCCTGTTTCCTCCCATCCTTTTTCTTCGTCTAATTGGTCCCTCGTCACTTGTTCCTCCTCGACTCTTCCCCTTTGAATAAAACCCATTGCCTAAGCATGCTGCCAATCTGTCAAGATTGAAGAAGACCTTTAGTAATCAAATGTTTCTTCAAAGTGGAATTTTACTAAAACATCAATTTTTTTTCCCTTTTGCCCAACAATTGGCCACACTGATGTAAAATTGTTGATTAAAGCTCAATTTTTTGAAATACAATTCAACCAAGTTGATGCAGCCTAACACCTCCTCCTACAAGGAAAAGAAAATTGGCAACACCACTAAATTCTTTCTAAAATATTGTTGACCACTAAATTATCAAGAGCAATTATCAATTAGCAAGAGACATTAACATTCTAGTTAAAATAAAGACATTAATATTTTTTTCTCAAAAAAGATAAAGAGTGTCAAACATTTATTGTGAGGTAGAAAAAAGAGGTGAGAATAGATAACATATGGCTTGGGTTCTTAATTTGAGAGGTTGTACAAATATTGCAAATCAATAAATTCTATCATTTATTTATTTATTTGCAAGAACTATAGCTTGAGTGGGAGAAGGAATTCCCTATTTTTGTTGCATACATTTTCTCCCTCACATGAGGGTGTGTGGGGTCCACCCTCATGTGAGGGAGAAGATGTAAGTGTAGGGTCCACACTCATGTGAGGGAGAAGATGTATGCAATGGAAATAGGGTATTCTTTTTCCTTGAGTGGAGTCAGAGAGCAGCGAGTTTTCTCACACCCCACACAACACATCACATAGTAAAGAGAAAGAGATCCATGAGATGAGAGATGATACAACAGATGGCTTGATAATAAAATTTTTTGGAGTTTAGAGGTTAATTTGTCAATTTCTTGGAGGAGGGAGGCCAAGTATAGATATTTTAGAACTAAAAGTTTAAATTGTTGTACACTAACAAGTTTTATTTATTTATTTATTTTTTAAAACTGGAGGTAGTACACATATAGGTCCATCTTTGATTGTTGTTCATATTTTTATAAAGCAGGAACTTGCCCTGCATGAGTAAAGTATATGATAGGGTGGAGTGGGGTTTTATTAAACAAATGATGGAAAAAATGGGCTTCCATGAAAAATGGATAAAGTTGATCATACATTGCATCACTTCTATATCTTATTCTATCCTTTTTAATGGTGTTGCTTATGGTAGTATTATTCCTACAAGGTGTCTCCGTCAAGGAGACCCAATTTCACCTTATATATTTCTGTTGTGTGCAGATGGTTTTTCCTCCCTTATTAATAATGCTGCTAGGAATCAAAAGAATTAGTGAAGTATCAATATGTAGAAGCTATCCTAAGATCACACATCTGTTTTTTGCAGATGACAGTCTACTGTTTTGTAAAGCAAATAGTCAAGAATGCCAAAATCTTATTGATGTTCTCCAGCTATATGAAGCTGCATCGGGTCAGAAAATCAATGCGGATAAATCTTCAGTCTTTTTCAGTAATAATACCCTAGATGATAGAAGATATGAAGTGATGAATATGTTGGGTCCAATGCAATATACCCGACACAAAAAATACCTTCGCTTACCTTCAATCATTGGGAAGTCAAAAGTTGAAATATTTACAGAAATCAAAGAGAGGGTGGAGAAAAAATTATCGGGGTGGAAGGTGAAAATGCTTTTAGTTGGTGGTCAAGAGATCCTTATTAAAGCTGTTGCTCAATCAATTCCAACTTACATTATGAGCTACTTCCAGATCCCAAAGAGTCTTTGTAATGAGAGTGAAGGAATGATGAGAGAGTTTTGGTGGGGCCAAAGGGGTCAAGAATTAAAAATTGCTTGGGTTAGTTGGAAGAAAATGTGTAAGTCCAAGCTGAATGGAGGAATGGGGTTTAAAAATTTATAGGCTTTCAACCTTGCTATGCACTAAGCAAGGTTGGAGGTTGATTTCGAATCTTAACTCTCTGGTGGCCCAAATCTATAAAGTGAGATATTATCCGCATGGTGATGTGTTTAAAGCAAAACTTGGATCCAGCCCTTCCTATACTTGGAGGAGCATCTTCAATGGGCTGGAAGTTGTGAAAAGAAGTACCTGGTGGTGAGTTGGCAATGGCGAAAGGATTTATATTTGGGATGATAATTGGCTTCTTACTTCAACAACATACAAAGCAATCTCCCCCCCTCCCCCCCAAAAGCATTTTAATGATTATCCTAGGGTCTTGGCGCTGATTGATAGAGACACGAGGAGGTGGAAAAGTGATGTAGTAAGATCTTTGTTCTTGCCTTTTGAAGCAAGGACTATCCTAAATATTCCCCTCAGCCACAGCCTTCTAGAAGACCAAATCATATGGGTGGGTAATAAAAAGGGAGAATTCAGTGTCAAAAGTGCTTATTATATTGTGGTTGGGGTGCTAGACACAATGGAGGAAGGTGAAAGTTCTTCAGGTGATTCTAGGAGTCCTCTTTGGAAGAAACTTTGGCACTTTAACATTCCTCCCAAGGTACGTATCTTTGCTTGGAAAATGTGTATGAATGCTCTTCCTACTTTTGTGAACTTGCAAAGAAGGGGTGTTAATCTTTGTGATATTTGTCTGGCTTGTGGGAAGGAGTTTGAATCGAATTTCCATGTTTTTGTTAAGTGTGAAGTGGCTTGGAAAATGTGGAGTTGTTGGGTATATAGTACTGTTAAATTGCTAATGTAAATATGGATATTATAGATATTGCTATGAAAATTGTTGAATCGGGTACATCTCGTGACTTGGAGGTTTTCTTTGGGGTTGCATGGGCAATATGGTATAATAGGAATAAAATTGTGCATGAGGCCCCAAGTCAGTATCCTGATCAGATTTGGTGTTTTGCTAAAAAATATATTCTTGAGTTCAAAAGCGCCTCAACAGCTCGCTCTCAAGGCTTGGCTCGGACAGAAGAGAAGTGGATAGCGCCTCCTCCAGGTTTTTTTAAGATCAATGTTGATGGTGCCACATCTGAAAATGAAAGGAACTCAAGTGTGGGAGTAGTTATAAGGGATGTAGCTGATAATGTTCTTGTTGCTTGCTACAAATATCTACAGAGTCAATATTCGGTGGAGGAAGTTGAAGCGTTGTCTATGGAGTGTGGTCTAATTCTTGCCAAAGAGCAAAAGCTATCTCATATCATCTTGGAATCTGATGCATTAACAGCTGTTACTAGTGTCACAGCAACTGAAACAAATGGCTGTCTTGGTCATGTGTATCAAGGGATTCATAGTTTATTGTCTTCGTTTAGTAGCTGGAATATGAAGCATGTGAAAAGAGATTACAACAGGGCAACTCATGAGCTTGCGCAGTATGTGAGGCAGAAGGAAAAGTCTCATGTCTGGAAGGGAGTTTGTCCTCCTATGGTGGTTCACGTTATTCAGGAAGATGGTGTGTAGTTTGTTCTGTGTTGAGCTTGTCTTTTGACGTTGTTGTACTCTCTTTTCTTTTAGTAATGTGATTCCAGTTATCTTGCTATCAAAAAAACTGGTGGGAACAAGACAAAAATACCAACACTTTTCTTTGAAGAATTGGTTTTGTTAATATCTTCCTACTTTTTGCATCTCTTTTTAATCGATATGTTATGGGCAACCCAAACCCAAAGCCTGACAAGGAGAGCCCTAATTTTTTTGGAAAATATGTCATAATTCGTCTGTTTCATGATAACATGCTCTGTATCTTATTACAACGATTTTTTTTTTTTTTTTTTTTTTTTTTTTCATTCTTCTTTTAATGCCTGGTGGTCCAAAACCTTTTTAGCACATCCTTAGAATAGCAGGCCAATGCAATATCAAGATTCCTGTTTACATGCTTTTATTATTTTATTTTTATTATGTATTTTTCTCTTTTTGATGCATCTTATGTACTAAAATGATGCCTCAAGTCTGAGATTTAAACATGTGTTTTGGCTGGGAGACATGTTTATATCCTTTGTGTGCTGATATGTACGCATCTTTCCGTCCTCTTGCTATTTTTGGTATCTCTTATTTATTTTAAGTTTTTGTAGCATTCTTCCATGAGATATAATGAGATTACTTAATGTTTTGAAACATAGGTTACTTAGCTTTGTTGTGTTCTTCTATCTAGATCACTGGATGATGGAATTTATAAAATTATCGTGAGTAAAAAATAAAAATAGATACTCTCATTAGAGGGCTTGCCTTTTTAAAGCTTAATGAATGGCTTGCATGCTGCTTGAGAGGCGGAGATGACAGAGAGTTATTGCAGGAAGTAAAAGATTTGATAGTTAGATGTTAAATTTGTATGAGATGTTGATAGTTCTTGGAGGCATAGCTTTTATTTGGAAAAATGTAATTGGCATGTAGCATTTATTTTGATTGTTTTGGAGTAAAAAAATTAAATAACTAAATCAACTGATTGTTCGATTGTTACGGCATCACCATTTATTCCATGAAATTACTATTATTTTGTTTTAAATTTATTGTAGTTATTTTAGGCCAGGCCACTTATATATAATTTCGCACTTCAAAGTAATTGGCAAACTGTTAGAACATTAATCTCTCAAATTATCAATCAACCGCACAAGAAAAAATTCACTTTTTAATGTGATCGATCAAAATTTGGTACTAATAAATTTCAATAGTTCTATAATAAAATAACAAATTGAGAAGAAAATTAAGCAGCACATTTTAAGTAATAGAGATAAGTCTTCAATATTCAGCTAAAAATATAGAAAGCAACTCTTGAATATTACCATGAAGAATAATTTACGTTAAATTTTTTTTTTTTTTAATTTGGAAAATATTTATTGAAAAAAAAAAAAAAAAACAGCAACTATGAACTAGCTACAGTCGAAGCAGAAACTATGTCTTGCTGCACAGCATCTACAAAAGAAGCAGGACCCATTGACTCAATGCAACATAACAACAAAACAGCATATACATCTCAATTTCACGCCAAAATAATCTCTTTAGAGTTCTCTAGCACCACCTAGGTTCGATCCAGCCACAGCGCAACTTTTCCCTTGAGCTATAAAAATCAACATCCTTACCCTCAAAAGAATGAAACTTTTTTGTCTTTAGTGAATAGAAGACCATGCTTTGTCCACAAAATATAGGAAAGTAAATTTTGTTCTCCATTCCAGGAGTTTTTGCCATTACAGAAAAGGATGATGAACAACACAAATAAAGCATATGATTTCCCAAATTTTCTACTCTGATCCAGGTCATTTTAGATTCATTCAATTTGAAAACCTGTACCCATTTTCTCATATTACCCACAAATACCGAGAAGAGTTTACCATCGCATTCTACTAGATAATTCTGGTCATAACCACTCATGCATGGTGATTTAGGTTTACTAAGAACTTCCCAAGTATTCCCACCATCATCGTTTAACTTTAGAATTCCTAGGTTACCTTTTTGACCCAAACAATAAAATGCTCCTCTGTAGAAAATTGGGCTATTGTTATTAAAGGAAAAGTCTGCATCATTAAACTCATTTTCATGCCAATGTTCTATGTCCAGGTCCAGGTCCTGCCCCAAGCTAGAAGAGTACTCTACAACAAGCTTCTCATCATAGACGTCACCTTTAGCATCAAGCAATTTACGCTTACTCAAATTAACGACTACACATTCTGAAGAGGGTGGGGAGGAAGAGAAGCCAATGCAAGAGAAATCCAGAGCTCTATCTATATTCTCTGCCAACGGTAGAATGGCTTGTGTAAATGGATTGAAAAAGAAAGTTAAATTTTCACCTAAAAAGAAAGCTGATTTTTCAGCTACAGCTACTAGCAGCCAACCATCCCTTGAGCCGCAAATCATACCTCCTTTTAGTACTTGTGGCAAGTTGATGATATACTTGTCACCATGTTTTGGGTCAATGAAAGCACAAACACTTTCGTTCTCAAAGAACACCAGCCACGGAGATAATGAAGAAGGGTTTTCCACCTTCTCCATGGCAATCCTCCATTGGATCGGAGGTGCTGCAGAATGGAAGATTTTACAAGTAGCACGAAAGTGCAAATAATCAACTGAGATGAGACGCTCGGCAATCAATTTCACCATGTCCAAATGAAGGGCAGCTAAATCATTTGTGGACTCCATGTCCTTTAAATCATTCTCTCTTCCATAAACCTTCCCGCTTCCTTGTTCTTCTGTATTATTTTTGTGCTCGTCTTCTTTTAGTGTATTTCTTAACCTATATAAGCACGAACTTATATCAACAAGGAGTATAAGAGGAACAAATAGATAAAATCAACAAAATCTATATAGCAAACAAACCATTCGAGTGTTCAAGCATTCAATAGATAAAGATACCTTACAAAATTGCTATTAGCAGTAAAAGCATATTTAGTTTTTTTATAATTAACAATAGTACTGATCTGTTCTTTTTGAATGTTTGCCAACTTTATGTAGTAAATTTTAAATTCCTCAACTATATAAAACTAGTTTGTACGGTGCCTACCATATATGAATTTTCATTAGTAACCATAGATTATTGACAAACAAGTATAGATTTTAATATATATAATTTTTTCCCAATTGTGATTTTCAATGTGAACCTATTGATGTTGACAAAAAATTAAAAGTTTACAAGTAGTGAGCAATTACCTGAGAAGAGGCATAATCCAAATCAGACAAGATCGTTGTAGTCTTGGTAGATTTAGAAAAGGTGAGGAAATTGAAATTGTTCCATCTTCTATGCTGTACGAGTACAATTTTTTGTAAGTGTCATCACCATATAAAGTGAAATATACACGATTTGCCACATTTGGATTAGTTACATGGATGGAAAACGCTTGCTGTTCAATTGTGTTCAAAGGCAAAAAAAATGCCCGGTCCTTGGCGGTTTCTACCTGTACCCATTCCTTGTTAGAAAAATTTAATCTGTAGATCCCAATTGCTAAAACGCCTGTGAAACTTTCATCCTTGTACTGTATTTCAACTGTGAATAGATCGCCACAGGATTCCATCAAGTGTACTTGTTTCGTAGTCGGACGAGCTGACCGTAGAAAGACATTTAGAGGCTCGATTTTAAGGCCGTCACGCTGAATGTCATGAATTTTTACAAGCCTCCTGCCGTGTTCACAATCTCCTAATGGTGACCATACTGCATACAAATTACCATCGCAGCAAACAGGGCTAATTAATAGATTAGGCATTGTCGGCATTGATTCTTCCAGAATTCGTACCAAGTCTATGGTTCGTTTCAGCTCATCATAATAGCATAACTCGGTCCATTCTTCGTCGCCAAGTTCACAGTATAATATATAACGCATACGTACAACAAATAAGACTACCTTGCAACCTGGTTCGCTTGGAGGAGAGGTCAAGATGCAATCTCCAATATCTGCTTTGGGCATGCACGGAAGTTTTATTTCTTCCATAGTTACAGGATTCCACAATATGGGGCAGAAATCTCTGTGGCAATATAAACACCAACCGTGACAATTAGCCCATAATTTCCTATTCTGCAACTCAGGGATTTTACGTATATATGTTTCATTGGGATTTGATATGCTGCAAAATATTTGTCTTCTGTTGTATTTATTAGTGGAATAAACAAGCCAAGGATAGGGTTCAGGCGGAGGCGGTCGATGCTGCTCTTCATACTTTGCTGCCGATTTCTTCTTCATGATGAAAAGTAGACTTGCAAATTAAGGGTCAAGAATTTAAAGAGTTCAAACTGAGAGGTGCTTGAGTTTGAAAGACACGAAATTTTTATTTATATAGGCCGGGTCTAGAGTTCTAGATCTTGAAGGATTCGGTTTCCCTTCTGTTCTAGGAAAACCAGGATCTCCTTAAATAAATATGTGATTAAATTTATTGGGCACATCGGCGTTTTCTATTTTCTATTTTCTATTTTCTATTTTCTATTACCAAACCCACCACCACCTCTCTCTCTCTCTCTCACTTTCTCTCTCTAACCCAAACCCTAACAAAGATTTTGGTCTCCATCTTCTTCACAATCCGATGCTCTGATCCCCCCAAATCTCATGGATCCAATTTGCGAGGTCAGTTTTCCATTCACTTAATTAATTGATTCTTTTTTTTTTTTTTTTTTTTTTTGCTCTTTAGTTTTGGATTCTGAAAATCGTATTATTCTCGAGAAAATTTTGGGGATCTTGTTTTATTTCTCTTTACTTTTTTCTTTTCTTGCTGTAAGTATTTTTGTTTTTTTTTTTTTTTTACTATTTTTATTTAACCATAGTTTGGATGCCGAGAAAATCGAATACCAAAAAAGAAAGGGTCAAAGAAGAGAATGAAATTCCGAGTATGCTGGTATCTCGATTCTTCAGAGTTTATACACAGTGGCGTTGGCCGAACCCTGTGATGTTATGTTCAATAGAAGAGAATGAACTAGGGTTTCCTACATGGGATCCTTGCAAAAACCCTGGGGATCTACTTCATCACATGCCAATTATAAAGTTGATTGGTTTTGAAACTTTGGGGGGTTTCTGTGGTTTTGTAGCTCCGGTGTTGTTAATGGTTGTGGGGTTGGGGAGATGTAGTAAAATGCTTCTTGGAGTTTCTGGGTCAGCTTCGGCTTTTTTTTTTCTTCAATATATTCTTCATTTGGGCTGTTTATTTAGCTGTTCTTAGACCAGGTGCCTTTTTTTAATACTATCAAGAATTCTGTTATTGATGCTCTGATGAGTTCTCACTTCCGTTTAAAATTGCTTAATATGATTGAATGTTACTATAAATTTTTGTTTTGAAGCAAATTTAATTATTGTACGAGATGACACATTGCTGTTTTTGTGTTTAGCAATGTTGAAACTAGGTATATATTATGTTCTGACCAATATAGGAGGTCTATAGGCAGAGTCTAGAACTAGTAGTGTACAAGTACGGAAGTATAGTAGTACACAGTAAGAGTACAGTATGTACAATGGGTCCAATTGTGCTTTGGGGCCTAAGGATAACACAAGTACTATCATTGCAAGAAGCTTAGGAGTGGTGTCAGCCATGGCTTGATACTCGCGACCTTGCCACCTTGGTGCTAAAATGAGCAACTATAGCTTGTTTCTTGCTATGCCATGAAGTGGGGGAATCATCAAGTATGGAGGAAAAACCTTTGGTGGAGTGGTGATCAATAGGGTCTCCTAACTAGTCAATATTAGTGAAGGCCCAAAGCTGAAGGGATGATTGTGTGCGTGCATCCAGTGTGTAGCAAATTTATTTATATTATGAGCTGTGTGCATGTTTGTGTATAGCAAATGTGATTATAGTATGATTTGTGTGTTTGTGAAGCAAATTTGATCATGGTATGAGTTGGGTGCGTGTACGTGCATCCAGTGTGTAGCAAATTTAATTATATTATGAGCTGTGTGCATGTTTGTGTATATCAAATGTGATTATGGTACAATTTTTGTGTGTTCTTTTTTTCACTATGTTGGAAGTAATGAACTGGCACGTACATCTTTCTAAGCATTTTGAGATTGTTTGGTTGTGTGTTGCAAATTGGTTTTTGCTATAACTTGTTTGACTGTTGAAGATGCTTACCACTACCCCCCCCCCCCCCCCGGCGGCCTAAATAAATAAAAAAAAATAAAAAAGAAAGAAAGAGAAAGGCAAAAGAGATGCCTGGACTAGTGATTGTGTAACCAACAAGGTGTACAATATGACTTTCCTTGGTGTTTTGGCTATCAATTTTTTGAATGGATTTTAGATTATATTCAGATGCTTTCATTTTATACCAAACAGCATATGTGCTTCCTGCTTCGTGACGTCTCACTGTTCTGGACTAGAAGCCTTGCTTGCCACACTCCACACTTGCTGTAGTAATTATGCTCATGGGTCTATTAACTAGATATATCTTATTATGAAACAAGAAGCTTGTAATCTGCAATGAAGTTGGTTTTTTTGTTTTTTTTTTTTTTTTTTTGTTAATGTTTTAAGAATTGATAGCTGAATTTGGTTGTGAGCTCACAGTGACCAAATTTTTCCTGCCTTGCAACTGTATCATGTCTAATGGATATTGCATTTAACGGAGCAATCACCATGCTCATCATTGGGCTGTGTAGGTTGGTTTTTAATTTATACTGTCACTTTCAAGCTTCACCCAATTAATCTTCTCATAAAAAACAAAAAAGATTTGAAGTTTGTTATACCATGTTTGGTTGGTTATATACTTGTTGCTCTAACAGGCATTGTTTCTAATGGCAGTATCATGTCAAGCAATCCTGGTTTGGTAACATATAGGTCTTCAGATGAACTTGTTGAAAGTTCAGTTGCTGAAGTTGAAGCTCATAATCGGGTTGGGAAATTGTATTAAGCTAATTAATGTTATAAAGTGACGCGCGCGCGTGCGCACACACACACACACGCACACTTGATAATTTAAAGTGGTACATATAATGACCTTCTATATATTCACCTGTGCAGATACTGGAGCCATCAGCAAGTGTCTTATGTCATGAATGCCCAACTGAAGTAATACTATTTTTCTCAATTTTCTTTTTAATAAAAAACTTTCCAATTGATTCTTTCTTTGTTGTTTCTCTGCGTTTGTCTCCAATAATGGTTTCATTTGCAGGGTTCTGTTTTGGGCAGGAGGGTAAGATATTGCAGAATCTGCAAGGGATACATAAAGGGATTCGATCACCACTGTCCTGCTTTTGGGAACTGCATAGGTAAGTGATATACGTCTAACAGTTTTTCCTTGTTAAAATAACTATAAAATTCTTTGAATCCTCTTATGGTGTTATTTTGTGTGAGTTATCCCTCTACTTCTTCGTGATTTTTGCACACAATGTGACAGAAATAATATGCGCATGAACTGGCTTCTCCAAAAAAAAAAAAAAAAAAGGTTGCAGGAATTGTATTGGATTATCACTTGCATTTGCTTATGTTATATTGGTGACTGGATGTCTAATTTGTGAAAGACTAGCCTCGTGTTTGTTCTTTGGTTTTTTGTTGGGTATTTAGGACATTATTGCAGCTTAAGTTACCATGTGATAGCCGTTACATTGCTGCCCTGCTGCCACGCAACCTGGATCATTAAAGAAACCAGTAAACTAAGTAGAGAAGACCTTAATACATATATTGTGAATAAAGTATAACTTAAGTGGAACAGGTCTTTTTATTTAAATTTAAAAAGAGAAATTAAATTTTTCAACAAAACCAAAATATTGGTGACGGAATCAGGTTATCGCAACAATGGTAGATGCCATGCCAATGGTATAATGAAAGTGAAAAAAAGGACGAGTGGTGTTTTTGATGTGCGCTCTATCTATTATTCATTGTTGGAAACTCTATCGGTGTCTTTTCCTTGGAAGAGCATTGGTGTGTTAAGGTACCTAAAAGGGTGGCTTTTTTCTTATGAACAGCTGCTAGGGGTGGGATTCTCACAACCAGGGTAGATAATGATGTTCATATGGTTTCCGTGCAGGCCAAAAAAATCATGTCCTCTTCATGGTTCTTTTAGTTGGATTTCTTTCTACTGAAGCTTCTTATGTAGTGTGTTCGTCCCAATGTAAGCCCATGCTTGCCAATGCCTGATAATGTTTGTGTCATAGGACACATGAATGTCTCAACATGTACTATACTACAGGGCTATAATAATCTCACATTTTAGATAGTACTTGTGGCATCAGGATTCCCCTAAAAGAGCACACCTCAATCCAATTAACTCAAGCCTATGTGACTCTTGACCTTCTAAAACATGAATGGTTATTGTAATCAGCAGCCTGCGCTAGACTAATTCCATAATATGGATCATAATTAGAGTCATTTTTTAAATTATTTTTCTTGTTTCATCTCTTTCCTTTGGGAATGCTTTTTGGTGTTACATTTTTGCCCTTGTGTACTTTTTTTCAGTTGCCGCAAAATCCCAGGTTGTAGATAGAACCAGATTGGAGGTGGGTCATTGAAGTGTTACTTTGTTATTACCCAATCAACTCAATGTTCTTTCATTCTTTATTTTATTCTATGCCAATTTGTGTAGACTAGTCTGTCTGGAAATCTGGCCATTAGCACAATGCTGTTCTCCATTTTCCAATTGCTATGGCAGGTTTGTATTATTATTTCCTATTTTTTTAAAATTCTCACTTCTGAATGTAGTAATGAGAAAGAATTTTTTTAGACATATAATAGAATCTACTTGCATGTGTGTGGCAGTGTTTATGATGTGGCATATATATTGTATATGTTTCAACATCAGAACAGATGAATGGGTAAGTTCCTAATAACAGGAAAAAAAGGAAGACGATGGATGTGTGTGTGTCTAAGAGTAAGAGAGAGAGAGATGATTTGGCGTTTTGCTACAGGACTGTGTCAAGCTATAACGCAATAGTGATGCTTGAATAGTAAAGGCCATTATAATACTATGTTTCGATAGACAATAGAGATCTTCATGGCAGATTTCATTTTACACAACCTCTCAAAATTTCCTATGTTCAATTCATTTGTTTCCTTGAAGATAATTTTCTTCTTCTTTTCCACCCCCGTAACGAGGGCATGTATAGACACTAATACCACTTTACCTAATGATCATTGGTGAAGACTAGAGGGTACCTAGTTATTTCAAAAATTCCACAAATGTTTGAACATAAAATTCTAAGGTAAACTATATGGAGTATGGTATTATTGTACAAATTAAACCACCAATTACCCATCTTATGCAACTAACCAAACCATAACTCTTTACGTAATTAGTTGGCTAGTTATAAACTTTTTTTACACAATTGATTTGATGTGGATTGTTTCACTTGGGAATGCACTGTTATTCTTCTCTTTCCTCTGCATCTCTTTATTGAAAAGGTGAATTGTTTTCTTGTTTGTCTTCAAGTTGATGATTGTGTGCCTGTAAAAATTTACAGATTAATGCCTTTTGGAATTACAAGAGCATATTAAATGGATGATGATTGTACAAATGGATAAAATGTCTGCTCCTCCATCAAGGGAGCGTGCCCAACATCTTTATGACTTATGAGAAGGTATCTATTTTTCCTGTAGTTTTGGGACTTTACTTATTATCTGTCTAAACTTCAACTAATTTATGCTCTTAAAAATTTTAATTGAATTTTCACTTCCAGGGCTGTGTATGCGTGTGTGATTTGTGTCTTCTTTAAAATCACACTTGTCCTTAATCCTTTGTCTGAAAAGAGTTTTGGAGGCCAATTATGCAATAAAAAATGAAAGTAGGCCCCGTTGGTTCAATGATAGGTTGGGTGTGGGGTAGGTAAGAAAAAAAAGCATAGGCTACAATTTAAGTTTGAGATAACGACCCCACTTGAAATAAATTTTGCTAAAAGACAATATAGTACGTTATTTTTATGGTACAAGATTTTCTAATATGTCCTTGACAAGTTTTGCTTGTTGGTGAGTATATTGTGGATATAATATTTTCTAATTATATATTCTGCAAATTGTGTACGGTGTACCTGGACTGATATTTGGACACTTGCATTCTAAGCAATAATGGGTATCGTGGGGCGTCCTTGGATCTAAGATATTAACACGTATAGTATGGATCTGATCTTTTCCAAATTTTTTTTGGATTATCATTAAATTTTAAAATGGTCATTTAATTTATTGTCGAAACACACTTTTCTTTTCTGGTCATAACCACTCATGCATGGTGGTTTAAGTTTAGTGAGAACTTCCTAAGTATTCTCACCATCAACGTTTAACTTCAAAATTCCTACGTTTCCTTTTTTACCCAAACAATAAAATGCTCCTCTGTAGAAAATCGGGCTATTGTTATAAAGGAAAAGTCTGCATCACTAAACTCATTTTCATGCCAATGGTCTAGGTCCAAGTCCAGATCCTGCCCCAAGCTAGAAGAGTACTCTACAACAAACTTCGCATCAGATTCTCGCTTACTCAAATTAACAACCGCGCATTCTGAAGAGGGTGGGGAGGAAGAGAAGCCAATGCAAGAGAAATCCAGAATTCTATCCATGTTCTCTGCCAACGGTAGAATGGCTTGTGTGAATGGATTGAAAAAGAAAGTTAACTTTTCACCTATAAAGAAAGCTGATTTTTCAGCTACAGGTACTAGCAGCCAACCATCCTTTGAGCCGCAAATTATACCTCCTTTTAGTACTTGTGGCATGTTGATGATATACTTGTCACCATGTTTTGGGTCAATGAAAGCACAACGACTTTCGTTCTCAAAAAACACCAGCCATGGAGATGATAAAGAAGGGTTTTCCACCTTCTCCATAGCAGTCCTCCATTGGATCAGAGGTGCTGCAGAATGAAAGATTTTACAAGTAGCACGAAAATGCAAATAATCAACTAAGATGAGACGCTCGGCAATCACTTTAACCATGTCGAAATGAAGGGCTGATATATCATTTGTGGACTCCATGTCCTTTAAATCATTCTCTCTTCCATAAACCTTCTCACTCTCTTGTTTTTCTGTATTACTTTTGTGCTCGTCTTCTTTTAGTGTATTTGTTAACCTATATAAGCACGAACTTATATCAGCAAGGAATAGAAGAGAAATAAATAGATAAAATCAACAAAATCTATATAACAAATAAATCATTCAAAGTGTTCAAACATTCAGTAGATATAGATACCTTACAAAATTGCTATTAGTAATAAAAGCATGTGCAGTTTTTTTTATTAACAATACTACTAATCTGTTCCTCTTTGGATGTTTGTCAACTTTATGTAGTTAATTTTAAGTTCTTCTATTAGTAACCAAAGATTATTGACAAACAAGTATAGATTTTGATATATATAATTTTTTTTCTTTCCAATAATGATTTTCAATGTGCAAAAATATAGAGGTTGACAAACAATTAGAAGTTTCGCAGGGGAACAATTACCTGAGATGAGGCATAATCCAAACCGGACAAGATCGCTGTAGTCTTGGTAGATTTAGAAAAGTTGAGGAAATAGAAATTGTTCCATCTTCTATGTTATACGAGTACAATTTTTTGTAAGTATCATCACCATGTAAAGTAAAATATACACGATTTGCCACATCTGGGTCAATTACAGGGATGGAAAATGCTTGCTGATAAAGCCTGTCCAAAGGCAAAAAAAAATGCCCGGTCCTTAGCAGTTTCTACCTGTACCCACTCTTTGTTAGGAAAATTTAATCTATGGATCCCAATTGCTAAAACGCCTGTCAAACTTTCATCCTTATAGCATTCTCATCAGCTGTTGTATAAAAAATGACATTTTGACACATCAAAAGCCTACTTTACTATTTTACAATATCATTTTACAACATCTCATTTATCAAGTGTTCTATTTTTCAATCCCATACATTAAAATAATATATCCATCACATTAAAATATCATTAAAAAAAAAAAAAACTTCAAACGGTAAAATTTCTCTCTATCATTCTCATCCTCATCGTCAACAACAACAACAACAACAACAACAACTCCTCCACCACTGCCGCAACAACGGCCACCAACAACCACTGCCGCAACAACATCGACAGCCACCACCGGCACAAACCCACATCCACCAACGGCACTTAAAAAAAAAAAAAAAAAAAAAACACAACCAGAAAAAAAAAAAAAAAAAAAAAAGAAATCCACAACAACCCAAAAAATAACCACAACTACCCAATAATCACCACCAAATTGCCACCACAACCACAGTACCACTGCCACAACTAACCCACAACCCACCACATTCACAAACCTCAAAACCCATCCCAAATCAAACAAACCCACAGCTCAGGCGGCGAGGTCGTCTTCAGGCAGGAGACGTCAGCGGCGAGATTGGCTTCAGGCAGCTTCAGGCGAATCGGTTTTAGCGGCTTGAGGTGGCTTTAGGCAAGATCGGCTTCAGCGGCTTGAGGATGAGAGAGGAAGAGAATGAGAGTGAAGAGGGAGCTGTGGAGGACGACTATGGCTCCGGTGAGATTAGCGGCGAGATCGGCGGCTTTGGTGAGATCGGCGGCTTCGGCGAGATCGGCAACAGAGAAGAACGAAGACGCAGAGAGAAAAGAATGAACGCAAATGAGAGAAGGGAAAGAGAGAGTTCGACTGATATATGAGAGACAGTCTGAGTGAATAAACAAATAATAAAAAAATTTGGCATGGCTGTTCGTACCGTCTCATATTTGAGACGGTACTGTAGCTATGTGCCAAAAAATTTGGCATTGCAACATCTCATGAGGCTCATATTTTGGAGTTTGGTGTGCCAAATGCCAAAGAATATTTGGCATTTGGCACACCTGATGAGAATGCTCTACTGTATTTCAACTGTGAATGGATTGCCACAAGATTCCATCAGGTGTACTTGTTTGGTAATCGGAAGAGCTGACCGTAGAAAGACATTTAGAGGCTCGATTTTAAGGCCGTCCTGATGAATGTCATGGATTTTTACAAGCTTCCTGCAGCAATCATGATCACTTCCTCCTGGTGTCCATACTGCATACAAATCACCATCGCAGCAAACAGGGCTAATCAGTAGATGACGCATTGTCAGCTTTAATTCTTCCGCCAATCCTACCTCCTTAATAGTTCGTTTCAGCTCATCATAATAACATAACTCGGTCCATTCTTCATCGCCAAGTTCACAGTATAAGATATTGTTCATGTAGTGAAAAAATAAGATGACCTTGCAACTTGGTTCGCTCGGAGGAGACGTCAAGATGCAATCTTTGATATCTAGCCCCTAAGGCAAACACGGAAGTGTTATTTCCTCCATAGTTATAGGATTCCACAGTATCATTTGGCCGAGATTTCTACAGAAATATAAACACCAACCATGACAAGTAACCCAAAAAGTCTTATTACGCAACTCAGGGATTCTACGTATGCTTGTTTCATTGGGATTTGATATGTTGCAAAATATCTGCCTGTTATTGTTATTGCCAAAGGAATAAACAAGCCAAGGATAGGGTTCAGGCGGAGGCGGACGATGCCCCAAATAGTCTTATTACGCAACTCAGGGATTCTACGTATGCATGTTTCATTAGGATTTGATATGTTGCAAAATATCTACCTGTTATTGTTATCGCCAAAGGAATAAACAAGCCAAGGATAGGGTTCAGGCGAAGGCGGACGATGCTGTTCTTCCTTCTTTGCTGCCGGTTTCTTCTTCATGATGAAAAGTAGACTTGCAAATTAACGGTCAAGAATTTAAAGAGTTCAAACTGAGGGGTGTTTGAGTTTGAAAGACTCGAAGTCCTTGTTTATATAGGCCGGGTCTAGAGTCCTAGAACTTGAAGGATTCGGATTCCCTTATGTTCTAGGAAAACCAGGATCTCTCATGAACTAGGGTGTGTTACCCAAGTTGTTTTATCCTTATTATATGAGATTACATGATCAAACTCCATAGGGTGGCTTTTCTATAAATAAACTAAAAAACTCTATAGCGGGTGGCTCAACCATAGCTAAAATAAAATATATTATATTTTCATTATAGTATTGCAAAAAAAGTTTTAGAAAAAGTATTGCCAAAAAAAAAATTAAAAAATTAAAAAGTAAGGCCTCCCACCTAGCCGAAAGAAAAATATATTTTCTATTGGCCAATAAAATATTTTGTTAATTTTTTTTACATTATAAAAAATTTAATCAGTGCCCAAAAATTTTAAAATTTATTTTGATACTAATTGTTTAGACTTATTTTTTGAAATAAAAATTTTAAAATATATTTTATATAAGTAGATGAAAATAGCCCAATTAATGTATTAAATTATATAAAAATGTTAGATTCTTTTCTGTTGCATGTTTTACTTATAAAATATTAACTAACAATACATTTTTTTGAAAGCTAGAAAAAATTATCCAAAATTAAAATTAATTAAATCCTATTTAAAACTAATTATGTCCTACAAAAGATTAAGTAAATTAGCGATGATATTCATTGAAGGATTTGGCTTATCTCCAATCATTTTTAACTAGAATCTCCTTTTGTTTTAATATAAGAAACTGTCACATCACCCATTAATTACTAAATAGAAGGTAAAGATTAAAATCTCACT
Source organism: Quercus gilva (assembly GCA_023621385.1). Taxonomy (NCBI): domain Eukaryota; kingdom Viridiplantae; phylum Streptophyta; class Magnoliopsida; order Fagales; family Fagaceae; genus Quercus; species Quercus gilva. Next base: position 12,688,106 of record CM042480.1, read on the forward strand.
ATCACCTGTCGTTATATACTTAAAACAAAAAGAGATGTCCAGTTAAAAAAAGTACTAGAGATATAACTCAAACCACCAACTAAAAAGAAAATTTTAGTGAAACTATGTGAAAATTTTAATGAAACACCATTTTAATCCTTACATTTTGGTGTCACAGTCAATTTGGTTCCTACATTTTAGTAGCAATTAATTTGGTTTCTGCTATTTTCAACTTGTAGTTAATTTGGTTTCTACCATTAGCTCACTAACGAAAAATGCTTACGTAGCTAACGGTGTACACATTTGGCATATTTGATACTGACGTGGTAAAAATAAAAATAAAAATAATATTTAATAAATAATTTAAAATGCCACGTTGGCATTTCTCCAATTTTAATACAAACAAAAATAATTTTAGTTTTAATTTTGCAATATTAAAGGTGGAAAACAAAATTAGGAATCTTTAGAAAAAGAAAAAGAGCAAACACAAATGGAGACCCTCTCATTTTAGGTTGGAATCTTTTTGTTGAGTCAAATCTAGCAACTTTGATAGGGACAAATCCAACTAAATTTGTTTATAAAAAACGCAGATAATCTAGTGGCCAAATTTCCCCTTGAAACCTCAAAAAATCAAATCAAAATGCCAAACCCACAAATCTAAAATCAACCTTAAAACCCCATTTTCCAAACTCTAACACATAGAAAAAAAATCCATTACACAAGACAGCAATGAGATCTCCGTTTGGCATTGGGATTTGATGGTTGGTGACGATGCAAGACAGGAACGGAGATGCTGTCGCAAGGCAGGAACGATCGAATCGTCTTAGGTTGGAGCACGCGTAGAGCTTCGGTTGGTGTCACGTCATGGTTGGTGGCAGCCCGATGCAAACCTAGATAACGAATTTGTATCGAATTACAGAGCGTTTCTCATCAATTGGGCACAGTGATGATCAAGGGATTTATCTTAGCCTGTTTTGTCAGTTCGATAATTCCACAAAAGGTGTCGATGTAGACCTGGTTTTTCTTATCAAAAGATACATTCTCTTGAGAAAAACTGTTTACGATGAAAAATAATGTCGTCCATGCTTTCTTATTGATTATCTGGTAACCTAGAAAACTATTCCTATCATAGCCATTACAGAAAATGGCTCTAGCTAGCGTGTGGGGGTTTTTTGATCTCAAAGTTTGTTTGTGGGGTTTTCTGAAATTCAAAATTGGTTTGGTGAAAACAGAATGGGTCTATTGGTTGTAGTTTTGGTTGTTTACATTTGTAATTGAGATTGTGAGAGATAAACTATATTAAAAGGTTTATGAATGCTGTGGTGTCTCAAATGAACTGAGTCTTTGTGTTGATTTACTAATTTGATAAATGTATTTTTTGTGTTTGGTTGCCAAGAAAGTGCACGAAGTTACAAAGAAAATCTGATATTTTAATTTTAATTTTTCATTTTTAAAATTGAAATTATTTTTATATTATTAAAATTGGGAAAATGCCAATGTGGCATTTTAAAATATCTATTAAACAATATTTTTATTATTTTATTTGCCACATTAGTTTCAAATGTGCCAAATGTGCACACCGTTAGCCACGTAAGCATTTTTAGTTAGTAAGTTAATGACATGGACCAAATTGACTGCAAGTGGAAAATAATAGAGACCAAATCGACTGCTACCAAATTATAAAGACCAAATTGACTGTGACCCCAAAATGTAGGAACCAAAATAGTGTTTCTATCTAAAAAATATTATGTTTTACTTTTCATGAACATCTAGATAAAATAAATATATGTGTGGATTCTAGTTAGCTCAACTGATAAAGTCTTTGATGGTTGAATAAAAGATTTGGAGTTCAATCCCCGCCTATACCAAAAATTGATTGGTATCTGGTCTGATGATAAAAAATTATCATTAGGAGCAGACGCCATAAATTGAAACTCTCTAAAAAAAAAAAAAGATAAAATAAATATATGTAAATTAAAAGGAGGACAAAAAAAAAGGGAAAGTAGAATTCTCATTCTCTCACCCCAAAACATCCCGATCTCCTTTTTACATCTCATTCATTCTTATAACTAGTCGCTAACCCATGCATACCTATTTTTGAGTTAAACTAAAATAATTTTATAAAATCATAAATTGATTAAGAAATTACATCATTGCATGATTTGCTCTTATATGACTTCAATTTGTGTTACAATTTAGTTAAAAAGTCATTACTTGAACATGCAATGGCTTACAAAAAATTTATTAAATAGTTTCAGATACTGTAAAAAATTAACTCAAAAATTCAAATATTAAAACTTCTGAAAGACTAAAAAAATATTAAAGAATCAAATGATTTACTGCATAGAAATTATTGAAACAAAAAAAAGAATCAAATGATTCACTGCTTAGAAATTATTAAAACAAAATAAAATATATATGACTAAACAATAGAGAAAAATGGGTTACATTCAAAAGAATAATCCATGACTATAATTATTGAAAGGAATCAAAAGATTCAAAACCTATAAATTATAGATAATATGTGTGTGTGTGTGTGTGTGTGTGACTATACAAATTCAAATGTTAAAACTTCCAAAATGCCAAAAAAGATATATAATTAAAGAATAAGTTATTGAAATAATTCAAAATATATATGACTATTCAAAAGAAAAATATAAGAAAAAAAAGTACACGAACCCATAAAGTAATAAGTTTTAAATTTTAATAGGTCTAAACTTTAAACGAACCTTATCAGCATGTGGCCCACGCTAAAAAATGTTGAGTAAGAGCCCAAGTGGAAATAATGAAAGCTATACTTCCTCTTAATATATCAAATATAAGCTTTCTGCCCAAGAAATTAACATACTTTCATATCATGAGGTGAAATAAAGACATATGCAATAGCAACAACCTTAAATTTCAATTAGTGCAAAGTTTTTTATCTTGTAAAAAATGGCTAAAAAGAGTTTAGTGGTTCATGTACGAAAATTATTTTAAAAAAAATACATGAAAAACCATCAAATATATATATATATATATATATATTTAACAAAGTAAAGGAGAAGAAAATAATAGAAGAAGAGCTCATACCTTTACTCAACTTTAAAAAAAAATATTGGGGTTTGCACTACTTTTATAGTATTCATGATTAACCTTGCAAATTTAGAGATAATGATCAACATTTGAGTTTGAGTTTAAGTTGGATTTGTTAGAGAGATAGAATTTCACTCTTAACTCTACTAATGGGAAATTAAGTCCATAGAAAAAAAAAAAAAAACACACACACACACACACATCTATCCATAAGTATATGATGTAAATGCTTAACCCTTCAAACTCATTAAGACAACCACGAAAAAGATCCAAAGCAGTACTCAAACTCCACTTTTAGTCCATCAAAAACCTCTATGTCTTAACTACATGATTACCCAAAACGACATGCGAACGATCTTTAAGCTTCCAAAATAAGCTCCCATCATACCCCTCTAACCCTAGTCCTAAAGACCAACTAAATAAAGTCTTAGAATGTGTCTCTGGAGTTCAAATATGGGGGGGGCCGGAGATAAGCGGAAAAAAAAAAATTCAAACGCACATCCATATAGTCACTGGCGGAGCCAGGAAATTTTCTTAGGAGGAGCAAGTTAGTTATGCCTATATTGTGTTAATAGGTTAAGCCTACATTGGCTCAAAATGCAAAAAACTCAAGTTAATTTGGCCCAAATTATGGCCAAAATTAAATTACTTTATTTCACAAACTAACTTTAAGTAAACTTGTGCCTGCATTTTTTTCACTGTACTAAATTATTTGTGCTTAGGTTAATAGGTTTGAACTTACCTTTTTACATTTTAGAGCTTTTCTAAGAAGTTACAATTAATATTTCAGCATTTAGGATAAAAAAATTGATTAATAGGTATGAAATTTTGAAGATTTATACAATAATTTTTGTTAAAAAAAAGTGTGAACAATGAGGTGCAAATTATTATTTAAGTGCAATTAGATCAAATCAAACAATTAAAAAATTATTTGTCCTCCTACTATTATCAGATATAAATAGATAATCTAATATTCTAATATAAACCACATTATTATATATTATTATTATTATTATTATTATTATTATTATTATAAATAGATTTATACAAAATTTTTTTTTTTTAAAGGTTTTCATGGACTTTTGAAAACTCTTGGGCTGGCTGGCTGGGGGGGCTTGAGCTAAAAACCAAAGGGGGCCCAAGCTAACAACCAAGGGGCCCAAACCTTTTTTTTTTAATTTTACATACTAAAAATTTTTTTTTTTTTGGACCCAGGGGGGGCCCGGGCCCCCTTTGCCCTGCACCTGGGTCCGTCCCTGATCTAACAGTACATTTACATAAAAAAAAGCTCGAAAAGATGCAAGTTTTGACATAACAGTCAAACAAGAAATAAAGAAAGTGATGGTACGTAGGACATGAAAACACAAACATTTAGAGAAGAAGAAGAGGTTGATTATCAAAACAATAAGGAATGTACATGGAAAACCCTAAAGAATGGATAAAAAACCATGATTTGAGCAAGAACAAAACATTCTTACTCGACTTAGCTTGTATTATGTATAAGAAAGAGGTTAGTTTACAATGAAGTTGCCCTTTTCTTCCTATTAACTCTCCACTTTCATCTCAAAATATCTAGTTGGGTTCTTGCCCTAAAAGTTTAGTAGCATGTTCATTTTATACTCTAAGAAGCATGACTTAGTACAAGGACAGGCGTCAAGTTACCATATTCTCACTCTTAAGATCTTTTCATAGCTGTGATGTAATCTACTGACTAAGGGATAAGAATTGCACCAACGTGGCATTAGGACCTGAAGGTAGGTAGCTTTGCCACTGTTTGGGAGACAAGTCATAGTCATCAAAGGGACATTAGGAATACTGTGATTGGTACACGTGTCTCCAAGGTGACTTACTATGCATTCAACCAATAAGGGATGTCCTCATAGCCTTCATCTCTAAAAAGTCACTCTGTCCCTTTTTGGTAATGCTTGAGTACAGTGTCAGGTGTAAATTTCACTTCCTTCCCCAGGCTATCACGCATTTAGCACTGACCAAGACAAAGTCTCTTAGCAATCAACTACTCTCCCTTATCTCACAGCTACTCCACGTGTAGAGTCCCGATTTAACCACTTATGCATTCTCCCATGCCTTAGTAGTGTTATGTATAGTTTCTATCGCTTTTTTTGATTTTACAAAATTGTTTTACCAATATTGCACTAAACACAAGACCTTTCTAAGCCTAAAACCCGATTTTTTTGGGAACTTCATACAAATATAATTCTAAAATTACCAAACTTCTCACTAAACATCATTTTATACTCCACAGATAAGTTGCTATATTGATTATAAAAAAAAAAAAAAAAAAGCAAAAGCATATGAACAGTTGAAGCAATTAAAAAAGAGAGGCGGATGAACTTGTACGAACTAAACTGTAATGAATAGTTGCACCAATTAAAAAAGGGAGTTGAACCAATTAAAAAAGTGAGGCAGATGAAAAGGAGGAGAGAAGAACACCTGTACGGAGTTGGTCGGAGAGGACAGAGAGAGCAAACGCCAAGTTCTAGCTAGGTGTGTAACGCATGTTTGATTGGGTTGTGTTTGGCATTAGGTTTAAAATGCCAGTATTTTTTACTATTTATCTTATTTTTACTAATATTTAGTTTATTTTTGCTATTATTTATGAGTTATATATTGTATTTTTTGGTATTATTTATGAGTCATATAATACAATTTTAGTTACTTCTGAACTTTATCTACAAAATTTTCAGCAAAAAGTTTTCAATTTCAACTAAATAAACTTGTTTTTAAATGGACTTTTATTCTTTTCTAGGTTATATGTGCAATTTTTTAAAACTCATTTTAAGATAAAAGTATATTTTTGTGTAACTTTTTATTTTATATATTTTTTTATAAGAACCTCAATACACTTCTAATAAAAAGTTTATCAAATAAAAATATGCTCACTTAATCCATTTTAAAGTACAAGCATATTTTAGCATAATTTTTAATTTTATTTTTATATTTTTTTTATTGGAACGTTGATACTTTTCTAATAAAAAGTTTCTAAAATGAGAATATGTTCACTTATTTTTATTAGATACTTCTCAAAAAAGAAAAAAAAAAATTTATTAGATTAAAATAACAAAAATGCCCTCTATTCATTTTGAAGAATTTTTATTTTATTTTCTTCAATTTAATTGGGAAGTTTATTTCGTCTTAGTGGGTGGGGCTCACATGTTAGTGAAAGATACTAACATTGGTCTTAAGAGACACATGTGGGACTCACGTATCAATAAAACATGTACACTCAAAATGGATATAATTCTTCATAAGACATAAGATGGTATACTTTTTTTTTTTTTTTTTTTTCAGAGATAATTATAAAATGCTACTAACCAAGCAGCTCAAATAATTTTTTCCATTCTAATTACTTTGTGCATAGAGATATGCTAATTCAGCTATAAAGCCTTTAGCTAGTATACCATATTTCATGAAACATTTGTAGGACTCACATATAGTGAGAAATGGGTCTCACGAGAGACTGAGCATAGAAAATTTACCATAAATTATTTCAAAATTTTTTTGTCATAAGTAGATTGTAAGTGATTAAAACCTACCAATTTTTCATTACTAGGCACACTCTGGCACGTCACATAAAATTATGTGTTCCATGACTTTTCTTTCTTTTGTTTTAACAAGAATTTTCCCTCTAAGCTATCTATCCAAAAAAAAAAAAAAAAGAATTTTCCCTCTAAGCTGTCCAAAATTAAAATTTCCCCCAAATTCAAAACTGAGCCCTTCTTCCTGTTTCTTTCATGGCGGGATACGAACCTCCCTCGTTCTCCCTAGGACTCGATCTGGGTCTCGATTCGGAGCCCCAAATAGCTCCGGACAAACACCCGACCCAAACACCAGCTCCCCATGACGAAGATTTCGGACCTGAGGTCATGGATTCGGATCCTGAATCCCGGCCTGAACCGCCCCGGATCCTCAAGCGCCTCAGGCGAGGTCCTACCACCGCCCCGACCACCAAAACGCCGTCGTCTCGTGCCGTTGACGATGACATTGAAGATTTCTCCTCAGAAGACGATTTTCTTAAAGGTAATAATCAAGTGCCATTTTTCTTTGTGTTTGTGTGTTCTTTTGTTAGGGTTTATTTTGATTTTGAATTTGATTACCCAGTAAAGTAATTTTGTTTAGCTTAATTGTTCTGTTATTTTATATAAATATGATTTGTGATTTGTTGGTTCACATTTCAGTGCTATGATTTTGTGGAGACCGATTTAGTTAAAGAAAAATAGACTTTGAATTTGGCTTAGAACTAAAATCAACTTCTTTTGGGAGTGATACTTGAGAATTTGTGGCGGTAAGACTGTAAAATGGTAGGTTGGGTCCATAACCCAAAAAAAAAAAAAGTGAAAATATACCATTGGGTCCCTAAAATTTGAGTAAGATTATATTTTATTCAATGAGATTTGAAAAGTTCATTTTTAGTCCTCAAAAAATTGTGAGATTTATAGAGTTTTAATAATGGAGCTCATGTGGGTTTGCTGAATTTTTCTACGTAAGCAAGAGTTATGACGATGGAAAGACTAACTTGATATGTTTGCAATCTTTTGAGGACTATAAGGTTTTGAATTTCGGGGACTACAATAGAACCTAACCTAAATTTTAGGGTCCAAACATTATATATTTGCCAAAAAAAATGACATACCTAAGACCCTTAATTGTTGCTTAGGTACTTCCTTTGATGATGTTTTATGCACTTTGAATGCTGTCGTCTGTTCACAAGATTATCAATGTGGTCACCTTTTATTTCTAAGACATCTTTTATGATCAGCTTTCTATGATGGGATATTCTTTCCTAGAAAGTAGCAGCTTCCTTATATCCCAAACTAAGTCATTGATTTATAATAGGAGGTTTGCGTTTAACAGATAGCTGATTAACAATGCTGGATTTACTCTAGGACTGGTTTTCTAATTCTATTCAGGCGTTTCTTTCAAGATGGTCAAATGAAGCTAGACCATCTGCTTTTGGAGCTCCTGAGTCTATTCTCAATCCTAATATGTATTTTTATAGGAATAATCCTTGCATAGTCACTGAAGTTAATCTTAAGTTATAATTGTTGAAAAAAAGAAGTGAATCTTAAGTTATATTTTTCACTCTCCATTTTTGGTTGACCTTTTTTATTATCAAGAAATGATAACTTTAGTTTGAATGTTTTTTTAGTTCTCCTGCTAGACTAATCTTACTAAATTTGTGGCAGATGCACAACCACCTTCACAGTACCAATCTATGTGTAGCAGTTCAAAAATCCCATTGCATGCAAGTGGGGTCTTAACCGCTCAATCATCTTGCCAGTTGAACGCAAGGAAAAGGCAACAGGTTTCTGATACCTCAGCTTCTGCGACTTTGGAGACAAGCCGCAGTGAGTTAATATTCCCAAAATTAACTCAGAGTCCTCTTCGAATGTTCCAGTTAATTGATTCTGACTCTGATGATCCATCTAGTTGTGACAATGTAAGCAGAGAAGTTCGTAAAATTGGTCCATACTCAACGGAACGACAATCTAAATCTGACCATTCTGCAACTTTGAGTGAACAAAAGAGAAAAGTGTCAGCTAACATAAATCAAACTGAGGATTTATGGAAAGATTTCTGTCCAACAAAGAGTTTTGGCATTCCAACACCTGCTTTTGATGAGGTTTTTGAAGAATACTTCCAATCTCTGAAGGATAAGAATGTACCCCAGAGACCGAGTTATGCAGGCACTAGTAACAATGACGGCCATCACGGAAATACAACTAACGGCCAAAATGATGAACAAATATGGGATTCAGATGACCCCCTTCCTCCTGCTCATCACTATTTTTTCCATCATGATCCAAGGATTCAGAACTTAGTCCGCAATCGCTTGCCCAACTTTTCTCCACTTGGTGTCACTAACAACAGAAAATATCAGCAGCCTAATGCATCGTCTATTGATTACATGTATATTGCTTTCCATTTCTTCTATTTCTGTTGCTCTTGTATTTTATCAACTTTATTGTGTGTTATATCATAGTTTGTCCTTATTGGTACTTCAGGAGACAATTTAACAATGAAGAAGCTTCTAAACGGCAGGCAACTCAGAAACTGAATGTTGATAAAAGCCGCACAAGGGGAAGAAATAAATTGAAAAAATCAAATACTGAAGATGTCGTGCTTGCTTCTGGAGGTTGGATGGACCCCAAGCAGAATGCAACTCAGAAAATCAATGTCAACAGGTCAACAAAGGGAAGAAGTAAATCAAGAAAATCACATGCCAAAGAAGTTTCACAAGCTCCTGGAAGTTGGGTGGAACCAAAGAGCCATGCTAGCACACCAAAGGATGCTGGCAAAAGACGGGTTCAAGCAAATGGCGAGTCTGCAGGTCATTGGTTTACAAACTCAGATGGAAGAAAGGTGTGTTAAATTACTATTGGCTTGTTGATTTGAATGAATTTTATTAAGGTTATGGTTAGTTGCAGATTGGTTTCATATATTTGCTCAGTCACTTGATGTTTGTCCACATAACCAATATGAAAGTTCTGCGAGTTGATTGAGTATAGGCGGGTTGTTAATGATGCTGTTATTATAATTGAAATCTTGTAGGTAACGATGTTTGCCTGTCAACAACAGAGATTCTGCACTGTCTTGTTATTACATCTAACAAAGAACACAATATTAGTTTTTTGTGAAATTGTTATGGCTGACTTCATTTTACTTGGTGGTTGGATATTTTTTTTGTCCTTTTACATTTGTATGGGAAATAAATGCACATATTGCTGCAGGAAACCATTTTCTTGGCTGTGAACTTGTGAAAATCCATTCTAGTTTGGTAAATATCAAACCACACTTGGACCTGTTAAACTGTGTTACTATGGTTCACATACCCAACAGAAACATGTTCTTAAACAATTAGTATTTGCTTGGCTACCCCTGTATGATCTAATATTCAAACATGTTCTTAAACATCTGTCTCCTGGACTTCGATAATTTACAGGCTGATGCTAACCTTTACATTCCACTGCAGGTTTATGTCACTAGAGGCGGGCAGGAATTGACAGGTCAAAGTGCTTATAGGCAATACCGGAAGGTACATCTAAATACCCCTACATTCATGATTTTGGTTTTCACCTAATGTCAGTTAAATATACATTGAATATACTTGGTTACAGGAGAGTGGTGCAGGGGGGTTTAGGAAGTCAAAAAAGAAAGCTAGCACCAAGAAGCGAAAAGGCTGAAGCACGATGCTTAAGGATTTTATCCATTTATTACTTGTAACTTGTAACTTGTAGAATGTACTTGGAGGACTTGCATTGTAAGAGGTTCTAGTCATGAAATCCCTACTTTACTGTAGAAAATCGTAAAATGTATAACTGCCTTTTACTGGAAAATTGCTTCACAATCTACATATGTTTGAGATGTGTGCCAAAAAACCACATTCTTAGATTCTTACTAAATAACATTCATTTACTCTACACCAAACCATAGAGTGAGAAATCTGTTTTCACAACCAAACCCACAAATAAAATAAAAAACCAAACCACCAACATAGCCACCAAATCCATAGCCATCAAACCACCAACACAGTCGAGAAACCCATAGAAAAAAAATAAAAAATAAAATCAAACACCACTACCACTGCATATCAAGAGAAGAGGGAAGAGATAGAGATCAGTGGAAGGGGTGGAGAAAGCTGGGTTGGCGAGGTGGGTTTGGGGTGGTTGGGCAGGCGAGATCGGCAAGGTCGAGGGGAGATGGTGAGATGGGTCAGCATAGGGGGTGGGTAGGAGCAGGGCTGGTGGCTCAGCAGCGAGTGAGTCTAAACTAGCAGCTAGGTTGGCGGTGGAGGAAGAAGAGAGAAAATGAGGAAGAGAGGCCGAGTGAGTTTGAGGAGAGAGAGGGCAATGGGACAACTGAGAAAGAAGAGGAAAAAAAATAAAAAAGAAAATAAATTATTTAAATATTACTACAAGAGTGAACACACAAATATAATTTTATTTTTTATTTTTTATATTTGAGTTACAGTGCACAGCCAAATGTAATTGTGTACTTTAGCTGAGAAGCCAAATTTTTGGGCTGTCGCCACCAATGCTATTACTATTAGAGGGCTTACCTTTTTAATGCTTAATAAATGGCTTACATGCTGCTTGAGAGGTGAAGTCAAGATGACAGAGTTATTGAGGAAAGTAAAAGATTTGATTGTTAGATGTTAAATTTCTATGAGATGTTGATAGTTCTTAGAGGCATAGCTTTTATTTGGAAATGTAATTGGCATGTAGCATTTATTTTGATTTTTTTAGATTAAAAAAATAAAATAACAAAATCAACAGCTTGTTCGATTGCTACGACATCACCATTTATTCCAAGAAATTACTATTATTTTGCCGTTATTTCATGCCACTGATAATTTCACACTTTTTTTTTTTTTTTTGAGAAGATATAATTTCACACTTCTAAGTAATTGGCTAATAGCTGTTAGAATATTAATCTCTCAAATTCTCAATGAACTGCACAAGAAGAAATTCACTTTTTAATGGGATCGATCAAAATTTGGTACAAATAATTTCAATAGTTCTATAATAAAAAAACAAATTCAGAAGAAACTTAAGCAGCATATTTTAAGTAATAGGTAACTCTTTAACATTCAGCTAAAAATATAGAAAGCAACTCTTGAATATTACCATGAACAATAGTTTACGTTATTTTTATTTTTAACTTGGAAAATATTTATAGAAAGAAAAACCAGCAACTATGAACTAGCTACAATCAAAGCAGAAACTAGGTCTTGCTGCACAGAAGCTCAAAACAAGCGGGACCCATTGACTCAATGCAACATAATATACGTGTACTTAACTATAGAACAAAACGGCATATATACATTTCAATTTCACGCCAAAATAATCTCTTTAGAATTCTCTAGCACCACCGAGGTTCGATCCATCCACATCGTAACTTTTCCCTTGAGCTATAAAAGTCAACATCCTTACCCTCAAAGGAATGAAACTTCTTTGTCTCTAGTGAGAAGAAGACCATGCTTTGTCCACAAAATATAGGAAAGTAAATTTTGTTTTCCATTCCAGGAGTTTTTGCCTTTTCAGAAAAGGATGATGAACAACTCAAATAAAACATATGATTTCCCAAATTTTCAACTCTGATCCAGGTCATTTTAGATTCATTCAATTTGAAAACCTGTACCCATTTTCTCATATTACCCACAAATACCGAAAAAAGCTCGCCATCACATTCCACTAGATAATTCTGGTCATAACCACTCATGCATGGTGGTTTAGGTTTAGTAAGAACTTCCCAAGTATTCTCACCATCATTGTTTAACTTCAAAATACCTAGGTTTCCTTTTTGACCCAAACAATAAAATGCTCCTCTGTAGAAAATCGGGCTATTGTTATTAAAGGAAAAGTCTGCATCACTAAACTCATTTTCATGCCAATGGTCTAGGTCCAAGTCCAGGTCCTGCCCCAAGCTAGAAGAGTACTCTACAACAAACTTCGCATCAGATTCACGCTTACTCAAATTAACAACCATGCATTCTGAAGAGGGTGGGGAGAAAGAGAAGCCAATGCAAGAGAAATTCAGAATTCTATCCATATTCTCTGCCAACGGTAGAATGGCTTGTGTAAATGGATTGAAAAAGAAAGTTAACTTTTCACCTAAAAAGAAATGTGATTTTTCAGCTACAGCTACTAGCAACCAACCATCCTTTGAGCCGCAAATTATACCTCCTTTTAGTACTTGTGGCAAGTTGATGATATACTTGTCACCATGTTTTGGGTCAATGAAAGCACAAACACTTTCGTTCTCAAAAAACACCAGCCATGGAGATAATAAAGAAGGGTTTTCCACCTTCTCCATGGCAGTCCTCCATTGGATCGGAGGTGCTACAGAATGAAAGATTTTACAAGTAACACGAAAATGCAAATAATCAACTAAGATGAGACGCTCGGCAATCACTTTAACCATGTCAAAATGAAGGGCAGATATATCATTTGTGGACTCCATGTCCTTTAAATCATTCTCTCTTCCATAAACCTTCCCATTCTCTTGTTCTTCTGTATTGCTTTTGTGCTCGTCTTCTTTTAGCGTATTTGTTAACCTATATAAGCACGAACTTATATCAGCAAGGAATAGAAGAGAAATAGATAGATAAAATCAACAAAATCTATATAGCAAATAAATCATTCAAAGTGTTCAAACATCCAATAGATATAGATACCATACAAAATTGCTATTTGTAATAAAAGCATGTGCAGTTTTTTTTTATTAACAATACTACTTATCTGTTCCTTTTTGGATGTTTGTCAACTTTATGTAGTAAATTTTAAGTTCTTCAATAATAAAACTAGTTTGTACGGTACTTACTATATATGAATTTCCATTAGTAACCAAAGATTATTGACAAACAAGTATAGAGTTTGATGTATATAATTTTTTTTCCAATTATGATTTTCAATGTGCAAAAATATAGATGTTGACAAACAATTAGAAGTTTCGCAGGTGAACAATTACCTGAGATGAGGCATAATCCAAACCGGACAAGATCTCTGTAGTCTTGGTAGATTTAGAAAAGTTGAGGAAATCGAAATTGTTCCATCTTCTATGTTGTACGAGTACAATTTTTTGTAAGTATGATCACCATGTAAAGTAAAATATACACGGTTTGCCACATCTGGGTCAATTACAGGGATGGAAAACGCTTGCTGATCAACACCGTCCAAAGGCAAAAAAAAAGCCCGGTCCTTAGCAGTTTCTACCTGTACCCACTCTTTGTTAGAAAAATTTAATCTATGGATCCCAATTGCTAAAACGCCTGTCAAACTTTCATCCTTATACTGTATTTCAACTGTGAATAGATCGCCACAAGATTCCATCAAGTGCACATGTTTGGTAATCGGAAGAGCTGACCGTAGAAAGACATTTAGGGGCTCGATTTTAAGGCCGTCCCGATGAATTTCATGAATTTTTACAAGCTTCCTACAGCAATCATGATAATTTCCAAACGGTGTCCATACTGCATACAAATTACCATCGCAGCAAACGGGGCTTATTAGTAGATTAGGCAGTGTCGGCACCATCGTTTCTTCCAGCAGTCCTACCTCCTTTATAGTTCGTTTCAGCTCATCATAATAGCATAACTCGGTCCATTCTTCATCGCCAAGTTCACAGTATAAGATATTGTTCATACTGTGAAAAAATAAGATGACCTTGCAACCTGGTTCGCTTGGAGGAGACGTCAAGATGCAATCTCTAATAGCTACTTCGGGCATGCACGGAAGTTTTATTTCCTCCATAGTTACAGGATTCCACAATATGAGGCAGAAATCTCTACCCAAATATAAACACCAACCGTGACAATTAGCCCAAAAATACCTATTCCGCAACGCTGGGATTCTACGTATGCACGTTTCATTGAGATTTGATATGCTGCAAAATATCTGCTTGTTATTGTTATCGCCAAAGGAATAAACAAGCCAAGGATAGGGTTCAGGCGGGGGCGGACGATGCTGTTCTTCCTTCTTTGCTGCCGATTTCTTCTTCATGATGAAAAGTAGACTTGCAAATTAAGGGTCAAGAATTTAAAGAGTTCAAACTGAGTGGTGTTTGATGAGTTTGAAAGACTCGAAGTCCTTGTTTATGTAGGCCGGGTCTAGAGTCCTAGAACTTGAAGGATTCGGATTCCCTTCTGTTCTAGGAAAACCAGGATCTCTCATGAACTAGGGCGTGTTACCCAAATTGTTTTGTCCTTATTATATGAGATTACATAATCAAACTCCATAGGGCGGCTTTTCTATAAATAATTAAAGAAACTCTAGACCCCCAATTGACAAGAAAATTTCAGTGAAATTACGTGGAAAGAAAATACTATTTTATTTTGACCATTAATTATATTAGCTTTTTTCATCTATTATTTAAAAGTAGAGATTATTTTGATACAATACTAAAAATTTAGAACTAAACTAATACATATGGCTGGATGGGACCAAATTGACATATATCCTAAAAATTAGAGACCACATGTCATTTAACCAAGAAAATATCATATAAAGAGTTAGTTATTAAGACTATTAAATGATTTGCTTCTATAACCCATATAAAATATTATGTTACTTTTCATGAATATCTAGATAAATTAAATATATGTAAATTAAAAGGAGGACAAGAATTAAGGCGCTTATAATTGACATGCCTCCCTTCATATAGCTTTTTTAAAATTAAAAAAAAAAAAAAAAAAAAAAAAAAAAAAAAATCGTCTCTTGAAGTAATGAGTTTCACTTCACGTTGCTGACATGGTTAAATTGATGTGGGGAAAAAAATGTAGTCCAACAAAAACACGAAACTATATATGGAAGTTTTTTATTTAAAAAAAAAAAAAAGTTCCACAATGGAGGCAAGGTCGTGCAATTTAAGAGTCAGTTAGGCAAGGATATGGCAGAGGAAGACGACCTTCATGGCATGTTAGAAACTCATGGATAGAATTTACTCTTGAAAATTGACTTGCAATGGTGCCCAAGAGCTTATAAACACATGGTTAACCTTACACTTAATTCATGTGAGATATTCTGATCATAAAATACAACCATACTCCGCAGTCGACAATCACGATAGCTTACTTTAACGACACTAACCCGATGGTAGTCCTTCTCTTTTTGGTGGCTCCACTCATCTATCAGTAATTTTAATCTAGCCTCTAAGTCGCCCCCTTCGAGATCCAACTACAAAGCTGCAACTTATTTAATCTCATACTCAATAAGTTACACCCGATTACTTGAGTGATGGTTAGTTTTGATACCAAATATTATGAATCCATGCGTAGAAATCACCCTTGAAAACCGACTTGTAAGGAGAGGGTGCTTAAGAGCTTATAAACACATATTTAAGTTTACACTTAATTCACGTGAGATATTAGAATCATAACATGGCATAAGAGATGTACAGAGGATATGATGTTGGTGTTGTTAGTAGGGTATGGGAGAACAATATGAGATGAGAGTTTCAAGAAAGGAAGAGAGTAAGGTGGCTCTATAATTTGTTCGAGGGTCCATATATATATATATATATATAATATTTCTTTACTAATTTAATTTACCCTTAAAAATATTTTTACATACCCTGATTTAAATATTGCATATCCTATAATCACATATAAGCAGGTGCAGGGGCACGTATAACATTGGAGGGGACATACCCCTGTCCCCGAAAACTATTGAAACCCCTTTGAAATGATATATTGGTTTTAGAAGTTGGGCTTCTAAATGATTGGCCCCTGAAAAATTTTAGCCCAAGTCCACTGTTAGTTTGTACTTTCTATCCTTTGAAATATTGCAATAACCCCTTCAAAGTCCGTCTGCCCCACACCTCACTGTTGGTATCCCAAATAGAACCGTTCCCACTCAAATAAAAGATATTCTTTTACCAAAACCTAATAAATTCCTAGTAGCCTTGTGTCCTTTCTTTTTATATTTTATAATAATACCATTGACAGCAGCACATGCAACTGGTTGGTTTATTAGAGAATTTCATTCTACCAGTATCACTCACTACTAAATATATGCAAATCACATAGTTATATATTGCAATCCTTTACCATTCCCTAAGATTCACATTTATGTAGTTCTTGTGTTCCCTAAGATTCACATTTATATAATTCTTGTACGTGTGATTGAACCCTTAGTTATCAATCAAACTTATACTTCTAAATTTAAATTTACAATTTTTATCCTAAGCTACTATTGAATAAACAAATGAAAACATTAAACAAAAACAAAATTAAACACAAGTTTTCCAAAACCAACCTCATTGCCCACAATCGAGCTTCTCTCACAAAGGGCTCTAACCTGCCACTGGCCAACAAAGCACGAAAGCAAAAGCTACAATCAGAAACACAAAACACAATCCTTTCTCTCAAACCAGCAAAATCTTGACCTTTGGCCAATGTCCCTCTCAAAACGCAGCCATATCATCCCAAAATTCAACTCTTTTGTATCATCATAAGATTCATAACCTTCTCATTCTTCTGGAACTCTATCGCATACTCACTTTCTTTCCCTCTTCCTCATTTTTCTCTCTATTTTGTTTTCACACTTTAGCCAAACGAACCATTTTGGCTCCATAAAAAGCAAAAGTTGACTAAACAAAAAAACACGGTAGGTAGAGCTCTTTCCTCTCTCTCTCTCTCTCTCTCTCTCTTCTTTTCCTTTTATATATATTTGCAAATATTGAACACAATGGAGAAATTTTGGAGCTCAGTTCTAAGTACAAAAAGCCTTAGGCCATACTACAACCCGGTACTTGAATCATACCTTTATACACAACTTACTGCAAACACATTGAAGTAGCAAAATCTACTCTTAGGGTTTGTTTAAGATCCACTTATTTTACTAAAACTGAAAACTTTTTGTTGAAAGTATTGTAGATAAAGGTAAAAGTAAGTAGAGCTCTCTCTCTCTCTCTCTCTCTCTTATTTTTATATATATTTGCAAATATTGAACACAATGGAGAAATATTGGAGCTCAATTCTAAGTAAAAAAAGCCTTAGGCCATACTACAACCCGGTACTTGAATCATACCTTTATACACAACTTACTCCAAACACATTGAAGTGGTAAAATCTAGTCTTAGGGTTTGTTTAGAATCCGCTTATTTTACTAAAATTAAAAACTTTTTACTGAAAGCATTGCAAATAAAGGTAAAAGTTAGTTGAAATAATACAGCAGGACCCATAAATAATAATAAAAAGTGCAGTGAGACGCATAAATAGTAGCAAAAATAAGCTAAATAGTAAAATAAGCTAGCAAATTTTATCATGCCAAACGCACACTTAACAAGACAAAGATGCTACAGAAAATGGTCCCATAACCATTCATCAATGGCAACGAAACTCAAAAATTTAGATGTTCCATTGGTAAAGAGTCCAACCGTCGATCTTTGTCCTACTCACATCTTTATCAATCAACAGAGAAGATTTTGAGAAACTTCAAGCAAGTCTGAGCTGATTGGGTTGCTTTTAGGTATATTCCTACAATTAATATAATTACCTGTACAATATAAGAGCCATAGTATACATCTAGTAAATTTTACTTTCTTAGTATACAGTATTTAATAAAACCAGACTTCAAAATCTACTTAACTTAACTCCAAGAAAAATAATTATAAATAACTAAAAATAAATAAATCGTCATGTGATGCTCATCATACAAACACCACTACCACTATAGAAATATAACAAACAAACATCATTGTCTCACACTCCCACCAAATGTTTAATGTAGTTCACAATGATCGGCTTCAAATCCAAGGAGTCTCCCCACACATATACGACTAATCGTCAAATCACATTAATAATTAGCCCTCCATGAACTGAAGGGATGCTTCTAAAACATTTATACAACAATGACATAGAGCTTCAGTCACCAACAGATCCTATAATGGTCTAGCATAGATAGGTATATGACAATAGTCCCCAAATTTGTTGCATTAATCAATGTCAATATATTGACTTAAGCATTATTAATAAATAAAATTGAACAAAGCATGATAACACAGCATCACATCAGAAACAATTAGCTTGAGTCAATAAAGCTAAGTTTATAGTTGTGTTTCTGCAATCATGGTTTAGATTATTGTATGATCAAATTAATGGTTCGGATTATGTTTTGAAACTAACTAAATAAGATATCATCACATCACATCTGAAAAAATAAATGGCAAGAAAAAAGTTAAGGGTTTTGTCAAACGAATAGAGAGACTTTGGTTCAATCATTTCGTCAAACAGAGTGAAGGAGCTCATGTCATAGGTGTCCAACCTGTGAAAGAGATGACAGTTGGAAAGTTGAAATTGTAAAGATGATAGAAAATTGGAAATTTATTAATGTAGGAAAACATTGGTTCTTTGTATAAATCGCACTCCTGAATTCAGTTCATGACGTTTGTATAAAAGCTACATCCAACAGTGCTTGGCAGTTCCCCAAAGCAGCCTAAATTTTGTTCGCATGGCAATAGAAAAAGGCTGAGAGGTGGGAAACACTCATATAGAGATGGTTTTGGAGGATGTTCAGCTTGCACTATATTGGCTAACACAACTATGATCAAGATCATCACACTCCTTATTCGTCTACTAATAATACCCATAATTCTTCTGTCACTTTTATGGGGATGCATGTTAGTTCAAATCCATGATTTATAGGGCTTAAGTTAATGGTTAACAATCTATTTTGAAAAAAATTTTGATACCACTTTTTGTAAGAAATAGAAAAAGTTATCAAAATCTTAATTGTTTTTTTTTTTTTTAAATCTCTTTTCCCTTTTCTTAAAATAGTTTGTTATCAATTGCCCTGAAGGTATCCCTTAACATTTCTCTTTAATTAAATTTTTTTTTTTTTTTTTTTTTTTGTAATTAATTGCATCCATCAATCATCATATCTTACAACCACAATTTTTTTTTAAAAGGTTTTAACTTATGACGTCTACTTATAATAATAACTTTTCATTATCAGACCAAGACATCAATCTATTTTGGTGTAGGTAGAGATTGAATCTTGGATCTTTTATTCAACTATTAAAGATTTTACCACTAGTTGAGTTAATTGAAACCCAAAAACACAACTTTTAATGCTAGTAGTTCTAGGCTTCCAGACATGAAATCCTCAATTTTCGGCCAAAAATATGGTATTGTATTACACTACGGTTTTTTTATTATTATTATTATTGGAAACTCATTTACAAGCCATATATATATATATATATATTAACCTTTTAAGATGGACACTTGTTTTGGGAATAATTTAAGATTGACCCTTTAGTTGCTTGAAGGGTACAAATTAAATCATATTTTATAATTTATATCATAGTTTTTGTCAACTTTTATGAATACAAAACTATAAATTATAAGAGATTTGTAGTTTAAAATAAAAAATAAAATAAAATAAAAAACTACAAAATACATCATGCAAATCATGAAGCAAATGGAGTTGCAGACAAGCTTTTAAAAAGAGGAGGGGGAGCAAAGAAGCCAGTTGGAAATCTATTCTCATTATCCATCTTTTGTATCACTTCGATAAACTTGGGACTTTTTGTAGATAGGTACTCCTAAAGAGTGCCCTATGGTTCCTTTTGTAACTAGACACCACTTACAGGTGTGTAATGAACATACTTGATGTATTTTCTCTTTAATATTGAAATAAATTCCCCTTTCTACCAAAATAAATAAACTAAATCTCTTGAGCAAAAGATTTCGATTTTAATTCAAAATAGCACAATACCAATCACTGCAATCCATCCTAGAAATCACACACAAACCACAGTAATCCATCATCCTAGAAACACCCAACTAACAAATAGCCCAACACTACGCATAGATGACAACAATCTATCCTCTCCCCATGACAATAAATCACTGGAAATTATTTTGATGTACTAGAAATTGTTGAAACTAGGATAGGAACAAAAGAAAATTATAACCCTAAAAACTAAAATTGATCTTTGACAAGAATCACTAAACATTTTACTGTTACTTTAGTGAAAAGGACCCTAAATAGTTTATTTTATGTTCAAAAAAAGAAAAAACGCATTTCCAAAACTTATATTGCTGAAAGAAGTTCTTTATCTAACCATAATCTTTGTTTATATAGCAATTTATTGTAAGATGTTTTATGTGTGTGACTACGTGTGTGTACGTACATACATACAATTGCAATGCCTAGCCAATGATGAGAGGAAATTATAATTTTTTAATAATATCAAACTACCTTTCTTTTTTTTTTTTTGGTTGAATTAAAGTACTTTAAGGACTTGCATTGCGAGTGGATCTACAAAAATTAGAAATCCTAACGCCTTAATTGCATGAAAGGTTTCAATTAAATCATTTTTTATATTAGATTTTTTGTAAACTAATATCAATATAAATTATAACCTTTCGAGTAAAATTGATCTTTGGCAAGAAGCTCACAAAAATTATATTATTACTAGTATATAATCTGTCCTTACGCATGGAAATAATAAATTGAAGTAGTGCTATTGATATTAGCTTGGGTTCTTAAATATATAGA
Organism: Quercus gilva; assembly: GCA_023621385.1. NCBI lineage: Eukaryota > Viridiplantae > Streptophyta > Magnoliopsida > Fagales > Fagaceae > Quercus > Quercus gilva. The sequence continues at coordinate 12,709,183 of CM042480.1, forward strand.
ACACTTGGGTTCTTAAATATATAGGACATTGTTCGACCATGACATTTAGAGGTATTAAAATGATTTTTTCTTATAATTTTCATGATATTAATTATACCAAATTTCTCATTACATTGCTATTATGTATATGATTTTGAAAATCACTATTAGATATTACATATATAATATCAATTCACAATCATTATATGTGAAGTTCTACTAAATACATCACAAAATAAAAAGAATAGATTGGACCAAATCTCCCAAATTGAATGGGGATAGATGCATTAGATCGTTCAACTCAATTACAATTTTTTAGGTTCAAGATCTTTACATACAAAATATCTTAATAGTATAAAAAATATACTCGTTAGTTTAGAGAAAAAATAACAATAAAAATCTAAACAATTTAATTTTTATGGAAAGCTAACAAAAGCTATATATATATATATATATTAAAGAAGCTCTCTATCTAATAATATTCTTGGTTTAGTTAGCATCTAATTATTATTATTATTATTTTTTTTTTTGGGGGGGGGGGGGGGGGGGGGTTCACATTTTTTGTATGACTATTTTGCATACATGAACATACAAATTGTAATGGCCTTCTTTGAACTAGAACCAATTTTAGATTAATCTTGGTTTGTTAATTACCGTGTCAGGTTACTCGAAATGATATTGATGCTACCTTGATATGGTACTCAAGATATTTCTACTAGCTCGAAGTATTATCTAACCTCGACTAGGGTCTAGAGTTTGGAAATGCCTAATTTAATAGGACTTTTGAAATACACACTAGTTAACAACTAAAGCGAACGAGAATATTAAATGACTAAGTTCCTAAATTGACTAAGTTGCTTGATTGACTAAAGTAGTTTGATTCATCTTTTTCTTTTTATTATTATTATTTTGGGGGAAGAAGTTTGCTTCATCTTGGAATCATAGAGCTCCAAGTAAATCATCTCGCTTGACTTTAAACTAAGCAGATCTTCTTAAATAAAGTCATATCACAAGAATTTAATTGATTCAATCCTAATAACACTATATTGGATTAAAATGGAAGTTCATATAGATCAAATTGTCACAAACATGTACAAATCACATTAAACTTAAAAATATTCACAATACAAGTATTTGAGACATAAACTTACAAGCATATGATGAAGATATCCTTAGATGCCTAAAAGTCTAAGAGTCTAATTCCTATTCTATGGTCACTGTTATGTACTCTCTGCTCTAAATAAGTTCTCTAGTTATTCGTCTGGTTTGTGGTGTCCCTAATTAGTTGATTAAGGCCTCTATTAATTTATACTTCATGACTTGACAATTATTCCCAGTCTCTACCACCACGTGTTCTTTTTTTCATTTTTTGTCTTCGCCATCTTGTCGTGTGTCCCACGTTCAATGTTGTGTTGTAACCTCTTATGACTTTTGAAGCAACTCTACTGTCAGGTTACTTTGAGGACTTGCATTGTGAGTGGTTCTAGCCATGAATCCCTAAAATTTTTTTGTAGAAAGTCCTTAAGTGTAGTATTTCTATTTCCCTTAACAAATTAAATCCTTCACTCGCATATAAGCTAGATTGACCTAATAAACACTAAATGGAACTCAGAACATACTCTTGTAACACCTTTAAATCTAAGGATGACTTTGATACCATCGATTACAACTCAAGAAAGCAATAGTTACATTTATGTCTTATATCCTAAAACAACTAGTCAAGTTACAATTAAAGTTACTTGTAATCTTTTATAGATATCAAATAAACATAATAAATATCTGATATGGGACTCAGTACACCCTCATGCAACACCTTGAAATCCAAATCCACCCATAAATTTTTTTTTTTTCTTTTTAAAAGAAAGGATTTTACACTACAACAATACTTAATTAAGAGTTAAGACTTTTTAATAAGATCATGTTTGATTGTCTTCATGGGCTAAGACATAATGTAGATATTTAATTATGCCTAATCGTCTGCTTAAAAAAACATCCACCTTATGACAATAAATTTAAAATGTATATTGTAGACATCTTATCAATCTTCCTTTGAAGTGAAAAAATATTTGCACTTGGCTTGGAATTCTGATGGTAATTTCACAACCAAATCAGCATTTAGAGCTGATAAATTTCTCTTTTAAAATTATGTTAGCCCGCTTGAGAGAGTAGATTGAAATCGGTTGTGAAACTTAAATATCAAAAAAATTTGTGGAAAATTGCATTGAATCTTATTCCAACTCGTCAGATTATCAAGAGTAGGTTTGAGATTGAAGATGATATGTGCTTGCTATGTAATGGGGCATGGAGTCTAAAGACTAATGTGCATTTGTTTATGTAATGTCCGGTGGCTCAAATTGTGTAGTCTGTGTCTGGGTGGCCAATCAAAATCCATGAGCTAGGTGTTCAATCTATCAATGATTGGGTTAGTTTAATTCTAAATACTAGACTAAAGATACCTAGGGAAGAAAACAAAATTTCTACTTTGTGGGGTTGCTTTGTGCGATTGGTGAGCACTAGCATAAAGTGTACCTAATGCCAAAATTTTGGCATTTGGCACACCAAACACCAAAAAACCTCCCACATTAGATGTTCTTAATACTAAAATATTTGGCATTGATGAACAGTACAATGCCATGTTTGAAATTGTACGGGCAGAAAATGTTATACGTGCTAAACATATTTTGGTGTTTTTTATTAGGGTTTAGCAAACTATTCAAATAGACATCTGTCTGGCCAATGGCCACCAAAGTTTTAACCTGATAGGTCAGAAATTTGGACAAAGACACCTTGGTTTGATTAGAGCTGAATATTTGGCATGATTTAAGAACAAAAGGAAAAAACATTTTAGATGCAGCAGGTGTACGGCATGTTTCATTTTTCAGCTCTAAATTCTTTTTAAAACAAGTAAACGACTAAATTAAACGTTTATACAAAATTTGTAAGTATTGAACTAAGAATTATTGTCCACAATGACAGGTCCAATTTAACCGGAATTGCAAAGAATTGAAAACTATTTTCATTATTGTTGTTCAAAGCCTAGGCAAACAAGCAAAAACTGGGGCCTATATTAACTACAATTCTCTTGGATTACTCCCTCGTATCACAATTCACAAAAGAGAAAAGGAGTTGAAAAAGAAAGAAAAAAAAATAAAAGGATAATCTACCAGAAAGTAGACGAGATTCAAATCTCAAACCTATGGAGTATGGAGGCATCACCACAGCATAGTATTCATGTGTGATTGTAAACATTGTGCTAGTCTGGCCCCTGGTCCTCTGGATTTGGAGGAGAAGCCTTTGATCTCAATATATGCTTAAATGTCCTGAAAGGACATTTAAATGTTAAACCCTTGAAAGAAATTAAAGATTAAAAGTGATAAGAATATTAATATAGAAAATAATGTAAATTAAGCAAATTTTTTAGGGCAAAACTTAAGGAATAGTTGCTTCCAAAAAAACAAAGTAAGGAATAGTTCCTGAGGTGTTATACCTTAGGTTCCATAATTGTATTCAGTCATGTGGTTGCAACAATCAATACAACAAAAAAGGGATCATATTCCCCTAATGACAATTAAATTCAACTATGTGGCTCTTTGGCCAATACAGCCACATGGTTGAGTTGAATTGGAGAACCTAAGGTATAACATCTAAGGAATTGCATTCTAACTTTTGTTCCATTTTCAGTATAAAATATAAGACACCCAATTGAATGATCATTGCATTCCCTATATTACATCATTTTCCTATGTACTCCATAGATATAAGTATAACACATGATGAGATTGCCAATTTGGAAATTCATATTTTGGTAAAAGATATAGAATTGGCTAGTGATAAAATTGATCCTCTATTCTCACATTCAACAGGTTCTGTGTCTTCTGACCTACACAAGTGGAACAATATAAGGTAAAAATTCGCAACATGCAAATAAAGAAGGCACAAGAGTAATACATGTCCAAATCTTCTTTCCTTCTCTTGATATCGGCTGACCATAATACTGGGTCGGTGTTCTTGGGCATGGAATCTTGTAGTTGGGATTTCTCTCTTAGCCACTGCTCTGCTTTATTGCACTCATTAACGATCTGAAAACATGGAAAGTCAAAGACATTGAAATGATTATAAAAACAGCATCAGAAATATGGGCAAATGTTAGGTACACTTCCTTAAGTGTTGTGTCCATTGAGGTTCCCCTAATTTAATTCAACCGTGGGGCTAAATTAAACAATGTAACTCATCTTTTCATAAAGCAACGAAATTCATGTATGTAATTTACTGGTCAATGCAACCACATAATTGGATTTAATTGAGGAACCTAAGGTACAACACCTAAGGAATTGTATTTGTTCCTAAGTTTTGTCCCAAATTTATAATAAAACAGCATCAGAAATATGGGTAAATCTTAGGTACACTTCATTAAGTGTTGTACAGGTTCCCCTCGCTAATTTAATTCAACCATGTGGCTAAATTAAACAATGTAACACATCATTTCATAAAGCAACTAAATTCATGTATGTAATTTACTGGTCAATGCGACCACATGATTGGATTTAATTGAAGAACCTAAGGTACAACACCCAACACCCAAGGAATTGTATTTATACATAAGTTTTGTCCCAGATTTATAATAGTCATCATTGCCAATTCCATAGCATACCATTTCTCGATCTTCAGGTGGGATCGAATCTACAGACATCCTATAATCCACAACAGACTTCAGCAGATCTCTTGTAGCTTGTGCTCTTGCTTCTTCATCTTTATAACGATTATCAATTGGATCCACCAACTATAGGGGGGGAGAAAGAGAGGAAGGGAGGGGGGGTTGGGGAGAGAGAGAGTCAAGCAAGGAGTAGAAAAATATGAAGGTAAACCAATATATTTATAGTAGTAAAAGTAACCTTCTTTAGACCCTCTAATTTTGAAGTATAAGCATTTTCAGTTTCGTCATCCCCATCATCATAAAGCCACTCCTCTGTCTGTTGTAGGCTTCTAGATATGCCCTCTCTCTCCTGATCACTTGCAAAGCTCCGATATGTGTTGAACAGCTATTCACATACAAGTGATAATTTAAAAATCCAGCATATTGAAAAAGATGGAAGTATGAACCGAAACACCTATCTTAATTGTTGTTGTTAGTGATGCCATGAGATTGATAATGCATGAACAGAGATATGAAGGTAATTTATTAATCTTCACTACCTGTTATCTAGAATGGGGTATTATTATAACACAACATATTAGGAAAACTTAAGTTATTGGTTTTGCTGCTTTAGATATTAACAAGTATTACTCTGGATGACAGTGCTAGTCTTACAAGATAAAATCTTGAAATAAAACAAAAGGAAGAAGATTCTTCAAAAAATGCATTTAGATAGTTCTTGTAAACATAATGAAAGTTAAAATTGATGGGTTAATGGGATAAGCTGCATTACATAAAATTACCATCTAACAATGTAATTATACCAGTCACTAGTTATAAAAATCTGTTCACCATAGCAGAGAATTTGCATTAAGTCGTAACACTTCCTCAGCAAACCTAGATGGTACCGTAGTCAAGACACATTCACAAGAACCAAACTTATGTTGACTAATTGTTTGACCAGCTTTGAGTCATAAAACAAAGGCATATATTTAAGTCTCAGGAAAATTACACAGGTTATACCTTATTCCGCATCTCATAAACATAAGATTCTAAGGCATTCTTCCTTTCTTTTGTTAGTTCCACAGCTCTGTCCTGTTGGGCCAGCTGAATTTCTTTTTGTTGGGCTTCATAGAGCTCAGCCTCAGTCATTCCACCATATATATTTACACTAACTGGTATCTCAAGCCTCCTAGTCGCTTTATCTTCTCTCAATCCTTCAGCCTGCAGGAGGAGCATTCTATGAGTTAGCTTCGCATTTCCTCCGTGGCTTTTAACATTTAAAATGGTCAGGAAAGATATGAATTTTTCCGGAGTAGAAAACCTATTCTGCATGTACCTCCTCCATGCCAAAACCAATTTTTAGATTGAAAAGGTAATGCTCTAAGAAAGCGCATTAAAGCATCCACAACTATATTTAATAATTTAATACTCTTTATTGATTCTTAACTTCTATTCTCATTAAAGTAGTATAATTTCTCTAATCTGTATTAGACTATTAGTACTATGGTGAAGGGTGTTATGGGAAGATTTCAACTACAAACTTACAGAAGCATGTGAAGATTTTGGCTGTGTAATGCTACTATCTTCAACACCATTTGCAACCATATCAGAAGAACCAGAAATATTTGAATGAGTATTGCCCCTTGTGACTGAATCATCTACATGATCTTCTATCAACTGAAATAAAAAAGATTTACACCATGGGGTAAAATTTCTATGAAAATAACAAGCTCAAAAGAGGTGACAAGAAAATGAGACTTCTTACTAACCGTAGCTGACTCAACACTGACAATTCCATGCAGGTTTAATATAACTTTAACTTTAACCCTTGCCTTTTCACCATGGGAGATGCTGAAAGGGCCAATCTGTTACCAAAAAGAAGAAGGTTGATAAGACAGAAATATATCCGGTGCAAACTTAAACGTTTACTTAAAATTTCAAAATACTTGTTTGGAGAAGATACAATTTAAGGGTACATTATAAATTGACGCAAACGCTTGAAAAATATGGAGTTCCATTGTCTCGGTTGAAACTGAAGGTGCTCTTTTCACATATAAATAGTCATGAACTCAAAAATATTTACACATTTGTGATGGTGCAAGCTGTCCATGAGCCTAAGCAAAGCTCAAATATGTCCAGGCTTGGCTTGTTTGTAGGACCAGCTTAAAATGTGTGCTTGAGCTAGCTTAGTTCTTTAATAAATGAACACAAACAAATTAGGTTGAGCTTGAGCTGTTCGTAAATGGCTTTGTTAATTGCAGCCTACTAAAAGGTCGTATATAGATAATTGAATCAATCAACAGCTTATCTTCAATACACCCCTTTAAGAAAGTTTATGCGGAAAACACAAAACACCATGTCACCATCCAGTAATAAAGACACTATCATCCTTTGTCAATCAATTTATCATCCATCACAAAACAACCATGAGAATAAAGCCTATTATAAGCAATCATTAAGCACCCAAAGTCAAATGAAGCCTCAAATAAAATAATGCAAAACGCTTCAAACAACTCTATAATGCTTCTATTTAAGGATAGGAAAAAAGGGGGAATAGAACTCAAAAGGCAGTGTATGTAAGCAAAACACTTCAAAGTACGTATACCGTGAAACAACTGATTTTTGATTGCACACCAGGAGGCAATTCTTGTTGATTTGCATAGAATGCTTCCAAATGGAATGTACTACTTCGTTGAAATGTCAGAAGTTTAATACTTGGAATGGGCTGGCCTCTCCGGAAAAGTATGCCATTTGATCCTGTGCCAATTGGGCCTTCTTCTGATGAGAATCCTATGGAGAAAGGAATTATATCTTGAACCTACAGAATAAGATCCAGTAAAAATTACTCGCAAGATATGCAAGAATAGACCAAACGATATATATATATATATACACACACACACACACGCATACACTTTTGCCTTAGTTAAATCATACAGCAGGTGATATAACATTTTTGGACTTTGGGAATGATGCCCAAAGAGAATGAAGAGAAGAAAAAGAAATTATTTGTAGATGATACAAACAAGATTAGTTGTTTACAATTAGTCCAAGATGAAAGTCGCATAAATACATTGGACAACATAGTACATCAGTGGTTAAAGACACAAATAAATATCAAACATCAGAAGACTCCTATTAACATAACTTTCTAGGAGGCCTAATGATCGAAAGTTTTTGTTTCATGAACTTTTCACCAAGTCCAAGTCAACATTACTATGTTAAATGACAATCTAAACTTGCTTGTAAGTGTCCCCTCCACAACCACCCCAACCCCCCCCACGAAACATGCAGGGCAACCAAGTGTCTAATGTCCACCAAAACTAGATATATATGCAGAGTAACACACATTATTTTCATTGGTATCTTTGTAAATATATAGTGAATTTAGATGTTATAATATTTAAAGAACTGGGCCAGAGACTATAGAAAGCATCTTTGATGGACTATTTTGCTGCTGCTTTTTTTCCTGCCGGGAAGTTACTTGGTTAGGAAATTGGACTAGACATATATTTTCAGTTTTTCAATGATCTCTGAGCTTTATGAGAGGCACTCATGCATTCCATTAATTTTATCTGCCAAAAGGGACATATGGGGGAAGTTTTTGGGGTGAAGAGGAGAGGGGAGAAGACTGTTCTAACTCTTTTTTCTTTTTCTTTTTCTTTTTTAAGTATTGTTCTAACTCATTTAAATAAAATGTTATGCATTATCACTAAACTTGTTCATTGATGCGCTCAAAAAACATATCTATTATATGTATACCACATATAAGACCAAAATATGTCTTGCATATTATTTAAATACAAACTTCAGCCTAATTGATAAATTAATCTTTTTTTTTTCTTTCAAACTAAAATTAAAAAATAAACTTGAGTCATTAGAGACTAAATATTCACTTCAAATAGCCAAAGGCATATTGCATTCTAATAGATATATAATGACAATACACAACACATATCAGTAGCCAAGAACTGATAAGTCATTTATACAAACCTGATATTCTCTGACCCGAAAAACTGGACTAAGCATTGCACACTGAAGAGCACATCCACGTGCCACACATTCACTTGTATTCAGTGTCCGTCTGGGTTCTCTCCTGAATAGAGAAGCTATCAGTCTAGTAATTGCTGGAATCCTAGATCCTGAGCCAACAAGCTCAACAGAATGGATCTTTTCAGGCAACCCTACATCAGCCAAGGCTTTTTTACAAGGAATGCTAAGCCTCTCCAACAATCCTGAAGCTAGCTTCTCAAATTCTTCTCTCTTGATAAAGCCCTTAACATCTTTCTCCTCCATCAAACACTCAATGGTCAGAGGTGCCTCTGGATTTGCACTCAAAACTTTCTTCAGCTTCTCGCATGCTGCTCTCAGCCTGATGCATGCTTTGACATTAGAGTACACATCAATATGGTACTGCTCCTTGAATTGTGCAGCAAAATGACTAAACAAAGCCTCATCAAAATCTCTCCCTCCCAAGCTTCCATCAAAAGTATGTGATAAAATCCTCATATGCCCAGCCTCAAATGATGCAATAGAGACCTGGGTATCACAATGACCAATGTCAATAAACACAACACAGTTTGGGCCCGAAGTAGGAAAATCCGTTTTGTAAATCCCATAACTAAGAGCAGTTGCAGTGCAGTCATGCATCAATCTCAAAGGCTTCAACCCAGCAATTGTTGCAGCATTCAAATATGCATGTCTCTGCAAATCGGTGAAGTATGATGGGACCCCAATTACACAATCCGAAATGGGAATTTCCAAACTCTTCTCTGTTATCTCTTTCAAATGAGAAAAGAGCATTGCCATAATCTGAACTGGGGTAAATGTATGGGTTGCACCCAAGTACTTCATATGAACCAAAATCCCACCATCTGGGCCTTCTGAAGTTTCAACTGGGAACATTTTTAGCTCATTTTGAACATCTGGCTCCTTAAATTTTCTACCAATCAATCTCTTCACCTGAGATACTGTGGACTTCAGGTTCATCATAGCAGAAGCAGCACCAGCAGACCCCAGAAACCTTTGCTTCTCCCCAAAAGATACCACTGCTGGGGTTTCGCGATTTGATTCATCATTCAATAAAACATCAATACCCCGCTGCTTCACCACGGCTATAACACAGTTCTCATTTCCGATGTCAAAGCCCACCACACTCATTTCAACTGACTCAAAAGCAGACTAAACCACAAATTTAGCAAGAACAAAAAGTAGCAACTAAATTAATAAGTCCAAATTCCCACTTTCCTCAACCAACCAAAGACTTCATTCCTCCTCACACTTGATCCACACCCTAAATTTCAACAGCAACAGCAATTCGAAGGAAAAAAAAAAAACCCATAAATTGTGAAAATTAAAGCTCAAGCTCATAAAAACAATAACCAAAGAAATTTAAACTCTCTCCACTCACATCAGAGCTAAGTTTCATTTCTCATTAAAATTAAAGGCAGGTTTAAAAAGAAAAATATTCATATAAATTATATACTATCAATGAGACAGTGACCCACTAAATCAAAATACTCCACAATCCATATTTATCCCTTAACAAATCAATAAGCACATATATATTGACCTTTTCAACATCAGGAAACCAAAATAACAAGACCTCGAAAGACTTAAACTTTTAATTCTGAGTGTTCTTTTCTTTTGCACCATTTTCTCAGCAACCAATTAGAAGGCAAATTTTCCCAACAAAACAGGAAAAAACAAAATTTCACAGGCTAAGAAGATGGGAAGTACCTTATTGCTTATTGAGGAACAGGTTTTGTTTTTGGACGCTCGAGAAAGACGTAGAAACCAAAATGAAAAGCACCACAGAATTTGAAGAAAGATTTTAAGAAGTGGTGGCAGAGAGAGAAAGCATGCGAAATGTTCGCCAAAACAAAAGTGCACTCTGGAGTATGACACATGTGACATGACCATCTTCTCGTACATTGTAATGGTCCTTTTTGGTAATTTCACGTTCCACGTGTCGAAATTAATGATCGTAATGAGTACCTTATTTTTGAACCTGATCCAACGGCTATGCAAAGCACTATCACAAATTTTTTTTAAGAGCCACATCAATTTTATTTTATTTTTTAATAAATTTTTTATACATAACATTTAAGAGCCACTGGGCTATTGTTTCTTATCCCGGATCAATTGGGATCTTTGAAAGAATAGGCTTATAATAACTCGGCCCACCTTTTTTTTTGTTTGAGATCAAATAACTCAACTCACCACTTATAGCTCAATTAGTCTAGGCCTTTTTTTAGGCATCAAATCCTCAGCCCTCCATAAATTTATGAGTTTATAAAGGCGTTGGCAATTGGAATAAGCATTTGGGACACTAAACATTAAAAATAATTTCTTTCTTTTTTTTTTTTACATGTGTCATATGCCAAATTATTTTAACACATATTATAGTGTAGTAGTTATATGCTAAAATTTTTAAATAATTTTTTTCTCATCTCTACTAACTTTCTCTTTTCTTTCTCATATTTCTCTCTCCTCTCTCTCCTTATTACTTTTTTGTGTTTTATAAATGGTGGGTGTTATTTTAGGTTATTTTAATGGGTGACGTATTAAAATAAGATATGAGATATATAGTGTAATGTTAAATGCTATGATAGATTAGATAAAATAACTTTTTGATGTGTTAAAATAAATTTTCTTTAGAACATTTGATGTTAATGATGTAAACATAGTTTGTCAGTTTCGTACGATATGCAATACATATCATACGATATGCAATACATATCGTGTGGAAAAAGTTTCGTATCGTATCGACGTATCAAAAGTGCTTATGAATCGTACGATATAGTGGGCATATCGTAAAATCATACATATCGTACAATACATAGACAAATGCTTTAAAATGAGATTTTTTGTTAAAATTTGTACTTCTATTTGAATCTAACAAGTTATTAGACTTGTTTTTAGCAAAAAAAATTATTAGTTTACTTAATTTAGCCTACTAAAATAACATATTCATAAGTTTTTTTCCCTCTCTCCTACAATTGGACTACACTGCACACACTTACCTTTCACTTTAATATTTAAAAATTTTTTTAAAAATTTTTTTTTTATTTTTATCGTTATTGTTATAAGTCCAAGAAACTAGAATGCAAAAAAAAAATATTTATAGAAAAATTATTAAAATAAAAAGAACAAGATGGTATAAATGTTAATGACGAATAACGATGAAGAAAATTTTAATGAAGAAATAAATTTGCAAAATTATAAACATGATGATAGCGTTGACTTAGATGGGATTGATTAGGCAATTTGATGAATATGATGAAAATAAATTATTATTTTTGGGTTATTTGTAATATATTATCACTTTTGAATTTAAGTAATTTGAATGTGTATGTTATAAATACATGCTAGTTTGATTTATTTAGTTAGCTTGTTAAATATTATTACATAAGTGATGAATAAATTAGTCATTAGTTGAATATATTCAAAATTTATAATGAATATACCTTTTATATATGTATATTTATAATTTTTTATAAATTTTATTAAGTGTTTGTGTATTTTACAATACACGATACGATATGATACACGATACGAAAAAATTAAAAATGATTTATGGTACGATTCACATTTTGAACGATACGAAAAAATTAAAAATGATTTATGGTACGATTCACATTTTGACAACTATGGCGGTAAAATCACAACCAAATAAGGTTGCACACTTGCATAATTGCTCCCTCTCTTGGTTTTTTGTATTTTTTGGTTTTTGAAGGGTCCTATTGGCTTGTTAATGAGTGGGGGAAATGTTCTAAGATCACAACTAAATAAGGTTGCACACTTGCACAATTAGTCCTGTAGGTTGTTTGTATTTTTTGTTTTTTGATGGGTCCTATTGGCTTGTTAATGAGTGACAACCTCTTGTTCTTCTTCTTCTTCTTCTTTTAAAGTTTTAACCTATGGTATCTACTTTTAATAATTGTATTAGTTATCATCAAATCAAGATACCAATCAAATATATATATTTTTTTATATATACAGAGATTGAACCTCATATTTCTTATTCAACTATCAGAGACTTCATCAATTGAGTTAACTGAAACCCACGACATCCACAACCCCTTTAGTTTGTCACTTTGTCTATTCATGGGAATTAGGATTTTGGAAGGTTTAATTTGTTATAGAATAAACAATTAAAAACGTCTTTTTGTTGAGAGCCACTAAACCATTATGGGAGAAATGATGAATTTTTCATTCATACAGTAAGTGTTCTCTCATTTCACAAAGAGAAAAATATTACGTTTATAATATTTTTACAACAAATTATAGGTGGTAAATTGTTATTGGTTCTAATTTTAATTCACAATTTAAATTACTTTTTGGCTCATTCATAACAACCTATTAGTTGGGATTTGTTATAAAAATATTATAGAGATAATGGGTGAGTTTGGTTCAGCTTTTTGATATTTTGCTTTTTGAAAAAAGTGGAGGTTTTAAAAACTGTAGTATGAAACTGAGCTTTTTGAAAAAGCTAAGTGTTTGGTAAAAACTGTTAAAAAGTGTGTTTTGAAAAAACTGAGTGTTTGGCTAGCACTAATAAAAGTGGTGGTTTGAGTGATAAATTACCAAAAAGAACAATGTATATATAAATGAATTTATTTCATACTTAAATCAACTACTTCATAATACTTAAATCAATTTTTCTTCATTCATTTCTAAAAACTACATTCATAATATTTTTATAACACTTTCACAAAAAATCATTTGTGATAAATTGACACTGATTTTAATTTGAATGTACTATTAAAATTTTTTTTTCTTTCTAAAAAAATTATATTTTTCTCACCAATATTAGCTAATAATAACCTACCACTTAAAATTTATTGTGAAAGTATTGTGAAAATATTGTGATAGCATTTCTCAATTTTAATTTCTTATTCTTTATTTTATTTTTCCTTATTTCTTTATTTTTTTTCATCCATATTTCCTTCTTTTTTCCTTCTTCTTTTTTTCCCTCTTTTTTTCTCCTCCACACGCGAACCCTTACTATTTTCTTTTTTTTCCTTTTTTCCTCTTTTTTCCCTACCACTTCCTTCAAACTCCAAAACATTCCACAAAGCTCTCTTTCTTTCTCTTTCTTTTTTTATTTTCTTTCTTCCTTTCTCCCTTTTCTCTTACCACTTTGTAAGTTTCTTTCCCTCTATCCCATCAAAACACACAAACTTAAAAGTCACACACAACCACACCATTTGATTCTCATCAAAAGAAGATAGAGAGAGGGGGGGAAATCGCCAAGGGAGGAAAATTGCCTTCGTCGTCTGCTAATCTGCTCTACCTTCACCGCCGCTTGTCTTTCTCCCCACTACTGCTTGATCTCTTCCCCACTACCAATAACATGCGGTAGAAATGGGTTAGATCGGTTTTTTTTTTTTTTTTTTTTTTATTGGATTCTTTTGTAAAATTGTGTTATAAACAAATGGATAAAATTTTGTTTTTAAGAAAAACTAGTGGACAATTTGGGAAATTTGCACAACTTCCAATGGTAACATGAAACGCGTTTTAGCGCTTTTTTGTAATAGAGTTCCTTGTTGCTTTCGCAATTTAAGCTTTTCCTTCACAAATAAAAACACAACTTTTTAGAAAAAATAACTTTTAAAAACTTACCAAACATACTTTTTTTTTTTTTTTTTTTTTTTTAAAAAGCGTTAGAAGCTGAAATGTACGGGCACAATATTTCACTTTCGCAAAAGGTGTGAACACTTTCACGAGTCCCACATTCTTTACGTGAGAGAATGGAGAAATCCTATAATAAAAGTGAGTAATTTCTCGATAGAGACTTCTAAAATCTTTGAATTGCATGATATGTGGACGGCTTTGCAATGCATTAGAGGACGGCCGAAGATGTGTTACAAACAATGACTTTGTTTGTCATATGTATGTACCAGAGACCATTTCATTGCCGATTGATAGGTATATCATATATTCATATATGTAACCTAGAATATTCTTTACGATATCGCATTTAATTATATGAGACACCAAAGGTTGAAAAGATCGGCCCGTATAAATATGCATTGCATCTAATATCATCAATGGCCTTGAAATCTGACCACTACTGGCTTACATCATTGGCAGAAATAGAATGGCTCGTGGACTAAAATATTTGAGAATTATAACAACACTAAAATAATTATTATCAATCAATAGACAAATAGGTCACTGAGAGGCCGAAAGGGCAGCTGCTTTCTTTCAGATGCGAATAAATTAACAACAGATTCGTTTCTTTTACAAAAGGCAGCCAAGAATCGGAGGCTCTTTGATAACTGTATCCACCATAAAATTCAGGTACAATTATGTAATTGAATTCTAGTTAAATTCGATTATATGGTTGTATTAACCAATGCAATACATGATTAAATTTAATTATCACGTGAGAAAGACACTATTTTTTGTGTTGTATAGGTAAATATTATTTCATATTTTAATTTAATAAGAAACCTAAGATAATTGAACTTAAAATTTGTATTGTATTTATATAAGTAGTCAAGAAGAGCTTGTATTCAGTGCATCAGTTTCATTAGACACATTAGAATGCAGACACATGTTCATATTCTAATGTGTCTAATACACTAATGCATTGGACACAAACTGTGCTAGTACCCCTAGCAAACACCTCCTCCGATCCAAGGTATCGAGCACTGACAGTATTAAACAAGCATGGTTTTTCCTATCAAAAAAAAAAAAAAAAAAAGCATGGTTTTTGGACCATCCTGAGCAAAGTACAAACAGCTTTCAGAGTTATATTTTAATCGTCCTAAAAGAGTTATTGAAGAAATGCATGAAAAAGAAAAGAAGAGATAATCTAATGAGGAGGGAAATCGTATTAAGTGGTCCATCGAATCCTTGAAGGATTCCCCAATTTGAAAGAAATTATCACTTATCAGTCACTTTGTGGCAAAGTGATCCATATATTGATATCTCAAAGTGATCCTTGTGTAAGTTTGGGAGTAAATTTGTATTATGCTAGTAATTCTAAATTTATTTGGTACCCATATTTAATTCAGCAGTTATTATTTTATATTGCGTGTGACATATTGCTCTTTTTCTCTTCTTTCTGTGTGTTTGTTTCTTAAAAATAAAAGTTTCTCCTAAAAAATAAAAAATAAAAGTCAGTATTCAGCAAAAAAAAACAAAAGAGAGGGAAAAGTAAGTTGTCAATAATTACTAATTTACTGTCTGTCTCTCTCTTTTCTTTGGGTTGTTCTTGTATGCAATATTATTTACCAAGATCTTGTTGCATTAAGTTATGACTACATGTAAATTTTGACATAATTTTGCATTAAGCCAAGGACTTTATAACTCAATGCAACCACTAAAATTTCTTTCCCGGAAGAACTTGGTTTGAATTCATGTACTCCTCAAATGTTAATTTCACCCACTTTATTGTAAGGAAAAAAAATGTTAATTTCATAGTGATACGCTTACACAGAGGTTCATCAACTTCAGCTTTGATTTTCATCAACAAAGAAAAAATAAATTAAAAAAATATAAATAAAACCTTCAACTAAGAGACTTTAAATTTGAAGGTATCAATGAGATATTTAACCTGACCGGTGTTTCACAACAGGAAAGTCACACTTACCTTCTTTGAGATGTAACTTATAAAGAAGGGACAAAATTGCTAAATGCCCTTTTTGGGCAAACTAAGAAGCATTTTGTCATATTTTTCAAACTAATTAGAAAAATGCCCATTTTTTGAAAATCGATTTTCTCAAAATTGAGTTACAAAAAAAAAACAAACTCTAGAGCCCTATAGCGGCGTTTTTAAGGACCTACAGTGACGTTTTCAGAACATATAGTGACGTTTTGTAACTTGACTTCCATTAAATCGAGTTATAGGCAATTTTTTTTTAATTTTTTTTTTACCTATAACTCGATTTCATATAAATCGAGTTACAAAACGCCACTATAGATCCTGAAAACGTCACTATAGGCTCTTTAAAAACGCCGCTATAGGGCCTAACTCGATTTTGAGAAAATTGATTTTCAAAAGAGGGGTACTTCCCTAATTAATTTGAAAAATAGGGCAAAACGCTACTTAGTTTGCTCAAAAATGGCATTTGGCAATTTTTTCCTATAAAGAAGTGATGGTTATTCTCAAAAGTTTACAAAAGTGATGATCCCGCTTCCTAAGGTTTGTGATTAAAAAAAAAAAAAAAAAAAAAAAAAGTATCCATTGTGTTCTTGAGTTACTCTATAAGCATTCCTAGTTTTTGTCTTTTTGATTAATCTGTTGAAACCGATTGTTCAAAGGATAAACAAGGATTTCATTAAGAAGCTAAGGACAAATTATGAACATTGTTGAGGGTCATTTTTGGGAATCCAAGTAGAAAGAAGAAAGCCCAACAACACCGGCAATAAAGGGTTGGCAAACAGATAGCAAAACTATT
This sequence comes from Quercus gilva, assembly GCA_023621385.1. Classification (NCBI taxonomy): domain Eukaryota; kingdom Viridiplantae; phylum Streptophyta; class Magnoliopsida; order Fagales; family Fagaceae; genus Quercus; species Quercus gilva. The sequence continues at coordinate 12,726,211 of CM042480.1, forward strand.
AGGCTCAAGCGACAGGAATAATAGATCACAGCCCATGAAATAAACAAATGGGTCTTGAGGAGGCAAATGGGCTTAAAGAAGCCTGGAAAGAGAGAAATAGCAGACTCATGGGCAGTATATGATATAAAAAAGTGAGAATGGATCATTGCAGGCTCGAAGTAATGCAAACAAAGAAAGTAAGGGGTTGATGGCAAGCCCATGAACCCCAAGGATGAGAATAAGGTAATTGGGCTGGTGAAGTCCAATGAAATTAGTAAAAGCTCATGGGAATGCAGAGTTAGTAAAAGGGCCAAGGAAGCCCGAAGAAAGCAAATGGGCCAAGGATACTCAAGGGATAACAAACGGGACACGGGAGCCCACAAGTGATGCAATGGAAAACCAATGGCCATAGTAAGCCACTAGGGAAAGAATAAACGGCAGGTCTAAAGAGGTCCAGCAGGATTGAGTCATTACAACAGGAATGACAGAGTGATATAGCAGGAAATGATGGCAATCAAGGAATAGGCTAAAAGAAATGTAAAGCCCAGTATCAAATAAAGCCCAACCCCTAAGGGGAGTGGGAAATCAAAAAGCAACTCACATAAGAGGTCAAGAACGGATGGTAGACTTTGCAAGCAAGCCTCCAGACCACGGCGGACGCATGAGTAGTAGACAGATTTTGGACACAAATAGAAGAAAGGCACGCGTAAGGCCCAGACATCACCAGCCTGTACCTAGCCAATATGGGACATGGTGAGATCATGGGTCAAAGATAAGAGGGCATGGTTTGGCAGTGGGAAGAGGGGAAAACCTATTTTGGGGTTCTGCTCAAGCTCTTTTGAGGGTACGTCTTGTTGGGATGACATACCACCCAAAAGAAGTAAGGCTGAGTTGGAACCACTAGGTGCATGCCATGAGGAATAGGGAGAGAGAGCAACCACACCGTGACAGGAAAGGGTGCCACGGCAGACTAACAAACAAAATAGTCCTCTTTGTCTAGTGATGGGGAGTGGCACACAGACGGTCCAGTGGTGGCCGGTAAGTACACCCAGACCAGACAAAGGTGGTTAAGGGCTAAAACAGTAAAGTTCGGTCACAGCAGGTGCTATAAAAAGAAACTCTTGCCATGCGCAAAAGGGAAAGACAACGAGACCATAATCACAGTAACAACCATCTGGGAGAAATCATGAAATTGAAAACAAGGGTAAAGAAAAGAAATGAAAGATAAGAGGAAAACTAAAACAAAAAAAAAAAAAAAACAAAAAAAAAAAAAGAAGAAGAAGAAGAAGAAAGGAAAAAACAAAAAGTTAGATCGGCAGGCATGCACTAATAGGTTGTTTCCCTCTCTCCCTCTCAAAATCCTGCTCTCTGCCAAAAGCAAAAGGGTTTTTTTTTTTTGCATCAACCATTCAGGTCCGTTTCCCTCAAAGTGATTAATTTCCATGGCAGGATTTTTCCTAGGAGATTAATTGTGTTGAGAAGAAGCATTCTTTCTTCTCTGGTTTTGGTCCTGCGGACTAGAGTTACTCTAATTTCCTTCTTCTTTTGATTGACCCGCTGACCACTTATTCACTTGCTTTCTTTAATTATTGTTATTGTGATTATCTTTCTTAATTAAGGATTAACTGTTCACTTTAATTAAGAAGCTGAAGTATTCTTCTTTTTGTTTTATTATCATGCCTGCTTGTCATGACTCATCTAGAATAGCTCTGCCTGCCGTAAGCATGCTCCTAGCAGATGAAGCATAGTTTGCGCATAAGCCGGACCAAGTTGAATTGCAGTTGGACCGATCTCAACTCCCTTACTCAGAACACTTGGGCCTAGTACCGCAGGAGGCAGTCCAGCCCAGTACAACAATAATACTGCAGGAGGCAGCCCAGCATAACACAAAAAGCCCACTATAAACATTATTGCTTAACTAAGGACAAGTTAGTCCATAAAAATAAGATAATTCAATGACAAAATAGGAACTTCATAAAATTTCTTATTTTTATCACAAAATTAAAAAAAGGGAGGTTGGTGTAATTTTCTCTACTCTCTAATTTCAATTCCTATGATGGAGCAAAAGATAAAAACTAAGGAAAATTATTAAGGTATTACAAATATTATTACAAAATATTTAGAAAGTGATGTAGTAGTTCAAAAAAAAAAAAAAAAAGTGCTGCTGTAATGAACGTGATAGATGGATTTCATAATATAATAAATGAATGTTTAAATTACCTTTTAGTGATTAGTGACACATTACTTTGTAAGGTTTATGTAGTGAAATTTGTAATATCTGATAAATCTTTGAAGGTAACAATTTTTTTTTTTATTAAAGGTAATGAGGTTGATGTGCAATTAGTCTATTTCCTATTGGAGAACGTTTAGAGAGACACAAAATTTGATATTTGTTGTTGTGGCAGATTGTTAGTAGCAAGTTAAAAAGAGAGTATCCATGAATATCTCCATTTGTTATTTGCAAATGATAATCTTTTTGTTTTGCAAGGCAACAGTGGAGGAATGTGATAAAGTATTGCATATATTGGAATCCTATGAAAGGGTTTCAAGCCAAAAGGTGAACAGGAGGAAGACAGCCCTATTCTTTAGCAAGAGCACACATGCGGATATCAGAACAAACATCAAGCATGCTTTAGGGGTCCAAGAGATTATGCATTATGAAAAATACTTAGGGTTGTCATCACTTGTGGGAAAAGGAAAAAAGACAAGCTTTAACTACATTAAGGAGAGAGTGTGGCAAAACTCCAAAGTTAGGAAGGGAAGTTACTATCACAAGCAATGAGGGAGGTGTTGATCAAATCAGTAATTCAAGCTCTTCCCACCTACACTATGGGATGCTTTAAAATCCCCTTGGGTTTATGTCATGACATTGAATCCTTGATCAAAAAATTTTAGTGGGAACAAAGGGTGACCGAAGAAAAATTCACTAGTTAAAATGTGATGAAATGACCAAATCAAAGACGGTGGGAGGCATGGGTTTCCGAGATTTGGCCCTCTACAATAACTCACTCTTAGCAAAACAAGCTTAATGGCTTTTACACAACAAGTCATCTCTTTTTTACAAGGTCTTCAAAGCAAGGTTTTTCCCAAATTGTTCCATTATGGAGGCCCATGACTCAAGATCAGCCTCATATGCTTGGCGGAGCATACTCAAAGTCAGGGAGGTGTTGCAAAGAGGTGCTAGATGATGTGTGGGAAATGGAGATTCAATAAAAATCTGATAGCACTTTTGGCTGCCTAGGAAACACCCTTCACAGTTAATGTCCTATCCTATTTCTTCTATGGAAAATGCTAAGGTGGCAATGTTGATAGATGAAAGCACAAGGTAGTGGAACGAAGAGATAATTGATGGTATCTTTGCAAGTGATGAAGTTGCCATTATTAAAAAAATCCCTCTTGACCGTCTAGTAACAGAGGATGTCTTGATATGGCCTTATTCTAACGATGGCAGATACACATGCAAGTCAGGCTACAGGTTTTTGAAAGAGGAAGTCGAGCTATCCTCCAATCAGTAGCCCTTAACTTTAGACACTCACCTATGGAAACAACTATGGTCTCTCTAGATGCCCAACAAAGTCGAAAACTTGTTGTGGCGCACGTGTCGCAATGTTATGCCAACTGTAAAAACACTCTCTAAATAGAAACTATCTTTTCATTGATTAAAAAATGAATACAAAGGAATGAATGAATACAAAATCACTCTACCTATCCTTATATACACAGTTATGTACAAAACAGAATAACTACCTCTCCGGATTTTATGGAAAAAGTTGTTACAGCTAACCACTACCTAGCTATGACACGTGTACATCCACTTGTAATCACCAGTCAACTTGGCATCATTCCTTGTATAGAGTGTATGATCTGATCATGATAAGGAATGGATTCCAACAAATCTTCTAAGTCTTCACCACTTAGGCTTGCATCTCTGTTTTGCTTCTGATACTGAGGTGCACTATGTACTGCATTCACTTGCAGGCTTCCCTGCTCCTGTGATGCATGCTAAGTTGCTCCCTGATGCACACTGCCCTGCAACTCCACTTGACATTTAGTGCTAGTTTCATGCTTGCACACTTGTTGCTACTGAAGACATGCACTTGATTTAGCATTACTTTTAACACCAACAAAAGGCAATTTAGTCCGAAGAATAATCATTGATGACCCATTCTATGACCGCTGCCATGAAGCTCATGAAACCCCTTTACATGCTCTCTGGTTGTGTAAGGAGATAGATATAGTTTAGGATGACAGTGAGTTGTGGTCTTATCAGAGACAAGTTCAGTTTTTAAGCTTCAAAGAACTACTATCTTGGCTGATTGTGCAAAAACAGAATGTCAAGCTTTTTGCCATGACAATATGGTTAGTTTGGTCTTAGAGAAACCAAGTACGTTTGAACCATTCGGCCAGAACACTCCACCAAATTCCCCAACATTCCAAAGAGTGGATTGCCGAGTTCACAGCATGCCAACCTACCCAGTCAACACGAAGTGACAAACCAGCTCGGACTCGCAGATTCTAGATAGCACCTCCAATGGACATGGTGAAGATCAACTTCAACGGAGCTATTTTTTGCGAAGAAAATAAATCAGGCATCAGAGTTGACGGGGCTGACGAACTCATTCGCCAAGACGACCTTAACAATACAGATGAGGGCATACTTGGGCAAACAAAACCAATGCCCACGTCACTGACGAGGGCACACTAACGAGGGCATACTGACGAGGGAATACTGACGAGGGTAAAGCCAGCCATTCAATACAGCCAATTAATACATGGGGCAGTTACAGATCCAGCTGTGTGAGCCGTTGGAGCACATTGAAGCCACATTATGAGGCGTGAAACGTTACTAAGAAGAGCATTAAAACCACCTTAATTGCCCCAACGGCTAGGAGCTATGACTGCATATATAAAGCCTCCACATTGCCAAGTGCAAGGTACATACACATATAGATACTAAGAGATCTCTTTCATTTTTGTTCAATTACATTGTTTATTCCCAATAGAGTTCCTTATACTGACTTTGGCATCGGAGGCATTGTGGCAGGCACCACACCGGTGACCACCCTTGAGGGCTGAGGATTGCTTCCATCATTATAGCTCTACTGACGAACTTGCTCTACTGACGAACTTACTCTACTGACGAACTTACGCTTCATCAGTTTGGCGCCGTCTGTGGGAAACGACATTTTCGTGTTCAATCTCGAAAAAGTAGTTTCCGATCAACTATTTCTCTTAGATGGAGTCCAATCAAGATTCTGCAGCCCTAGCACAGCAAGTTCAGGCTCTTGCAGCCACCGTTGAAGAACTGACCAGACAAAATCAGGAAATGAAGCTACGGCTTCAGCAGGAGGAGAATCGGTCTAAAGGGAATCGGGATGACGAGGGAGATAGCCATAAAAGAAGTGACCATCGAAGGCCTACTACTCCAACCGAGCAGAACTCGGACCTGCTTCAGGAGATGAGGAGGGAGATGGACGAACTTAGGAACGCCATCAAGGGAAAAACAGAACGGAGTGTGGATCGAATGGTCAGGGCAACGGATTCGCCGTTCACCACAGCAGTCCTTGACTGTCCAGTGCCGTCGAAATTTCGGCTACCTCAACTTAAATCCTTTGATGGGCTAAAGGACCCTCAGGATCACCTTAACACCTTCAGAACGACACTAGGGCTCCAGCAGCCCCTAGAGGAAATATTATGTCGTTCCTTCCCAACCACTCTCAAGGGAGCTGCAAGGAAATGGTTCACAAAGTTGCCAACATCTTCCATTGACACCTTCGAGCAGTTGAGCAATGACTTTCTGCGTCACTTCATTGGAGGACAACGTCCAAAGAGGACCGCGGATCATTTACTCACCATCAAACAAGGAGAGAAAGAAACCTTGAGGTCCTATGTGAAACGCTTCACTCGGAAAACCCTGGAGGTGGACAAAGCTGACGATAAGGTGCAGTTGACGACCTTCAAAGCGGGATTGCGATCCAGGGAGTTTGTTTCTTCACTCGCAAAAAATCCTCCAAAAACAATGGCGGAGATGCTCCTGAAAGCACAGAAGTACATGAATGCAGAAGAAGCACTGGCTGCCATAAGGGACGTGGAAAAACCAGAGAACAAGGAAAGAAAGGAAGACGAACGTAGAGGACAGAAAAGGGACCGCCCAGATCGTCGGTTTAATGACGAAGGTGAGTCTAAATGGGGTTTGTCCCATCGGGGTTCTCGCTGTGGTTCCATAAGCCCACATGGGAAGGACCTTACCGAGTCACCCACTACTCCAGACAAGGTAGCTATCACCTGGAAATCCTAGACGAACAGAGGTTCTTGAGGCCATGGAACATCAAGCACTTGAAGAAATACCACCAACAGATGTAACAGAAAATGTATTCGTCATTGAAATTAATAAATGAACTATTTAGCTAATGTCTCTATAACAAGCAGGTCTGAGCAGCTACAAGTCTAAAAAATGGCTAAGTAACAAGATTCCGCCTCGACGGATGTAAGTTACTGACGATGACAAGATCCCTAAAAGGGTGTAAGTCAAAAAAACGGATAAGTAACAAGATTCCGCCTTGACGGATGTAAGTTACTGACGATGACAAGATCCCTAAAAGGGTGTAAATCATAAAAGTGGATAAGTAACAAGATTCCGCCTCGACGGATGTAAGTTACTGACGATGACAAGATCCCTAAAAAGGTGTAAGTCGAAAAAGCGGATAAATAACAAGATTCCGCCTTGACGGATGTAAGTTACTGACGATGACAAGATCCCTAAAATGGTGTAAGTCATAAAAGCGGATAAGTAACAAGATTCCGCCTCGACGGATGTAAGTTACTGACGATTACAAGATCCCTAAAAGGGTGTAAGTCACAAAAGTGGATAAGTAACAAGATTCCACCTCGACAGATGTAAGTTACTGACGATGACAAGATCCCTAAAAGGGTGTAAGTCACAAAAGTGGATAAGTAACAAGATTCCGCCTCGACGGATGTAAGTTATTGACAATTACAAGATCCCTAAAAGGGTGTAAGTCACAAAAGCCAGAATTGGCTAAGCCAAAAATGACTTAATAGGGTGTAAGTCACAAAAGGTACTGACGAAGTTATAGACAAAAGGTACTGACGAAAAGAAGGGGAGAAGTTTAGAAACAAAGGCTTAGAAAACTGAAAACTAGCGGGAAACCCAATGGTCACATGAATTGGAGTTATTTACAGCCCAAAACCTTTCACATTCTACGGTCGTCATTACAAGTCACGACGACCACAGAATCGGGGGGCAACTGACGGGACTGACGAACTCATTCGCCAAGACGACCTTAACAATACAGATGAGGGCATACTTGGGCGAACAAAACCAATGCCCACGTCACTGACGAGGGCACACTGACGAGGGCATACTGACGAGGGAATACTGATGAGGGTAAAGCCAGCCATTCAATACAGCCAATTAATACATGGGGCAGTTACAGATCCAGCTGTGTGAGCCGTTTGAGCACATTGAAGCCACATTATGAGGCGTGAAACATTACTAAGAAGAGCATTAAAACCACCTTAATTGCCCCAACGGCTAGGAGTTATGACTGCATATATAAAGCCTCCACATTGCCAAGTGCAAGGTACATACACATATAGATACTAAGAGATCTCTTTCATTTTTGTTCAATTACATTGTTTATTCCCAAGAGAGTTCCTTATACTGACTTTGGCATCGGAGGCATTGTGGCAGGCACCACACCGATGACCACCCTTGAAGGCTGAGGATTGCTTCCATCATTATAGCTCTACTGACGAACTTGCTCTACTGACGAACTTACTCTACTGACGAACTTACGCTTCATCAAGAGTGGTTATCAGAGATTGCTCAAGTTTGGTGTTAACTTCTTGCTCCAAGAAAATACCACAAGCTTTCCAAAAGTTCCGAGGTGAAAGTACTAGCAATAGCCACGGCATTGTCATTCGCTACCAAGCTAGGAATCACTGAAGCAGTATTGGAGGGTGACTCAATGGAAGTTATCCAAGCTCTTATTCAACCGAGGAGCACACTGTCTTCAATAGGACCTTGGATAAATGACTCAAAAGTACTAGCAAATGATTTTGTTTAATTACAATACTATCATATAAGGAGAGAATGTAAAAGGCTTACTCATAGGTAAGATATGCAATTGACATACTAGACTTTCTTGTGTAGATGGAGGATATTCCATCACAGTTTACAGTTGTTTTATAGGCTGATTTAGCCAATTTAATTTAAAGTATTTTGAGTTTTCACTCTTAAAAAAAGGGTTAAAAAGTGATATAAAGTGATATCAGTAATAGTTTTAAATAAAAAAATTATTAATTTAACTCAGGGACGAAGCCAGGGGGTCGAAGGGGGGGGAGGGGGCAATTGCCCCCTTGGCCCGCCCAAAATTTTTAAAGAGATTTACTTATATTTCATGAGTTTGCTACCTCCAATCATACGCCTACACCCTATACTAAATAACAGGAATATGAAGAAATAGAGCTCAAGTATAATTACTGTTGTGTGAGTTTCAAGGTTTTCGTCCTTTTATCAATTTGTTCCCTCCCCTCTATATGGCTAGCCCATCTTAATTTTTGTAGCCATTTATTTTCTTGTTCTATTTCATGCATGGATTTGCTTTACGTATTTCTTTTTCATTTATAAAACAATCATTGGACTATTGTTTTTTTTTTTTTTTTTATTATGGAAACTTCATTAAATATGGAAGAAAAATAAAAATCATTAATAATCTATCAATGTGTTTTAAAGTTCAAAATATATATATATATATATAAAGATAAAAAAAAAAAAAAAAAAAAGAACTATTAAGAAACACAAGTTTTAATCAAAAAGATTGAAAATGATATTATTATTGCCTAATAAAAATGATAAAGAATTACAAATTTCTAATGTAGTAATTTATTATTTGCTAATAAAATTTGTGTAAGCAATAAAATGTAAAGATAATTATATAATAAATTCTAAAACTCAATATTGTTTTCATGTTAAACTTTGAATTTTCAAGTGTATGTAAGTTCACAATTTTGTTTTTAAAATATTACAATATCATATTCATATGAGTTGTACTTGAGTTTTCCAACTACTAAAATCTTTTATGAGAGTTATAAATGGAATTTTTAATTAAAAAATTATTCATGTTTAAATGAATCCTTAATAGAAAAATACAGTATAGCAAATATACTAATGTTATTTTTTGTGTTTGTTAAGACATATGTGATTCACTTGTTAGGAATATATGTCACTATTTTATGTAATTGGTTAATCTTAATTGAGTAGATCTATGATGTGTTTAATACTTCAAGAAACCTTGGTTCAAGTTTAAGTGTTAAAACCATGCAAGTCTATTCAAGATTCAAGTTTGAAAAGTGTCTATCATTAAAGCTCGACAACTAACTCGACAGCTAGCCATCTATCGAGCCTTGAAGAGCTGTTAAAGCCTGTGGCTCGACAGCAACTTGATAGATAGGCGTCTGTTGAAGTTTATGAAATTCAGTTTTTCAAGACAGTTTTTCATTCAATCTGTGATTGTATGTTTGGGCTTTCTTTTCTCACAACCCTAAACATATAAAAAGATTATTTTAAGGGCCGTCAAAGGTAGAACAAGTTGCACAAGTGTTGAGCAAAGTTTGTTCAAGTAAATTGTGACTGGAGAGAGAATTTGCCCTAGTTCATATTTCTTGTGAAGAAATTGCTGTGTTTGTGCACCGTGGGGTTTTGTAACCAAGTATCTTCTCGATCTTCATTGTGTGATAAATTAAAGAACTTTGCAGCCAACAACCTTCTCTTGTTGGTGATTGAAGTCGCGTACTGAGATCCGCGCAATTGGTTAGTTACGTACTGGGAGTTGTGCATTGAGAATGAGAGATTGGGTATTGGGGTAAGGGTTCAATTGTAGGTTGGTATAAGGTACTAGGATTTCTTTACTTGTAACCGCTTGTTGTGATAATAGTGGATTCTCGGGAGTGGTGACCTTAAAATCACCCGGTGGAGTTTTTGCCATGTAGGTTTTTTTCATTCGTAAACAAATTACCGTGTCAATTTATTTTCCGCTACATACTTTTATTAATTGGTGATTTATTTGTACTGCCACATACAATTGCATGTTAATTTAATTAATCAATTAATTATTAATCAATTAATTTGACTAATTAATCAATTAATTCATCACAAGAGGTCAATACATTTTTAGCTTATCAGTGTTTGTGCTCGTATACATTGCTTATAAATTTTGGCCCCCCAACTTAAATTTTGGCTTCGCCACTAACTTAACTGGTGCGAAAATGTTATCAAATTTTGTGTGTACTTAGTGTAGCTCTTTATATTGTTTTATATTGGTGCGTGAATGTGTGATCGACATTATCTCTCTTTATTTCTTTGTGGGGTGAGTGGGGACTGAAACAAGTAATGGGATAACTAATTAATGTAGCTCCATCATTCAATTTCAACAAAGAGGATCTCTATTTCTGCTCTTGAGTGGTTGGCCGTGGCATATGCCAAGCTGAAGTCAGCTGCAATTTAAAATAGTCTAGTTAATAAATACCCATTTCCTTCGTAATTCAGCTAAATATCCTTTATGTTGACATGTGGCCCTTTTTGACCATCCAAACAAAAAGAAAAGAAGAAAAAGACATGCAGCCCTTTTTGTTTGACAAAAATTCCATTTGGTACGGAAGTACACATTATTGATTAGGAGTACACTGTAACAGACAGAACCCTTTATCTTTTTTTTTTTGAGAAACAACAGAACCCTTTATCTAAACCACGAGTTTGCACTTGAACACATACTTTAATGGCACATGTTTCTACTAGACAGATGACTCCGTTGACTTGGAAACTTGTTTAAATACCGTTTATTTTATTATAAATTAAAAATTAAAAATATTATATTAAAATAATTTTTAAATATATAAATAGTAATATGGGATTTATTTTTAATAAAAGTTTAATTAAAAAAAGAGGTTTGTAAGTCTTATAAACAATGCACAAGATTTATTAACAAACACAAATTTTACTAGTCAAAGAGGTAGTGGGTCCCGTGCATTACCCGTGCACAATGCACGAGACCCACTAATAGACAAACTCCCACGTGAAACCGCTTTTCAATATAAAAAAGAAAAAAAACAAAAAAAAAGGAAAACGCAAAGCTACAAACCAAAAATGCAAATCCAAACACATACGTAGTAGCTGACTAATGAGTGCATCTACCAAAATAAAAAATAAAAAATGAAAGTATAGTAGGAAAGGGTGATAACTGATAACACCAACATGCCCAAAACAACACGAAAAGAGACGTGTATCAACCCGATCACTAATAGAGTTCATTTATAAATTTCATATCATATACATGTATATTTTGGAATCACTAAAAATTATAAGTATATTCTTCATATTGTTCGGATTTGATGATAAGTTATTGTTGTAAAATAAATTATATATTCAATTCTCCTTGTTCATAGTAATTATCATTTAGAGCATCTATACTAGTGAAGTTATATTTTTTAGTTTTTAACAACTTAAAAAATTATTTTATCTATTTTAACATCTTACTTTACAATTCACTTAACATTAATAGTTCTATTTTAACAACCCCTTCATTTAAATAATTTTTTTTCTTTATTCTCTTTTTATTCTTTGTTTCCAATTGTTATATTTCAAATAATCGTCTGTAATAAGAAAATCTTTTTAGTCTTGACTTTTCTTTTATATATATATATATATATATATTGGTAAAAAAATTCTTAATAATCAAGAAGCAAGTAAACATTATTTAATGAATCAATTGATGAAGTGAGAAAAAGAAGAAAAAAACAGAGGAAAAATGAATCAGAAAAAAAAAAAAAAAAAAAAAAGAAAAAAAAAAAGAGAGAGAGAGAGACAAAAGTAAAGTAAACATTATTTAATGGAGGAGCAAATAAAATACTAATATTTTGTTTACCTATCAACTGTAGTGCACTATCATAAATGGCAGTGCTCAAGTGCCAAAATTTTTAGCAAACGCTCCATTGATGCGGTATTATTTTTGTTATCTTGGTAGTTAAAAATAGCAATTTGGTAATTTGGTATCACCAATATTAATGCTTTTATCAATTTTTATTAACAATAAAATAATAATTATCCCTTTTTTATAAATTTATAAAAAAATTTCACGAAATTATATGCTAAAGTTTTTGTAGCCCAACTAGTATCTCATAGTATTTATAATTTAGACATTTAAGATTCAAATATCCTCACCAAATTATAGCTATCAAATTAAAAAAAAAAAAAAAAAAAAAAAAAATCAGAGGTATTAGTATTTACCTGGAAGAATCATATACAGTACAAACCATTATATCATCGAAATCCATAATACAAAAAAGTAACTTAGAATGGGGTCATAAGATTAAAGCAACTTTTTTTTTTTTTTGGCTATCCAAGATTAAAGCAACTTAGCCCACTCTATAATTGACTTATAATGGGGTCATAAGATTAAAGCAACTTAGCCCACTCTATAATTGACTTATCAAATAAAAGCACGTTTGAAGATGACCCCCCCACCCCCCCCAAAAAAAAAAAAAAAAACAAAAAAACAAAAAAGAGCAAAACGTTGTTGATATACCTATGCTAAAGTAATCATCATTTTTGTTACTGGATTATAAAATAATCATCAATTTTTTTTTTTTTTTGAGAATCATCAATTGATTATGCTATTTGTTTATTGATAAACATTTATATAAATAATAGGTGGTCATTGAAAAGGTTCCATGCCAAGCGCAAGATCCAACATACATGAATTTAAAAAGAATAACAAAAAATAAAACGGAAAAATAAGTACAAGACTATGGTTTTTATAAGTTTTGAGAGATTCACCTACATTTTTTTCCTTTCTTTTCCCATGAATAATTATTTTTCTATTTTTCTGTATTTGTAGATCTTAAACATTTGCATAATTTGTTTTTTTAGGTGATTAGAAATACTATTTACTTATACACTTATTGCTTGGGAAGGTACCACCCCGTCTAAGGTGATCTCCAATAAACAATTGAGTGCAATTCTAAATTTCATTAATTTCTTTTTTGTGACTAGAATTATAAGCATAAATTATTTTCTCAAATTAAAAAAAAAAAAATAAAAAAGACTTACAAGTATAAATTTTGTTTTGTGTCATCATACTTTTTTGCACTTCTAGTTGTACATGAGAATTTATAGTTATGAGCAATGTTCATATTTCATAGTATACACACTCATTATTTTTGTACAACAATTTTAATTTGAAAGTTGATAATTTTGACTTGAAAATTTTAGTATACATACCAAAAATTGATTAACATTTTAGTCTGATGATAAGGGTTATCATTAAGAATGGACAATATAAATTAAAACTCTAAAAAATAAATAGAAAATTTGAGTGTGTGTCATGTGTCTAAGTGACCGTATGCAATAGAAATTTCCCTCTACGTACAAACCCGGTTCTCCCTCCCAAACATGGCAAAACAGCAAATACAACGCAACAGTCTGACCCAATAACAATAGCCCCACGTTTTTTTTTTAAGGAGCCCCACGTTTTGATTACCATATTAGAAAGAGCCAATAAATGTACTCCAACAATTTGTGACACAAATTTTGGTTCTCTCTCTCTTCAGAGCCACCACTACATTTTCTTTGTATTGGTCTTGGCCTTAATAACTAGTTTGTTCTTTTCAATATTTGCCACAAACACAAAGACTGTTACTTACTACTATTCCCATCCAATAAGATTGCCTAGTACGCTACTACGCTTTTCCCATTAGGCTTCTCTGTCTCTCTTTTTATCCATCTTATTCTCCCCCCTCAGTCTCTGGGATTCAGTGGATAAATCCAAAGACTTCCTCGAGAGTTTTCTGAGATAGGGGGTAGCCGAAGTAATATTTGGTAAGAATGTTTGGTGGGTCTTCTTGTCTGTCATCAGAAGCTTGAAACTTTTGGGTCTGTTTGGCTGCCGAGAAAACATTATTTGAAAAAAAAAAAAAAAAACATACATGGCGTGTGTAAATTATAAACTCAACCCAACCCAACTCAGCTAAGCCATGCGTGTTGCAGAAAAACCTTATCTCAGTTTGAAAGTTTCATTTTTTTTTTTTTTTCCTATCTTCTCGGAAACTCAAGTATAACTTTTCATTTTTTCCTTCACTTCCTTGGCAACTAAGCGGAATCTTATTAAGGTTCTTCTTTTCTCAGTCAGTTTTCTCATTGACCCAGTTTCTATTAGAGTTTAAAAATATATAGTTATCGTATAGTTGAAGGCTTTGGTACTTGCTAGCTATGTTTCCTGAACTTTCTCTTTCTATATAGAATAAGCAATGTTTGTTTGACTAGGAAACGGCTTTTGGAAGCTTTTTGGTTACCTACACAACTTCGAAAATCTTTGATTTATTGGGTATATAGTTTTAAAAAGAAGTCTTCAGCTTTATTGGATCAATTAATTTTTCAAAACTTGGTTTTAGTTTTTTGGGAAACGAAAGGAAAATACAAGGTTCAATTTTTCTCCACTTTCTTAGCAGCCAAATGGTTTGTTTTCTATTATAGTTCACATTTTGTTGTTTTTACAATCTGTTCTGTTGTTGTCCTGTTCAGGTACTCTCTCTGTATCATTTGTAATCAGACCCTGCAAGGACTTTAATTGTTGATACATGGAGAACGGTGGAACTAGTTCTTTTATGAGGACTAGAAGATTGGAGAGTTACTTCAATGCAAGCTCTGGTCTTAGTGTGAAGGAAACAGTGAAAAGTTCGGTGAAAGAAGGATTGGAGTTGAAGCCAAGGACCGATTTGTATGCGGATAGTGATGGATGGGTTTCAGTGTTGATATCTTGGACTAAAATTTTCATATGTTTCGTAACGATGATGTTTACGACATTCGTTTGGGCGTTGATCATGCTGGTGCTTCTACCATGGCCTTATGAGAGGATTAGGCAGGGGAATATATGGGGACATGTGACTGGTAGATTGATGGTAAGGTACCTTTTGTTTTTATGGTTCATGCTAAGTTTGCTTGTGCTGAAATTTTGAAGTAAATAGCCATGGTGTTGAAGTTTTTCTGCGTTTCTTAATGGTTGAGTAGAGCATATTAGGGTATAGGGAGTATAGAAGAACAATATTGGGTATTTTTATTGTTTGTTTGGTTGCTGAGAAACTTGAGGCAAAGGATAGGAGATTTTGTATTATGCTTTTCTTTGTTTTGTTTCCTAAGACCCAAAAATCGAGCCATAGAGTTGTATTAGGCTAATATGATTGCGCTCTCTCTCCCTCTCTCTCTCTCTCTCTCTCTCCCTCCTTTTTTAATTCCCACTGCAATATCACCGGCCCCAGAAGACTAGAAGAGTTGTTGGCATTGATTTTTTTAACATGATTTGGTTGCTGTTTTATCCACATTAGCTTTCGGTCTCCCAACTTCATTTGCTAAAATAATGTTCCTTTCATGTACAAATGTAGAATTTATTAGCAACCATGAAAAGATTTATAAACTGTTCTCCTCAAGGTGAATGACCTATGAATTGCACACAATAAGTTAATGATTCCTTTTAATTCATAGTCATACAGATTTTGCGAGTAAATTTTATCCATATATTTCATGATAAATGAGTGGCTAGATGCCCAAGGAGAGACTGTTTTTCTAAATTGTTGAATGCTGAAATGTCGAAACATTAATTATATTGATCATGGAATGGACCACAGCATGGCATTGATTTTAGGCTGTAGCAGTTTGAAAAACAGAAAATGCTCAGGTGGGTGGCAAGATAGTGACTTCAAACCAAAAATGAAAAGAGAGTTAACAAATTGTTTTCTTCAACATTTATTACTGAAAAATATATATACCTCCCGTTTCACATGCTAGACTCAAAGACAACTTGTCTTAGGAGCATCTTACAGTGGATGTGTTCTTAAGTAATAAGTACTCTGTTTTTTTAACCTAACTCAAAACTCTTTATCATACATTGCATTGAGGAAAGATATGTTCAATGAAATAGAACTGTACACAGAACAATACCATGTAGAACTAGTGAAGTAGGGCGGTGTACTGCATTCTTGAAGATATGACAATGCAGTATGAATATGACCAGAAAACATGTGACCATAACGTCCTAGGTTTCAATTCTGATACTACTCCACAAGTATTTACTGATACTTGAATAGTACTCATCAATAGTGATTTTGCTGTTCAACATATCCTATATTAGTTTCTGCAGTTTATTTAGTTGGAGAATTTGAGTGGTTTTGTAGTAGATGATTAATGCTTCAGAACATTGATCGCAGATATGGATCCTTGGGAATCCTATAAAGATAGAGGGGGCTGAATTTTCTAATAAGAGAGCCATTTATATCAGTAATCATGCATCTCCTCTGGATGTTTTCCTTATAATGTGGTTGACTCCCACAGGCACTGTTGGCATTGCCAAGAAGGAGGTATGTTCGATTTTTTAGAATAAACATGGCAGATATTTTTTCTGTATTTTGATATTTTTTTTAATTCCTTCAAAATAAAATTTTTATGTACCACCGTTAAGATTAGCTGTGCCTTTTCATGGAGCTGCTCATGTGAAATTGTGAACAAGCAAGGTTCTTCTTACTAAATATCTACATCCCACTCAAGATACTCATTTCTTGCTGTCATATTTGATTGATCAAGGCCTGGTTGTCGTCAATTATGGTTCCTTCCCATCCCAACACAAACTGGAAATAGTTCTGTTTTGTATCATATAAAATATGAGTTTGTCATATCAGGTTGAAGATTATTCTTTGCAACTTAAGCAATTATACTGTTTTGTTTTTCTTAATTACTATTGGTGACAGTCAAGATTGGACGTAGGAGACATGGCCTAAGGAAACTTGGTTACACCAAAGTCTACCAAAATCCTAAAATTAGTCTATG